>JASDDO010000012.1:241190891-242390891 GCA_030015575.1 Agapanthus africanus | reverse complement strand
CTCTGTGTAGGACTTTAAAGACTCGTCAATACGCCGGCAGCAGGTGATGATCATATCAAACACCCACAAGCCGCAAGCGGTCTGCTAAACGTAACGGCCACCCGGGTATTGAGCGATCAGAAGATTGACGAGCAAGCCCGCTCAAACTCCAGTGAATCCAACCAGTAACACTACCGTACAGTCCGGTCTGATCGTCTGATATGTCGCATATCTTGCCTAGGGGTGGTGAACGTCAGACCCCAATAGCTCGATAAGTCGTGTCGATATGAGGTCTATAACAATTCGAGAAACTACTGGTAACACTTACCAGTAAATCTCAGCAACCCTGGCCAGGGATTTCCTGTTATAGACAATCGAACACAGCGCAACATCAACCCCCTATACCGGGAGAGACGAATCCCCTCCTATCGCTCATTGCCTCCATGTGACTCGGGACTGTACCCAAAAACCACCGTTTTGCACGCCCTCTTGGACGTGGTAAGATGGAAATCAAAGCACAGTGGGAACCACACAAGACTCTATGACGATCTCGGGTCAACAGACTACTCTGTACCAGTGTCACCAGAGAACTGCCATCTGACGTGAGATATAATACCATCTGGGAGTTCTTGGCGAGTCCGTCCAGTGTACCCAGTCTCTACTGAGCACCCGTATATCATCTCTGATGTCAAACACCAATGGATATGGGATCATCCATCGCCCATCTGTATGGGTCGAGAAGGTACACGCTAGTCTACTCTGGTATATCGATGCCCCGTCTCGATACACCCACGACTAGGGACTTTGAAGGATGTACTTATGGACTACCATGTCCCCACTATTATGATCCGCATCATAGTCCAGGTAGTCAAGCACACATCCTAAGGGCTTTACCAACATGTAATAGAGACAGCCTGTGTACACGTTAAGGTAAAGATCAACCAGATAGCATACTATCATGTCGAGCAAGAAAGTCCTCCCTATATATGTCCCAGCATCCACTACAATATACATCCAATGTACAGTAATGGCCTCTAGGGCATACATATAACTAACAATCTCCCACTTGCACTAGGGCCATCTGTAGCAGTGGTTGTAGTATCTCATACTCAACCATCCCATAAAAGTCTCTCTCTGGGAATAGGCCTTCGTGAGTGGATCCGCCGTGTTGTCCTCTGAGTCTACTCTCCTAACCTCGATCCCTTAGAGATCAACCATCTCCATGATCAAGTGATACTGCCTTAGAATATGTCTGGATCACTGATGGGACGGGGGTTCCTGGCATAAGCCACAACTCCATTGTCACACAATGGTAGGAACTAAGTTCATCTCATGAACTAATATACATCCAAACAGCCTCTTTGGTAGCATCTTAAGCAGCGATGTATCCAGCCTTTATCGTTTAGTATGTCACGGTATCTAGCTTGGAACTCTTCCAACATACCGTCCCTTTACTGAGGGTAAAGACAATGCCTGCGACTGACATTCAGTCGTCTTTATCACCCTGGAACACTTCCAGTGATTCTCCCCAGGATCGATTGATACCATCTCACTACAACTAGTGAGAATCCTATTATCCAATTAAATCTATCTCATAGATCTAAAACTCAGGATTTAGGAGGTATCACTTTGATCCTATATGGAGAATCATTGTGATAAGCGGAGATTGATCGAGCGTAGCATAGGAAGCTCCTTCCCTATCAAGAGTATGTCATCCACGTACTCTACGAGGATCACCACCATACTCCCTACTACCTTTTTGTTTATACAAGGTTCATCTACCATTTTGATGATGTCAAACTCTTTGACTACTACATCAAAACAGACGTTCCAACTCCGCGATGCCTGTTTTATCACATAAAACATCTTGCACGCATTTCCGTTGCTCCCACTGTTTACGAAGCCCTCTGGCCGTGTACTTATAGACGCACTCTTCTAAAACATCATTTAGAAAAGCAGTCATGGCACCCAACCGCCAGATATCGTAGTCATGGAATGTAGCCGTGGCAAGTAGGATCCGGATGGACTTAAGCATAGCTACTTGAAAAGGTTTCATCATTATCCACACCTGGTCAATGATGCAAACTTTTAACAAGTCTAGCTTTGAAAGTCTCAACTTTTCCATGTACACCAAGTAATCTTCTCAAGATATACTTGCTCCTGATGGGGATTTAACCCTTCAGATTTAGCAACCAAAGTCCATACTTTGTTGGTGTATAAGGATTCCATCTCAGATCGCTAAGCATCCAGCCATTCTTACAGAGTCTTACTCCTGATGGCCAGCTCGAAGCTAGTTGGGTCATCATCTCATGATGCAATCCTCGCTCCCACTGTCATAGAGAAACAGAAGTATCTCTCAGGTGGGTGAGGAACCCTACTAGATCGGCGGAGAGGCTGAGGTTCGTTGGTTTCTACTGAATTCTTTGGTTCTATCAAATCATCAGCTGTAGTTTGTATAGCTGGAACATTTCCAGTTCTACATAACTGACCTTGCCTCGAGCTTGTCCGGATTTTGCTTTTAGACGTAGGCCGGACAACCCCAAATCTTAACCAGCTTAAGAGATGGGCTCTTCCCTTTCCATATCCCATATGAAATGGTAGGCAACTGATTTGATTGGAACCCTATTCAATAGGTATGCAACTTCTCAAGTGCATAACACCCGAAAGGAAACAGGTAACTCAGTAGTACTCATCATAGAGCACACCATATCAAATAGGGTGTATCTGCTCCGCCCCGATATTCCATCGTGCTATGGTGTATTCGGAGGAGTAATGCCGAGAGAGAATCTCATTCTCCTTTAGAATAGTCCAGGAATTCCGTGCTCAAGTATTCTCCTCCCTGATCTCATCATAGGACATAATACTTATACCCATATTTTGGTTCTCTACTTCTAACTTATATTCTGTGAATATCTTAAAAGGTTCGGACTTGTGTTTCAACAGGAACATAGGTCTGAATCTCGAAAGATCATCAGAGAATGTAATGAAGTATAAAGAACCAGTCTTGGCATGTGTAGACAGGGGACCTTACATACATCAACATGTATCAACCCAAGAGTTCACTAACTCTTTCTCTGTTTCCAATAAACAGAGCTATGGTCATTTTATCTTTGTGACATGACTGGCGAGTTTCACAAGATGTAAATTCAAACTGATTTAAATATGCATCTAAATGTAACTCCAGCTAGTCGGGTCGCATTGATATGACCTAGTCTACAATACCTCAAGAAGGAATGGTTCAATTCTGAACTCTTCCTCTTGTGTGTGTTCTATATACTAAGAACTGTAGTTTGATTTAGAACATCAATGCTTTTAGATAACGTGCCTGAACCGATCAACTTTTGATATAGGAAATGTTCAAAACATTATCCAACAATACAAAATTTTATCGTTTCTTTACTAATAAAGAGACAGATATGATTTTGTATATCAGGTTCAGAATCTAATAACATTCGTTCAGAATCAATGTATCGGTAATACGGGTGACAGTGACCGACAGACTTGGCTGCAACACTTGCCCCGTTTTCTGCCTCATGAAACTTATCACCCGTTCTCAGTTTTTCTACCCTTTTGTAGCCCTATGTAACATCTTACATATCTGGGATCCTGATCCGGTATCATATACCAAGGATGCAGAGGATACTGAGAAACAGTTCTGTATAATGAACATACCCGAAGATGATGCATCAGCATGCACTCTCTTCGTTAGGGCGGCACGGGAATTCTGGTAATCCCCAATTTCTTGCTCGATCTTATAACAATTATAAGTTGGAGCGGGACCAACGTTTCCCAGCTCAGTATAACAAGCGGGTTCGGTCAATAATCCGTTTTATTATCTTGATTAAGGCGTGATATGGTCGCTACCTGGAGAGAGAGAGAAGAAAACACTCATCGTGCGCTCTTGCAAGAATAGATTGGTTTTTATTTTATCTAATCAGGATGGCTCCCACTGCTTTTTATCAAATCTTCCTTCAAACCCTAAAAGGAAAGACTAGCCGGGATTAATTACACACTACAAGTTCGCCAATCTTTCAGCCAGGCCAGTGTCGGTACTTTGAGGGAGGTCCCCCGTGCTTTCGCACAAACTTAATTAATGTAAACCTCGTTTTCCCAGAGGCATAACCCCGTTGACACCTTTCTAGACACCTACTTGATCGGGTAATTGTAATGTATAAGACTCTCCCAGGAGTAACTCTTACTCGCAGTGGGTATCGGGATCCAACTATCTCATAGAAGGTATGCAATCTCATTGCAAATTTCAACACTTGAAATTCCCGATAATATTTTGCCCCAGGCGATCTATGACCTTGACTGAGTCAACAAACCATAGACCGCAAGTAAAGTTCAACCCGTCATTTCCTGATTGAATTAAACCCACCCGTACGACCCTTGACTGAGTCAACAAGGCCGCACGACTACCCTAATCCAATCTGCATCATATGCATAAGCAGATAAACAGTAATCAGCTACCGCACACTACGCCTTGACTGAGTCAAAAAACGCAGCACGAATACTAACTATTACTTATCTGAAATGACGGAGGGCTACGTCAGGTTTTTAAGAAAACCCTTTGCGTAATGAACTTTATATCGTTGTAGAATCAAATGATTTTGAAATGGAGTGCTTTTGAGGCTTTTCTAGTTTTGCTAAAGGAGTCACTCCCGGTGAAGGGATCGTCGGTCCTTTCCTCGTCGAATGAGGTGCGGGATATATCATATATATCACTGTGCAAAGCAAAAACTCTTAAAAGCAATCAAAAGACAAACCGAGTGTGTAGCATCTGCCAGTTATTGCTAAAGGAGTCACTCCCGGTGAAGGGATCTCGGTCCTTTCCTCATCGAATAAGGTGCAGGATATATCATATATACCGCTGTGCAAAGCAAGAACTGTAGCTACCTGTTTTATTTTGAAATTCGATTCTACAACATCTTAGGTTTCTTTTATTTCATTAATCTCATTAATGAAGTCCCATCATTTAAGTTACCTAATCATCACAGATAAATACGACGTACACTTATGCCATCCGCATTCGCCTCGATGTCCCCTCGTGCACCGTTCGGTTAGGTAACTAACGGCAGAGCGGGGCAGGGCTAGCGCGGGTGTAAAACATAAGTAACGTCTATATAATATATCATATATACTATATACTTTATCTATCACAGAACATCACATGATCACATCACAGATATCGCAGCAGAAGAAACATATGAAATATTGGATATACTAGGACGTCCGTGTTTTCAATACGAGCCAGTATAAAACACGGATTCCACGGTCGTGATGAATAGCCAAACCCACACCCCAAGACCCCTACGAGAGCGGCAAGCAACCCTACCAACTCTGGAGTTAGGAGACCCGGACTCGACTCCTCGAGTTGGTCTCCCACTGGACCCCAGAACCTGGTTACTTGTGCCCTCCTCCTTGGGTCTATCCTAGTGCGGAAAAGTAAATAATATACAAACGGTGACAACTTCCGCAACCTGGAAGCGCCGCAATAAAAAGAATATTACATACAAGTTTTTACATGAATGAAAATGAAAAACACTCATCTCACATAAAACCCCCCGGCTATTCGAACACGACGATCCAATATAACATATCCAGCAACACATAACATCACATGTCATCAACGTAAGTAAATATGCGCATCCCAATTGTCGTTGACATATAGCAACGAAACCGGCGATATCACATATTACACTTACGGTCACAGAAAAGAAAGTGTAAAACTACAACAGTTGGAATCCGCAACCACCTCAGACATCGCATGCCTGACCAAATGAATTACTTAGACATCGCATGCCTAACAATTATGAACCCCGCATTTTAGTCTCAAAATCGAAAACTCTTTTCAATATTAAGTCGGGCAATTCAACAAGATTCCCGATATCCTGATCGAATGCTCGTCGCAAACTGTAGTAGGCGGCCGTACCCCCGATACCGTCGACGAAGTGCACCAAGGCGGAACACCGCTGCCGCGAGCACCCGAACGGATGCTTTCGGCGACGGGGTTCTCCTACAGTCACTTGGTCGGGGCTATGGGGTGTAGCTGTCTATTAAGTTTACCCGGCGAGTATCCACGTACGCTACGTGATTGCGACGGACTTTTGATCACATCAAAATTCCGTGGCAATCGATCAAGTGAGACTAAATTGCTATGTTTATAACATTCATCCAGTTATCTCATAACTATTTGCGAATTCCAAGTATTGTATCACATTCCGGATAAATAGAAAATGTTAAACTTTCCGATCGAACAATCGAACACCCAAGTTTTCCCGATACAGATCAACACATGAAACAAGTCTAAAGACATTCAGTTCGTGCCTCAGTACCAACGGTCCAGCCGTAGAAGGGTCAAGCCAACGCCTCACATGTGGCACGCCGTACTGCCCCAAACCCGAAGGTTCAAAGGGTAGTTCAAGACGGTCACATAATCGAGTTAAGGTTTGTTGTCTTCTAGAGGGTCCATCGCGTTACTTGCACTACTTAGAACGTGATTAAACTACAGAAATATCCAACACTTGGAAATTTCCCGACAGGGGAAAAATTGGGTATTTATATCCGGTCGAACTTTTTAACATATTCAAAAAAATTATCCGGAACGACACATAGACAAAGTTTGACAATCCGATCGAATGTATGAACTCCCAATACAACCCAAAATACTCAACTCTATATTTCAGATTAAAAATTCCCAGGAAAACCAGCACTGAAAAATAGGAGTTACTGTGCAAAATTCAATGGCAGATAAGACAAAAGGGCCGCGGAAGGACCGCATTAGCACGCTAATGCCGCGGTTCCGCCGCACTTTAGAAAGATCATTAGGTAATTTTTGCATCGTAATTCTTAGATTTACCTGCTGATTTTTCTGCATATTTTTAATTTGCAAAAATCCACATTTTACAAAAAAGTCCAGAGAGCATTTTAAAGTCGGGGTTTCGGGTCGATCGGACTTCTAACTCCGTCTACGCATCGCCTAAGGCTCTAGCTAGGCTCTGATACCACTGTAGGGTTCCTAGGCACTCTAGTAAGGTCTCACAAGGCATCAACCATGCCAATTTCAAAAAATCTAGGTGCCGAGAAACCCGACTACGGATCGTTGGCTAGAAATCTAGGCGAAAAAGCTAACTAGTTAACACTTAACTATGAGAATACGGATATACAACCTTTGTAGATCCGGTGCTCCACCTCCATAGCTCCGCAACGAAGTCCCCTCGCTGTCCAAATGAATTCCCGAGCTCTAGCGTCGGCTTCGTCGGAGAAATGGCGAGTTAGGTCGTCGATGTCCATGCCGAAGATGATCTACGTCGAAGCATCGCAAGATCAAGCTCTTACTTCACCAAGTCATGAAACTTGTGAAGAAAACAGACTCTACTACTTGGCAAGAGGTAGAGGATGAAGAAATAGGAAGTGGGTTCTCTTTAGATTTGGATTTCTCACTCATTTGCTCAAGTTGCCATTTTTGAAGCAAGCTTTCTTCTTGAAAAAGAAGAAGAAGAAGATGATAAATCTTATGATAAGTTAATTCAAAATAGAAAATAAATTGAACACTTATCATGTGGCAACCATGGTCAAGTGTAGAGAATAAATCATGGTTAGAAGGAGTGGTTAGGGTTAAGCATGAAGACAAAATGGTCACTAAGTCAAAGCTTCATGAACTTTCAATGTAAAACAAAACTAGCAACTATTTTCTTTTCTTTTGCCATTTCTTTTCCAAAATAAAACAAATGAAATAAATAAATGAAAAAGAAAACCCTAACCAATACACAACCATGGTTTAATCTTTACAAAAACCCTAAAGAGCATGTATCATCAAACATGATACAATCAAGTGCACAAAAAGTATATCACATATACAATGTGCACATCCGAGCGAGAAAATCGATTTAAAGTGAACCGATACTAGTTAATGCAAAGTAATATATCAAATATATATTTATGCATTAAATCATTAAATCAACACTTGATTTAATGATCCGGTCATATCGCATATAACCGACTAATATCAACAGTAACAACTTATCGAATCAACACTTGATCCGATAACCCGGCTATATCGTATATAACCGATCAATGTCACAAATCGCGAGAATCGAATACAGTATCATATACTGGTATCATTCTCGGTCCCGCACATATCTCATATGCGCCCCTATTTCGTTTCGCTTGAGCCAGGAAACCTCTGTGTAGGACTCTAAAGACTCGTCAATACGCCGACAGCAGGTGATGATCATATCAAACACCCACAAGCCGCAAGCGGTCTGCTAAACGTAACGGCCACCCGGGTATTGAGTGATCAGAAGATCGACGAGCAAGCCCGCTCAAACTCCAGTGAATCCAACCAGTAACACTACCGTACAGTCCGGTCTGATCGTCTGATATGTCGCATATCTTGCCTAGGGGTGGTGAACGTCAGACCCCAATAGCTCGATAAGTCGTGTCGATATGAGGTCTATAACAATTCGAGAAACTACTGGTAACACTTACCAGTAAATCTCAGCAGCCCTGGCCAGGGATTTCCTGTTATAGCCAATCGAACATAGCGCAACATCAACCCCCTATACCGGGAGAGACGAATCCCCTCCTATCGCTCATTGCCTCCATGTGACTCGGGACTGTACCCAAAAACCACCGTTTTGCACGCCCTCTTGGACGTGGTAAGATGGAAATCAAAGCACAGTGGGAACCACACAAGACTCTATGACGATCTCGGGTCAACAGACTACTCTGTACCAGTGTCACCAGAGAACTGCCATCTGACGTGAGGTATAATACCATCTGGGGGTTCTTGGCGAGTCCGTCCAGTGTACCCAGTCTCTACTGAGCACCCGTATATCATCTCTGATGTCAAACACCAATGGATATGGGATCATCCATCGCCCATCTGTATGGGTCGAGAAGGTACACGCTAGTCTACTCTGGTATATCGATGCCCCGTCTCGATACACCCACGACTAGGGACTTTGAAGGATGTACTTATGGACTACCATGTCCCCACTAGTATGATCCGCATCATAGTCCAGGTAGTCAAGCACACATCCTAAGGGCTTTACCAACATGTAATAGAGAGACAGCCTGTGTACACGTTAAGGTAAAGATCAACCAGATAGCATACTATCATGTCGAGCAAGAAAGTCCTTCCTATATATGTCCCAGCATCCACTACAATATACATCCAATGTACAGTAATGGCCTCTAGGGCATACATATAACTAACACTAACACTGTCTCTCTCCCTCCCTCTTTAACTCTCTCTCACTCACTGTCTCTCCCTCTCTCTCTCTCTAACTCTCTCTCACTCTCTCTCTCTCTCTCTCTAACACTCTCTTTATCTCAAAACCCTCGAGCAAAACCAACCCAACTGAGCTCACCCAACATCCGTGGCACCGCTGGAGCTATACCGCGACAACGTCGTCCTCCTCCTTGCCATCTCAGTCACCACCCGCTACACATCAGAGACCTCAAACTCCACGCCTAGCCGGGCAAAACCGCTGTTGAGGCCAAATCCTTGCCGTTGTTGCCGCGTGTGTTGTGCCCGTGCAGACCGTGCCATCAATCCGTCGTTTCCAGGCAAGTCCCCACTTGCTACATGCTACTTATTATTAATTACAAATTATAATCGTATATATATATATATATTTCATGCTTTACTTTCTGTTAAATTATATGACTCAACCGTTCGATGCATGTTCCCTATGAGAGTTCTCGCTTAAAATGACGGTACTCACTTGTATAGTTTGGCCCGTAAGCCTATGATTCTAGTGTGTGAATTTTATTAGAAAATACGACTGTTAAAGATCAAAACAACTACCCCCAAGTTTGCCTGTAAAACTGGATATTTTCTGTACCTGAAAACCATAAAAATCACCATAAATTATATACATGCTGGATTGATGCACTCGAGGGCTCAAATCGAAGCAAACTCGACGAAATTTAACCCTATACTTGGTTCCAGATTTTCCTGTACTCAAACTGTGACGATAATTGGATCGGAGTGGGACTCGCTGTCTCTCTCCCCCCTCTCTCTAACTCTCTCTCACTCACTCTCTCTCTAACACTCTCTCTATCTCAAAACCCTCGAGCAAAACCAACCCAACCGAGCTCACCCAACATCCGTGGCACCGCTGGAGCTATACCGCGACGACGTCGTCCTCCTCCCTGCCATCTCAGTCACCACCCGCTACACATCAGAGACCTCAAACTCCACGCCTAGCCGGGCAAAACCGCTGTTGAGGCCAAATCCTTGCCGTTGTTGCCGCGTGTGTCGTGCCCGTGCAGACCGTGCCATCAATCCGTCGTTTCTAGGCAAGTCCCCACTTGCTACATGCTACTTATTATTAATTACAAATTATAATCGTATATATATATTTCATGCTTTACTTTCTGTTAAATTATATGACTCAACCGTTCGATGCATGTTCCCTATGAGAGTTCTCGCTTAATTTGACGGTACTCACTTGTATAGTTTGGCCCGTAAGCCTATGATTCTAGTGTGTGAATTTTATTAGAAAATACGACAGTTAAAGATCAAAACAACTACCCCCAAGTTTGCCTGTAAAACTGGATATTTTCTGTACCTGAAAACCATAAATATCACCATAAATTATGTACATGCTGGATTGATGCGCTCGAGGGCTCAAATCGAAGCCAACTCGACGAAATTTAACCCTATACTTGGTTCCAGATTTTCCTGTACTTAAACTGTGACGATAATTGGATCGGAGTGGGACTCTGGACTGCAGTCCAGAGCGACTCGAGTTGTTCTTGCTGTTCCTTAATGGGTGCCACAGGATTTCCATAACTCGTAGGTTGCGGAACTCTGCTGTCTATTATAGGTAAATCTGTTAGCTATACAAAACAATTGGTTTCATTCTGTTTCGTTACAGTTTGATATTTAATCTATAATTTAATAGATCGGGACGCATAACAGTCCCAGCAGAATCAGAACTGACATATTAGTGTTAAACAGTGTATAACTCCTGACGTACAGATGAGATTGACGATCCGTCTGTTACGTTGAAAACCTTACTGAAAACCCTAGAATTCATCCAACTGTAGCATCGCTAAAATATGATCCCAACTGGGATTAAAATGCGTTGCGAAACGGATTTCTGATTCTGAAACCGGATTTCCAGCCGTGAACGCTTAAAATGAAATGGACATAAATTATGATCCTGAAAACCGATTGGCTTGAAATTAAATTCGATGGATGGACAACTGAACATACTAATTATTACCTGTTTATCATTTCGCTAAACTATATACGTACGTTTCATGATAAATCGTGCAAGTGATAGAATACTGTTTTTATGACACCTTAATCGTGCTTCATATACTGTTCACGTATCATATCATACTCATATCATTGCAGTGATAACCTAGTGATATCGTGCATTTACCCAGTGTTAGATTTTTGTGATGATTGTGGCAAGTACGTCAGTGTTCGTGTATTCGTGAATAAGTGAAAGTGATACGTACTTGTGCACAATCAATGACCCTATTATTCTATTGCATTGTCGACGTCTGTGGGATGCGTGTACGTGTGACTATAAGTGGTATGAGACACTTATGGAAGCGCTTGCACGGGTGTCATAGATAGAGCACCAAACTCTGCCATTTATCTTAGGTATTAGTCGGGACGTGCTTGATGGAGGTCCTGCCTCCAATTCTCGCGCAGACTTGTCACGGATCGATTAGTATTTAGGGTTATGGTTAGCGTTTGATGTAGACCACGGGGTGTGGGGTAGTTTAAGTGTGAGTTCAACAGAATCTCGGGAGTCCCATGCCGGCTTATATATTTAGGGAGTTATATGGAGATTTACAGGGTATGTGATATTCACTGTGATATACATGTTGGGCCCGTGGTCCCTTGCCCTTGGGTTCTACCTTTGGGTGGAGGACACTCACGAGTGGTTGACTCTCACACTTGGACTGACGATAGGCTTAGTGACCTGTACAGTGAGACTTAGAGACTGATAGGGATAATGGCATTGTTATATCTTACTTACTGTGTTGACATACGTGACTTATCGTTCTACTGCTTTTACTGTTCCGCTGCATTGATTACTGCACATTCATATTCATGCTGTCATTGATTTGCTGTTATTCATATCTATTACCACTGTTAGAACTGTCACATGATTTTATACATATTATATTGCTATTGGGTCGCTCTGACGACCTGAGTATGCATGCTCAGTGTGAGGAGAAGATTTAGCCTGGACCAGGACTAGACGTATATTACAGACATCTCGATTTGATACCCAGAGTTATATCTATATTTGTTCCCCCTCAGGTCAGTTCTTTACATTGTTTCCTTCAGTTACTGCATCTCTCATTACCTGCGCATCATTTACTGTTTACCATGAAAACCTAGAAGCCGAAGTGTGACTACGGCAGGACATTTCCTCGACCGTAGGAGCATGGCTGGCCTTGTCTACCCCTCGTATTCCGTATTTTGGGATGCGGGGCTGGTCCCTCAATAGTAGGTCTCTGGTTCGAGGACGAACCATTGTTCAAAGGTGGGGAGAATGTCGGGACTCGGTTCTTGCTCACGTAACAAAGTGCCACGCCAAGTGTCGTGTTAAGTGGGAGGGGGCCACCTCTTGAGTCCGTGGGACCCACTGTAGAACAATGGGGACTCTTCGGAATACATTCCGAAAAGGGGCAGATCTGTACTATAAATGGAATGACACCACTCTTCAATACAGAGGCGCCTTTTAAGTGAAATCGCACTACAGGAGCTTGAGAACTCCATAGTTAAGCATGCTCGAGCCAGGGAAGTTCTGGGATGGGTGACCTCCTGGGAAGTGGCCCCTGGTCGGGTCCGGTTCGCTTTAAAGCGAAAAAACCGTGCGGTTTCGGCCAAAGCGGACAATACTCTCTGTATTGGGGGTGGGGCGTGACATGTTTCTTGTGATTTTGAGTTCCTTTTCAGTTTTTGATCCTCGCCCTTCGGCGTTGTATATTATATCACTTGCGTGGTTGTGACCGTCGATTGACGAAGAGCTAGCTCCCGCTTGGGGATGCCTTTTTTCATCGTATATATATTATTCTTGTTGTACCCCGTTGGGGCCAGTTTTTTAAAAAGGAAACTCTGCCGAAATTTTTAGAAAAGACTTGATGTTTTAAAAACACATATTCGACACATTTTAACAAAACATTTTATTAAAAATGGTTTTAGATTTCTGGGCTTTGGCTTACTTGAAATAGATGTGGTCCGAGTCTAGGTTAACCTTGGTTCGAGTCTAGGTTTGACTATGCGGAGCCTAGGGCGTTTGTTTATATACGGAATCTAGGCTTGACCTTACGGAACTTAGACTTGGTCGAGGGGGTATTAGACCCGAAATTTCGTCGCATAGGTTGACCTTGGTTGATGGAGTAGGTGACATAAGGAGAGTGACGTACTGTGCGCATGTTCCGCGGCATACTTACGATACGCTACTCCGCTTAAGAAGCCTTAGGATGTATGATTGAATGTTTTCGGGTGTGTATATCAACCAAAGAAATTTTTGACCGCAATCAATAACGGTGTCGATTGTAGCGCGTTAGCGAGTGCGGATCGTCCATAGGGAAAGTGAGATCCGTTCGAATTCGAATTAGATGAATTGAAAATTAAAGAGAAAAGAAAAGACAATCTAATTCAAGATTTATAAAATTGAAGTTCAAGAATTATCTAGATCTAAATCTAAAATCAAGAAAATATTTAAAATCAGGAATTAAGAATTGATGATACCCAATCCAAATAGTAATCAAGAATCGAAGTGAGGCTCGTAGGAATCGATCGAATCTATAGACGTGATGAAAACTATTGATTACGTTTTCTTATCCATTAATGAATTGATGCTAGATCGATGATGATTAATCGAGGTTTAAGGATTTTTCGAAGAAACTAGGGTTTCTTCATCTCATCCTTTGTCCTTTCGATGAATCTCATTCAAAAACTAGCCTCTAGTAAATTCAAGAATCGATCGTGGATCACTTATTAAGAGCGAACACAATCAAGAAAGCATCGCTCTAAACTAGGTTTTCGATTCTTCAATTTACAAGAGTTTACAAAACTTATAGGAATTAAGAATCGTTTCAAGAATTGTAAACATCATCATCTATTGATTCTCTCGACTCCTTCATGAGCGGAGTTTTACTCAAACATCATATCAAAGAACACAATCACAAATCGAGATCTAATCATGATGCAAGAATGTAAAAAAAGCAAGATAAAAGAATTTCACCTTTTATTTATCAACAATTTCGTTATAATTATCTCAAGAACAACAATGAGGAAAGAACTCGATCGTCGATTTGGCGTCGCTCGTCTCCTTGAGTCGCGGATCGTCTTGGATCACTTGCTCGGATGAAGATCGGCTTCGCTCCTAAAAGGTTGAAGGCTTCTTGCTTGAATTGTATTCGGGGATCTCGAATTTGGCTTTGGATTTTGAATTAGGGTTAGGGTTTGAATGCACAAGTTGTGTCACTCAACTTGTGGGTGAATTGTTGAATTAATGAACAACCTCAAAACCCTAGATCTAGGTTTCCTTTTATAATCCCCTCAACCTTAGATCTAGAATTCAAATTTCAAATTTCCCTCCAAAAGTTTGTTAGGGAGAGGCTTCTAGAAGAAGTTAGTTGGAGGGAATATTTTAGAGCTAGGTTGTTAGGCCGAGCCTTCTGGATGAAGCCACGTGGTGTTTCTGGAGTCTTCTGGAAGCTAAAACCGTTATGGGAAGCACGTAGAGGAATTGTGCAATGCTGATGTCATCAACTAGCTGCGGATCCGCGGTGGGAATAGGCCTTTGGCTGCGGATCCGCGGTCCTTTAGAGCCCTCTTTGCATGAATTTCTCAGGTTTAAATGATGCCGACTTTGTGGCACTTTATTGATGTGTTGAATATCATTTTGCTTTCTCGATTTCTGCCAGATCTCAAGTCTTGGACTTGGCGCATTTTTATCAGCACTTTTGACAGTTTCGGCTTTTCTCCTGGAATTTCCTGCACAGATTCTCGAGATAAGTGTTGCGCTATACAAAGATGATGCGATGCCATGATAAACACTCAATTTCCCTCAAAATGTTGGTTTTAAACTATAGCACAAGTAATTTGGTATTTTACGGCTGTTTTGCTAATATGTGCTATATTAATACCGAACACCTCTAGATGAGTGCAAATGGTAGGGAAATTGATGTGTTAAAAATGCAATATTTTCGACTGATCAATGTACATTTCCTTGCACATTATTATATTCATTCATGATCTATTCTCATCGATATCGGTTATGGTTGTTGCTGCCACGATTATACGGGCAGAGAGAGTTGCGGTCAGCATGAGCTCGTCATGGACGAGGACTGACCAGGGCGTGATTCCAGGAACATACGATTGTATAGAGAGGCGTCGTTTTATTGTGTTTTTGCACCATGAGCGTTTGATGGGTCGCTTTTATGAGATTTCTTGGACGTGCAGATCAACACCAGAGGATTGAGCCACTGATAGAGCTCAGCCGGAATGTGATGACCGTCGATGCACCGATTATTATTGATGATTGATGGCACTATTCAGCGTGCAGACGAATGAGCCAGTGTTGCTGCGAATGACGAGATATCGCCCCAGATGTTGGAGCTATTGCAGTACGAGTTGTACTTAGAGGTATGATAGAAGGCCGCTAGTCACCCGAGGATGAATGACCAGGGCATATGGTTCGTTCGCTGACCCCGATGCGAGGTCATCAGATTGATGGATTCCAGCTAGAGACTTCACGCAGATACGTCGAGAGTCAATAGAGGCGATCGAGTTTCAGAAACCCATATTCCAATTTTAAAGTATTCGGAAAGACATGCAATCAATTCTATGGACTTTCTAGAAGAATGAACACCCTAACTCGACATAATGACCATGTGAAAGCCTTTGAACCTTAGGGTTTGCGGCAGTTACACGGTGCCATTAGTGAGGCTTGGGTTTGCCCTTCTACGGCTGGTCCACCTGTGCTGTGGTATGTACTCGATACTATTAAACTGTACTCAAGATGTTGATCTCTTGGGGGATTATGAGGTTTTGATGAATCGATCGAATGGTTCGATGTCATTCGGATATCATGTGATGGGATGCATTGCTTAGGAGACTCCAGATACGAGTATAGCCGTTGGAGCACAGTTCATGCAGCCACGAAGAGACGAGTCCGAAGCAGTCTGTTAGTTATATGTATGCCTTAGAGGCCATTACTATACATAGGATGTATATTGTAGTGGATGCTTGGACATATATAGGGAGGACTTTCTTGCTCGACATGATAGTATGCTATCTGGTTGCTCTTTACCTTAACGTGTACACTGATTGTCTCTCTGTTACATGTTGGTAAAGCCCTTAGGATGTGTACTTGACTACCTGGACTATGATGCAGATCATACTAGTGGGGACATGGTAGTCTATAAGTATATCCTTCAAGATCCCTAGTCGTGGGTGTATCGAAATGGGGCATCGATATACCAGAGAAGACTAGCGTACACCTTCTCGACCCATATAGATGGGCGATGGATGATCCCATATCCATTGGTGTTTGACATCAGAGATGATATACGGGTGCTCAGTGGAGACTGGGTACACTGGACGGACTCGCCGAGAACTCCCAGATGGTATTATACCTTACGTCAGATGGCAGTTCTCTGGTGACACTGGTACAGGTTAGTCTGTAGACCCGAGATCATCATAGAGTCTTGTGTGATTCCCACCGTGCTTTGATTTCCACCTTACCACGTCCAAGAGGGCGTGCAAAATGGTGGTTTTTGGGTACAGTCCTGAATCACATGGAGGCAATGAGAGATAGGAGGGGATTCGTCTCTCCCGGTATAGGGAGTTGATGTTGCGCTGTGTTCGATTGGCTATAACCAAAAATCCCTGGCCAGGGTTGCTGAGATTTACTGGTAAGTGTTACCAGTAGTTTCTCGAATTGTTATAGACCTCATATCGACACGACTTATCGAGCTACTGGGGTCTGACGTTTACCACCCCTAGGTGAGATATGCGACATATCAGACGATGAGACCAGACTGTACGGTAAGTGTTACTGGTTGGATTCACAGGAGTGTGAGCGGGCTTTCTCATTGATCTTCTGATCGCTCAATACCCGGGTGGCCGTTACGTTTAGCAGACCGCTTGCGGCTTGTGGGTGGTTGATTTGATCATCACCTACTGCCGGCGTATTGACTAGTCTTTAGAGTCCAACACAGAGGTTTCCTGGCTCAAGCGAAACGAAATAGGAGTGCATATGAGATATGTGCGGGACCAAGAATAATACCAGTATGTGATACTGAATTCTATTCTCGCGATTTGTATCATCGGACGGTTATATGAGATATAGCCGGGTTACCGAATCAAATGTTGATTCGATACATTGATACACTTGATATTAGTCGGTTATATGCAGTATGACCGGATCATTAAATCAAGTGTTGATTTAATGATTTAATGTATAATTTTATATTTGATATATTACTTTACATTAACTAGTATTGTTTCACTTAAGATTATTTTTCTCACTTGATTGTGCACATTGTATATATGATATATGTTTGTGAACTAGTTTGTATCATGTTTGATGGTACATGCAAACTTGGGTGTGTGTATGCTTTAAACCATGTTTAGGTTAATGGTTAGGGTTTTAACTTCTTTATTTATTTCATTTATTTATTTTTGGCAAAAATAAAATGGTGGCTTGCTTTGTTTTATTCTTGAAGCTTCATGAAGCTTTGAAAGCCTTGACCATTTTGTTTTTTCCTTAACCTAACCATTACACCTAAACCCTAGTTTATTATCTACATGTGTTAAACTCACCCATGGTTGCATTATGATAAGATTCACTTGATTTATTATTTTCAAGAGAATTCTTTTTCCTTCTTCTTCTTCATCTTCTTTATGAAGAAAAGAAAACCTTGCAAGAAAATTTCCAAGTGATGAAATCAAGTGAGAAATCTAAATCCAGAGTGAACCCACTTCCTATTTTTTCATCCTCTACCACTTGCCATGTTGTATTGGGTGTTTTCTTCACAAGGTTCATGACCAAGTTAAGATGGTGCTTGAGTTTGAGTCGCCTCGACGTGGATCATCTTCGGCACCGAAGTCAACGACCTAGCCCGATTATTTCTCCGACGAAACCAACGCTAGAGTCCGGGATCCGGTTGATCACAGCGGAGGGACGTCATCACGGAGCTAAGGAAGTGGAGGACCGGATCTATAATGGTTGTAGTCCCTTTCACTTAGTAGAAAAGTTGTTTGCTTGCTTTTACTTTCACCTATCCTCCAGTTAACGATCTAGGTTAGGGTTTCTCGGCACCTAAATTTTTGAATTTGGCATGGTAGATGCCTTGTGGAACCTCTTGAGTGTGCTTAGTAACCCTACAGTGGTATCAGAGCCTAGCTAGAGCTTTAGGCGAAGTGTAGACGAAGCTAGAAGTCCGATCGAACCCGATATCCCTCGATTTCACCCCTCTCTGTACAATTTTTCAAACTGTGGATTTTTGTGAATTAAAAATGCTCAGAAAATAGAGCAGGAAATTATAAGGAAAACTGTAGAAAACGAAGCCCTAACTCTACTGTAGCGCCGCGGAACCGCGGCCTAACCTTGCTTTTGGCGGCAGTTCCGCGGCCGTATGTAAAGGTTATGGATTCTTTTTCACACAGTAATGCCCGTATCTGTTTCCTCTGTTCTTTGGGAATTTTTAAATTCTACTCAACAGTTGAGTTCTCTGGGTTGTTTTGGGGACTCAATGATTTGATCGGATTGTCTAACTTTGTCTATGTGTTTTTCCGGGTAATTTTAGAATATGTTAAAAAGTTCGACCGGATATAAATACCCACTTTTTCCCCTGCCGGGAAATTTCCAAGTGTTGGATTTTTCCGTGGTTTAAGAACGTTCTAAGTAGTGCAAGTAACGCGATGGACCCTCTAGAAGACAACAAACCTTAACTCGATTATGTGACCGTCTTGAACTGCCCTTTGAACCGTAGGGTTTGGGGTAGTACGACGTGCTACATGTGAGGCGTTGGTTTGACCCTTCTACGGCTGGACCGTTGGTACTGTGGCATGAAGTGAATGTTTTTTTAAACTTATTTCATGTGTTGAGCTGTTTCGGGAAAACTTGGGTGTTTGATTGTTCGATCGGAAAGTTTACCATTTTCTATTTATCTGGAATGTGATACAATATTTGGAATCCACAAGTAGTTATGAGATAACTGATTTGGATGTTATAAATCTAGCACTTTAGTCTCACTTGATCGGTTGCCACGGAATTTTGATGCGATCAAAAGTCCGTCGCAATCACGTAGTGTACGCGGATACTCGCCGGGTAAACTTAATAGATAGCCACGTCCCATAGCCCCGACCAAGTGACTGTAGGAGAACCCCGTCGCCGAAAGCATCCGTTCGGGTGCTCGCGGCAGCGGTGTTCCGCCTTAGTGCACTTCGTTGACGGTATCAGGGGTGCGGCCGTCTACTAAAGTTTGCGACGAGCATTCGTTCAGGATGTCGGGAATCTTATTGAATTGCCCGACTTGATATTGAAAAGTGTTTTTGATAATGAGACTAAAATACGGGGTTTATAATTGTTAGGCATGTGATGTCTAAGGAATTCAGATGGTTAGGCATGCGATGTCTAAGGAGGCTGCGGATTCCAACTGTTGTAGTTTTACACTTTCTTTTCTGTGACCGTAAGTGTAATATGTGATATCGCCGGTTTCATTTCTATATGTCAATGACAATTGGGATAAGCATGTTTACTTACGTTGATGACATGTAATGTAATGTGTTGCTGGATATGTTACATTGGATCGTCGTGTTTGAATAGCCGGGTTTTTTTTATGTGAGATGAGTGTTTTTCATTTTCATTCATGTAAAAACTTGTATGTAATATTCTTTTATTGGGGCACTTCCAGGTTGTGGAAGATGTCACCATTGTATATTATTTACTTTTCCGCACTAGGATAGACCCAAGGAGGAGGGCACAAGTAACCGGGTTCTGGAGTCCAGTGGGAGACCAACTCGAGGAGTCGAGTCCGGGTCTCCTAACTCTAGAATTGGTAGGGTTGCTTGCCGCTCTCGTAGGGGTCTAGGGGTGTGGGTTTGGCTATTCATCGCGACCGTGGAATCCGTGTTTTATACTGGCTCGTATTAAAAACACGGACGCCCTAGTATATCCAATGTTTCATATGATTCTTCTGCTGTGATATCTGTGATGTGATCATTTGATATGTTGTGATAGATGCTGTATATAGTATATACGATATATTATATAGACGTTACTTATGTTTTACACCCGCGCTAGCCCTGCCCCGCTCTGCCGTTAGTTACCTAACCTAACGGTGCACGAGGGGACATCGAGGCGAATGCGGATGGCATAAGTGTACGTCGTATTTATCTGTGATGTTTAGGTGACTTAAATGATGGGACTTCATTAATATGATTAATGAAAGAAAAGAAACCTAAAAGATGTTGTGGAATTGAATTTTCAAAAACAGGTAGCTACAGTTCTTGCTTTGTATCGCGGTGTTCCTTGTAGAACATCCTGCACCTTATTCGATAAGGAAAGGGCCGAGATCCCTTCACCGGGAGTGACCCCTTTAGCAATAACTGGCAGATGCTACACCCCTCGGTTTGTCTTTTGATTGCTTCTATAGTTTTTGCTTTGCACAGCGGTATATATGATATTTCCTGCACCTTATTCGATGAGGAAAGGGCCGACGATCCCTTCACCGGGAGTGACCCCTTTAGTAAAACTAGAAAAGCCTCAAAAGCACTCCATTTTAAAATCATTTGATTCTACAACGATATCAAGTTCATTACGCAATAGGTTTTCAGAAAAACCTGTCGTAGCCCTCCGTCATTTCAGATAAGGAATGTTTAGTATTCGTGCTGCGTTTGTTTGCCTTTGTCAAGGCGTAGTGTGCGGTAGCTGAATAGTACTTATCTGCTTATGCATATGATGCAGATTGGATTAGGGTAGTCGAGCGACCTTGTTGGCCTTTGTCAAGGGCCGTTCGGGTGGGTTTAATTCAATCAAGAAATGATGGGTTGAACTTGACTAGCAGCCTATGGTTTGTTGGCCTTTGTCAAGGTCATAGGAGGCTATGGGCAAAATATTATCGGGAATTTAAAGTGTTGAAATTTGCAATGAGATTGCATACCTTCTATGAGATAGTTGGATCCCGATACCCGCTGCGAGTAAGAGTTACTCCTGGGAGAGTTTTACACATTACAATTAGCCGATCAAGTAGGTGTCTAGAAAGGTGTCAACGGGGTTATGCCTCTGGGAAAATGAGGTTTATTTTAATTAGGTCCGTGCAAAAGCACGGGGAACCTCCCTCAAAGTACTGACACTGGCCTGGCTGAAAGATTGGCGAACTTGTAGCGTGCAATTAATCCCGGCTAGTCTTTCCTTTTAGGGTTTGAAGGAAGATTTGATAAAAAACAGTGGGAGCCATCCTGATTAGATAAAATAATAACCAATCTGATCTTGCAAGAGCATACGCTGAGTGTTTTCTTCTCTCTCTCTCTCTCCAGGTAGCGACCATATCACGCCTTAATCAAGATAATAATACGGATATATTGACCGAACCCGCTTGTTATACTGAGCTGAGGAAAGTTGGTCCTGCTCCAACTTATAATTGTTATAAGACCGAGTAGGAATTATGGGAATACCAGGATTCCCGTGCCGCCCAAACGAAGAAAGTGCATTATGATGCATCTTCTTCGGGTGCGTTCATTACATAGAACTGTTTCTCAGTATCCTTTGCGTCTTGGGTATTAGATACCAGATCAGGATCTCGCATATGTAATCTGTTACATAGGGCTACAGAAAGGTAGAGAACTGAGAACGGGTGATAAGTTTCATGAGACAGAAAACGGTGCAAGTGTTGCAGCCAAGTCTGTTGGTCATTGTCACCCTGTATTTCTATATGCATTGATTCTGAACAAATGCTATTAGATACCGAACCTGATATGCAAAATCATATCAATCTCTTTATTTATTAAAGAAGGATATAATTTTGTATTGTTGAATATTGTTTTGAACATTTCAAAAGTTGATCGGATCAGGCACGTTATCTAAAAGCATTGACGTTCTAAATCAAACTACAGTTCCTAGTATACAAGAACACACACAAGAGGAAGAGTTCAGAATTGAACGATTCCTTCTTGAGGTATTGTAGACTAGGTCAAATCAATGTGACCCGACTAGCTAAAGTTACATTTAGATGCAAATTTAAATCAGTTTGAATTTATATCTTGTGAAACTTGCCAGTCATGTCACAAAGATAAGATGACCATAGCTCAGTTTACTCGAAACAGAGAAAGAGTTACTGAACTCTTGGGACTAATACATAGTGATTTATAAACGTCCCCAGTCTACATATGCCAAGACTGGTTCTTTGTACTTCCTTACATTCACTGATGATCTCTCAAGATTCGGACACATGTTCCTGTTGAAACAAATGTCTGAAGCTTTTGAGAAGTTCAAAGAATATAAGTCAGAAGTAGAGAACTAATACATGTATAAGTATTATGTCCTATGACGAGATCAGGGAGGAGAATACTTGTGCATGGAATTCTTGGACTATTCTAAAGGAGAATGAGATTCTCTCTCAGTGTTACTCCTCTGAATACACCACAGCACAACGGTGTATCGGGGCGGAGCAATCACACCCTATATGATATAGTGCGCTCTATGATGAGTACTACCGAGTTTCCTATTTCCTTTTGGGAGTTATGCACTTGAGAAGCTGCATACCTATTGAATAGGGTTCAAATCAAATCAGTTGCCTACCACTTCATATATGATATGGAAAGGGAAGAGCCCATATCTTAAGTTTGTTAAGATTTGGGGTTGTCCAGCCTATGTCTAAAAAGCAAAATCCGGACAAGCTCGAGGCAAGGTCTGTTATGTAGAACTAGAAAGGTTCCATCTATACAAACTGCAGCTGATGATTTGGTAGAACCAAAAGATTCAGTAGATTCCAACGAACCTCAGCCTCTCCGTCGATCTAGTAGGGTTCCTCACCCACCTGAGAGTTACTTCGGTTTCTCTATGACAGTGGGAGCGAGGATTGCATCATGAGATAATGACCCAACTAGTTTCGAGCTGGCCATCGGGAGTGGGACTCTGTAAGAATGGCTGGATGCTTAGCGATCTGAGATGGAATCCTTATACACCAACAAAGTATGGACTTTGGTTTCCTTATCTGAAGGGTTAAATCCCCATCAGGAGCAAGTATATCTTGAGAAGATTACTTGGTATACATGGAAAAGTTGAGACTTTCAAAGCTAGAGTTGTGAAAGGTTAGACCGATTGTGGCTAAGGATGAAACCTTTTTCAGGGACCTATGCTTAAGTCCATCCAGATCCTACTTGCCACGGCTACATACCATGACTACGATATCTGGAGGTTGGGTGTCATGACTGCTTTTCTAAAAGATGATTTGGAAGAGAGCATCTATAAGTACACAGCCAGAGGGCTTCGTAGACAGTGGGAGCAGCGGAAACGTGAGCAAGATGTTTTATATGATAAAGCAGGCATCGCGGAGTTGGAACGTCTGTTTTGTGGTAGTCAAAGAGTTTGACTTCATCAAAATGGTAGATGAACCTTGTATATACAAAAAGGTAGTAGGGAGTATGGTGATGATCCTCGTAGAGAACGTGGATGACATACTCTTGATAGGGAAGAAGTTTCCTATGCTACGCTCGGTCAATCTCTGCTTATCATAAGGATTCTCCATAAAGGATCAAAGTGATACCTCCTAAATCCTGAGTTTTGATCTATGAGATAGAAGTAATTGGATGTTAGGATTCTCACTAATTGTAGTGAGAAGGTATCATTCGATCCTGGGGAGAATCACTGGAAAGCTTCCAGAGTGATAAGGACGACTGAATGTCGGTCACAGGCATTGTCTTTACCCTCAGTAGAGAGACGGTATGTTGGAAGAGTTCCAAGCTAGATACCGTGATATACTGGACGATTAAAGGCAAGATACATCGTTACCAAAGATGCTATCAAAGAGGAAGTCTGGGTGTATATTAGTTCATGACATGAACTTCGTTCCTACCATTGTGAGACAATGGAGTTGTGGCTTATGCCTAGGAACGCCCGTCCCATCAGTGATCCAGACATATTCTAAGGAAGCATCACCTGATCATGGAGATAGTTGATCTCTAGGGTGATCGAGGTTAGGAGAGTAGACTCAGAGGACAACACGGCGGATCCACTCACAAAGGCTTTTTCCCAGAGAGAGACTTATATGGGATGGTTGAGTATTAGATACTGCAACCACTGCTACAGATGGCCCTAGTGCAAGTGGGAGACTGTTAGTTATATGTATGCCCTAGAGGCCATTACTATACATAGGATGTATATTGTAGTGGATGCTTGGACATATATAGGGAGGACTTTCTTGTTCGACATGATAGTATGCTATCTGGTTGCTCTTTACCTTAACGTGTACACTGATTGTCTCTCTGTTACATGTTGGTAAAGCCCTTAGGATGTGTACTTGACTACCTGGACTATGATGCGGATCATACTAGTGGGGACATGCTAGTCCATAAGTACATCCTTCAAGATCCCTAGTCATGGGTGTATCGAGACGGGGCATCGATATACCAGAGTAGACTAGCGTATACCTTCTCGACCCATATAGATGGGCGATGGATGATCCCATATCCATTGGTGTTTGACATCAGAGTTGATATACGGGTGCTCAGTGGAGACTGGGTACACTGGACGGACTCGCCGAGAACTCCCAGATGGTATTATACCTTACGTCAGATGGCAGTTCTCTAGTGACACTGGTACAGGTTAGTCTGTAGACCCGAGATCGTCATAAAATCTTGTGTGATTCCCACTATGCTTTGATTTCCACCTTACCATGTCCAAGAGGGCGTGCAAAACAGTGGTTTTTGGGTACAGTCCCGAATCACATGGAGGCAATGAGCGATAGGAGGGGATTCGTCTCTCCCGGTATAGGGAGTTGATGTTGCGTTGTGTTTGATTGGCTATAACCAGAAATCCCTGGCCAGGGTTGCTGAGATTTACTGGTGAGTGTTACCAGTAGTTTCTTGAACTGTTATAGACCTCATATCGACACGACTTATTGAGCTACTGGGGTTTGACGTTTACCACCCCTAGGCGAGATATGCGACATATCAGACGACGAGACCGAACTGTACGGTAAGTGTTACTGGTTGGATTCACAGGAGTGTGAGCATGCTTGCTCGTTGATCTTATGATCGCTCAATACCCGGGTGGCCGTTACATTTAGCAGACCGCTTGCGGCTTGTGGGTGGTTGATATGATCATCACCTACTGCCGGCGTATTGACGAGTCTTTAAAGTCCTACACAGAGGTTTCCTGGCTCAAGCGAAACGAAATAGGAGCGCATATGAGATATTTGCGGGACCGAGAATAATACCAGTATGTGATACTGAATTCTATTCTCACGATTTGTATCATCGGACGGTTATATGAGATATAGCCGGGTTGCCGAATCAAATGTTGATTCGATACATTGATACACTTGATATTAGTCGGTTATATGTAGTATGACCGGATCATTAAATCAAGTGTTGATTTAATGATTTAATGTATAATTATATATTTGATATATTACTTTACATTAACTAGTATTGGTTCACTTAAGATTATTTTTCTCACTTGATTGTGCACATTGTATATATGATATATGTTTGTGCACTAGTTTTTATCATGTTTGATGGTACATGCAAACTTGGGTGTGTGTATGCTTTAAACCATGTTTAGGTTAATGGTTAGGGTTTTAACTTATTTATTTATTTCATTTATTTATTTTTGGCAAAAATAAAATGGTGGCTTGCTTTGTTTTATTCTTGAAGCTTCATGAAGCTTTGAAAGCCTTGACCATTTTGTTTTTTTCCTTAACCTAACCATTACACCTAAACCCTAGTTTATTCTCTACATGTGTTAAACTCACCCATGGTTGCATTATGATAAGATTCACTTGATTTATTATTTTCAAGAGAATTCTTTTTCCTTCTTCTTCTTCATCTTCTTCATGAAGAAAAGAAAACCTTGCTAGAAAATTTCCAAGTGATGAAATCAAGTGAGAAATCCAAATCCAAAGTGAACCCACTTCCTATTTCTTCATCCTCTATCACTTGCCACGTTGTATTGGGTGTTTTCTTCACAATGTTCATGATCAAGTGAAGATGGAGCTTGAGTTTGAGCCGCCTCGACGTAGATCATCTTCGGCACCGAAGTCAACGACCGAGCCCGATTATTTCTCCGACGAAACCAACGCTAGAGTCCGGGATCCGGTTGATCGCAGCGGAGGGACGTCATCACGGAGCTAAGGAAGTGGAGGACCGGATCTACAAAGGTTGTAGTCCTTTTCACTTAGTAGCAAAGTTGTTTGCTTGCTTTTACTTTCGCCTATCCTCTAGTTAACGATCTAGGTTAGGGTTTCTCGGCACCTAAATTTTTGAATTTGGCATGGTAGATGCCTTGTGGAACCTCTTGAGTGTGCCTAGTAACCCTACACAGTCGACACTAGAGAAAGGTGGAGTAAGAGGTTCGTACGAGATCTCGATGAGATGACGTTCCACTCCGTTGACATCAGAGATGTGACATGCACACAGAGGCGTTATATATGGATATATCTTCCAGAAAGAGTCGCGATGAGTATGCCGCCGTTCCGGAACAAGAAACAGATATAGTAAAAGATGACACCTTCCGGGCAGTTCGGCAAAAATACGAGATTTGGGAGAGACCTCGATAGGACCTTTCTGGAATATTATACGAGAGGACTTGGACCCAGAAGTGGTCATATTATGCACACCCAGCAGGCCAGAGTTCGGCATCGTCGACGAGATATGTTATGAGTGACCATGACAGTTGGCCGGAGATCTTTAGAGGATGTGCTTGAGCGGGACTATTCCGCCATACTTGATTTCGGTATTTTGGGTGATCTATTCGCATGATTGGATTTTGATGACTAAGTTTCATGATATTTGTTTTCGTGCACCATGGTTGCACCCACTGGGTATTTATATTTTGTGCATAGTTATTGCACTTGAGATATGCTTATACACTGTTGTGTTGATTTATGATTTGTGCACAGTTATTGCACTTGATATTATTTTGTGCCTTGGCTGCACATGTTATGATTTCATGGATTTCATATAGTTGAGTTGATTTTGTACATGTGGTACGTACTTGATTTGGTTTTTGCACTCGGTATAGTTCATATATGCTTGCAGTGCATTGATACATTTTTTTATGTGCACCACAGTTGCACTTGACTTCGTTTTGATGTCATTCGAGACGTTGATATTGATTTCATGTATGATATTTGAGCGATTTATTGATATGATTGAGATTTTGTGCACCACAGTTGCACTTGACGTCGGTTTGACGTCATTTGAGATATTGATTTTGATTCCATGCCTAGGACATGCATATGATTTGACTTGTGTTTTCGGTATAGATTTCATGCACTGTTAGTGTTTTGATTATATTTCGTGCACGCAGATGCACATGGTTGCGAGATTATATACTACGGTATACCTTATCTGGATTTGGATTCTCGCGCATATTTGACGCGCTTGGATTGGATTTTGCACATGTTCGGCGCTTGATATTGGATTTTGTGCATGTTGGATGCACTTGATCTGGATTTGCACATGCTTGAGGCGCTTGATGCGATTTAGGTGCACAATAGATACACTAGATCGAGATTCTCTGTGCATATCAGATGCACCTGATATTGCTGTCAGGCACGCCCGTTGTCCTTGACAGGTGTTTCGTGCACACCCGTTGCACTTAGATGTTATTTCTGTGTACATGTATGGCACATTTATGGATTTTGATTTCCGTGTGCACCAGACTCACGCGGCATTCTTATGTACTCGTTGGGACTGCTTTCTTATGAGTAGTACATTTTTTATGACATTTGCTATTTGGTATAGTAGCTGAGCAGGACTAGTTCGAGGACAGTACCTGAACATATTTTGCATGCTTTGATAGTTATCGAAGGGATTTCCAAAAAAAAAGAGCTATTGTCTCAGTATTTACCTACGTGTCTGAGATGACACGAAACGTTTAAAATAAGGAAACCCTTCTAAAATTGTTTTCAAAACGGTGGGACGTGCATATTATATATATATATATATATATATATATAGTTATTTTCTTACAACAGACGTCCGCCACTGTGCAGCGTTATGCTCATCGCACAGCAGCTTAAAAAGGGTTTGGCATGCATTCCTTCCGATGTTTTAATGATATTTACATGTATAGTTTGATGTATATCACGTTGGTTTTCGTATTGGATTTTGACAATGGTATTTCCACCATGACTCCGATGATTGCGGGATGCTTGACGGAGTTTTACTTTTGATTGATATACTCGTTTTTCATGCGCATGCATTGCGCTACGATGTGTTTTATGTCTTTATGATTTCGGGACCCCGACAACATGATCTTTTTACTGAAATGTTTTAGTATTTGAGAGGTTTAAATTTAAATTCGGGGATCGAATTTCTTTAAGGGGGGAAGACCGTAACATTTCAGAAAAATAAAATATTATTTTTGGGAATTTTTATAATTTATTAATAAATTATTGAATATTTTAATTAGGCGGCATAATTAAATACTGATAAATTGGGAAAAATTTGGAAAATTATGGAAATTATTAAAATGAGGGTACTTTGTGTGATTTAAACGAATTATGAAAATTTACGATTTATTTGACACTATTTTAGTGCTAATCGCGATTAAATATCGCTAATCGTGCACTAAGCGTGTTTTGTGCACATGACATGCCCTATGTCATTTTTACATTGTTACATTTTTCCTTCATGGATTTTTCCTCATTTTCTTTCATTTGGGTTGTTGTTTTAAATGAGATGAGAGAAGAAAGGAAAAGAAAAGAAAAAGAAAAAGGGAAATGAATATAGTATTGGGTATAGGCAAGAGAGAGAGAGAGAGGTGAGGGGTCTTCTTTGATCAAGGGCCATTGCAACAATTCTTCATCTTCATCATCTCTCCTCTCCCTCCTCTCATAGCTGCTGCCCTCCCCTTCCTCCCTCCTCAAACACCCCAAAACAATCTCAAAAACTCAACAAATGTCCATCTTCATTTCAATAAAAATATGCACAAGGTCATCCCAAAGACTTTGGACCAAGAAAGCAAGGATTTTGGAGATTTTGGGCAACTCAAGAAAGTTCTTGAGTTGCCAAATGAGGTAATTTCAGCACCTTTAGCATTGTATTTCCTTTGCTTTAGCACTTATTCGTGTTTGGAAATGTTTTAGCAAGGTTTTGTGAGCTTTGAAAATTCATAGAAAGGGGTTAGGGTTTTCTTGAGTTGGGATTGTGTTATTAAACCTTTTTAGTGACCTTAAACCCCCCAATTTGTCAAAAACCTAGACCAAACACAATACGAAAACCTGAAACTCAAATTTCTGAAAAACAGTAACTTGTTATGTCGGTTTGTGAGTGTTTAGGGCGTGCATGGAAATCTGGAGTGACCCGGGGATTTTGTGAGAGAAGCAAACAATACCATTGACCCATATTGGACACTAGGAGGCCGCTATACCAAGACGAACCCCATCCCACCCTGAAGAACCGAGCAGGCCGGAAATTACATGGGTGTGGCCGGCCATGGGGTAAGGGTTAGGGCCCAGGTTGCTTCAGTAGGTCATGTACTTCGTATACATCACCCCAGAGTTGTTTGTGCACCTTGGTTTCACCTTAAACAAAATCTGGAGCATATTTTCAATGTTGCTGTGTCACGACCCGAAAGAGCACGTGACTGGCCCTTGAACCATATGAAGTCTATAGGACTCCATCTGATCCAAGTATGCCAAAAGCCCAGAAATCTAAAACCATTTTAAGAGTAAATAAAGAAAACTGGTTTAAAGAAGTGAAGAAAAACATGTTTGAAGTCAAGGTTTTTAAATAACTAAGCCGAATATGCATTTTAAAAGTGTAAAGTCTTCTTTTCTAAAAATTTTCGGCAGAGTTTCTTTTGTAAATACTGGCCCCGAACGGGGTACAACAAGAACAATATATATATATATATATATATATATATATATATATATATATATATATATATATATATATATGCAGTGATAAAAGGCATCCCCAAGCGGGAGCTAGCTCTTCGTCAATTGACGGCCACAACCATGCAAGCAATATAATATACAACGCCGAATGGCGAGGGTCAAATCCAAAAGAAACTCAATAAGCATGAAAACCGCAATACTACTAAGCGCGACTCTAAGGTCGAAATAATACATCACTAGTGTCTAAATCTGAAACAATATACAAGTTTTGGTTGATAGAATTTCTAGATACAATGAATAATACATGTACAATGGTGGTTCTTGATGCAAATGAACCCACCTACCAAGAAAATCACCCGCAAAGGTAAGCAGTGTGCCAGAAATGCCGCAATGGAACCTGTACGGCAAAACCTGCAAGAACTGTGGCACAACGGGGGTGAGTTGCCAACTTGTGAATAGAAAAAATCTACAAGCAGAAACCGAATGCAAGACATAATCCTAGGTCAATACGATTAGATATATAACCTCAAAGAATAAGCCTGAAGCATGATGAGGTGGCAATGTAACAACTAATCATGTATGTAGTGCCAAGTACTCGTGCCAGTGCCTCAGGTAATAACATGTCATAAATATAAGGTATGTCTGCATGAAGTAAATATGATGAAGTATCAAATGAAAATCAATACACATATATTAGCGTCCCATTCCACTAATATTGGTGTAAGGGTATATATAACAGCGCCCTCATACCCTATTATATATACAAATGCAGTATGATCAATGTAGTCAAAGTCTGTATGTAATCAATGTCTGTATATATGTGGATCCCGTCCACCTGTCACCCAATGACAATAAGCATCATGCATGCAAATATGAGGATATAACCAAAATCATGGAAATCATCATGAAACCTGTACCTAGCATCGGCACGTAAATCCTCATCCATATGGGGCTCCGTGTGCGGTATCGGCCCTAGGCCCCGGCAGTACGGGTCAGCCCATGTCCATCTCTCAACTCCGGTCGGTATCCTCCAGATATCCGCCGAGCTCAAATACAATCACCGGTAGGTAGTAGTCCTTCTGCCAGGCTCACCGTCCACTACACAGCGAAACCGTTCTCGTCCCGGGGTACCATACCGGGTCCACCATGTACCCGTAATCGGCCTCATCCGCCTTCTCGAATCAGGTTTCACATGTCGCTCTCAGCACCGAGAAAACACATGGTGGACGCACTGAAATATCATATCAAGGGTAACCGGGTTTTTAAAACAATTATATATTTTCTTTTGAAATACCCACGGTTCCTAAATCCAGAAATATCATGGAAACAACATATCTCAATGCGTATAATCAAAACATGATGTATGCGACAAGTAAAGAAAAGTAAGCATATCAGTAAGTCATGCAACATGGAATAGTAATGTGCACATGTCGAGGGAAACCGCTCTTTTTAAAATGAATCAGTTTTGAAGAATATCTTGCGGTTCCCAAATCTCTAATCAAATCAGAATCATCTATGTATGTGTATAGGTATAAGTGTACAATATGCCATGCAAGAATCATATCATGAATGCAACAGTACTATAGTGTAGTGGCATGGCAATTGTCGATGATGAAGTGTGTGAGCCGGCAAATAGTGTACGTGGAACATACGCATCATCGATAATGGTGCTGGTGTCCTAACAGCATGATAATAATATAGCAATAAACATATGCAAAGCAATGTGAATAGCATGAATATGCGGAAATCAATTAATCAACACCACAGTGAAGAATCTGCTATGCAAACTACAGATCTAAGTATCAAGTCAATCGGGAGGGGTATGGAAACCACCTAAATCTGAGTCGATATATATATATATAGATATAATAGTCGGTAATCCCGCCTCAATAATATCGCGTACGATACAGTATATCATAAGACATCCTCGAGTCATGAGTGCAGATCTATCATCAATATAGGCTCGTACGGTAAATTGTCGTATGATATCCCAATAGCTGGGTACGGGTCAATATCACACTATCTCATCACATCTCAGGTATCACTATCATCATATCACATAATCTGGGGTACTGATCTAAGTCTAGTAAAATCGATACCATCTATCACTGCGTGTGTAAGCACACGTCCTAAGGCCCGCTAGAGATCACGTATCGTATCCCATATACGAATCACATCAAATCACCAATCCCGCGGCACAATGCCCAAAATCATCGACTCATCTCCAATGTCATCCAATATCATCAAACACAGTGCAAGTATAATGAATATTCAAGGGTGTGCGTGTAGGTGTAAATCTATTCTAGGGTTCGCGACTATGAACTACACTGGTTACTTCTAACCCTAAACTATCCATAATACACCTAACAAAATATCCATGACACACTATAACTATCATGTATATAATATATCAACTACGGACTGCGCGGGTGCTATACGCCATCCACCCGACTTCCCCCTGTAGATATAATCTACTCACCTTGCGTCTTTATCTGTCGATGTCGCCACGCGCTTCCTTGTCGTCCCGAAGTCTTCATGGGTACCTACATATCAAAGTATCGTATATGCGCATTAAAACCAAATCAAAGCTAAAACAGCACACGAAACCCAAAACGATACGATAAGGGGCCTATAGGTTAGAACCTATGGGCACGCCTTCAAAACCATCAATCAATCCTCGATATCGTTGTATAAACGCCAAATAGTCGAGGTAAAACACAATACACAATTTCAGAATTAAAAATACGGAATACGGAAACACGAATCCAAAATAGCAACTTAGGAAATAGGCTCCAGATTTCACCCTAGGTCAAACTAGACAAATTTATACATACCAGGGGCCTAATCTACATATAAGGGAACACCAAAACCAAAACGAGCAAGTTTGATGGGGTCCAGGCCGCAAATTGCGGCCAAACAGAATAAATCTACGGCCGGGTAATGGAGTTAGGGGTTGGGGTCTTGGTGGTAGCTTCCTGGGTGCCTGCATATGTTACTGTCCAATCAATATAATTTTCAGAGTCCCGGGTTGATAGCAGATCCCAAATAACCTTCACAGATTTCACAATTTCTCCGATATCGGTTTCTAAATCCGTATTCCGGTTTTCAACTCTCAGGTTTTGGGTCTCCATTCATGCACTAGGGTGTTTATATAACCTCTACTGAGCTCAATTTCATATTACAACACAAAATTTCCTCAAACCCTAACTAGGTTTTCCTCAACTCCACAATATCAAAGAATATCGGTTCAATCTAAACATGGGGGTATAAGTAATGCTAAAACTAAGCTAATAGTCCAGAAAATACCTCATTTGGCAACTCAAGAATTTTCTTGAGTTGCCCCTAGAGGCCAAAATCCTCGCTTCCTTAGTACAATGTGTAGATCTTGAGCTTGTGCACACTTTTAATGAAATGAGAGTGGGGTTTTGGAGTTGTTTTAGAGGTGTTTAGAGGGCTTGAAGATGGGGGGGAGGAATGAAGAGCAGGAGCAGCAGCAATGGAGAAAGAGGGAGAGAAATGAGGAAAAGAATGAAGAGAAAATGCTAAGTCTTTGGTCAAAGTAAAACCCATACCCCTCTCTCTCTCTCTCACCATACCACATATTATATTCAAAATTCAACCCCTTTTTCTTTTTCTTTTCTTTTTCCTTTTCTCCAAAACCTTCTCACTAGAATAGTAACCCCAAATAACATGATAGAAAATGCACAAGTGTGATAAAAATGATATGTGCATGTTTTGCACAAAAATGCCAAAAACCGATTAGCGATTTTTAATCGTGATTAACACTAAATTAGCATATAATTAATCATAAAAACTTAAAAATAGCATAATTCCAATAAATACCTCATTTTAGAATTTTCCATAATTTTTCCAAAATTTTCCCCATTTATTTGTATTTAATTAAACCGGAATATTAAAATATTCGTTAAAATAATATTAAATTATAAAATTTCCCAAAAATAATATTTGATTATTTGGAAATGTTACATGCTGCCTTATGTTTTGCGTTGTTTTCGAATCTAAGTTTTGATATTTGTGTTTGTACTCGGTCACTTGACGTTTTTACGTCTATTACGAGTGTTATTTGGTTGTATTGCGAGATGCAAACCATAGGTTCTAACCTATAGGCTTTTAAGCGTGTCGTTTTGGTTTTCGTATGTCGTTTCATTTTCGAATTTGATTTTAACGCGATATGATACGTTATGATGTGTAGGTACCCTATGTGGACTTTGAGGCGACAAGCAAGCGCGTGGCGACGTCAGCTTCGGCAAAAGGAGATCAGGGTGAGCAGATATATATCTACGGGGGAAGTCGGGTGGATGGCGTATAGCACCCCCGCAGTTCGAAGTATAGTATGACATATATTATATATATGATTATGTTGCGAAACATGGATATTTAAGATAGGGTTCATGTCATAGTTTAGTGTTATTAGAGGTAACCTAGCATAGCTTTTCAGTCGTGAACCCTAGAATAAGTTTACACCCACACGCACACACATACATGCATTCATTTTATAATTGTGCGTATATGGGGATATATATATATACGTATAAATATACAGGGATCATGAGGATAGTACGTAGGATTTGAGATGAGTCGATGAGATTGGGCTTGAGGCCATGAGATCGGTGATGTGACGTGGTTCGTATTATGAGATACGACACGATGTTTTAGCGGGTCCTTTAGGCGTGGTGTTTTCATACACACGTATATATGTACAGTTAGATGGTATTAGTATGTACTAGACTTAGATCATTACCCCCGGATCATGATGTATGATGAAAAGGATACCATATGAGATTATGATGAATGTGATATTTGACTCGTACCCAGATTTGGGATGCCGTACGATGGATTTACCGTACGAGCTATATTGATGATAGATCCACGCTCCTGACTCGAGGACGTCATATGATGTATTGTATCGTACATGATACTATTGAGGCGGAATCACCGACTACTATATATATATATATAAGTCCACGTTACCCACCCCGGTGCTTACGGGGAGGCGGAATAGGTAAAAATCAAATTTTTAACACAAGATAATATGGACTAAAACTTGAGGATCTTTGCCAAACCATTGCTAACATACAACAAGAGGTTCTATCTACTATGCTTAGGAGATTATACCTTATGCAACAAGTCCTTCGGGTCTTCTTTCCTTTTTCCTCCTCGTCCATGCAAGCTCTGAGGATTGATCCGGATCTTGGTCACCTCCGCGGCCTCCTAGAGTCGAAGACGATCCACCCGAGAGTCTGTAGTCCGAGCTCCACCTCAAGCCGAGGTAACTAGGGTAACAAGTTTACCATTCTTGAAGTCCTAGGTGGTGTAGAAGATGATGGTGGATTTGTTTGTCTATTTTGTTTCTATTTTTCTCAACACATGAGATCTATAGAAAAATCAAGAGAGGAAGAAGAAGGAGGAACCATGGGAGCTTCTCACTTGAAGAGAGAGAATGAGAAGAGAAGAATGATCCATAAACCTTATAATTACTAATCTCTTATCATGATAAAGTTGATGGCTACATTGATTTGACCATTATCATCTCAAATCAAATCCAAAGCAAAAAGCAAAAGAAAGATCTAGTGCTCTTAAGAAAAGTCCAAGTCAACAATGGTCAACTAGGTCAAATGGTCAAGCATGGTCAAATGGTCAAAGCAATTAGCCATAACATAATTATCATTAAAAAGATTAGTAAATATTTTCCTCACCTCATAATGGTTTTGACCGAACCAACGGTCAAAACCCTAATGAGGCACCTCCTTCTTCTTCGCTCCTCACAACCGTGCATACACACCCACATCCGCATCCGCATTCCATAGAATGCGAATGCACAGAAGACAAAACTAATCCATCCATACAATACTAGGATCCGGCTTAAACCAAAGCCCACTAGCATTGTCTGCCCGAACAACATACGTGCACAAGTGCACGTAAGTGATCGTAGCCTTGCCGTAAAACCATACGGCCTTTATACCTTTCGCCCAGTGCAGGAAACTCTCTGTGTGGGACTCTAAAGACTCGACACTACGCTGGCAGTGGGTTTAACCATAGACCGCAAGTGGCACTAGCTGTACGTAACGGTCCCCAGGTAGATGCCGACAAGAAGGCCGATGAGGTAAACCCATCCGAACTCCTACTGAGCCTGAATGTGACAATCTCCGTATAGTCCGGTCTGTTCGTCTGAGAGTATCGCATGGCGGGCCTAGCGGGGCGATAAACGTCAGTCCCTTAATAGCGGTACAAGTCGTGTCGGAGTGTAGCCCAGAACACCCTGAGATAACATTGGAAACGCTACCAGTATATCTCGCTTGCCCTGGCCAAGGACTTTGTGTAATGGCTCTCCTAGACACAACGCGATATCAACCCCCAATACTGGGAGAGACGAATCCTATCTAACCGCTACTGCCTCCAAGTGCTTCGGGACTGCACCAAACTACTACCTGTTTGCACGACTCCTTTGAGCCATGGTAGGGTAGTAATCAAAGTACAGTGGGAACACACTCGAGGCGAAGTAGCAGTGTCAAGTCGACGGACTAAGCTGTACTCCTGTCACCTGGGAACTGTTATCTGACGATAGGTATAGTACCAACCAACAGTTCTCGACGAGTCCTGTCCAGTGTACTCGTAACCTAACGAGTCTTGGGAGACATATCTTTGGAGAGGGTGATTCCGTGACAAGCCGGTAGATTACCGCGCTTTGAATCTTCCATACTGAATCATTTCAGTATGGTGTCGATGTACCTGGACTGCGAAAGTCCCAACATCCTCTTAGATCTATCACGATAGATCTGGATCCCCAGAATGTAGTTGGCATCGCCCAGGTCCTTCAAGGAGAACCTCTGTGACAAGAATCCTTTGACTGACTGTAGCATAGGAATGCCATTTTCTATTAGGAGAATGTCATCCACGTACAAGACGAGGAATACCACAGTTCTCCCTACAATCTTAATGTAAATTCTTGGTTCATCCGGATTTTTGATAAAGTCGAATTCTTTGACAGTATCATCAAAGCAGATGTTCCAACTCCGCGATGCCTGCTTCAGTCCATAAATGGACTTAAGCAACTTGCACACTTTACCGCTGCTCCCACTCTGAATGAAACCCTCCGGCTGATCCATATAGACGCACTCTTCCAAATTCCCATTTAGAAAAGCCATCTTCACGTCCATCTGCCAGATCTCATAATCGTGGAAGGCAGCAATGACAAGAAGGATTCGAATGGATTTGAGCATAGCCACTAGAGAAAAGGTTTCGTCATAGTCCAACCCAGGTCTTTGGCGAAAACCCTTTGCAACAAGTCTAGCTTTATAGGTTTCAACCTGCTCATCTACACCAGTCTTCTTTCTGAAGATCCATTTGCAGCCTACGGGTTTTACCCCTTCTAGAGCAATGTCCAAAGTCCAAACTTTGTTGGTCTACATGGACTCCATCTCGGTCCGCATTGCATCCAGCCATTTTACTGAGTCACCGCTCTGAATGGCTTGCTGGAAGCTAGTAGGATCATCATTTTCAATGACGCAATCCTCTCGATCCCTGTATATGAGAAAACCGTAGTATCACTCGGGCGGATGAGACTGCCTACTACTCCTGCGGAGTGGCGCTGGGATGTCTAGTTCTCCTGAAACTTCTGGTTCTACCGAGCTTTCAGTAATAGCTTGTGGTTCTGGAATTTCTTCCAGTTCTATTGCGCTCCCACTTATCTGATTTTCTAAAAATTCAGTTTCCAAGAGCTGGGCTTGCTGAGAAACAAAAACCTTTTGTTCCTCTGCGGAATAGAGAAGATACCCCCTGGAGTTCTTGGGGTATCTCACAAACTTACACAGTACTGAGCGTGCCTCGAGCTTGTCCGCATGCTGCTTCTTTACAAAAGCCGGACATCCCCATGTCTTAAGATACTTAAGACATGGTTTCTTCCCACTCCACATCTGATATGGAGTGGTAGGCACAGTCTTGGTGGGAATCTTGTTCAAAAGATATGCAGTTGTTTCTAGTGCATAACCCCAGAAAGATCGCGGTAACTCAGCCTTACTCATCATGGAACGAACCATATCCAATAGAGTTCGATTCCTTCTTTCCGATACACCGTTGTGTTGTGGTGTGTATGGAGGAGTAAGTTGAGAGAAAATTCCATTCTCTTTTAAGTAGCCCAGAAACTCGGCACTCAAGTATTCACCACCTCGATCAGATCTCAGTGTCTTGATACTTTTTCCTGTTTGTTTTTCAACTTCATTCTTGTATTCCTAAAATTTCTCAAAGGCCTCGGATTTTTGCTTCATCAGGAAGACATGTCCATACCTAGAGAAATCATTCGTAAAAGTAATGAAGTATGAATAACCACTTCGCGCATGTGTAGACATTGGACCACACACGTCACTGTGTATGAGTCCCAAGAGCTCGCTCGCTCTTACTCCGTGTCCAGTGAACGGAGTCTTTGTCATCTTTCCTATGAGACAAGATTCACAAGTAGCATAAGACTGATACTCGAACGGATTCAAGTATCCTTCTTTATGTAACTTTGTTAACCGTGTCTCATTAATGTGACCCAGTCTACAATGCCATAAGAAATCCTGATTTGTGTCCGGAGACTTTCTTTTAAGTGTGTTCTGGACACTGAAAACCTGAGCTTGATTCAGTACGTATATTCCGTTTTCTAATGTACCTGATCCAATCGGAACTTGATTTAGGTGGATGTGGACCACATCGCTTACAAAAGTAAAATCATATCCTTCTTTAGAAAGTATGGATACAGATATGATATTACAAGCCATACTAGGTACATACAAACAGTTACGCAGAATCAATATCTGCCCAGTTGTCAATCCAAGGTGATATTCCCCTACGGATTCAGCGTCCACGCTCATTCCGTTGGCAACCCTGAGAGTCATATCACTTATCCTGATAACTCTACGGTTTCTCAGAGCCTGTAATGAATTAGAGATGTGAGATCCTGATCCGGTATCCAATACCCAGGAAGTAGGGTTAATTGACATACGGTTTTCTATTACAAACACACCCGAAGCCGAAGCCACAACATGCTTCGAATCCTGGCTACTGGCTTTGCTAGCCCTGCAATCCTTCTGCCAATGTCCTTTCCTGTAACAATAGAAACGTCCTTCCTTTACAATATCTAGTACCAAAACTTTTGCCATTTCCTTTCCTTCTACTTCCCCGGTTTCCTTCAGGGTACAAGTAGAGGGTAGAGACTGTAGAATCAAGTCAGTATTTGACCCGTTCTTCAACGTGGTCTTCAGGTCCGTGAGCTCATCAAAATAGCTAGTCTCTGTAAGGACGTTGTCCCTTACAGATGACCCGACAACCAACCTCGCTTGAAGCAATTCGTTCGAGGTCTCATATCTTGCGATCCGAGATTGCTCTCCATATAAATCTTTGTTATGAAGGAAGATAGAAACTAAGTCCATCTTCTCGTGTTGCCTCTGGTATGCACCATCAACTGAGGCCAACACGAGGCACTTGGCATTCACACAGTCTTTTTTCGATGTCTTACGGGTATCAATATACGTGACAGGGGAAACTGGTCCTGAGATGGCAGGGGTTTGATTAGTTAAGAGGTGTCCCATCTTGTCATGGGTAATGGACTGAAGGGTTAGCCTAGCACCTCGTCAAGGGTTTGGTAGCATCACATATGCCATAATCAAAATTTTAGAGGTGCTAAGTTAACTCGACAAGAATCGAAACTAGAAGTTTTAGGGATTCATACAACTAAGCATCACATGCAAATGTAAAACTGTCACTAAGAATAGAGATTACAACCTTTGTAGATCTCCCTCGGTGACTCCTTGGTACTATGAGAGTTTGTAACGGATCGATGGATGCCTTCCTTGTCCACGATGATCTACCCGAAGTCCCTTTGCCCAAAGCTCCTTGCCATACTTGTTTCGCGAACGAAGTAGAGCAAACACCCTACACAAATCGGCTAGATGTGTATAGTATGATGATGTGGTTTGTATTCAACAATTAAAACCCTTTCTTTTATCAACTTCACTCAAGAGAAAAATCAAAAGAGGAAGAAGAAGATAATGGTGGCTAAGCTTGAGCTTTCTATCATATCACATATGATAACTTGTTTTCACACCCTTTTTCACAATTTTTCCCTTGTATTTTTCATTGTATGTTTCATATCACATATGAAGCTATTTATAGTGATGAGAAGGAATAATCATCATTATTCCATTCCCACTATAATTATGGGTGGAAATTCTTTTCATAAAGAATTAAGCATGGGTGGAAATTCTTTTCATTAAGTTAAATAAAGCTTACCCACTAAAGAATAAAGGAGCATGAGTGGGTTTTCTTTACATTAACTTAAAATGATAAATATAAATAAAACCTTCAATATAAGTCTTGCATTGCCACCATTCTTGTATCATCAACCATGATACTATGTATGCATGTATGTGTCCATGCACATCATCATGTGCATGCATGCATTTAATTAAAGAATTAATCTAAATGTTATTTGTTAAATCAACACTTGATTTAGCAAACCGGTCATATCACATACGACCCGATCAGTAGAAAATGCCCGATTAATATACGTTATCACATAACCGTATTTAATTGGGTCCCGCGCATATTTCATATGCACACCACATCTTTTTGCCTGAGCCAGGAAACTTCATTGTGGGACTCTAAGACTCGTCAATACGCCGGCAGTAGATGATGATCATATCAAACACCTACAAGCCGCAAGAGGTCAGCTAAACATAACGGCCACCCGGGTATTGAAACGATCAGAAGAAAACCAGCGAAGCTGTAAAAACTCCCGTCGAGCCAACTGGCAACACTTACCGTACAGTCCGGTCTCTTCGTCAGATATGCTGCATATCGAGTCCAGGGATGGAATCGTCGACTCCAGTAACTCAATAAGTCATGCTGGTGTATGGCTCATAACAGATCGAGAAACTACTGATAACCCTTATCAGTAAATCTCAGCAGCCCTGGCCAGGGACTTCATGTTATAGCCAATCGAGCATAGCACAACATCAACCCCCAATACCGGGAGAGACAAAACCCCTCCTATCGCTCATTGCCTCCATGTGCCTCGAGACTGTACCCAAAGACCACCTGTTTGCACGACTCAGTAGAGCCGTGGTAGGGTGGAGATCAAAGTATAGTGGGAGGACACACAAGACTCTATGACGATCTCGGGTCTACAGACTAACCTGTACCAGTGTCACCTGAGAACTGCTATCCGACGATAGATATAATACCACATAGGAGTTCTCGGCGAGTCTGTTCAGTGTACCCAGTCTCCACTGAGCACCCGCATACAGTCTTTGGTGTCTCCTCACCAGATGGATATGGGATCATCCATCGCCCATCATATGGGACAAGAATGGTATACGCTAGTCTACTCTGGAATATCGATGCCCTGTCTCGATACACCCTCGACTAGGAACAGTTCAAGGATATGCTTATAGACTACACGTGCCCCACTAGTATGATCCGCATCATAATCACAGTAGGCAAGAAAATATCCTTTGGGCTTTATCAACATGTGCAAATGATTAAATCTACATGTTCAGATAAAGTAAACCAGATAGCGTACTATCATGTTGAGTAAGAAAGTCATCTATCTCTATAGATTATATGTCCAAGTTTCCACTATCCATATAATGGCCTTTAGGGCATACATATTACTAACAATCTTCCACTTGCACTAAGGCCAGTTATTGGCGTATCTCATACCCAACATTTCAAACAGTCGCTCTTGTTGCGGCTGTGGAAGCGCCTTGGTGAATGGATCCGCTGTGTTATCCTTTGTATCTACTCTCCGAATCTCGATCTCCTGGCGATCTACTATCTCCCGGATCAAATGATATCGTCTTAGGATGTGTCTGGATTTCTGATGGGACCTTGGTTCTTTGGCTAATGCTATAGCTCCATTATTATCACAATACAGTGGTATTGGATCAACAATGGTTGGAACTACTCCTAGTTCCACAATGAACTTCTTCATCCAGACGGCTTCCTTAGCAGCATCACTTGCAGCAATATACTCAGTTTCCATCGTGGAGTCTGCAACGGTGTCCTGTTTGGAACTCTTCCAACTAACCGCTCCTCCATTTAGGGTAAATACAAACCCTGAGATAGATTTGCTGTCATCCTTGTCACTTTGGAAGCTGGAATCGGTAAAGGCCTCCAACTGGAGATCCCCATTACCATACACCAAGAACAATTCTTTAGTCCTTCGCAAGTACTTAAGAATGTTCTTCACTGCTATCCAATGTTTCTCCCCTGGGTTGGATTGATACCTGCTTACTACAGCCAGTGCATAAGCCACATCAGGGCGAGTACACAATATCGCATACATTATAGATCCTACGGCTGAAGCGTAGGGTATAACGCTCATGTGAGCTCTTTCTTCATCAGTCTTCGGACAGAAGTCCTTGGAAAGAGTGATTCCATGACTAGCAGGCAAGGCACCACGTTTGGAATCTTCCATACTAAACCTCTTTAGAATGGTGTCTATGTACTTTGATTGGGACAGTCCCAATAACCTCTTGGATCTATCTCTATAGATCTTAATGCCCAGAATGCGCGAGGCATCACCCAGGTCCTTCATGGAGAACCTTTGTGATAAGAATAGTTTGACCGATTGTACCATAGGAACATCATTTCCTATCAGGACAATGTCATCAACGTACAATATGAGGAATGCGACAGTACTCCCTACAATCTTCTTATAAATACATGGTTCATCTATATTTCTGATAAAATCAAACTCTTTGATTGTATCATCAAAGCAGATGTTCCAGCTCCTTGAGGCCTGCTTTAATCCATAAATGGATTTAAGCAATCTACATGCTTTCCCGCTGCTCCCACTATCAATGAAGCCCTCTGGCTGATCCATAAAAACGCATTCTTCTAAATCACCATTTAGAAATGCAGTTTTCACGTCCATCTGCCAGATTTCATAATCATAGTGAGCAGCAATAGCAAGTAGGATCCTAATGGATTTAAGCATTGCTACTGGAGAGAAAGTTTCATCATAGTCCAAGCCTGGTCTTTGACGAAAACCTTTCGCTACAATTCTTGCTTTATAGGTCTCCACCTGTCCATCTACACCAATCTTTCTCTTAAAGATCCATTTGCATCCAACGGGTTTTATCCCAGGAGGCGCAACGTCCAAAGTCCATACTTTGTTGGTGTACATTGACTCCATTTCGGATCTCATTGCTTCCAACCATTTCACTGAGTCACCACTCGTGATAGCTTGCTGAAAACTAGTAGGTTCATCATCATCCATGATGCAATCTTCTCTATCACCATCTATGAGAAACCCATAGTATCTCTCTGGTAGGCGAGAAGTTCTACTAGACCTCCTGAGCGGCTGAGGTTTTTGAAGTTCTACTGCAACATCAGTTTCAACCAATTCCTCCTGAGTAATTTGTTTCTCTAGAACCTCTTCTAGTTCTACCACATTTCCATTAGTACTTTCCGTAAAGATCTCATTTTCCAAAAATGTGGCATGCTGAGCAACAAACACCTTTTGTTCTCTTTGTGGTAGAATAGATATCCATACGAATGTTTTGGATACCCCACAAATTTACACATGACCGATCGTGTCTCGAGTTTGTCTGGATTCTGCTTTTTAACAAAAGCCGGACAATCCCAAATCCTAAACCTTTTAAGAGATGGTCTCTTTCCATTCCACATCTCATATGGAGTGGTAGATACGGTCTTGGTTGGAACCCTGTTCAATAGATACATCGCTGTCTCCAATGCATGTCCCCAAAAGGAAAGCGGCAACTCAGCATCACACATCATGGATCGTACCATATCCAATAAGGTACGATTCCTCCGTTCTGACACACCATTGTGCTGTGGTGTGTAAGGAGGAGTGAGCTGAGAGAGAATCCCATTCTCTTTTAAGAAGTCTAGAAACTCTGTACTTAAATATTCTCCACCTCGATCCGATCGAAGTTTCTTGATGCCCAAGCCTATTTGCTTCTCTACTTCAAGTTTATACTCCTTGAATTTCTCAAAGGCTTCGGATTTGTGCTTTATCAAAAACACGTGTCCGAATCTTGAGAAATCATCAGTAAAAGTGATGAAGTATGAAAAACCACCTCTTGCAAGTGTAGACATTGGTCCGCATACATCACTATGTATGAGGCTTAAGAGTTCACCAGCTCTCTCTCCGTGTCCACTAAACGGAGTTTTGGTCATTTTACCTTTGATACAAGACTGGCAAGTCGCATAAGATTTATATTCAAACGGATTTAAATATCCATCTTTATGTAGCTTGTTTAGTCTTGTTTCATTAATATGACCAAGTCTACAATGCCAAAGAAAAGCTTCATTTATATCTGAAAACTTTCTTTTACTAGTATGTTGTATATTAAAAACCGTGTGTTGGTTCAGGACGTAAATACCATTATTTAGTGTACCATACCCAATCAACTCTTGATTCAGGTTAATATTCATAACATTATTTTGCAATATAAAATGATATCCTTCATTGTCCAACAAAGAAACGGATATTATTTTACATATCATACTTGGTACTAAATAACACGGGTTCAAAACCAAAATACTTCCTGAAGGCAACCCTAGATGATACTCTCCCACGGATACAACATGTATATTGGAACCATTTCCAACCCGCAGAGTATGATCTCCAATCTTTAAAACTCTACTATTTCTCAATCCCTGCATACAATTGCAGATGTGAGAACCAGAACCGGTATCCAATACCCAGGATGCAGAGTTTAAAGAAAAACAGTTTTCAGTTACAAACACACCTGATGTGGAACCATCAGCATACTTCTTCTTCTTGAGATCAGCAAGATATTCAGCACAGTTGCGTTTCCAATGTCCTGACTTTTTACAGTAAAAACATTCTCCTTTCCTGCTTCCCACAGCCCCGGCTTTGTCTTTCCCCTTCGCCTTTCTAACTCCACCTTTCTGTTTGATGGACTTCTTCTTTTTCTTTCCCTTGGCCTTAGCTTTTGGGAATGAAGAGGAAGATGGCCCAGCAAGCAGAGCGGGAGTCCTTGCCGTTTTCAACGTGTTCTCTGCACTTCTCAACATATTGAGAAGTTCAGGCAATGATTTCTCCAAATCATTCATATTGAAATTCACTATGAACGGAGCAAAGGCAGGGGGGAGAGACTGTAGAACAATATCTGTATATTGCTCATTATCCATAGTCCATCCCAGTTCCTCAAGTTCTTCAATAAGACCAATCATTTTTAAAACATGGTCTCCAACTGATGCACCAGGGGCCATTCGCATCTGAAACAGCTTTCTAGATGCCTCGTATCTCAAAGTACGAGATTTCTCTTCATACAACTCCTTTGTGTGAAGAAAGATGGATTGCACATCCATATTCTCGTGTTGCTTCTGATGGACATTGTCCATAGAAGCGAGTGCGAGGCACTTGGCCGTGTTGCAGTCATTTTCCCAATTTTTTCGGATCTTCCTATCCGAGACAGATGATTCAGGTCCTGGGACGGGTGGGGCTTCGGTATTGAGGACATATGATACCTTATCATATGAAAGTGCAATGTTTAAGTTCCTCAACCATTCTTTATAATTTGGTCCTGTCAGTTTATTTTTCTCAAGTAGTAGCTTAAGTCCTGACATCTGTAACTGCCATTCGGAGAGAGAAAAGGATACACTTAGCGAAATGCTCTTGCAAAGAATTAGATTGGTTATTATTTTATCTAATCGATGTCTCCCACTGCTTTTATCAAATTTTCTTTCAAAACCTGAAAAGAAAACTAGCCAGGAATAATTACATTCTACAGTTTCGCTAACCGGTCAGTCTATCTAGACACCCACTGGATTAGCTGATTGTAAAGTGCAAAACTCTCCTGGAAGTAACACTTACTCATAGTGAGATCGAGATCCAACTATTATATAGATGGTATGCAATCTCATTGCAAATTTCAACTCTTGAAATTCCCGATATGGTTTTTACCCCTAGTCACTTATGACCTTGGCTATGGTCAATATATCATAAGTACTAGTCAAATTCTACCCGTCATTTCATGATTAACTAGACCCACCCATATGACCCTTGACTATGATCAACATAATCACATGAATGTCCTAACTAATCGCATCATATGCTTTGTAGGAAGACATCACTTAGCTACCGTACACTACGCCTTGACTATAATCAACATACGCAGCACGAATACTAAGTACTCTGCTTCCTAAAATGACGGAGGGTTGCAGATGGTTTTTAAGAAAACCTTTAACGCTTTGAACTTGATCTTGTTGTAGAATCAAACAGTTAAGAAAAGGAGTAGCTTAAGCTCCGCATCTTTTTGAAACTTGCATTTTTCATAAAAAGCCGAGTTTGTTTCAAATCTGATTCTACAACATCATTAGGTTTCTTTTCTTTATATTAATCTCATTAATGTGATCCCATCATTTAAGTTCCTAAGCCATCACAGAATAGAACGTACACTTATACCATCCGCATTTGCCACAGTGTCCCGTTATGCACCGTTAGGTTACTTAACTAACGGCATAGCGGGGCGGGACTAGCGCGGGTGTAAAATATAAACAACGTTTATTATATATCATATATATAATAATATTTCATTCGTCTCAGATACTAAGTAATCACATTACAGAATATCAGCAGCAGAAGCATATAAAAGGATATCTAGGATGTCCGTATTTTGTATCGAGCCAACAATAGAAAATACGGATTCCACGGTCGTGATGAATAGCCAAGCCCACACACCTAGACCCCTATGAGAGCGGCAAGTGATCCCGCCAATTCTAGAGTTTAGGTGACCCGGTCTCGACTACTCGAGATGGCCTCCCACTGAACCCTAGAACCCGGTCACTTGTGCTCCCCTCCTTGGGTCTATCCAAATGCAGAAAAGTAAATAATATACAATTTATTTATACATGAATGAAAATAAAACTCTCATCTCAAATAAAAACCCCCAGCTATTCATTCGCGACAATCCTACTCATCATATCTCAGCAACACATAATATCTCATATCATCAACGTAAGTAAGTATGCGTATCCCGATTGTCGTTGACGTATAGCAACGAAAACGGCGATACACCACATACTACACTTACGGTCGCAGAAAATAAAATGAAAAACTACAACATTTGGAATCCACAATCACTTTAGACATCATAAATTCGAAATATCACATACTTCGTATTTCATGCCTAACTATATGAATTCCACATATTGTATCACATTTCAGATAAATAGACAATGTTAAACTTTTCGATCGAATAAACAAACACCCTAGATTTCCCTAATTGCACAACACTTGAGCCGAGTTCAAAAAATTTCTAGAACATGTCATAGCCCCTTATGGACCAACCGTAGAAGGGCCAAACCAACGTCTCACATGTGGCAACGCTAAACTACCACAAACCCTAAGGTTCAGTGACAGTTTTGACGGTCACATAATCGAGTTAAGGTTATGTTCTTCTAGAGTGTCCACAGATACGCTTGCATGTTTTTCGAAAGTTTTGAACTCGGGAAAAATCCAACACTTGGAATTTTTCCAATACGGGAAAAAATGTGTTTCTAATATTCGTTCAAACATTTTAACACGTTCTAAATAATCTGAAAATCTGAACGAAGTTAAACTTTCCGATCGAATTACCAAAAACAATATATCTCCAGAAAACTCAACACTTGAGTAAATTTAAAATATCTCAGAGGCATGTACTATTACATACGGGTCTACTGTAGAAATCACTGTTCCTAATTCCACAAAACGCCCGCGGAACCGCCGCAAAAATCATGGTTAGGCCGCGGTCCCGCGGCGTTTTAGTGAGATCATTAAAAAATTTTTATACAGTAACTCATAGAAAAGCCTGCTGAATTTTTTAAGAACTTTTAATTTGAAAAAATCCAATTTTGAAAAAATTTCCAGAGAGCGGTCCAAATTGGTGTTTCGTGGTTCGATCGGACTTTTAACATCGCCTACGCATCGCCTAAAGCTCTAGCTTGGTCTGATACCACTGAAGGGTTAGCCTAGCACCTCGTCAAGGGTTTCGTAGCATCACATATGCCATAATCAAAATTTTAGAGGTGCTAAGTTAACTCGACAAGAATCGAAACTAGAAGTCTTAGGGATTCATACAACTAAGCATCACATGGAAATGTAAAACTGTCACTAAGAATAGAGATTACAACCTTTGTAGATCTCCCTCGGTGACTCCTTGGTACTATGAGAGTTTGTAACGGATCGATGGAAGCCTTCCTTGTCCACGATGATCCACCCGAAGTCCCTTTGCCCAAAGCTCCTTGCCTTACTTGTTTCGCGAACGAAGTAGAGCAAACACCCTAAACAAATCGGCTAGATGTGTATAGTATGATGATGTGGTTTGTATTCAACAATTAAAACCCTTTCTTTTATCAACTTCACTCAAGAGAAAAATCAAACGAGGAAGAAGAAGATAATGGTGGCTAAGCTTGAGCTTTCTATCATATCACATATGATAACTTGTTTTCACTCCTTTGTTCACAATTTTCCCCTTGTATTTTTCATTGTATGTTTCATATCACATATGAAGCTATTTATAGTGATGAGAAGGAATAATCATCATTATTCCATTCCCACTATAATTATGGGTGGAAATTCTTTTCATAAAGAATTAAGCATGGATGGAAATTCTTTTCATTAACTTAAATAAAGCTTACCCACTAAAGAATAAAGGAGCATGGGTGGGTTTTCTTTACATTAACTTACAATGATAAATATAAATAAAAGCTTCAATATAAGTCTTGCATTGCCACCATTCTTGTATCATCAACCATGATACTATGTATGCATGTATGTGTCCATGCACATCATCATGTGCATGCATGCATTTAATTAAAGAATTAATCCAAATGTTATTTGTTAAATCAGCACTTGATTTAGCAAACCGGTCATATCACATACGACCCGATCAGTAGAAAATGCCCGATTAATATACGTTATCACATAACCGTATTTAATTGGGTCCCGCGCATATCTCATATGCACACCACATCTTTTTGCCTGAGCCAGGAAACTTCATTGTGGGACTCTAAGACTCGTCAATACGCCGGCAGTAGATGATGATCATATCAAACACCTACAAGCCGCAAGAGGTCAGCTAAACATAACGGCCACCCGGGTATTGAAACGATCAGAAGAAAACCAGCGAAGCTGTAAAAACTCCCGTCGAGCCAACTGGCAACACTTACCGTACAGTCCGGTCTCTTCGTCAGATATGCTGTATATCGAGTCCAGGGATGGAATCGTCGACTCCAGTAACTCAATAAGTCATGCTGGTGTATGGCTCATAACAGATCGAGAAACTACTGATAACCCTTATCAGTAAATCTCAGCAGCCCTGGCCAGGGACTTCATGTTATAGCCAATCGAGCATAGCACAACATCAACCCCCAATACCGGGAGAGACGAAACCCCTCCTATCGCTCATTGCCTCCATGTGCCTCGAGACTGTACCCAAAGACCACCTGTTTGCACGACTCAGTAGAGCCGTGGTAGGGTGGAGATCAAAGTATAGTGGGAGGACACACAAGACTCTATGACGATCTCGGGTCTACAGACTAACCTGTACCAGTGTCACCTGAGAACTGCTATCCGACGATAGATATAATACCACATAGGAGTTCTCGGCGAGTCCGTTCAGTATACCCAGTCTCCACTGAGCACCCGCATACAGTCTTTGGTGTCTCCTCACCAGATGGATATGGGATCATCCATCGCCCATCATATGGGACAAGAATGGTATACGCTAGTCTACTCTGGAATATCGATGCCCTGTCTCGATACACCCTCGACTAGGAACAGTTCAAGGATATGCTTATAGACTACACGTGCCCCACTAGTATGATCCGCATCATAATCACAGTAGTCAAGCAAATATCCTTTGGGCTTTATCAACATGTGTAAATGATTAACTCTACATGTTCAGATAAAGTAAACAAGATAGCGTACTATCATGTTGAGCAAGAAAGTCATCTATCTCTATAGATTATATGTCCAAGTTTCCACTATCCATATAATGGCCTTTAGGGCATACATATTACTAACATGGACATCTGGACAGACCTTTGCCAGTCATAACGGTCAGATTCAGTCATTTTATTATCTAGATGTAACCTATGTCTAGTCACTGGGTTGCTGCAATTAAGAGAGAGAGAAGAAAACACTTAGCATGATGCTCTTGCAAGTTTAGATTGGTTTTTAGTTTATCTAAACAGGATGGCTCCCACTGTTTCTCGAATCCTTCCTCAAACTATAAAAGAAGAATTAGTCGGGATCAATCTCATCGTACAATACTTGCTTAACCGTTCAGCCAGGCCAGTGTCGGTACTTCGAGGGAGGTTTTACGACGCTTTCGCAAAGTTCCTTAATTAAATAACCTCTTTTCCCTGTGGGCATAGCCCCGCTAACACCTTTCTAGACACCTACTTCGTTTATAGCATTGATCGTTAAGTGAAAAGTTTCTCGAGGAGTAGTGGATACTCACAGTAGGATCTGGAACCAAATGTCATTGTGAGATAATGCTGAAGGAATCCTACCAATATTATCAAACTCCAAATAGTATGCAGCACTAGCAAGTTTCAGTTTCTTTAGAAACTCTCGATGTGGATTTTTGCCCCATGCTCTTATGACCTTGACGAAGGTCAACAAATCATAAGTCCCATGTTAAGTTCTACCCATCATTGTCCAGGTTAATTTGAACCCACCCGTATATACCCTTGACGAAGGTCAACAAGGTAATACGACTGTCCCAAACCAACGCATCTATTTATGCTACATATGAACACCCAACAGCTACCAATCACTATGCCTTGACGAAGGTCAACAAACATAGCTTGAATACTATTGAATATTCATATGAAATGACGGAGGGTTACGAATGGTTTTGGCGAAACCGTGAACGTAGTGAACTTGATATAATCGAAGGAACCTTGGTAGCTTTTAAAAGGAGTGGTTTAAACTCCGCGTTTTTTAAAAGTTTTTCTGTTTTGAAAAAACTGAGTAGTTTTGAAATTGTTCCAACGATTCAACTTTGGTTTGCTTTCTTTGCATTAATTTAATGCGTCCCATCAATTAATCCTACCATTGCAGAAAACAACGAAAATATGACGTATGCTTATGCTATTCGTATTCGCCACTGGACCCCGTCATCACCCGTTAGGTTACTTAACTAACGACAGAGAGGGGGCTGGACTAGCGTGGATGCAAAACAAAAGCAACGCCTACTAGATATCATATATAGATATATACATTCGTCAGATGCAATGATAGCTATTCCAGATCACAGATGAACACATTGGATATGCTAGGAATCCGCGTTTCGTTCGAGCCTGCAACGAAGGACGAATTACACGGTCACGATGAATAGCAAAACCCCACCCTAGACCCCTACGGGTGCGGAAAACTACCCGCCAAGTACCCGAAGTGAAGCAACCTCCCTCAACAACGTGAGTAGGCTACTCGGCACTTCAAAGTACCCGGTAGTTTGTGCACCCCACCTTGGGTCTATTCTAGGAGCAAAAATAGTAAAAGAAATAATATACAATGGCGGCTACAACCTAAACCCGGATGTGCGGCCATAAAAATAATATTACATCAATTTACAAATTTTACGTCGAATGAAAGATAAATAAACTCTCATCTCACAAACCCCGGCTATTCATCTGCGACAATCCAACAAGTTCATATACACAATCCAACATCACAGATCACAGATATGTATAACCCCCACTAATTGACGTATAGCGATTAGTAGACGTTCAATACATATATCATATCACAGAAGATCCGATTAGCAAAAGCACTTAGAATTTCGATCGATAACTTGATTTGAAACTACCCCAAGCACAACACAGTACTCAGCAAAATCTCGGCAGAAACAAACTATCTTAAAAATCACAAAACCATCACAGAGAACCCCAGAAGAAATTTGGTGCGCAGCCGAGTTGACTCGGCCGCGGATCCGCGGCGGATCGCTTGAATCGGCCGCGGATCCACGGCGGATCGCTTGAATCGGCCGCGGATCCACGGTCTTCTGAGTGACTCAGGTGCCCAAATTTCTACAGTTTTCCTAAAAAAGCCTGCACGTATTTTTAAGGTCCCATGCAAAATTTTTGGACCAGTTTTTAAAAACGACAGAAAAGTGCATTTTTCGACGTGTTTTGCGATTTTTTTCGGCGATCGAATTTCTAACACTTTGCTAACAAGTTAGTAATGGTTTAGCGATGTCTGATACCACTGTAAGTCCACGTTACCCACCCCGGTGCTTACGGGGAGGCGCAATAGGTAAAAATCAAATTTTTAACACAAGGTAACATGGACTAAAACTTGAGGATCATTGCCAAACCATTGCTAACATACAATAAGAGGTTCTATCTACTATGATTAGGAGATTATACCTCACGCAACAAGACCTTCGGGTCTTCTTTCCTTTGTCCTCCTCGTCCATGCAAGCTCCGAGGATCGATCCGGATCTTGGTCACCTCCGCGGCCTCCTAGAGTCGAAGACGATCCGCCCGAGAGTCTGTAGTCCGAGCTCCACCTCAAGCCGAGATAACTAGGGCAACAAGTTTTCCATTCTTGAAGTCCTAGGTGGTGTAGAAGATGATGGTGGATTTGTTTATCTATTTTGTTTCTATTTTTCTCAACACATGAGATCTATAGAAAAATCAAGAGAGGAAGAAGAAGGAGGAACCATGGGAGCTTCTCACTTGAAGAGAGAGAATGAGAAGAGAATAATGATCCCTAAACCTTATAATTACTAATCTCTTATCATGATAAAATTGATGGCTACATTGATTTGACCATTATCATCTCAAATCAAATCCAAAGCAAAAAGCAAAAGAAAGATCTAGTGCTCTCAAGAAAAGTCCAAGTCAACAATGATCAACTAGGTCAAATTGTCACGACCCGAAAGAGCATGTGACTGGCACTTGAACCATATAAAGCCTATCGGACTCCATCTGATCCAAGTAAGCCAAAAGCCCAGAAATCTAAAACCATTTTGAAGAATAAATAAAGAAAACTGGTTTAAAGAAGTGAAGAAATACAGGTTTGAAATCAAGGTTTTTAAATAACTAAGCCGAAGGTATGTTTTGAAAACAATAAGTCTTTTCTAAAAATTTCGGCAGAGTTTCCCTTGTAAAACTGGCCCCGAATGGGGTACAACATGAATAACAATATATAAAATGATAAAGGCATCTCCAAGCGGAAGCTAGCTCTTCGTCAATCAACGGTCACAACCACGCAATGATATGATAATATACAACGCCAAGTGGCGAGGATCAAAATCAAAAGAAAACTCAAAAGTAGCAAGAAAACCGCAATACTACTAAGCGCGACTCTAGGTCGAATAATACAACACTGTCTCTGAGTCTGAAAGAATATACAAGTTTTGGTTGATGGACATTTCTAGATACAATGAATAAATAAGTACAACATGGGAATTCTTGATGCAAAAGAATCCACCTACCAAAAGCAAATCACCCGCAAGAAGGTAGTGTGCCAGAAATGCCGCAATAGAACCTGTACGGCAGAACCTGCAAGAACTGTAGCACAACGGGGGTGAGTTGCCAACTCGTGAATAGAAACATCTACAAGGATAAATCGAATGCAAGACATAATCCTAAGTCAACGATCAGTAAAATATCCACAAGAGTACATCTGAGTGTAATAAGGTGGCAAGGTAACATCTAATCATGTATATAGTGCCAGGTACTCAGGTAACAACATGTCATCAGTGTAAGGTATGTCTGCATGAAGTATCAATGAAGAAATATCAATAATATCAATACACATATATTAGCGTCCCATACCACTAATATTGGTGTAAGATAAGTGTAAATCCAGTCTGTATATGAACCAAGTCTGTATATATGTGGAACCCGTCCACCTGTCACCCACTGACAGCAAGCATCATGTATGCAAGTATGAGGATACAACAAAATCATGGAAACTCATCATGAAAACCCGTGCCAAGCATCGACACGTAAATCCTCCTATATCGGGCATCCGTCATTCCGGGTCAGCCCTCTCTCAAGTATACATATATCGGGAATCCGTCAGTCCGGGTCATCCCTCTCTCAATACATCGGGCATCCGTCATTCCGGATCATGCCCAATATCAATCCATCGGGCATCCGTCATTCCGGATCATGCCCTATCTCAAAGTATATATCGGGAATCCGTCAGTCCGGGTCATCCCTCTCTCAATACATCGGGCATCCGTCATTCCAGATCATGCCCTATATCAATACATCGGGCTTCCGTCAGTCCGGGTCAGCCCTCTATCAATCCATCGGGCATCCGTCATTCCGAGTCAGCCCTCTCTCAGTACATCCTCTAGCACCGAGAAAACACGGGGCGACGCCCCAAATATCATATCAAGGGAACCGGGTTTTTAAAGTAATGATATATTCTCTTTTTGAAACACCCTCGGTTCCCAAATCCAGAAATATCATAGAACAACTATCTCAATGCGCAAATCAGAAAGCAAGATGAATGTGACAATATAAGTGGAGTGCAAGTAACAATACATCCTGCAGCATGGAATAATAGTATGCGCATATAACATATGCAAGCAATGCGAATAGCAAGAATGTGCGGGAATGACAATCAACGCAAAAGTAAAGAATCTACACCAATCTGAACATGTCATGCAGGGGTGCCATTTGAAATAAGACGAATCAGGGCTTTTGGTAAAACAAGGGCTACGGTGTTTTAAGAGAGATACATCATTTGAAAATATCCGTATGACCCTTCTGCCTATCTTTAAAATATCCCTGATTCGTTAGTTTGAAATAGGTATGACTCGGTCTAGTCTCATGTCTACTAAGTAATCTAGACGGGAGGGGTATGTAACCACCTAATCTGAGTCAATATATATATAAGTATAGCTACGATAGTCGATAATCTCGCCTCAATACCATATCGTAAGATATCCTCAGGTATGAATGCTGGTAAAGCACATGTCCAAAGGCCCGCTAAACTATCATATCGCACCTCAAGGCAACTATGCCACATCGCCGATCTCACGGCCTCACATCAAGTGTCATCACAAATCCACGTATCATCCTCAATCCCGTATATAAACACATAGTCCCATACCCATGTGTAGATATACACACCATCGTATGAAGAATGAGTGTAAGTGTGTGTGTAGGTATATGTGTAAGTGTAGGTATAAGTGCAATCGCTACCCTAGGGTTCGCACTATACTACACCAATATAATCTGAGCATCAAAGCTACCAATATCAATATCAATGGTCCTAACAACACATAATAAATATACGTGTGTATACGTATTCGTATACAACACCACGGACTGCGGGGGTACTATACGCCATCCACCCGACTTCTCCCCGTAGATATAAATCTACTCACCTGGTCTTCGCTTTCCGAAATCGATGTCGCCATGCTCTTTCACCTCGGAATCCTTACGAGGGTACCTAGAATAATAAACAGTCGCAATACGTATTAATATCAAGGCAGAAAACCGATACAGCGCACGGTGTGCTCATAAGTTGAAACCTATGGCCCAAACATGCAAATCCAACACTTAACCCCTGTTGTCGATGTATGAACACCCGACAACCAAATACAAATCCAAACACCAAGAAAGTGCATTTAAAAATACGGAAAACATCGCCCTAAACACACCAAAATGCCTCCAGATTTTCCCCAGATGACCATTTGCCAAAACTATGTATAGGAGGGGTCTAATCTAGTGCTAAATGAGCCCTGGAACAAAAATGGAACCATTTCCCTCTACTCTGGCCGCAAATTGCGGCCAGAATGATGATTTTGGCGGCCACGGTTTAGAGTTAGGGGCTCGGGTCTTGGTGGTAGCTTCTTAGGTGCCTGCACGACTCACTGTCCACTCAATTTTATTTTTGGTGCCCCCGGGTTGCTCCAGATTCCAGAACACCTTCACAGATTTCACAAACCGACATGAAAAGTTCCATAATTCCGTATTTTTAGTTTTCCAGTGGGATTGGTCTGGTTTTCTAGTCCATATAGGGTCTAGGGTCACCTTCTAAGCTCAATAGCAAAGTCACAACTCAATTTTCCCCTTATCCTCTCTAGTTTGTCCAAAGTGCACAAAATCACACGATATCGATATGAAACTTGAATTAAACCTTAAATACAACAATTAACACTCTAATTGAGAAGAAATTACCTCACATGAACCTCATGAATCCTCAACAACACCAAAACATCTCCTTTCTTGGTCCAAAGCATAGATCTTGGGCTTGTGGGCAATTTTTGTGAAATGAGTGTGAGGTTTTGAGTTAGTTTTAATGGTGTAATTTGGAGGATTTGAAGGAGGAGGAAGAGGGAAGAAGGGAGCAGCAGCAGCAGCACAAGGAATGGGGGAGAGAAAAATGAGGGTGAAGGAAATGATGGAAGCATGGTTTCAAAAGTAAAAGGGTTGACTATACCTACCCTCTCTCTCTCATCATTACATACCTTTTTCCTTTTCTTTTCTTTTCTTTATCCAAATCCTTCTCACACCAATAGTATCCCCAAAGTAACATGGTAGGAAAAATGTAACACAAGTCCAAAAATGATATGTGCACATTTTGCACAAAAAGCCGAAAATCCGATTAGCGATTTTTAATCGCGATTAGCACTAAATTAGCATATAAATGATCACAAACACTAAAAAAAGGCATAATTCCAATAAATAACCCATTTTAGAATTTTCCATAATTTTTCATAATTTTTCATAATTTTTCTCCATTTATTTGCATTTAAATATTAATTTAATATTAAAATAATCAATAAAATAATATTAAATTATAAAAATTCCTAAAAATAATATTTTATTATTTTGGAATGTTACAATCTACCCCCCTTAAAGAAATTCGGTCCCCGAATTTAAATTTAAAACCCCCTAGTACTAAAACATTTCGATACAAATCCCAAGTCGTCGGGGCTCCGAAATCATCAATACATAAAACGTCACAGCGCAATGCATGCGCATGGGAACTGAATAGATAACTCAAAATCAAAACTCCGTCAAGCATCCCGCAATCATCGGAGTCAAGGTAAAAACACCATGTCAAGTCTTTTAAAAAAAATCGCTGTATGATGCACATAACACTGCACAGTGGCGGACGTTTTTCATAAGAAAACTATATATGTATATATATATATATCCTTTGTTTACCAAACACGTTCCGCCGTTTTGAAAACAATTTAGAAGGGTTTCCTTGTTTTAAAACATTTCGTGTCATGTCGGACACGTAAGTATATAAATATCGAGACTATAGCTCGCTCCTTGGAGATCCCTTCAAACCATCAATGCATGCAAAAGTACATCCAGGTACTGTCCACTGACTAGTCCTGCTCAGTATGAAAGCAAAATCCAACATCATAAAAAGTGTACTGCTCCAAAAGAAATAAATCCCAAAAATGCACATAGCACAATCCTGTGCGTCTGGTGCGCACGGAAATCAAAAATCCACATATGTGCTAAACAGGTGAACAAAACAGCATCTAGGTGCAACGGGTGTGCACGAAGCATCTGTCGTAGGCAACGTATGTGCCGGACAGCCACAAATCCGGTGCATCTGACATGCACGAAGAAATCTCGATTTAGTGCATCGGGTGTGCACCAAAATCGTATCTCAAAACATGCGCCCAACATGCGCAAAAATCCAAATCGGTGCACCCATCGTGCACGAATGAAATCTAAACCCTGCGCACTCAACATGCACGGAATCACGAAATCCAACAGCAAACGCCGAACATGCGTAAGTCACATCAAAGCATGGAGTGCAAAAGCCAACCATCAATATCAGGGTCAAAATCAACGATATAATGCGGCTCAAACCCAAATCAAGGGTACCGCAAGGGAAAATCCCACAACCGTGTGCATCAGCGTGCACAAATCCAATCATAACACTAAAATGCGTGAAAACTATGCTGGAAGCATAAATCAAATTACCGGCATATAATAGGCACGAAATCACAATCAATACCTCAAAAATAATAATGATGCGCCGGGTATAAATGCCCAATAAGTGCAACCATGGTGCACGAAAACAGAAATCATAGAACTCAGCCATCAAAATCAATCATGCAAATAGATCGCCAAAATACCGAAAACCCAAACTGACAGATACGTGATAATCGAATCACAAAATCACAAAGCATAAATACTGTCGTCGGTACATCAAACTCTCGCGGTGCAAGATCTCCACTTGCCTCTTGCTCGCGACTGGCGTCCTCTGTATCTGGTTCCTGATCCTTCCTGCAGATTGCCAATCTCGCAATCCATCGGCTCACCGGCCCGGTCAGGAGTGCTGACAGGAACGATTCCGTTCAGGCACTTCCTTGTCACCTCTCGGTCAATCCTCACGACAGCTCGTAAAGCAATATGTCACTGGCCTCGGCCTCCGGCTCTCTGAATGCACATCACACATCTGATCCTGGGTGCAAACGTCATAGCACGGTGTCCTGGAAGGAATCCTGCTCAAGGTCTCTGCCGATCTTGCCTATGTCCATCTGTACGGAGGTTGGTACTCTCGCATAGTTTCTTCTCGTCCAATGGTCATCTGTGTCCTCAGCACCGTATTTCCTCGGGAATTGGTCGCCTCCCAGCGCCTCTGTAAGCATATCTGACCTCTGGTCTCGACGGAAAGTAATGACAGCTCAACAGCGTCTCGCACGAACCACTTGTTCCGCTTGTCTGTATCATCGTCCATTTCAACATCGCGTCTCTATCTGCGCACTGCAGTGTCCTCGCTGCGTCCATCCGAAGTCCCTCACGCGGACACAAAATCACAACTCGGTATCTTCCTCACTCAGTAGAAGGTATCTAGCCGAACATGTCCTCAGCGTGCACGTCACATCTCTGATGTCAGCGGAGTAGAACGTCATCTCATCGAAATCTCGTGCGAACTCCTTACTCCACCTTGTTCACAAATCGACTGATTCGGACTCAACTCATCATGGCTACACGAACTGCGCTCCGGCGGCTATGCTCGCATCTGGAGTCTCCCAAGCAGTGTTCCATCACAATATCCGAAAGGTGTCGAACCATCCGATCGACTCGTCAGAACCTCATAATCCCCCATGAACTCACACCTCGGGTACAGTTTAATAGTATCGAGTACATGCCACAGCGTCGGTGGTCCAGCCGTAGAAGGGCAAACCCAAGCCTCACTAATGGCGCCGCGGAACCGCCGTAAACCCTAAGGTTCAAAGGCTGTCACACGGTCATTAAGTCGAGTTAGGGTTTCATTCTTCTAGAGGGTCCATAGAATCACCTGCATGTTCTTCCGTATACTTTAAACTTGGAAAGTAGGCTCCTGACATTCGATCGTCTCTATCGACTCCCACGAACTTGCGTGAAGTCGTCTCTAGCTGGAATCAATCCGCCTGATGACCTCGCGTTGGGGTAGCGAACTCACCACACGTCCTAGTCATTCCTCCTCGGTGACTAGCGACTCGCTATCATCTCTCTAAGAACATGCTCATGCTGCAGTAGCTCCAACCATCTGGGCGATATCTCGTCATTTGCAGCAGCAACTGGCTCATACGCCTATACGCCGAACAATGCCTCAATCCTCCAGAAAGGCAACACATTGGCGGTCATCTCTGAATCGGTCTGCTCTAGATCCGAGTAAGACTCTCCACACTGGAAATCTTCAACTCACTAGGCCCGCTCTGGCGCAAAATCGGACGAATCACCTTCGTCTCTCAAATCGGGTAGACTAGCTATCATCTGTCGCATATCTGCCTGAAAGCTACGGCAATCTCAGCTCGTAAGCTTCGGAAGCGACATCCTGTAAATCTCAGCAGCAGCTGGTCCATCTGTCTGCACGGTAGGAGACATCACAATCTCTGAGGTAAGCCGTACATCAACAGCCCTCTCTCAACTGGCAGCTCTAACACGGCCCGATCACCCGGTGCAAAACCAAGCACTCGCCCCCACTAGGGGTCACAATCACCATCACTAACTCGAGACGTACCCATGTCACCAGAAAACACAATGGTCGGCCCTCGTACCAAACGAGCTCACACCGGCCGTGACCCTAGCAGCAGTCCAAACTGCGCTCAAACACGGTGACAGGAATCTCAATCGAGTATCCAAGAGAGCACATCAGTGGCAAGAAAGGAAACAACAGATCCAAAGTGGATACATGATCATAGGAAGGAACAGCATCAATGAAGGTATGATCATGAAACTAATAGAATCGGGAATCTCAAATGGATGTATAATCCAGAATATGAAAAGAATCACTGATCTCAAAACAAATGTCCATCCTAAGGTTCCTTAAGCGGAGTGGCGTGTCGTAAGTATGCCGCGGAACATACCAACGGTACGTCACTCTACTTTAGTCACCTAATCCATCAACCAAGGGTCATCCTAAAATGATGAAAGTTCGGGTTTACACCCCCTCAACCAAGTCTAAGTTCCGTAAGGTCAAGCCTAAGTTTCGTATATAAACAACTCCCTAGGCTCCACATAGTCAAACTTAGACTCGAACCAAGGTCAACCTAGCGCTCTGATACCAACTTTGTCACGACCCGAAAGAGCATGTGACTGGCACTTGAACCATATAAAGCCTATCGGACTCCATCTGATCCAAGTAAGCCAAAAGCCCAGAAATCTAAAACCATTTTGAAGAATAAATAAAGAAAACTGGTTTAAAGAAGTGAAGAAATACAGGTTTGAAATCAAGGTTTTTAAATAACTAAGCCGAAGGTATGTTTTGAAAACAATAAGTCTTTTCTAAAAATTTCGGCAGAGTTTCCCTTGTAAAACTGGCCCCGAATGGGGTACAACATGAATAACAATATATATAATGATAAAGGCATCCCCAAGCGGAAGCTAGCTCTTCGTCAATCGACGGTCACAACCACGCAATGATATGATAATATACAACGCCAAGTGGCGAGGATCAAAATCAAAAGAAAACTCAAAAGTAGCAAGAAAACCGCAATACTACTAAGCGCGACTCTAGGTCGAATAATACAACACTGTCTCTGAGTCTGAAAGAATATACAAGTTTTGGTTGATGGACATTTCTAGATACAATGAATAAATAAGTACAACATGGGAATTCTTGATGCAAAAGAATCCACCTACCAAAAGCAAATCACCCGCAAGAAGGTAGTGTGCCAGAAATGCCGCAATAGAACCTGTACGGCAGAACCTGCAAGAACTGTAGCACAACGGGGGTGAGTTGCCAACTCGTGAATAGAAACATCTACAAGGATAAATCGAATGCAAGACATAATCCTAAGTCAACGATCAGTAAAATATCCACAAGAGTACATCTGAGTGTAATAAGGTGGCAAGGTAACATCTAATCATGTATATAGTGCCAGGTACTCAGGTAACAACATGTCATCAGTGTAAGGTATGTCTGCATGAAGTATCAATGAAGAAATATCAATAATATCAATACACATATATTAGCGTCCCATACCACTAATATTGGTGTAAGATAAGTGTAAATCCAGTCTGTATATGAACCAAGTCTGTATATATGTGGAACCCGTCCACCTGTCACCCACTGACAGCAAGCATCATGTATGCAAGTATGAGGATACAACAAAATCATGGAAACTCATCATGAAAACCCGTGCCAAGCATCGACACGTAAATCCTCCTATATCGGGCATCCGTCATTCCGGGTCAGCCCTCTCTCAAGTATACATATATCGGGAATCCGTCAGTCCGGGTCATCCCTCTCTCAATACATCGGGCATCCGTCATTCCGGATCATGCCCTATATCAATCCATCGGGCATCCGTCATTCCGGATCATGCCCTATCTCAAAGTATATATCGGGAATCCGTCAGTCCGGGTCATCCCTCTCTCAATACATCGGGCATCCGTCATTCCGGATCATGCCCTATATCAATACATCGGGCTTCCGTCAGTCCGGGTCAGCCCTCTATCAATCCATCGGGCATCCGTCATTCCGGGTCAGCCCTCTCTCAGTACATCCTCTAGCACCGAGAAAACACGGGGCGACGCCCCAAATATCATATCAAGGGAACCGGGTTTTTAAAGTAATGATATATTCTCTTTTTGAAACACCCTCGGTTCCCAAATCCAGAAATATCATAGAACAACTATCTCAATGCGCAAATCAGAAAGCAAGATGAATGTGACAATATAAGTGGAGTGCAAGTAACAATACATCCTGCAGCATGGAATAATAGTATGCGCATATAACATATGCAAGCAATGCGAATAGCAAGAATGTGCGGGAATGACAATCAACGCAAAAGTAAAGAATCTACACCAATCTGAACATGTCATGCAGGGGTGCCATTTGAAATAAGACGAATCAGGGCTTTTGGTAAAACAAGGGCTACGGTGTTTTAAGAGAGATACATCATTTGAAAATATCCGTATGACCCTTCTGCCTATCTTTAAAATATCCCTGATTCGTTAGTTTGAAATAGGTATGACTCGGTCTAGTCTCATGTCTACTAAGTAATCTAGACGGGAGGGGTATGTAACCACCTAATCTGAGTCAATATATATATAAGTATAGCTACGATAGTCGATAATCTCGCCTCAATACCATATCGTAAGATATCTTCAGGTATGAATGCTGGTAAAGCACATGTCCAAAGGCCCGCTAAACTATCATATCGCACCTCAAGGCAACTATGCCACATTGCCGATCTCACGGCCTCACATCAAGTGTCATCACAAATCCACGTATCATCCTCAATCCCGTATATAAACACATAGTCCCATACCCATGTGTAGATATACACACCATCGTATGAAGAATGAGTGTAAGTGTGTGTGTAGGTATATGTGTAAGTGTAGGTATAAGTGCAATCGCTACCCTAGGGTTCGCACTATACTACACCAATATAATCTGAGCATCAAAGCTACCAATATCAATATCAATGGTCCTAACAACACATAATAAATATACGTGTGTATACGTATTCGTATACAACACCACGGACTGCGGGGGTGCTATACGCCATCCACCCGACTTCTCCCCGTAGATATAAATCTACTCACCTGGTCTTCGCTTTCCGAAATCGATGTCGCCATGCTCTTTCACCTCGGAATCCTTACGAGGGTACCTAGAATAATAAACAGTCGCAATACGTATTAATATCAAGGCAGAAAACCGATACAGCGCACGGTGTGCTCATAAGTTGAAACCTATGGCCCAAACATGCAAATCCAACACTTAACCCCTGTTGTCGATGTATGAACACCCGACAACCAAATACAAATCCAAACACCAAGAAAGTGCATTTAAAAATACGGAAAACATCGCCCTAAACACACCAAAATGCCTCCAGATTTTCCCCAGATGACCATTTGCCAAAACTATGTATAAGAGGGGTCTAATCTAGTGCTAAATGAGCCCTGGAACAAAAATGGAACCATTTCCCTCTACTCTGGCCGCAAATTGCGGCCAGAATGATGATTTTGGCGGCCACGGTTTAGAGTTAGGGGCTCGGGTCTTGGTGGTAGCTTCTTAGGTGCCTGCACGACTCACTGTCCACTCAATTTTATTTTTGGTGCCCCCGGGTTGCTCCAGATTCCAGAACACCTTCACAGATTTCACAAACCGACATGAAAAGTTCCATAATTCCGTATTTTTAGTTTTCCAGTGGGATTGGTCTGGTTTTCTAGTCCATATAGGGTCTAGGGTCACCTTCTAAGCTCAATAGCAAAGTCACAACTCAATTTTCCCCTTATCCTCTCTAGTTTGTCCAAAGTGCACAAAATCACACGATATCGATATGAAACTTGAATTAAACCTTAAATACAACAATTAACACTCTAATTGAGAAGAAATTACCTCACATGAACCTCATGAATCCTCAACAACACCAAAACATCTCCTTTCTTGGTCCAAAGCATAGATCTTGGGCTTGTGGGCAATTTTTGTGAAATGAGTGTGAGGTTTTGAGTTAGTTTTAATGGTGTAATTTGGAGGATTTGAAGGAGGAGGAAGAGGGAAGAAGGGAGCAGCAGCAGCAGCACAAGGAATGGGGGAGAGAAAAATGAGGGTGAAGGAAATGATGGAAGCATGGTTTCAAAAGTAAAAGGGTTGACTATACCTACCCTCTCTCTCTCATCATTACATACCTTTTTCCTTTTCTTTTCTTTTCTTTATCCAAATCCTTCTCACACCAATAGTATCCCCAAAGTAACATGGTAGGAAAAATGTAACACAAGTCCAAAAATGATATGTGCACATTTTGCACAAAAAGCCGAAAATCCGATTAGCGATTTTTAATCGCGATTAGCACTAAATTAGCATATAAATGATCACAAACACTAAAAAAAGGCATAATTCCAATAAATAACCCATTTTAGAATTTTCCATAATTTTTCATAATTTTTCATAATTTTTCTCCATTTATTTGCATTTAAATATTAATTTAATATTAAAATAATCAATAAAATAATATTAAATTATAAAAATTCCTAAAAATAATATTTTATTATTTTGGAATGTTACACAAATGGTCAAGCATGGTCAAATGGTCAAAGCAATTAGCCATAACACAATTATCTTAAAAAGATTAGTAAATATTTTCCTCACCTCATAATGGTTTTGACCGAACCAACGGTCAAAACCCTAATGAGGCACCTCCTTCTTCTTCGCTCCTCACAACCGTGCATACACACCCGCATCCGCATTCCGTAGAATGCGAATGCACAGAAGACAAAATTAATCCATCCATACAATACTAGGATCCGGCTTACACCAAAGTCTACTAGCATTGTCTGCCCGAACAGCATAATCGCACAAGTGCACGTAAGTGATCGTAGCCCTGCCGTTAAACCATACGGCTTCTACACCTTTCGCCCAGTGTAGGGAAACTCTCTGTGTGGGACTCTAAAGATTCGACACTACGCTGGCAGTAGGTTTAACTACAGACTGTAAGCAGCACTAGCTGTATGTAACGGTCCCCAGGTAGATGCTGACAAGAAGGCCGATGAGGTAAACCCATCCGAACTCCTACTGAGCCTGAATGTGACAATCTCCGTACAGTTCGGTCTGTTCGTCTGAGAGTATTACATGGCGGGCCTAGGGGGCGGTAAACGTCAGTCCCCTAATAGCCGTACAAGTCGTGTCGGAGTGTATCCCAGAACACCCTGAGATAACACTCGAAACGCTACCAGTATATCTCGCTTGCCCTGGCCAGGGACTTTGTGTAATGGCTCTCCTAGACACAACGCGATATCAACCCCCAATACCGGGAGAGACGAATCCTATCTAATCGCTATTGCCTCCAAGTGCTTCGGGACTGCACCCAACTACTACCTGTTTGCATGACTCCTTTGAGCCGTGGTAGGGTAGTAATCAAAGTACAGTGGGAACACACTCGAGGCGAAGTAGCGGTGTCAAGTCGACGGACTAAGCTGTACTCCTGTCACCTGGGAACTGTTATCTGACTATATGTATAGTACCAACCAACAGTTCCCGACGAGTCCTGTCCAGTGTACTCGTAACCTAACGAACACCCGCATACTATCTCCAGTGCGACGTACTGATGGCTGTGGGACAGACCATCTCCCCTGCTGCGATGAGAAGCGCATACGCTAGTCTACTCCGGAGTATCGATGCTCCGTCTCGATAATCCTACGACAAGGGACCTGTATAAGGATGTGCTTGTAGATTACCCAGCCCCCAAAAGTGTGACTGCCATCACAACGCTGGTAATCAAGCAAAGATCCTAAGGTCTCCACTAATATGTATAAGTGATATGCTAAAAGAATCTCATGCACATATTAAAGTAGAAACAAACCAAGTAGCATACTACCATTTTGAGCAAGATTGTCAATACAACTGTGAATATCCCAAGCATCCATTAAGTAATATACAAACTAGTATCATACAGTAATGGCCTCTAGGGCATATACACTAACAATATCGACTCAGATATAGGTGGTTTTCCTTACCCGTTTTATCATTCTATTAGTTTAGACCTGTAGTTACCGTATTATTCGTTATTATTACTGCATTGTCACGACCCGAAAGTACGGAACATGACCGACACTTAGACTACGAAACGTCTCGAGGCGTACGTAATCTAAGTAAGCCGAAAACCCAGAAAACCAAACCAAGAAAAGTAGTAGAGTGAAGGAAACCCAATTTAAAGCAAGTTGTTTATTAGCATAATCCGAATTATGCATTTTTTAAAACATAAAATATTTCCTGAAAATTTCGGCAGAGTCTCCTTTGAAAATACTGGCCCCCAAACGGGATACAACATGAATAGTATACGAAATCAATAAAAGGCATCCCCAAGCGGGAGCTAGCTCTTCGTCAATCGACGGTCACAACCACACAAGCAATATAATATACAACGCCAAGGGCGAGGATCAAAAACTCAAAAGGAAACTCAAAACCACAAGAAATAAAACGCGCGACTCTAAGGTCGAAAGAATAAACAACACTGGTCTCTATCTCAATAAATACATGTTTGGTTGATGGAATTTACTAGATACAACTGAATAATATTATACAAGGTAATATGATGGGTACGATACCAATAAACCTACCTACTAGCAAGTCACCCGAACGAAACTGTGCCCGCAAAGCCGTAATGAAACCTGTACGGCAAACCTGCAAGAAACTGGGGCACAACGGGGGTGAGTTGCCAACTCGTGAATAGAAAAACATCTACGAATAGAAATCACATGTATGACGCAATCCTAGGTCATACGATAATAATATATAATCCTCAAATATAACCAGCAGTCTATAACAATGACTAGGGTAAATATCTAACCCAAGTGTAATCCCATACGCCCGTGTCGGTGCCTCAGGTAGCAATATATCATATGGATGATGTATGAATGCATGAAACAGAATGCATGTACTGAAGAAAACTGCTTTCATAAATTAGTGAGATTTCTGTATTTGTAAAATGAGGTATCATAATGAAATCAGCATAAAACAGTGCCTTGCATCGGCACAAAACGTAATCCCAATATCTCGATATCTCTGTATCACAGTCTCTGTACCTCAATATCTCGAAATCTCAATGTCTCAATCACAATGACTAGGGCGCCGTCAGTCCAGGACGGCCCCTACCATCCATCTCATAACCACGACGGTATCCTTCGGATATCCGACGCGTCGGGTAAAATCACCGGTCGGTCGTGCTCCCCTGCACAGGCTCAACGTCAACAACACGATCTTCTTGCCCCGGGATACCGTACCGGGCCCACCATGTACCCGAAATGGTTCATCCATCTCCTCGAATCGGGTCTCGAAATCCATCAGCAAACTCATGGTGGACGACTCATACATCATGGGAAGACCGCACTTTTTATTTAAAAGAGAGGAAAGAAGCTTATACAAGTTTTGCGGTTTTCCCCCAAATCCAGAAAATATCATGGAAATCCGAATCCAAATCATCAATAGCATGTAAACCCATGAATATAGGCATGAGAATCCATGAATACGGCATAATAATGAATAACAGTATGCATGAAGTGACAAGTAATAACTACAATATCTAAGCTGGCATATAAGTGTTAGTTATATGTATGCCCTAGAGGCCATTACTGTACATAGGATGTATATTGTAGTGGATGCTGGGACATATATAGGGAGGACTTTCTTGCTCGACATGATAGTATGTTATCTGGTTACTCTTTACCTTAACGTGTATACTGATTGTCTCTCTGTTACATGTTGGTAAAGCCCTTAGGATGTGTACTTGACTACCTGGACTATGATGCGGATCATATTAGTGGGGACAAGGTAGTCCATAAGTACATCCTTCAAGGTCCCTAGTCGTGGGTGTATCGAGACGGGGCATCGATATACCAGAGTAGACTAGCGTATACCATCTCGACCCATACAGATGAGCGATGGATGATCCCATATCCATTGGTGTTTGACATCAGAGATGATATACGGGTGCTCCGTAGAGACTGGGTACACTGGACGGACTCGCCGAGAACTCCTAGATGGTATTATACCTTACGTCAGATGGCAACTCTTTGGTGACACTGGTACAGAGTAGTCTGTTGACCCGAGATCGTCATAGAGTCTTGTGTGGTTCCCACTGTGCTTTGATTTCCACCTTACCACATCCAAGAGGGCGTGCAAAACGGTGGTTTTTGGGTACAGTCCTGAATCACATGGAGGCAATGAGCGATAGGAGGGGATTCGTCTCTCCCGGTATAGGGAGTTGATGTTGCGCTGTGTTCGATTGGCTATAACCGGAAATCCCTGGCCAGGGTTGCTGAGATTTACTGGTAAGTGTTACTAGTAGTTTCTCGAACTGTTATAGACCTCATATCGACACGACTTATCGAGCTATCGGGGTCTGACGTTTACCACCCCTAGGCGAGATATGCGACATATCAGACGACAAGACCGGACTGTACGGTAAGTGTTACTGGTTGGATTCACATGAGTGTGAGCGGGCTTGCTCGTCGATCTTCTGATCGCTCAATACCCGGGTGGACATTACGTTTAGCAGAACGCTTGCGGCTTGTGGGTGATTGATATGATCATCACCTGCTGCCGGCGTATTGACGAGTCTTTAGAGTCCTACACAGAGGTTTCCTGGCTCAAGCGAAACGAAATAGGAGCGCATATGAGATATGTGCGGGACCGAGAATTATACCAGTATATGATACTATATTCTATTCTCGTGATTTGTATCATTGGTCGGTTATATGTGATATAGCCGGGTTACCGAATCAAGTGTTGATTCGATACATTGATACACTCGATATTAGTCGGTTGTATGCGATATGACCGGATCGTTAAATCAAGTGTTGATTTAATGATTTAATGCATAATTATATATTTGATATATTACTTTGCATTAACTAGTATTTGTTCACTTTAAATGGATTTTCTCACTTGAAGTACACAAGTTGTATATGTGATATACTTTTGTGCACTAGTTTGTATCATGTTTGATGATACATGCTAACTTGGGTTTATGTAAGACTTAAACCTTGGTTAAGTAAATGGTTAGGGTTTTATCATCTTCTTTTGATTATTTAGTTTATTTATTTATTCTTTATTTTAGGAAAAAAAAATGATATGGTTGCTTCTTTTGTTCTTTTCTTAGATGTTTCAAGAAGCTTTGACCATTCTTGTTCTTTTCCTAAACCTAACCATTTAGCTAACCTTAGTTAATTCTCTACACTTGACCATGGTTGTGTATATGATAAGTATGATTTATTTTCTATTTTAAAAGAGAACTTATCATATTCTATCTTCTTCTTCTTCTTCTTCTTCAAGAAGAAAAGCTTGCAACCATCAATGGTGACTTGAGATAAAGAGTGAGAAATCCAATTCTAAAGTGAACCCACTTCCTATTTCTTCATCCTCTACCACTTGCCAAGTAGTATAGGGTGTTTTCTTCACAAGTTTCATGGCTTGGTGAAATTGAAGCTTGATCTTGTGTTGCCTCGACGTAGATCATCTTCGGCATTGAAGTCGACGACCTAGCCCGCCCATTTCTCCGATGAAGCCGACGCTAGAGCCCGGGATCCGATGATCGCAGTGAGGAGACTTCATCGCGGAGCCATGGAGGTGGAGAACCGGATCTACAAAGGTTGTATGTTCGTTCACTTATTAGTAAAGCAGTTTACTAGTTGTTGTTTTCGCCTAAAATTCTAGTTAACGATCTAGTCTAGGGTTTCTCGGCACCGTAAAATTTGAAATTGGCATGGTTGATGCCTTGTGAGACCTCATTAGCATGCCTAGGAACCCTACAGTGGTATCAGAGCCTAGCTAGAGCCTTAGGCGAATTGTAGACGACGTTTGAAATCCGAACGAACATTGAAAGCCTAACTCTAAATGCTCTCTGGACTTTTTTCAAAAACTGGGTTTTTTCCCGATTAAAAATATGCAGAAAAATCAGCAGGTGTTTGTAAGAGTTACTGTGAAATTCGAGTGCCTAACTCCATCAAATTGCCGCTGTTCCGTGGCACGAGCATGGCTCGTGCGGCGGTTCCGCGGCCGTGAGGCTTCCTTGTTCAATGAATTTTACACAGTAACTCCTAATTGATAGTGCTGGTTTTCCTGGGAATTTTTAAACTGAACTCAAGAGTTGAGTTTTCTGGGTTGTATTGGGAATTCCTAGATTCGATCGGATTATCAAACTTTGTCTATATGTTTTTCCGGGTAATTTTAGAATATGTTAAAAAATTCGACCGGATATAAATACCCACTTTTTCCCCTGCCGGGAAATTTCCAAATGTTGGACTTTTCCGTAGTTTAATGACGTTCTGAGTAGTGCAAGTAACGCGATGGTCCCTCTAGAAGACAACAAACCTTAACTCGATTATGCGACCATCTTGAACTGCCCTTTGAACCTTAGGGTTTTGGGCAGTACGGCGTGCCACATTGAGGCGTTGGCTTGACCCTTCTACGGCTGGACCGTTGGTACTGAGGCATGAAGTGAATGTTTTTAAACTTATTTCACGTGTTGAGCTGTTTCGGGAAAACTTGGGTGTTCGAATGTTCGATCGGAAAGTTTAACATTTTCTGTTTATCCGGAATGTGATACAATAATTGGAATTCACAAGCAGTTATGCGATAACTGATTTGAATGTTATAAACATAGCACTTTAGTCTCACTTGATAGGCTGCCACGGAATTTTGATGTGATCAAAAGTCCGTCGCAATCACGCAGCGTACATGGATATTCGCCGGTAAACTTAATAGACAGCTACACCCCATAGCCCCGACCAAGTGACTGTCGCGGAAGCGGTGTTCCGTCTTGGTGCACTTCGTCGACGGCGTCGGGGGTGTGGCTGCCTAATAAAGTTTGCGACGAGCATTTGATCAGGATGTCAGGAATCTTGTTGAATTGCCCGACTTGATATTGAAAAGAATTTTCGATAATGAGACTAAAATGCGGGGTTTATCCATCGCCCATCTCATGGGTCGAGAAGCGTATACGCTAGTCTACACTGGTATATCGATGCCCCGTCTCGATACACCCACGACTAGGGACCTTGAAGGATGTACCTATGGACTACCATGTCCCCACTAGTATGATCTGCATCATAGTCCAGGTAGTCAAGTACACATCCTAAGGGCTTTACCAACATGTAACAATAAGATAGTTTAAAGAGACAAGTGTACATGTTAAGATAAAGAGCAACCGGATAGCATACTATCATATCGAGCAAGAAAGTCATCTCTATATATGTCCAAGCATCCAATATAATATACATCATCTGTACAATACTGGCCTCTAGGGCATACATACAACTAACAATCTCCCACTTGCACTAAGGCCAGCTGCTGTAGTATCGCATACCGAGCATCCCGAAGAGTCTCTTAAACTGTATCTGGGGAATGGCCTTCGTGAGTGGATCCGCCGTGTTGTTCTTCGTGTCAACCCTCCTGACCTCGATCTCCCGGCGATCAACTATCTCCCGGATCAGGTGATACCGCCTCAGAATATGCCTGGATCGCTGATGGGACCTGGGTTCCTTGGCCAAAGCCACCACTCCATTGTTATCGCAATACAAAGTTATTGGATGATCAATGGATGGAACCACTCCAAGTTCAGTAATGAACTTCTTGATCCAGACAGCCTCTTTGGCAGCATCGTTGGCAGCGATGTATTCAGCCTTCATCGTCGAGTCTGCCACGGTTTCCTGCTTAGAACTCTTCCAGCTAACCGCCCCTCCGTAAAGGGTAAAGACAAATCCCGACTGCGACTTAGAGTCGTCCTTATCACTCTGGAAGCTCGAATCGCTAAAGGACTCCACTTGGAGTTCTCCGTTACCATACACCAAGAGCATCTCTTTAGTCTTTCGTAAGTACTTGAGAATGCTCTTCACAGCTGTCCAGTGACTCTCTCCAGGATCATCTTGATACCTGCTCACTACACTTAGTGAGTATGCTACATCGGGTCTGGTACATAGCATCGCATACATGATAGAGCCTACTGCCGAAGCATAGGGTATCCCTTGCATGCGAGCTCTCTCAAAATCAGTCTTGGGAGACATCTCTTTGGAGAGAGTGACTCCAGAGATCGTGGGCAAGTTCCCACGCTTGGACTCTTCCATACTAAACCTCTTTAGTATGGTGTCAATGCACCTGGATTGGGACAATCCCAATATCCGTTTGGATCTATCTCTATAGATCCTAATCCCCAATATGCAGGAGGCATCACCAAGATCTTTCATTGAGAATCTTTGTGATAAGAAGAGCTTGACCGATTGCAGCATAGGAATATCATTTCCTATCAAGAGTATGTCGTCTACGTACAATACGAGGAAGACAATCTTACTCTCTGCCACCTTTTTGTAGATACAAGGTTCATCTGGATTTTTGACGAAATCAAACTCTTTGATAACGGCGTCAAAGCAGATGTTCCAACTCCGCGATGCTTGCTTTAATCAATAAATGGATTTAAGCAGCTTACACACCTTCCCGCTGCTCCCACTATCTACGAAGCCCTCTGGCTGAGTCATGTACACGCACTCTTCTAAATCACCATTTAGAAAGGCGGTCTTAACATCCATTTGCCAGATTTCGTAATCATGATATGAAGCGATGGCAAGCATGATCCGGATGGATTTAAGCATAGCCACTGGAGAAAAGGTTTCGTCATAGTCCACACCTGGTCTTTGACGAAAACCCTTTGCAACAAGTCTAGCTTTGAAAGTCTCCACTTTCCCATCTACACCAAATTTCTTCTTGAAGATCCACTTGCTCCCAATGGGTTTTACCCCTTCAGGAGCAACGTCCAAAGTCCATACTTTGTTGGTGTACATGGATTCCATCTCGGACCGCATAGCATCCGGCCATTTCACTGAGTCCCTACTCGTGATGGCCTGCTCGAAGCTAGTTGGGTCATCATCCTCCATGATGCAATCCTCACTCCCACCATCCATGAGAAAACCGTAGTATCTCTCAGGTTGGCGAGGAACCCTACTAGATCGGCGGAGAGGCTGAGGTTCATTGGGAGCTACTGAATCTTCTGGTTCCACTAAATCTTCAGTTACGGTTTGTGTATCTGGAACCTCTTCCAGCTCTACCAGTTTGCCACTAATTTCTTTTTCAAGGAATTCCTTTTCTAAAAAGGTGGCATGTTGAGCAACAAATACTTTTTGTTCCCTACTGTGGTAGAAAAAATACCCATATGAATTCTTTGGATATCCCACAAACTTCCAGAGAACTGACCGTGCCTCGAGCTTGTCCGGATTTTGCCTTTTGACATAGGCCGGACAACCCCATATCTTAACTCGTTTAAAATATGGTCTCTTCCCACTCTATATCTCATATGGTGTGGTAGGTACAGATTTAGATGGAACTTGATTCAATAGGTATATTGCTGTTTCCAGCGCATATCCCCAGAAGGAAATAGGTAACTCAGCTGTGCTCATCATAGAGCGCACAATATCTAATAGGGTGCGGTTCCTCCGTTCTGATACACCGTTGTGATGTGGTGTATATGGAGGAGTCAGCTGAGAGAGAATCCCATTCTCTTTTAGGAAGTCCAGGAATTCATTGCTCAAGTATTCACCTCCTCGATCAGATCGTAGGATTTTAATACTTTTTCCGGTTTGGTTCTCAATTTCTTGTTTATATTCCCTAAATTTCTCAAAAGCTTCTGATTTGTGTTTCATCAGGAACACATACCCGAACCTAGAGAGATCGTCAGTGAATGTAATGAAGTATGAAGAACCATCCCTGGCATGTGTAGACATGGGAACGCATACATCACTATGTATCAGCCCCAAGAGTTCGGTAACTCTTTCTCCGTGTCCCGTAAACGGAGTTTTGGTCATCTTGCCTTTGAGACATGACTGGCAAGTGTCATAAGATGAAAATTCAAACGGATTTAAATATCCATCTTTATGCAACTTAGCTAGTCATGTCGCATTGATGTGACCCAGTCTACAATGCCACAAGAAGGATTCGTTCAGTTCTGAACTCTTCCTCTTGTGTGTGTTTGTTATGCTCAGAACTGTTGATTGATTTAGAACATAAATGCCATTGCACAACATGCCTGATCCAACCAACTTTTGGTTACGGAAAATGTTCATAACATTGTCCTGTAATACAAAATTATATCCCTCTTTACTCAACAAAGAAACCGATATAATGTTGCATATCAGGTTCGGCATGTAATAGCATTCGTTCAGAACCAATGTATTACCAGTTGGTAATACAAGGTGATATTCCCCGACAGTCTTAGCTGCAACAATTGCACCATTTCCAACTCTAATGTCTTTATCACCTTCTCCAAGTTCTTTACCTTTCCTTAGCCCATGTAACTGATTACATATATGGGATCCTGACCCGGTATCTAATACCCAGGACGTAGAGCAAATGGAGAAACAGCTCTCTGTAACGAACACACCCGAAGAAAATGCATCAACATGTACTTTCTTCATTCGGGTGGCTTGGGAATCCTGGTATTCCCCTATATCCTGTTCATTACTATAACTCTTATAAGAAAGAACGGAACCAACGTTCCCCAGCACAGTATAACATGCGGGTTCGGTCAATACATCCATATTATTATCTTCATTAGGGCATGAAATGGTCGCTACCTGGAGAGAGAGAGAAGAAAACACTTTAGCGTATGCTCGTGCAAGATCAGATTGGTTATTATCTTATCTAATCAGGATGGCTCCCACTGGTTTTTATCAAATCTTCCTTCAAACCCTAAAAGGAAAGACTAGCCGGGATTAATTACACACTACAAGTTCGCCAATCTTTCAGCCAGGCCAGTGTCGGTACTTTGAGGGAGGTCCCCCGTGCTTTCGCACGAACCTAATTAATGTAAACCTCGTTTTCCAAGAGGCGTAACCCCGTTGACACCTTTCTAGACACCTACTTGATTAGCTAATTGCAATGTGTAAAACTTTCCCAGGAGTAATTCTTACTCGCAGTGGGTATCGGGATCCAACTATCTGATAGAAGGTATGCAATCTCATTGCAAATTTCAACACTTGAAATTCCCGATAATATTTTGCCCCGAACGATCTATGACCTTGACAAGGTCAATAAACCATAGATCGCAAGTCATGTTCAACCCGTCATTTCTTGATTGAATCAAACCCACCCGCACGACCCTTGACAAGGTCAACAAGGCCGTACGACCACCCTAACCCAATCTGCATCATATGCATAAGCAGATAAATACTGGTTAGCTACCGCACACTGCGCCTTGACAAGGTCAACAAACGCAGCACGAATACTAAACAGGACTTATCTGAAATGACGGAGGGCTACGACAGGTTTTTCTGAAAACCTATTGCGTAACGAACTTGATATCGTTGTAGAATCAAATGAAGTTTAAAAATGGAGTGATTTTGAGGCTTTTCTAGTTTTGCTAAAGGGGTCACTCCCGGTGAAGGGGTCGTCGGCCCTTTCCTCGTCGAATGAGGTGCGGGATATATCAGATATATCACTGTGCAAAGCAGAAACTATAGAAGCAATCAAAAATCAAACCGAGTGTGTAGGATCTGCCAGTTATTGCTAAAGGAGTCACTCCCGGTGAAGGGATCTCGGTCCTTTCCTCATCGAATAAGGTGCAGGATATATCATATATACCGCTGTGCAAAGCAAGAACTGTAGCTGCCTGTTTTCTTTAAAATTTGATTCTACAACATCTTAGGTTTCTTTCCATTCATTAATCACATTAATGAAGTCCCATCATTTAAATACCTAAACATCACAGATAAATACGACGTATACTTATGCCATCCGCATTCGCCTCGATGTCCCCTCGTGCACCGTTAGGTTAGGTAACTAACGGCAGAGCGGGGCAGGGCTAGTACGGGTGTAAAACATAAGTAACGTCTATATAATATATCATATATACTATATATTGTATCCATCACAGAACATCACATGATCACATCACAGATATCACAGCAGAAGAAACATATGAAATATTGGATATACTAGGACGTCCGTGTTTTCAATACGAGCCAGAATAAAACACGGATTCCACGGTCGTGATGAATATCCAATCCCACACCCATAGACCCCTACGAGAGCGGCAAGCAACCCTACCAATTCTAGGGTTAGGAGACCCGGACTCGACTCCTCGAGTTGGTCTCCCACTGGACCCCAGAACCCGGTTACTTGTGCTCCTCTCCTGGGTCTATCCTAATGCGGAAAAGTAAATAATATACAAAAGGTGACGACTTCCGCTACCTGGAAGTGCCCCAAATAAAAGAATATTACATACAAGTTTTTACATGAATGAAAAAGAAAAACACTCATCTCACATAAAACCCCCCCGGCTATTCGAACACGACGATCCAATATAACATATCCAGCAACACATAACATCACATGTCATCAACGTAAGTAAGTATGCATACCCCAATTGTCGTTGACGTATAGCAACGAAACCGGCGATATGAACATACTACTCTTACGGTCACAGAAAAGAAAGTGTAAAACTACAACAGTTGGAATCCGCAACCTCTTTAGACATCACATGCCTAATCAAATGAAATACTTAGACATTACATGCCTAACAGTTATAAACCCCGCATTTTAGTCTCATTATCGAAAACTCTTTTCAATATCAAGTGAAACTAAACCGCTAGATTTATAAAATTCATTCAGTTATCTCATAACTGTTTGTGAATTCCAATTATTGTATCACATTCCAGATAAACAGAAAATGTTAAACTTTCCGATCGAACAGTCGAATACCCAAGTTTTCCCTATACAGCTCAACACATGAAATAAGTCTAACAACATTCAGTTCGTGCCTCAGTACCAACGGTCCAGCCGTAGAAGGGTCAAGCCAACGCCTCACATGTGGCACGCCGTACTGCCCCAAACCCGAAGGTTCAAAGGGCAGTTCAAGACGGTCACATAATCGAGTTAAGGTTTGTTGTCTTCTAGAGGGTCCATCGCGTTACTTGCACTACTTAGAACGTCGTTAAACTACGGAAAAATCCAACACTTGGAAATTTCCCGACAGGGAAAAAGTTGGGTATTTATATCCGGTCGAACTTTTTAACATATTAAAAAATTATCCGGAAAGCCACATAGAAAAAATCTGATACTCCGATCGAAACACCGAACCCCCAAAACAACCCCAGAAAATTCAACTCTTGAATAAAATTTAAAAATACCCAAAGAACTCAGCACTGTTAAATAGGAATTACTGTGAAAATAGTTAGGGCTGACGTCATCAAGTTGCGGCGGAACCGCCGCACAAGCCAGCTTGTGCCGCGGTTCTGCGGCTGTTTAAACTCCAAACAGTGTCGTATTTGCACAGTAATTCTTACAATTTCCTGCTGAATTTTTTAGGAATTTTTAATCTGGAAAAATCCCAGTTTTTAGAAAAAGTCCAGAGAGCATGATTTTTTTTAGGGTTTCGGGTTCGTTCGGGTTTCAAACTTCGCCTAGACTTCGCCTAAGGCTCTAGCTAGGCTCTGATACCAGTGAAAGGTTCCTAAGCACACTATAGAGGTCTCACAAGGTATCAACCATGCCAATTTAAAATTTTATGGGTGCCGAGAAACCCTAATACGGATCGTCGGCTAGAATTCTAGGCGAAACATTAAACTAGTTAACGACTTAACTATAAGTGAGAGGCTACAACCTTTGTAGATCCGGTTATCCACTTCCTTAGCTCCATGTAGTCGTCCTCTCGCTGTCCATCTCGAATCCCGAACTCAATCGTCGGCTTTATCGGAGAAATGGGCGGACTAGGTCGTCGGCTTCGTGCCGAAGATGATCTACGTCGAGGTTGCACAAGTTCAAGCTCCAACTTCACCAAGTTCTGAAACAAGTGAAGAAAACACCCAAAACAACTTGGCAAGAGGTAGAGGGTGAAGAAATAGGAGGTGGGTTCACTTTAGAATTGGATTTCTCACTTTAGAACTCAAGTTGCCATTGATGGCATCAAGCTTTTCTTGAAGAAGAAGATGAAGAAGAAGAAAGAATATGATAAGTTTCGTATTTAAAAAAGAAACTAAAATGAATACTTATCATATACTAACCATGGTCAAGTGTAGAGATTAAACTAAGGTTAGTTGGAATGGTTAGGGTTAATGATGAGATAAGAATGGTGGACTTTTTCAAAGCTTCAAGAAGCTTCAACATAGAAACAAAATAAGCCACCATTCTTAATAATATCCAAAATGAATAAATAAATAAATAACTAAGTAAATAATCAAAACCCTAACCATTCATATAACCATGGTTTAATCTTTACACAAACCCAAGTAAGCAAGTATCATCAAACATGATACAAACAAGTGCACAAAAATATATCACATATACAATGTGCATCAAGTGAGAAAATCCTTTTAAAGTGAACCAATACTAGTTAAGGCAAAGTAATATATCAAATATATAATTATACATTAAATCATTAAATCAACACTTGATTTAACGATCCGGTCATATCGCATATAACCGACTAGTATCCTATGTATCGGCTTATCGAATCAATCCTCGATTCGATATCTAGGTTATATCGAATATAACCAATCGATACATCCATCGCGAGAATGAAATACGGTATCACATACCCGCATTATTCTCGGTCCTGCACATATCTCATATGCGCTCCTATTTCATTTCGCTTGAGCCAGGAAACCTCTGTGAAGGACTCTAAAGACTCGCCAATACGCCGGTAGCAGATGATGATCATATCAATCACCCACAAGCCGCAAGCGGTCTGCTAAACGTAACGGCCATCCGGGTATTGAACGATCAGAAGATCGACGAGCTAGCCCGCTCATACTCCTGTGAATCCAACCAGTAACACTTACCATACAGTCTGGTCTGTTCGTCTGATACGTCGCATATCAAGTCTAGGGGTGGTAAACGTCAGACCCCAATAACCGATAAGTCGTGCCGATGTGAGGCTCATAACGGGTCAAGAAACTACTGGTAACACTTACCAGCAAATCCTCATAAGTGCATATATCAATGATAATGAATGCGTATGATATCAATAATCAAGTTGCGATGTGTGATTAATGTATTAAGCATGAACAATTAATATGATGAAGTACATGCACATGAATAGCAATACTACGGTTTCATTTTTAAGGAATTAAAAGCAATAATACCAGTTTAAGTATCAATTAGTAAAAGGTTTCAATTTAACAGTTATCTAGTGTGGTGGCATGGCAATTACCAGGGTGTGTGTGTAAGCATGAATAGTGCTCGTGCTGCATATAAAAACCCTGGCAATGGTGCAGGTGTCCTATAAAGTGGTTTCGTATAGATATGTCAATATAATGCATGGATGCAGCAATAGTCAATTAAGTATTTCACCCCTAATTACTAACATTACTAAGGATTTGTAAGTTACTAAAACTATCGGGCGGCTTGCGCCATCCAATGATAGTCCCCCGTAGATGTTACATCTACTCACCGGGATCCCTGGCTAGCTGTGTCCAATCACCGCCTTTCCCTTTCGCGCCGCGTCTGACGTCTCCGCGACCGAACCTGGAATTTACATCAATACAAAATATAAGGTTACATATCAAGAACGACGCAAAACCCCAACGAAACTACTAAAGTTCGCTAGCTAGGTACAACGTGCACAAAGTGCGCGGAACACACGCGAAAATCGCAAAAACTGCCAAAAAACGCCGATTTGGTCGCCCGGCAAAACTAAAACCCGACTACCCAAAAATCCGCACTCACGCATCCTAAAAGTCGTAGGACAAGCCATTACAATCATCAAGATATCAAAAATAATTCATCACATAATTTTTATACAAAACTAGTAAGCATTGCGTCCCAAAATCGGTGCAAAAATCGCCGATTTGCGACAAAACGACTACAATATAGCATAATTACCCAAGCACACTACAAGCAATCTACAAACACTAATTACAACACAATAGCAATGATTCCAATCCTATTTCCATAAACAACCATTCTTGAATTATAACCTAGCAAATTCCAAATCAATTTCCACACTTGAAAACTTAAATTAACACAACAAAAGCCCACTTAAGAAAATTAACCTCTTAGGTTAGGTTAGCAAAATACTAGATAACAATTTAGGTTTAATCAACTAAATAATGTTTTCTAAACCTTAATCAACTCACTAATCAAGCTTCACAACTCAATTCCATACACTAACCCTCTCTTGAAATTCCTAAAACGACAATTACAACTAAAATCGAACTTTTAAAGTTAACTAAATTAACACAATTAGAAGACTACATAACAAGGTAACCATATAGATTAGTTCATTAACAACTAGATTAACTATAAAACAACCTAATTAATTATCATGGTTCAAAACCCTAGCTAAATTTTTCAAGCATAACCTAAGAAAACTAGATTAAAACTACACTAAATTAACACTAAACCATACAATTAAAGGAATTTAGCAACACAAGAAAGTAACTTTGATGAGAATTATACCTCACTTGAGATCTAGAAAGAATGGATTTTGCTCCAAGTGATGGCCTCAAGCACCAAGATCCAAGCAAGAATGGCTAAGGAAAGGATAGCATAAGGATTTGTTTTGGTTTTGTGAAGAAATTTGTGGATTTGTAAGGATTTTGAGTTGGAATTTGATGAGTTTAGAAGGAAATGAGAGGGGGAAATTTGGGGGCTGTTTCCTGCAGGGATTCTCGGCTGAAAGGAGGAGTGGGGATGGTGTGGGCAAGTGGGGAAAGTCATGGGTCAAGTCCACAAAGTCAAATGCACCATACTTATTCATTTTAATTAAAATAAATCCAAAAAACCCTTAAATCAACTCAAGAAAGCAACTAAAGAAGAGAGGTCAGAATTTTCTGTACTTGGTCAGGGTTGGGCTGTCCTAGGGCTGAGGGAAAAGAGAGAGGGGTGTCACAAAAGAAATTTTATGCAAAAAGGCCCCCTACAACTCAAAAATTGCAAGTTTTAGCTCAAAATTCAATAAATTCGTTTCAAATCATAAAAATTTGTTAAAAATCAAAATAAATTACTAAAAATTTATGTTACCACTAGATTTTAATTATCATAATTTTAAAGATTAAAATTAGCCCGGAAAAATTTGTATTTATTGCTAATTTAATGTATTTTCTTACCGGCTTAAAATAATATTAAAAAATTAAAAAATTAGGAAAATTTTTTAAACGACCAGAATTTCAAAATTAACTCATTAGCTACTAAAAACAAGCAATTACCTATCCATTTTTAGGTATAATTAGCCCTAAACTGCAAAATATCGAGAAAGACGGTTTTCGGAAAAATACCGAATTTTCACCAAAACGACTTTTCAAGACGCTACAATCTTCCCCCCTTAAAGAAATTCGGTCCCCGAATTTAAAATAATATAGCTACGCGTACCTTCGAAGAGATGGGGATATTTCTTCCTCATCTCGCCCTCGGTCTCCCAGGTAACCTCCTCGCTGCTCGGGCTACGCCAAAGGACCTTGACGGTTGGTATAAACTTCGACCTCAACTTCTTCACCTGCCGATCCAGGATGGCCACCGGCTGCTCTGCAAAAGAAAGGTCGCGCTGTAGCTGGACTGTCGGGTGCTGAATCGCATGCGAAGGGTCGTGAAGGTACTTGCGGAGCATCGAAACATGGAAGACGGGGTGAACATCGGGAAAGCTGGGAGGAAGAGCCAAACGATAAGCAACAGCGCCAACCCGCTCGAGGATCTCGAAGGGACCTACGAATCTAGGGCTAAGCTTCCCTTTTCGCCCAAAACGCATCACGCCCGTCATCGGAGAGACCCTCAGAAAAACATGGTCGCCAACTGCGAACTCTAATCTGCGACGGCGCCTGTCTGCATACGATTTCTGCCTGCTCTGAGCCGCTCTCATCCGGTCTCAGATCAACTGTACCTTCGCTGTCGTCTCCTCAACAAGCTGCGGCCCCAAAATACTGCTCTCGCTGAGCTCTGTCCAACAAACGGGCGATCTGCATCTCCTCCCATACAATGCCTCGAAAGGTGCCATCTGAATAGTATCCTGGAAGCTGTTGTTGTAGGAGAACTCCACTAGAGGTAAATGACGATCCCAGCTACCACCAAAGTCTAAAACGCACGCTCTGAGCATGTCCTCGAGAGTCTGAATGGTCCGCTCTGACTGTCCGTCGGTCTGCGGATGAAACGCTGTGCTGAAGCTCAAACGAGTGCCCAAAGCCTCCTGAAGTCTCTGCCAAAGTCGGCTGGTGAACTGAGTGCCTCGATCTGACACGATACAAGTCGGTACGCCATGTAGTCGCACGATCTCGTCAATATAGAGCTGAGCATACTGAGCGAAGCTGAAAGTCGTCTTCACTGGAAGGAATTGAGCCGCTTTCGTCAATCTATCCACGATCACCCAGATGGAGTCGTACCCTCGACTGGTCCTGGGTAGACCCACAACGAAATCCATCGAAATCTGTTCCCATTTCCACTCTGGAATGGGTAACGGCTGTAGCTCTCCTGCGGGCCTCTGGTGCTCGGCCTTGACTTGCTGACAAGTCAGGCATCTCGAAACGAACTCCGCAATGTCCCTCTTCATCCCGTCCCACCAGTAGGTCTCTCTCATATCATGGTACATCTTGGTGGAACCGGGGTGGACACTATACACTGATCGGTGTGCCTCCTCAAGAATGTCGCGTCGTAATCCATCAGCATCTGGTACGCACAGTCTAGATCCATATCGTAAAATCCCCTGATCGTCAACCACGAACTCGGAAAATCTGCCCTGTCCCATCTGTGCCATGATCTCTGAGCAACGGTCGTCACTGCGCTGTGCCTCATATATACGGTCAAGCAACTGTGGGCGTGCACGAACATGCGCGAGCTGTCCCCCTGTCTGAGTGAACTCGAACTCAACTCGGCTGTCGCATAACATCTGCCAATCTGCTGACGACTGCCTCTGCACTGCGCGCAAAAAGGATAGACTACCCCCGGGCCTCCTACTCAACGCATCTGCCACCACATTCGCCTTGCCGGGGTGATATAAGATCTCGCAGTCGTAGTCTTTCACCAACTCCATCCAACGACGCTGTCTGAGGTTCAGGTCTCGCTGCTGAAATATGTACTTTAAGCTCTTGTGATCGGTGAATATCTGACACGACTCGCCGTAAAGGTAATGTCGCCAAATCTTCAGTGCAAAGACCACTGCAGCCATCTCCAAATCATGAGTGGGGTAGTTCTGTTCATGCTTCTTCAACTGCCGAGAAGCATAAGCGATCACCCAGCCTTGCTGCATCAAAACGCTTCCTAATCCCACTCGCGAAGCATCACAGTAGACAACAAATCCGCCTGATCCCGAAGGTAAAGATAATACCGGCGCCGTAGTCAAACAAGTCCGTAGCCGCTGAAAACTGCGCTCGCACTCCTCTGTCCAAACGAAAGGAACTCCCTTCCGGGTCAAACCGGTCAACGGTGCAGCTATACAGGAGAAGTCCTGAACAAAACGCCTGTAGTAGCCCGCCAAGCCTAGAAAACTACGGATCTCAGTAACCGATGTAGGTCGGGGCCACTGCTGAACAACCTCAATCTTCTTCGGGTCCACACAAATGCCGTCTCTCGTAACCATGTGACCCAAGAATCCGACGCTGTCCAGCCAGAATGCACACTTGGAGAATTTCGTGAACAGCTGGTGCTCCCTCAGAGTCTGTAACGTAATCCGCAAGTGCTGCTCGTGCTCCTCTCTGCTCCGGGAGTACACCAAGATATCGTCGATAAACACGATGATGAACAGGTCAAGATATGGCCTGAATGTACGGTTCATCAAATCCATAAATGCTGCTGGGGCGTTGGTGAGTCCGAACGACATCACCAAAAACTCGTAGTGGCCGTAGCGCGTGCGGAAAGCTGTCCTCGGTATATCCTCCTGTCGAACTCGCAGCTGATGGTATCCTGATCGCAAGTCGATCCTCGAAAAATACCCCGCACCCTGAAGCTGGTCGAACAGATCATCAATGCGCGGCAACGGATATCTGTTTCGAACGGTAAATTTGTTCAGCTGGCGGTAGTCGATACATAAGCGCAAACTTCCATCCTTCTTCTTGACAAACAGGACCGGAGCACCCCATGGAGAAACACTCGGTCGAATAAGCCCCTTATCTAACAAATCCTGCAACTGATCCTTCAGCTCTTAAAGCTCTGCCGGGCCCATCCGATAAGGAGGTATAGAAATAGGCCCCGAGCCTGGAATCAAATCAATGCAGAACTCAACATCGCGCTCAGGCGGTAGCCCAGGTAGCTCATCAGGGAAAACATCAGGGAACTCACAAACTACCGGGACCCGGTCCAACGGAACCTCTGCAGCTCGAGTATCACAAATAAACGCTAAGAATCCCTGACATCCCTTCCGCAAGAGCTGACCAGCGCGAAGAGATGAAATTAAGCTGGGAAGGGTGACACTGCGGTCTCCCTGAATAACAAGGACTGGCTCTCCCGGAAAGCTAAATCTGACTGCCTTCTCACGGCAGTCCACCGAAGCATAACAAGTGGCTAGCCAATCCATGCCCAGAAGCACATCAAAGTCCAACATATCGAGGAGTATCAAATCAACTGATGAATCCCTCTCCCCGATACGAACGGAACACAAACGAAATACAAACCGAGCGACAAACGACTCGCCTACCGGAGTAACAACAACAAGCGGCTGATCTAACGACGACGACTCACGGCCCAACATCGGTGCAAAGTGTGTAGATACGTACGAATGTGTGGAACCTGGGTCGAATAATACCCGTGCGTCGAAAGAACAAACTGGCAAAGTACCTGTCACAACGGCATTGGATGCCTGCGCATCCTGCGGTGTCAAAGCAAATACTCGGGCCTGTCCTCCACCGATAGCGGGCTGACCTCGACCTCGGCCTCTGCCTCCTCGTCCTCTCTGAACAGGACCGCCGCGTCCACGGCCTCTCGGTGCAACTAACTGGCGTGGAGCATCGCCTGGGGTAGGAAGTAGGGCTCTCTGAGGAGGGGGTGGTGATGGTGGTAGGGTCACATGCGGAACTGTCGCTGCTCCCTGTCGTCTCACCGGACAGTCTCTGACAAGATGGTGCAGACTCCCGTACCCAAAACATCCTGGCGACGGCTGCTGTCCCTGGGGATAAGAACCATATAACTGTCCCCGCCCAAATCCTCTGCCAGGCCTATCTCTCGGAAAGAATCTGGCGCGCTGCTTCTGAGACGGTACATCGGTGCGCATCCTCTTCGGCCCAGAAACGGCCGAAGTCCGTGATATGCGTGCCTCCATCCGCAATGCCGTATCCATAGCAGCTGAATAGGTGTCGTAGTGCTGGGCACCAATGGCAAGATATAGCTGGGCATCAAGTCCCTGTACGAACCTCTTCACCATCTTCTCCTCGGTATCCACCAAATACTGAGCATATCGGGATAACTGTGTAAACTGGATGTCATACTCAGACACCGTCATCCCAGGTGTCTTGACTAAGGCCTCGAAGCTACGAGCTCTGGCGTCACGAACGCTCTCTGGAAGGAAACGGGCTAGAAAGACCGCTGTAAACTCGGCCCAAGTCATAGGCGGTAGATCTGCAGCTCGACCTCTCAAGACTGACTCCCACCATGTCTGCGCGAGACCCTCTAGTCGGAAACTCGCAAGCTCTACCCATCGATCATCCGAACATCTCAGCGAACGGAAGATCCTGGTTAAACTGTCAAGGAACGTCTGTGGGTCCTCCGCTGCCTCGGTGCCGGTGAATACTGGAGGTCTCAGCCTCATGAAATCCTGTAGTGAAACCGGAATGGCCATGGTGGTAGCAGTAGGAGCAGGTATCATGGTCGTCTGTGATGTAGTAGGTACGTCATCCGGCCTCGGTGTACGACTGGCTGCAACTAGGGATCCTACCATCTGACGTAGCTCCTGCATGCCTCCCATCATCTGTCGCAACTCCTCCATACCGGTCTCGAGCCTATCCATACGGCCTGGGGAAGGTGGATCGGTCTGTCCCTGCGGCGTAGGCATACCACCCTGCTCAGTCCTAGTCTCGGACGAGCCAGCTCGAATCTCGTCTCTGGCGGCAGCCCTCTGTGCCCTCGTAGCCTTCGGCGGCATAGTGTCTGTTACAGGAAAACGGATAGTAAGGACAGTGCAATAGGATTATAGGATACACGGAATTGAAGAAGGAAATTTCCAGGCAAGTATCCTAAAGTCACTTAGGCGGAGTACCGTATCGTAAGTATGCCGCGGACATACGCACGCTACGTTACCCTGCTTAAGTCACTTACTCCATCTACCAAGGGTCATCCTACACTCACAAAGGTAAAACCTATCGCTCTGATACCAACTTTGTCACGACCCGCAGGGTACGGAACGTGACTGGCACTTAAATTTACGAAACGTCTAAAGGCGTCCGTAAAATAAGTAAGCCAAAAGCCCAGAAAACAAAACCAATTAAGCAAAAGAGTGAAGAAAACCCAAACATTTGAAAGCAAGTTTATCAAATAAGTCATATAAAACCCCTTTTAAAAACAATACTAATTTTTCCGAAAATTTCGGCAGAGTCTCCTTTGTAAATACTGGCCCCCAAAAATGGGTACAACAAGAATATATGTAAAATCAACAAATAAGGCATCCCCAAGCAGGAGCTAGCTCTTCGCCATAAGGCGGTCACAAATCCCACGCAATATAAATGACAACAAGCATAAAAATCATAAGGAAGCATGAAAAAAGTAGCATGTCGGCTCAAGTGAGCTCGACCCCAAAATACAGCATAAAATCCACAAACCTCACAGTCTCATCTCTAGGTCAATATACAATAATCTGGTAGAAACAGTAGATGGAGTACACTAGATACAAAGAATATACAAGGTGGTACAAAATAATAACATAACCCACCTATGAGCAAATCTCGAGCTCAGGCAAAAGAGGCAAAAGAACAAGTGCGCCCGCCGCTACTGAACTGATGGAGCGGACCTGCAAAAGACTGTGGCACAACGGGGGTGAGTTGCCAACTCGTGAGTAATAAATAACATCTACAAAGGCTATCGTATGCATGCACACAAGCATCGTAGCATCTATAATACAGGTATGACTGGATGCACTAGCAGGTGTGTATATAACATCAGTGTACTAATATGTATGCAACATGAATATCTGAGGTCTCAATAGGTATATATAAGAAATATTTTCTCTTTTTGTTTTTGAAACTCTTTTAGAATGCCAGCATAATGTCAATGAATCGACGAAAATCGGTGTCCAGCAACGACACTCAAAAGCTGTCTCAAATCTCATAAATGTATCTCTGGCCTCAGCCGTCCGGCTGACCCATCTCAAATATCAATATCTCATCATCTAGCGGCCACGGTCGGTATCCTCTGGATATCCGCCGTCCCAAACAGTCACCGGTAGGTAATCCGTCCCCTGCCAGGCTCAACGTCATCACCACATTCCTCTTGTCCCGGGGTACCTTACCGGGCCCACCATGTACCCGTGCCGGTTCCTCCACTCCTCGACACGGATTTCCAAATCCACAGAAAACTCATGGTGGACGACACTTACATCACTAGAAAACCGCAATTTACATATTTTAAAAATATAATAAGTTTAGAAATTTTGCGGCTTTCCCCCGAAATCCAGCAATATCATAAAATCTCAAGAAATCCTCATAAGTGCATATATCAATGATAATGAATGCGTATGATATCAATAATCAAGTTGCGATGTGTGATTAATGTATTAAGCATGAACAATTAATATGATGAAGTACATGCACATGAATAGCAATACCACGGTTTCATTTTTAAGGAATTAAAGGCAATAATACCAGTTTAAGTATCAATTAGTAAAAGGTTTCAATTTAACAGTTATCTAGTGTGGTGGCATGGCAATTACCAGGGTGTGTGTGTAAGCATGAATAGTGCTCGTGCTGCATATAAAAACCCTGGCAATGGTGCAGGTGTCCTATAAAGTGGTTTCGTATAGATATGTCAATATAATGCATGGATGCAGCAATAGTCAATTAAGTATTTCACCCCTAATTACTAACATTACTAAGGATTTGTAAGTTACTAAAACTATCGGGCGGCTTGCGCCATCCAACGATAGTTCCCCGTAGATGTTACATCTACTCACCGGGATCCCTGGCTAGCTGTGTCCAATCACCGCCTTTCCCTTTCGCGCCGCGTCTGACGTCTCCGCGACCGAACCTGGAATTTACATCAATACCAAATATAAGGTTACATATCAAGAACGACGCAAAACCCCAACGAAACTACTAAAGTTCGCTAGCTAGGTACAACGTGCACAAAGTGCGCGGAACACACGCGAAAATCGCAAAAACTGCCAAAAAACGCCGATTTGGTCGCCCGGCAAAACTAAAACCCGACTACCCAAAAATCCGCACTCACGCATCCTAAAAGTCGTAGGACAAGCCATTACAATCATCAAGATATCAAAAATAATTCATCACATAAATTTTATACAAAACTAGTAAGCATTGCGTCCCAAAATCGGTGCAAAAATCGCCGATTTGCGACAAAACGACTACAATATAGCATAATTATCCAAGCACACTACAAGAAATCTACAAACACTAATTACAACACAATAGCAATGATTCCAATCCTATTTCCATAAACAACCATTCTTGAATTATAACCTAGCAAATTCCAAATCAATTTCCACACTTGAAAACTTAAATTAACACAACAAAAGCCCACTTAAGAAAATTAACCTCTTAGGTTAGGTTAGCAAAATACTAGATAACAATTTAGGTTTAATCAACTAAATAATGTTTTCTAAACCTTAATCAACTCACTAATCAAGCTTCACAACTCAATTCCATACACTAACCCTCTCTTGAAATTCCTAAAACGACAATTACAACTAAAATCGAACTTTTAAAGTTAACTAAATTAACACAATTAGAAGACTACATAACAAGGTAACCATATAGATTAGTTCATTAACAACTAGATTAACTATAAAACAACCTAATTAATTATCATGGTTCAAAACCCTAGCTAAATTTTTCAAGCATAACCTAAGAAAACTAGATTAAAACTACACTAAATTAACACTAAACCATACAATTAAAGGAATTTAGCAACACAAGAAAGTAACTTTGATGAGAATTATACCTCACTTGAGATCTAGAAAGAATGGATTTTGCTCCAAGTGATGGCCTCAAGCACCAAGATCCAAGCAAGAATGGCTAAGGAAAGGATAGCATAAGGATTTGTTTTGGTTTTGTGAAGAAATTTGTGGATTTGTAAGGATTTTGAGTTGGAATTTGATGAGTTTAGAAGGAAATGAGAGGGGGAAATTTGGGGGCTGTTTCCTGCAGGGATTCTCGGCTGAAAGGAGGAGTGGGGCTGGTGTGGGCAAGTGGGGAAAGTCATGGGTCAAGTCCACAAAGTCAAATGCACCATACTTATTCATTTTAATTAAAATAAATCCAAAAAACCCTTAAATCAACTCAAGAAAGCAACTAAAGAAGAGAGGTTAGAATTTTCTAGACTTGGTCAGGGTTGGGCTGTCCTAGGGCTGAGGGAAAAGAGAGAGGGGTTTCACAAAAGAAATTTTATGCAAAAAGGCCCCCTACAACTCAAAAATTGCAAGTTTTAGCTCAAAATTCAATAAATTCGTTTCAAATCATAAAAATTTGTTAAAAATCAAAATAAATTACTAAAAATTTATGTTACCACTAGATTTTAATTATCATAATTTTAAAGATTAAAATTAGCCCGGAAAAATTTGTATTTATTGCTAATTTAATGTATTTTCTTACCGGCTTAAAATAATATTAAAAAATTGAAAAATTAGGAAAATTTTTTAAACGACCAGAATTTCATAATTAACTCATTAGCTACTAAAAACAAGCAATTACCTATCCATTTTAGGTATAATTAGCCCTAAATTGCAAAATATCGAGAAAGACGGTTTTCGGAAAAATACCGAATTTTCACCGAATTTCAGGAAAACACCAAAACGACTTTTCAAGACGCTACATCTGAACTCTTCCTCTTGTGTGTGTTTGTTATGCTCAGAACTGTTGATTGATTTAGAACATAAATGCCATTGCACAACGTGCCTGATCCAACCAACTTTTGGTTACGGAAAATGTTCATAACATTGTCCTGTAATACAAAATTATATCCCTCTTTACTCAACAAAGAAACCGATATAATGTTGCATATCAGGTTCGGCATGTAATAGCATTCGTTCAGAACCAATGTATTACCAGTTGGTAATACAAGGTGATATTCCCCGACAGTCTTAGCTGCAACAATTGCACCATTTCCAACTCTAATGTCTTTATCACCTTCTCCAAGTTCTTTACCTTTCCTTAGCCCATGTAACTGATTACATATATGGGATCCTGACCCGGTATCTAATACCCAGGACGTAGAGCAAATGGAGAAACAGCTCTCTGTAACGAACACACCCGAAGAAAATGCATCAACATGTACTTTCTTCATTCGGGTGGCTTGGGAATCCTGGTATTCCCCGATATCCTGTTCATTCCTATAACTCTTATAAGAAAGAACGGAACCAACGTTCCCCAGCACAGTATAACATGCGGGTTCGGTCAATACATCCTTATTATTATCTTCATTAGGGCATGAAATGGTCGCTACCTGGAGAGAGAGAGAAGAAAACACTTTAGCGTATGCTCGTGCAAGATCAGATTGGTTATTATCTTATCTAATCAGGATGGCTCCCACTGGTTTTTATCAAATCTTCCTTCAAACCCTAAAAGGAAAGACTAGCCGGGATTAATTACACACTACAAGTTCGCCAATCTTTCAGCCAGGCCAGTGTCGGTACTTTGAGGGAGGTCCCCCGTGCTTTCGCACGAACCTAATTAATGTAAACCTCGTTTTCCAAGAGGCGTAACCCCGTTGACACCTTTCTAGACACCTACTTGATTAGCTAATTGCAATGTGTAAAACTTTCCCAGGAGTAATTCTTACTCGCAGTGGGTATCGGGATCCAACTATCTGATAGAAGGTATGCAATCTCATTGCAAATTTCAACACTTGAAATTCCCGATAATATTTTGCCCCGAACGATCTATGACCTTGACAAGGTCAATAAACCATAGATCGCAAGTCAAGTTCAACCCGTCATTTCTTGATTGAATCAAACCCACCCGCACGACCCTTGACAAGGTCAACAAGGCCGTACGACTACCCTAACCCAATCTGCATCATATGCATAAGCAGATAAATACTGGTTAGCTACCGCACACTGCGCCTTGACAAGGTCAACAAACGCAGCACGAATACTAAACAAGACTTATCTGAAATGACGGAAGGCTACGACAGGTTTTTCTGAAAACCTATTGCATAACGAACTTGATATCGTTGTAGAATCAAATGAAGTTTAAAAATGGAGTGATTTTGAGGCTTTTCTAGTTTTGCTAAAGGGGTCACTCCCGTTGAACGGATCGTCGGCCCTTTCCTCGTCGAATGAGGTGCGGGATATATCAGATATATCACTGTGCAAAGCAGAAACTATAGAAGCAATCAAAAATCAAACCGAGTGTGTAGGATCTGCCAGTTATTGCTAAAGGAGTCACTCCCGGTGAAGGGATCTCGGTCCTTTCCTCATCGAATAAGGTGCAGGATATATCATATATACCGCTGTGCAAAGCAAGAACTGTAGCTGCCTGTTTTCTTTAAAATTTGATTCTACAACATCTTAGGTTTCTTTCCATTCATTAATCACATTAATCAATTCCCATCATTTAAATACCTAAACATCACAGATAAATACGACGTACGCTTATGCCATCCGCATTCGCCTCGATGTCCCCTCGTGCACCGTTAGGTTAGGTAACTAACGGCAGAGCGGGGCAGGGCTAGTACGGGTGTAAAACATAAGTAACGTCTATATAATATATCATATATACTGTATACTGTATCCATCACAGAACATCACATGATCACATCACAGATATCACAGCAGAAGAAACATATGAAATATTGGATATACTAGGACGTCCATGTTTTCAATACGAGCCAGTATAAAACACGGATTCCACGGTCGTGATGAATATCCAATCCCACACCCATAGACCCCTACGAGAGCGGCAAGCAACCCTACCAATTCTAGGGTTAGGAGACCCGGACTCGACTCCTCGAGTTGGTCTCCCACTGGACCCCAGAACCCGGTTACTTGTGCTCCCCTCCTGGGTCTATCGTAATGCGGAAAAGTAAATAATATACAAAAGGTGACGACTTCCGCTACCTGGAAGTGCCCCAAATAAAAGAATATTACATACAAGTTTTTACATGAATGAAAAAGAAAAACACTCATCTCACATATAACCCCCCCGACTATTCGAACACGACGATCCAATATAACATATCCAGCAACACATAACATCACATGTCATCAACGTAAGTAAGTATGCATACCCCAATTGTCGTTGACGTATAGCAACGAAACCGGTGATATGAACATACTACACTTACGGTCACAGAAAAGAAAGTGTAAAACTACAACAGTTGGAATCCGCAACCTCTTTAGACATCACATGCCTAATCAAATGAAATACTTAGACATTACATGCCTAACAGTTATAAACCCCGCATTTTAGTCTCATTATCGAAAACTCTTTTCAATATCAAGTGAAACTAAACCGCTAGATTTATAACATTCATTCAGTTATCTCATAACTGTTTGTGAATTCCAATTATTGTATCACATTCCAAATAAACAGAAAATGTTAAACTTTCCGATCGAACAGTCGAATACCCAAGTTTTCCTTATACAGCTCAACACATGAAATAAGTCTAGCAACATTCAGTTCGTGCCTCAGTACCAACGGTCCAGCCGTAGAAGGGTCTAGCCAACGCCTCACATGTGGCACGCCTACTGCCCCAAACCCGAAGGTTCAAAGGGCAGTTCAAGACGGTCACATAATCGAGTTAAGGTTTGTTGTCTTCTAGAGGGTCCATCGCGTTACTTGCACTACTTAGAACGTCGTTAAACTACGGAAAAATCCAACACTTGAAAATTTCCCGACAGGGGAAAAGTTGGGTATTTATATCCGGTCGAACTTTTTAACATATTAAAAAATTATCCGGAAAGCCACATAGAAAAAATCTGATACTCCGATCGAAACACCGAATCCCCAAAACAACCCCAGAAAATTCAACTCTTGAATAAAATTTAAAAATACCCAAAGAACTCAGCACTGTTAAATAGGAATTACTGTGAAAATAGTTAGGGCTGACGTCATCAAGTTGCGGCGGAACCGCCGCACAAGCTAGCTTGTGCCGCGGTTCCGCGGCTGTTTAAACTCCAAACAGTGTCGTATTTGCACAGTAATTCTTACAATTTCCTGCTGAATTTTTTAGGAATTTTTAATCTGGAAAAATCCCAGTTTTTAGAAAAAGTCCAGAGAGCATGATTTTTTTTAGGGTTTCGGGTTCGTTCGGGTTTCAAACTTCGCCTAGACTTCGCCTAAGGCTCTAGCTAGGCTCTGATACCAGTGAAAGGTTCCTAAGCACACTATAGAGGTCTCACAAGGTATCAACCATGCCAATTTAAAATTTTATGGGTGCCGAGAAACCCTAATACGGATCGTCGGCTAGAATTCTAGGCGAAACATTAAACTAGTTAACGACTTAACTATAAGTGAGAGGCTACAACCTTTGTAGATCCGGTTATCCACTTCCTTAGCTCCATGTAGTCGTCCTCTCGCTGTCCATCTCGAATCCCGAACTCAATCGTCGGCTTCATCGGAGAAATGGGCGAACTAGGTCGTCGGCTTCGTGCCGAAGATGATCTACGTCGAGGTTGCACAAGTTCAAGCTCCAACTTCACCAAGTTGTGAAACTTGTGAAGAAAACACCCAAAACAACTTGGCAAGAGGTAGAGGGTGAAGAAATAGGAGGTGGGTTCACTTTAGAATTGGATTTCTCACTTTAGAACTCAAGTTGCCATTGATGGCATCAAGCTTTTCTTGAAGAAGAAGATGAAGAAGAAGAAAGAATATGATAAGTTTCTTATTTAAAAAAGAAACTAAAATGAATACTTATCATATACTAACCATGGTCAAGTGTAGAGATTAAACTAAGGTTAGTTGGAATGGTTAGGGTTAAGGATGAGATAAGAATGGTGGACTTTTTCAAAGCTTCAAGAAGCTTCAACATAGAAACAAAATAAGCCACCATTCTTAATAATATCCAAAATGAATAAATAAATAAATAACTAAGTAAATAATCAAAACCCTAACCATTCATATAACCATGGTTTAATCTTTACTCAAACCCAAGTGAGCAAGTATCATCAAACATGATACAAACAAGTGCACAAAAATATATCACATATACAATGTGCATCAAGTGAGAAAATCCTTTTAAAGTGAACCAATACTAGTTAATGCAAAGTAATATATCAAATATATAATTATACATTAAATCATTAAATCAACACTTGATTTAACGATCCGGTCATATCGCATATAACCGACTAGTATCCTATGTATCGGCTTATCGAATCAATCCTCGATTCGATATCTAGGTTATATCGAATATAACCAATCGATACATCCATCGCGAGAATGAAATACGGTATCACATACCCGCATTATTCTCGGTCCTGCACATATCTCATATGCGCTCCTATTTCGTTTCGCTTGAGCCAGGAAACCTCTGTGAAGGACTCTAAAGACTCGCCAATACGCCGGTAGCAGATGATGATCATATCAATCACCCACAAGCCGCAAGCGGTCTGCTAAACGTAACGGCCATCCGGGTATTGAACGATCAGAAGATCGACGAGCTAGCCCGCTCATACTCCTGTGAATCCAACCAGTAACACTTACCGTACAGTCTGGTCTGTTCGTCTGATACGTCGCATATCAAGTCTAGGGGTGGTAAACGTCAGACCCCAATAATCGATAAGTCGTGCCGATGTGAGGCTCATAACGGGTCAAGAAACTACTGGTAACACTTACCAGCAAATCTCTGATCAGCCCTGGCCAGGGACTTCCCTGTTACGGCCAATCGAGCACAGCGCAACATCAACCCCCAATACCGGGAGAGACGAAACCCCTCCTATCGCTCATTGCCTCCATGTGACTCGGGACTGTACCCAAAGACCACCGTTTTGCACGCCCTCATGGACGTGGTAAGGTGGAGATCAAAGTACAGTGGGAATCACATAAGACTCTATTACGATCTCGGGTCTACAGACTAACCTGTACAAGTGTCACCTGAGAACTGCCATCTGACGTGAGGTATAATACCATCTGGGAGTTCTCGGCGAGTCCGTCCAGTGTACCCAGTCCCTACTGAGCACCCGTACACCATCTCTGATGTCAAACACCAATGGATATGGGATCATCCATCGCCCATCTCATGGGTCGAGAAGCGTATACGCTAGTCTACACTGGTATATCGATGCCCCGTCTCGATACACCCACGACTAGGGACCTTGAAGGATGTACCTATGGACTACCATGTCCCCACTAGTATGATCTGCATCATAGTCCAGGTAGTCAAGTACACATCCTAAGGGCTTTACCAACATGTAACAATAAGATAGTTTAAAGAGACAAGTGTACATGTTAAGATAAAGAGCAACCGGATAGCATACTATCATATCGAGCAAGAAAGTCATCTCTATATATGTCCAAGCATCCAATATAATATACATCATCTGTACAATACTGGCCTCTAGGGCATACATACAACTAACAGTTGCTTGCCGCTCTCGTAGGGGTCTAGGGGTGTGGGTTTGGCTATTCATCGCGACCGTGGAATCCGTGTTTTATACTGGCTCGTATTGAAAACACGGACGTCCTAGTATATCCAATATTTCATATGTTTCTTCTGCTGCGATATCTGTGATGTGATCATTTGATGTTCTGTGATAGATACAGTATATAGTATATATGATATATTTGTAAGTCGATGTACAACACCCCAATACTTATGGGGAGGCAGAAATTTTAAAAACGAACTTGTTTAAAGCACAAACATCGACTAACCGCTTGAATCGAAGCTAAACGATAACTAACTACAAACATAGAAGTTCTATACTACTATGTTTAGGGATTATACCTAACGAATCGTGTCCTTCGTCTTTGCGAACTCCTCCTCCTCCTCGGCCTTCTCGAAGTAGTAGAAGATCCACCTGAGAGCTTTACTCCAAGCTTAGCCTCTAAACTTGAGGCAACTAAACTTCTTTAAGTGCTAATCAAAGAAGCTAGGTGAAATAGAGAGAGGGTTATGGATTAAGTAGTCTAACTAATCCTTGTACTCAACACATAAGAGGGGAGGATTAGGGTTTGAAGAGGGAGAGCTTGAGAAGAGAGAAGGTGAGAATAATAATGAAGTGAGAATAATGAGTTATGATAATATATATCAAGCATTTCTTTTTATCAAGAAAAGAAAATAAAACATTTAACAACCATGCTTGATAAATATCAAGTCATGATTCAACTCCATGAGTCATTAAGCATTTATGATGCTTTAATGACATGGATGAATCATCCATATGACCCACTAATCACATTCATTGTATATGCCACCTAAACCTACTTAGTCACCACCTTCTAGAAGCTTCTCGCGCAATTACGAGAACGCCCCTCCTTTCCGCAAAAATACGGAAAAACTTTAGACTGTATAAATCCAATAACCGGATACCAGTAACTAGCTTAAACCAAAGCCGACTGGTAAAAACTGTCCGAAAGTCGTACGTGCGTAAACACACGTATGCGTCCGAACCCTTGTCGTAAAACCATAAGACATCTATATCGTTTCGCCCGGAGTAGGGAAACTCTCTGTGTGGGACTCTAGAGACTCGACTACTACGCTGGCAGTGGGTTTAACCACAGACCGCAAGCGGCACTAGCTGTACGTAACGGTCCCCAGGTAGATGTCGATAAGAAGGCCGATGAGGAAACCCATCCGAACTCCTACTGAGTCTGATGTGACAATCTCCGTACAGTCCGGTCTGTTCGTCTAAGACTATCGCATATCGGGCCTAGGGGGGCGGCAAGCGTCAGTCCACTAATAGCGGTATAAGTCGTGTCGGAGGGAAGCCCATTACACCCTGAGAAACTACTGGAACCTACCAGCAAATCTCGCTTGCCCTGGCCAGGGACTTTGCGTAATGGCTCTCTGAAACAGCGCGATATCAACTCCCAATACCGGGAGAGACGAATCCTGTCTAACCGCTACTGCCTCCAAGTGCTCGGGACTGCACCCAACTGCTACCTGTTTGCACGACTCCTTTGAGCCGTGGTAGGGTAGCAATCTAAGAACAGTAGGACACACTCGAGGCGAAGTAGCAGTGTCAAGTCTGCGGACTATGCTGTACTCATGTCACCTGGGAACTGTTCACTGACGACTGGTATAAAACCAACCAACAGTTCCCTGTGAGTCCTGTCCGGTGTACCCGTAACCTAGCGAGCACTTGCATACTATCTCCAGTACGACGTACTGACAGCTGTGGGACAGACCATCTCCCCAACTGGGATGAGAAGCGTACACACTAGTCTACTCCGGAGTATCGATGCCCTGTCTCGATAATCCAACGACTAGGGACCTGAATAAGGATGTGCTTGTAGACTACCCAGCCCCCACTAGTGTGACTGCCATCACAACGCTGGTAGTCAAGCAAGATCCTAAGAGCTCTATCAATACGTATACTCATATATTAAGATAGAAAAACCAAGTAGCATACTACCATGTTTAGCAAGACTGTTATATACATGTGAATATCCCAAGCTTCCATTAAGTAATATACAAACTAGTATGAGACAATAATAGCCCCTAAGGCATATACACTAACAATCTCCCACTTGCACTAGGGCCATGTACTGGCATATCGAAGACCGATGATCTCGAGTAGCCTCTCGAACTGAATCTGAGGTAGGGCCTTCGTGAATGGATCAGCAATGTTCTCTTCAGAAGCAACTCTCCGAACCTCGATCTCCTGACGATCAATGATCTCCCTGATCAGGTGATACCGCCTTAAGATGTGTCTGGACTTCTGATGGGACCTTGGTTCCTTCGCTAAAGCTATAGCTCCGTTGTTGTCGCAATGCAGAGGTATTAGATCAACTATGGTAGGAACCACCTGAAGTTCTGTCAGGAACTTCTTCATCCAGAGTGCTTCTTTTGCGGCATCGCAAGCAGCTGTATACTCCGCTTCCATCGTCGAGTCAGCAATGGTGTCCTGCTTGGAGCTCTTCCAGCACACCGCCCCTCTATTGAGGGTAAAGACATAACCCGACATGGACTTGGAATCGTCCTTATCACTCTGGAAGACGGAATCAGCAAAGGCCTCCAACCTGAGGTCTTTTCCGCCGTAAACGAAGAACATCTCCTTAGTCCTTCTCAGGTACTTGAGAATGTTCTTTACTGCTATCCAGTGCTTCTCCCCTGGGTCTGACTGATACCGGCTTACCACGCTCAGTACGTAAGCTACATCTGGTCTGGTACATAACATCGCATATATTATAGAGCCTACCGCAGAAGCGTAGGGTATAATAGACATGCGTTCCCTTTCCAAATCAGTCTTGGGAGACATCTCTTCGGAGAGGGTGATTCCGTGACAAGCCGGTAGATTATCGCGCTTAGAATCTTCCATACTGAATCTTTTCAGTACAGTGTCAATATACCTGGACTGCGAAAGTCCCAACATCCTCTTGGATCTATCACGATAGATCCGGATCCCCAGAATGTAAGAGGCATCACCCAGGTCTTTCATGGAGAACCTGCGTGACAAGAATCCTTTGACAGATTGTAGCATAGGAATGTCATTTCCTATTAATAGAATGTCATCCACGTACAAGACGAGGAATACAACACTTCTGGCTACAACTTTACTATATATGCACGGTTCATTTGGATTTTTGACAAAGTCATATTCTTTGACTGTCTCATCAAAACAGATGTTCCAACTCCGCGATGCCTGCTTTAGTCCATAAATGGACTTAAGCAGCTTGCATACTTTCCCGCTGCTCCCACTCTGATTGAAACCCTCTGACTGATCCATATAGACGCACTCTTCTAAATTTCCATTCAGAAAAGCCGTCTTTACGTCCATCTGCCAGATTTCATAATCATGGAAGGCAACAATAGCAAGAAGGACCCGAATGGATTTTTGCATAGCCACTGGAGAAAAAGTTTCGTCATAGTCCAAAGCAGGTCTTTGACGAAAACCCTTTGCAACAAGTCTAGCCTTATAGGTTTCCACCTGTCCATCTACACCAATCTTTTTCTTGAAGATCCATTTGCATCGTATGGGTTTTACCCCATCTGGAGCAAAGTCCAAAGTCCATACTTTGTTGGTGTACATGGACTCTATTTCGGTCCGCATTGCATCTAGCCATCGTACCGAGTCGCCGCTCTGGATGGCCTACTGGAAGTCAGTAGGTTCATCATCATCTATGATGCAATCCTCTCTATCTCCATCTATGAGAAAACCGTAGTATCTCTCAGGCGGATGAGACGGCCTACTACTCCTGCGGAGGGGTGCGGGAATGTCCTGTTCTTCTTGAACTACCGGTTCTACCAAACTTTCAGTAGCAGTTTGTGGTTCTGGAATTTCTTCCAGTTCTATTTCGCTCCCACTTATTTCCTTTTCTAAAAACTGATGTTCTAGAAAATGGGCATTACGAGAAACAAAAACCTTTTGTTCCTATGCGTAATAGAAATAATATCCCTTGGAGTTCTTTGGATATCCCACAAACTTACATTTTACTGATCGTGCCTCGAGCTTGTCCACATGCTGCTTTTTCACAAAAGCTGGACATCCCCAAATATTCATATGCTGAAGATGGGGTTTCTTCCCAATCCACATCTGATATGGAGTGGTAGGCACAGTCTTGGCAGGAGCCCTGTTCAGAAGATATGCTGCTGATTCTAGCGCATAACCCCAGAAAGATCGCGGTAACTCAGCATTAATCATCATGGATCGTACCATATCCAATAAGGTTCGATTCCGTCTCTCCGATACACCGTTATGCTGTGGAGTGTATGGAGGAGTAAGCTGAGAGAGAATTCCTTTCTCTTTTAGGTAACCTAGGAACTCGGCACTCAAGTATTCACCACCTCGATCAGATCTAAGTGTCTTGATACTTTTGCCGGTTTGGTTTTCTACTTCATTCTTATACTCTTGGAATTTCTCAAAAGCCTCGGATTTATGTTTCATCAGATAAATGAATCTGTATCTTGAGTAATCATCCGTGAAAGTAATGAAATAGGAAAAACCACCTCTTGCATGTGTAGATATTGGACCACATACATCGCTGTGTATGAGTCCTAAGAGCTCGCTCGCTCTTACTCCTTGTCCAGTAAATGGAGTCTTTGTCATCTTTCCTTTGAGACAAGATTGACAAGTTTCATAAGTTTGATATTCGAACGAGTCCAAATATCCTTCTCTATGCAACTTAGTCAAACTTCTCTCATTGATGTGACCCAGTCTACAATTCCATAAGAAAGCTTTATTTAAATCTGGAGACTTTCTTTTTAGTGTGTTCTGGACATTGAAAATTTGGAGTTGGTTTAAAACATATATACCGTTATTTAGTGTACCGGACCCAATCAAACCATGATTAAGGTGGATGTTAACAACATCTCTTACAAACGTGAAATCATAACCTTTATTTGATAACAAGAAAACTGATATGATATTACACGTTAAGCTTGGTACAAAAAAACAGTTATGTAAAACCAAAATGTGTCCACTCATCAATCCTAGGTGATAATCCCCGACGGACGCAGCTCCCACGCTAGCTCCGTTAGCAACCTTTAGGGTCATATCACCTTCCTTCAGCACTCTACGGTTTCTCAGTGCCTGCAATGAATTGCAAATATGGGATCCTGATCCGGTATCCAATACCCAGGAAGTAGAGTTGATCGACAGAAAATTCTCAATTACAAACACACCTGAAGTCGAAGCCACAGCTTGCTTCGGTCCTTGGTTCTTGGCGATCAACGCCTTGCAATCCTTCTTCCAGTGCTCTTTCCTATGACAATGGAAGCACTCATCCTGAGCCACTACTGGTACCGGCAACTTTTTCTTTCCCTTCCCTCCCACCTTACTTACACCTCCTCTAGGTCTGGGGACGGCCTTCTTCTTCCTTCCTTTGGCCCTAGCCTTGGACCGGAAGAAGATGCACCGCTAACAAACATAGCGGGTGTTTCCCTTGCTTTCTGCAAGGTGCCCTCTGCACTCCTTAACATGTTCAGGAGTTCCGGAAGTTCAACTTCTTTTCTTTGAATGTTGAAGTTCAGGATAAACTGGGCGTAGGTGGAAGGAAGGGACTGGAGAATAAGGTCTGTATAGAGCTCATTATCCAAAGTCGTCCCATGGTTTGCGAGCTTTTCTATATAGCCGATCATCTTTAGGACATGTTCTCCTACCGATGACCCGACAGCCAACCTCGCTCGAAACAAGTTCTTTGAGGTCACGCATCTTGCTATACGAGATTGCTCTCCATAAAGTTTCTTTGTATGGAGAAATATGGCGTCTTGTTCCATATCCTCGTGCCTCCTCTGATGTTCATTGTCCATCGAGGCAAGCACGATGCACTTGGCTTTCGCGCAATCAAAATCCCAGGTTTTGCGGATTTCCTTATCCGCATTGTTGGATTTGGGACCAGGGACAGCAGGTGCCGTAGCGGTGAGGACATACCCCAATTTGTCATAGGTCAAAGCCATTTTGACATTCCGCAGCCAATCTTTATAGTTTGGCCCTGTCAGTATATTTTTCTCTAAAAGTAACTTAAGTCCAGTCATTTTCAGGGTCGCTGCAATTAGGAGAGAGAGAAGAAAACTCTTTAGCATGATGCTCTTGCAAGTTTAGAGTAGTTTTTAGTTTATCTAAACTGGATGGCTCCCACTGTTTCTCGAATCCTTCCTCAAACCATAAAAGAAGAATTAGCCAGGACTATTCTCACCGTACAATACTTGCTTAACCGTTCAGCCAGGCTAATGTCGATACTTCGAGGGAGGTTTTCCAACGCTTTCGCGAAGTTCCTTAATTAAAGAACCTCTTTTCTCTGGGGGCGTAACCCCGCTGACACTTTTCTTGACACCTACTTGGTTTATAGCATCGATCGTTAAGTGACGAATATCCTGATATGTAGCTTATACTCACAGTTGGATCGGGATCCAAATATCATTGTATGATAATGTTGAAGGAATGCTACCAACATTCATCAAACTCCAAATGGTATGCATCTCTTTGCAAATTTCAGTTTCTTTAGAAATTCCCGATATAAGTTTTTGCCCCATGCTCTTATGACCTTGGCTTTGGTCAAAATGTCATAAGTCACATGTCAAGTTCTACCCGTCATTATCTTGTCAATTTGAACCCATCCATACATACCCCTGACTTTGGTCAAATGATAATACGACTGTCCCAAACCAACTCATCTATCTTATGCAACAAATGAAAATCCAGCAGCTACCAAACACTATGCCTTGACTTTGGCCAAAATGCATAGCTTGAATACTACTGAATACTCAAATGAAATGACGGAGGGCTACGAATGGTTTTGGCGAAACCGTGAACGTAGTGAACTTGATATAACCGAAGGAACCTGATAGCCTTTTAAAATGAGTGGTTAAAGCTCCGCATTTAAAAAATATCCGTTTTTAAAATTAACCGAGTGGTTTCTTTTAAATTGTTCCAACGATTAAAACTTTGGTTTATTTTCTTTGCATTATAGATAATGCGTCCCATCATTAACCTATCATTGCAGAGAACAACGAAAATATGACGTCCTCTTATGCCATCCGCATTCGCCACTGGGTCCCGTCATCACCCGTTAGGTTACTTAACTAACGACAGAGCGGGGACTGGGCTAGCGCAGGTGAAAAACATAAGTGACGTCTAAAATAGCTATCATATATATAAATATTTTACATTCGTCTGACGCAATGATATTCATTCCAGATCACAGATGAACTTAATTGGATTTGCAAGCAATCCGTGTTTGTTTTGAGCCTGCAACAAAATACGGATTACTCAGTTGTGATGAATAGCCATTACCCCACCCAAGACCCCTACGGGTGCGGCAAACTACCCGCCCGGCAGTTTGTGCACCCCACCTTGGGTCTGTCCTAGGAGCAAAAACAGTAAAATGAAATAATACAACGGTGGCTACAACCGCAACCTGGATGTGCCCCGCAAAATAATATTACAACAAATTACATTTACATCAAATGAATTAAATAATAACCCATCCAAAACCCCGGCTATACATCACAACAGTCCAACACAGTTCATATGCACAAACAGATAAAATCCATTACAGAAATGTGCAACCCCCTGCCAACCGACATACTAGCAGTTAGGGGAGGTTTACGAACACATTATACAAACACAGATATAATCCAACAAGCAAATACTGTATAATTTCGATCGATTAAACACTTTTAATTTTGCTCCAATACTTCTCTGCAAATCTGAAACCTGAGCAAAAATTAAATATTCCAGAAAATACCAAATATCACAGAGAAGCAACACAGGAAAATTGGGTTCCTGAATCGCCAACTCGGCGGCGGAATCGCGGCGGATCGGTAGGATCCGCCGCGGTTTCGCGGCTCTTTAGGCGATTCAGGGGCCCAAATTTCTTGTGTGTTCTTCTACTGTCTTTTCAAGCTTTCTGAACATTCCTGAAAAATTTTTGGACTTCATTTAAAAATCGACAGAAACTTGTGATTTCGGGCTTTTCCGGTTTCGTTTTTTCCGTTCGAAATTCATACAAATTTGCAAGTAAGTTATTTATTGTTTAGCGAGGCTCTGATACCACTGTAAGTCGATGTACAACACCCCAATACTTGTGGGGAGGCGGAAATTTTAAAAACGAACTTGTTTAAAGCACAAACATCGACTAACCGCTTGAATCGAAGCTAAATGATAACTAACTACAAACATAGAAGTTCTATACTACTATGTTTAGGAATTATACCTAACGAATCGTGTCCTTCGTCTTTGCGAACTCCTCCTCCTCCTCGGCCTTCTCGAAGTAGTAGAAGATACACCCGAGATCTTTACTCCAAGCTTAGCCTCTAAACTTGAGGCAACTAAACTTCTTTAAGTGCTAATCAAAGAAGCTAGGTGAAATAGAGAGAGGGTTATGGATTAAGTAGTCTAACTAATCCTTGTACTCAACACATGAGAGGGGAGGATTAGGGTTTGAAGAGGGAGAGCTTGAGGAGAGAGAAGGTGAGAATAATAATGAAGTGAGAATAATGAGTTATGATAATATATATCAAGCATTTCTTTTTATCAAGAAAAGAAAATAAAACATTTAACAACCATGCTTGATAAATATCAAGTGATGATTCAACTCCACGAGTCATTAAGCATTTATGATGCTTTAATGACATGGATGAATCATCCATATGACTCACTAATCACATTCATTGTATATGCCACCTAAACCTACTTAGTCACCACCTTCTAGAAGCTTCTCGCGCAATTACGAGAACGCCCCTCCTTTCCGCAAAAATACGGAAAAACTTTAGACTGTATAAATCCAATAACCGGATACCAGTAACTGGCTTAAACCAAAGCCGACTGGTAAAAACTGTCCAAAAGTCGTACGTGCGTAAACACTGTATGCGTCCGAACCCTTGTCGTAAAACCATACGACCTCTATATCGTTTCGCCCGGAGTAGGGAAACTCTCTGTGTGGGACTCTAGAGACTCGACTACTACGCTGGCAGTGGGTTTAACCACAGACCGCAAGCGGCACTAGCTGTACGTAACGGTCCCCAGGTAGATGTCGATAAGAAGGCCGATGAGGAAACCCATCCGTACTCCTACCGAGTTTGATGTGACAATCTCCGTACAGTCCGGTCTGTTCGTCTAAGACTATCGCATATCGGGCCTAGGGGGGCGGCAAGCGCCAGTCCCCTAATAGCGGTATAAGTCATGTTGGAGGGAAGCCCATTACACCCTGAGAAACTACTGGAACCTACCAGCAAATCTCGCTCGCCCTGGCCAGGGACTTTGCGTAATGGCTCTCTGACACAGCGCGATATCAACTCCCAATACCGGGAGAGACGAATCCTGTCTAACCGCTACTGCCTCCAAGTGCTCGGGACTGCACCCAACTGCTACCTGTTTGCACGACTCCTTTGAGCCGTGGTAGGGTAGCAATCTAAGAACAGTGGGACACACTCGAGGCGAAGTAGCAGTGTCAAGTCTGTGGACTATGCTGTACTTATGTCACCTGGGAACTGTTCACTGACGACTGGTATAAAACTAACCAACAGTTCCCTGTGAGTCCTGTCCGGTGTACCCGTAACCTAACGAGCACCTGCATACTATCTCCAGTACGACGTACTGACGGCTGTGGGACAGACCATCTCCCCAACTGGGATGAGAAGCGTACACACTAGTCTACTCCGAAGTATCGATGCCCTGTCTCGATAATCCAACGACTAGGGACCTGAATAAGGATGTGCTTGTAGACTACCCAGCCCCCACTAGTGTGACTGCCATCACAATGCTGGTAGTCAAGAAAGATCCTAAGAGCTCTATCAATACGTATACTCACATATTAAGATAGAAAAACCAAGTAGCATACTACCATGTTTAGCAAGACTGTTATATACATGTGAATATCCCAAGCTTCCATTAAGTAATATACAAACTAGTATGATACAATAATGGCCCCTAGGGCATATACACTAACAATATTATATAGACGTTACTTATGTTTTGCACTCGCGCTAGCCCTGCCCCGCTCTGCCGTTAGTTACCTAACCTAACGGTGCACGAGGGGACATCGAGGCGAATGCGGATGGCATAAGTGTACGTCGTATTTATCTGTGATGTTTAGGTACTTATATGATGGGACTTCATTAATATGATTAATGAAATAAAAGAAACCTAAAGATGTTGTAGAATCGAATTTCAAAATAAAACAGGTAGCTACAGTTCTTGCTTTGCACAGCGGTATATGTGATATATCCTGCACCTTATTCGATGAGGAAAGGACCGAGATCCCTTCACCGGGAGTGACTCCTTTAGCAATTACTGGCAGATGCTACACACTCGGTTTGTCTTTTGATTGCTTCTATAGTTTCTGTTTTGCACAGTGATATATATGATATATCCCGCACCTCATTCGACGAGGAAAGGACCGACGATCCCTTCACCGGGAGTGACTCCTTTAGCAAAACTAGAAAAGCCTCAAAAACACTCCATTTCAAAATTCATTCGATCCTACAACGATATCAAGTTCATTACGCAATAGGTTTTCAGAAAAACCTGTCGTAGCCCTCCGTCATTTCAGATAAGTACTAGTTAGTATTCGTGCTACGTTTGTTGACTATGTTAAAGCGTAGTGTGCGGTAGCTAATTAGTGCTTATCTGTATAAGCAAATGATGCGATTGGATTAGGGTAGTCGTGCGACTTTGTTGACTATGTTAAGGGTCGTGCGGGTGGGTTTAATTCAATCGGGAAATGACGGGTTGAACTTGACTAGCACTTATGATTTGTTGACTATGTTAAGGTCATAAAGCTGCTAGGGGAAAAAATTATCGGGAATTTCGAGTGTTGAAATTTGCAATGAGATTGCATACCTTCTATGTGATAGTTGGATCCCGATACCCGCTGCGAGTAATTGTTACTCCTGAGAGATTTTTACACATTACAATTAGCCGATCAAGTAGGTGTCTAGAAAGGTGTCAACGGGGTTACACCTCTGGGAAAACGAGGTTTACATTAATTAGGTCCGTGCGAAAGCACGGGGCACCTCCCTCAAAGTACCGACACTGGCCTGGCTGAAAGATTGGCAAACTTGTAGCGTGTAATTAATCCCGGCTAGTCTTTTCTTTTAGGGTTTGAAGGAAGATTTGATAAAAACAGTGGGAGCCATCCTGATTAGATAAAATAATAACCAATCTGATCTTGCAAGAGCGCACGCAGAGTATTTTCTTCTCTCTCTCTCCAGGTAGCGACCATATCACGCCTTAATCAAGATAATAAAACGGAAATATTGACCGAACCCGCTTGTTATACTGAGCTGGGGAACGTTGGTCCCGCTCCAACTTATAATTGTTATAAGACAGAGCAGGAAATTGGGGAATACCAGATTTCCCATGCCGCCCAAACGAAGAAAGTGCATATGATGCATCTTCTTCGGGTGTGTTCGTTATATAGAACTGTTTCTCAGTGTCCTTTACGTCCTGGGTATATGATACCGGATCAGGATCCCGCATATGTAATATGTTACATGGGCTACAGATAGGTAAAGAACTGAGAACGGGTGATAAGTTTCATGAGGCAGAAAACGAGGCAAGTGTTGCAGCCAAGTCTGTCGGTCGCTGTCACCCTGTATTACCAATACATTGATTCTGAACGAATGTTATTAGATACCGAACCTGATATACAAAATCATATCAGTCTCTTTATTAGTAAAGAAATGATAAAATTTTGTATTGTTGGATAATGTTTTGAACATTTCCTATATCAAAAGTTGATCGGTTCAGGCACATTATCTAAAAGCATTGATGTTCTAAATCAAACTACAGTTTTATGTATACAGAACACATGGAAGAGGAAGAGTTCAGAAATGAACGAATCCTTCTTGAGGCATTGTAGACTAGGTCATATCAATGCGACCCGACTAGCTGAAGTTACATGTAGATGCATATTCAAATCAGTTTGAATTTACATCTTGTGAAACTTGCCAGTCATGTCACAAAGATATAATGACACCAGCTCTGTTTATTGGAAACAGAGAAAGAGTTAGTGAACTCTTGGGATAATACATGTTGATGTATAAAGGTCCCCTGTCTACACATACCAAGACCGGTTCTTTATACTTCATTACATTCTCTGATGATCTCTCAAGATTCAGTCATATGTTCTTGTTGAAACACAAGTCCGAACCTTTTGAGATATTCACAGAATATAAGTTAGAAGTAGAGAACCAATACGGGTATAAGTATTATGTCCTTTGATGAGATCAAGGAGGAGAATGCTTGTGCATAGAATTCCTGAATTATTCTAAAGGAGAATGAGATTCTCTCTCAGCATTACTCCTCCGTATACACCATAACACGATGGTATATCGGGGCGGAGCAATCACACCCTATATGATAAGGTGTGTTCTATGATGAGTACTACTGAGTTACCTTTTTCCTGTTGGGTGTTATGCACTTGAGAAGTTGCATACCTATTGAATAGGGTTCAAATCAAACCAGTTGCCTACCACTTCATATTAGATATGGAAAGGGAAGAGCCCATATCGTAAGTTTGTTAAGATTTGGGGATGTCCGGCCTATGTCTAAAAGGCAAAATCTGGACAAGCTCGAGACAAGGTCTGTTATGTAGAACTGGAAATGTTCCAGCTATACAAACTGCAGCTGATGATTTGATAGAACCAAAGGATTCAGTAGATTCCAACGAACCTCAGCCTCTCCGCCGATCTAGTAGGCTTCCTCACCCACCTGAGAGTTACTTCGGTTTCTCTATAACAGTGGGAGCGAGGAATGCATCATGAGATGATGACCCAACTAGTTTCGAGCTGGCCATCAGGAGTGAGACTCTGTAAGAATGGCTGGATGCTTAGCGATCTGAGATGGAATCCATGTACACCAGCAAAGTATGTACTTTGGCTGCTATATCTGAAGGGTTAAATCCCCATCAGGAGCAAGTATATCTTGAGAAGATTACTTGGTGTAGATGGAAAAGTTGAGACTTTCAAAGCTAGACTTGTTAAAAGTTTTTCGTCATCGACCAGGCGTGGATAATGATGAAACCTTTTTCCAGTATCTATGCTTAAGTCTATCTAGATCCTACTTGCCACGGCTACATACCATGACTACGATATCTGGTGGATAGGTGCCATGACTGCTTTTCTAAATAATGATTTAGAAGAGTGCTTCTATAAGTACACAGCCAGAGGGCTTCGTAAATAGTGGGAGCAGCGGAAACGTGTGCAAGATGTTTTATATGATAAAGCAGGCATCGCGGAGTTGGAACATCTGTTTTGATGAGTTAGTCAAACAGTTTGACATCATCAAAATGGTAGATGAACCTTGTATATACAAAAAGGTAGTAGGGAGTATGGTAGTGATCCTCATAGAGCACGTGGATGACATACTCTTGATAGGGAAGGAGTTTCCTATGCTACGCTCGGTCGATCTCCGCTTATCACATGGATTCTCCATATAGGATCAAAGTGATACCTCCTAAATCCTGACTTTTCATCTATGAGATAGATGTAATTGGATGCTAGGATTCTCACTACAAGTAGTGAGATGGTATCAGTCGATCCTGGGGAGAATCACTGGAAGGGTTCCAGGGTGATAAAGGACGACTGAATGTCAGTCGCAGGCATTGTCTTTACCCTCAGTAGAGGGACGGTATGTTGGAAGAGTTCCATGCTAGATACCGTGACTTACTAGACGATAAAGGCTGGATACATCGCTATTTAAGATGCTACCAAAGAGGAAGTCTGGGTGTATATAAGTTCATGAGATGAACATAGTTCCCCCCATTGTGTGACAATGGAGTTGTGGCTTTTGCCAAGGAACGTCCGTCCCATCAGTGATCCAGACATATTCTAAGGCAATATCACCTGATCATGGAGATGGTAGATCTCCAGGGTGATCGAGGTTAGGAGAGCAGACTCAGAGGACAACACGGCGGATCCACTCACGAAGGCCTATTCCCAGAGAGAGACTTTTATGGGATGGTTGAGTATGAGATACTGAAACCACTGCTACAGATGGCCCTAGTGCAAGTGGGAGATTGTTAGTTATATGTATGCCCTAGAGGCCATTACTGTACATAGGATGTATATTGTAGTGGATGCTGGGACATATATAGGGAGGACTTTCTTGCTCGACATGATAGTATGCTATCTGGTTACTCTTTACCTTAACGTGTATACTGATTGTCTCTCTGTTACATGTTGGTAAAGCCCTTAGAATGTGTACTTGACTACCTGGACTATGATGCGGATCATACTAGTGGGGACAAGGTAGTCCATAAGTACATCCTTCAAAGTCCCTAGTCGTGGGTGTATCGAGACGGGGCATCGATATACCAGAGTAGACTAGCGTATACCATCTCGACCCATACAGATGAGCGATGGATGATCCCATATCCATTGGTGTTTGACATCAGAGATGATATACGGGTGCTCAGTAGAGACTGGGTACACTGGACGGACTCGCCGAGAACTCCCAGATGGTATTATACCTTACGTCAGATGGCAGTTCTCTGGTGACACTGGTACAGAGTAGTCTGTTGACCCGAGATCGTCATAGAGTCTTGTGTGGTTCCCAGCTTTGATTTCCACCTTACCACGTCCAAGAGTGCGTGTAAAACGGTGGTTTTTGGGTACAGTCCCGAATCACATGGAGGCAATGAGCGATAGGAGGGGATTCGTCTCTCCCGGTATAGGGAGTTGATGTTGCGCTGTGTTCGATTGGCTATAACCGGAAATCCCTGGCCTGGGTTGCTGAGATTTACTGGTAAGTGTTACCAGTAGTTTCTCGAACTGTTATAGACCTCATATCGACACGACTTATCGAGCTATTGGGGTCTGACGTTTACCACCCCTAGGCGAGATATGCGACATATCAGACGACGAGACCGGACTGTAGGTAAGTGTTACTGGTTGGATTCAGAGGAGTGTGAGCGGGCTTGCTCGTCGATCTTCTGATCGCTCAATACCCGGATGGCCGTTACGTTTAGCAGACCGCTTGCGGCTTGTGGGTGATTGATATGATCATCACCTGCTGCCGGCGTATTGACGAGTCTTTAGAGTCCTATACAGAGGTTTTCTGGCTCAAGCGAAACGAAATAGGAGCGCATATGAGATATGTGCGGGACCGAGAATTATTCCAGTATATGATACTATATTCTATTCTCGTGATTTGTATCATTGGTCGGTTATATGTGATATAGCCGGGTTACCGAATCAAGTGTTGATTCGATACATTGATACACTCGATATTAGTCGGTTGTATGCGATATGACCGGATCGTTAAATCAAGTGTTGATTTAATGATTTAATGCATAATTATATATTTGATATATTACTTTGCATTAACTAGTATTTGTTCACTTTAAATGGATTTTCTCACTTGAAGTACACAAGTTGTATATGTGATATACTTTTGTGCACTAGTTTGTATCATGTTTGATGATACATGCTAACTTGGGTTTGTGTAAGACTTAAACCTTGGTTAAGTAAATGGTTAGGGTTTTATCATCTTCTTTTGATCATTTAGTTTATTTATTTATTCTTTATTTTAGGAAAAGAAAATGATATGGTTGCTTCTTTTGTTCTTTTCTTAGATGTTTCAAGAAGCTTTGACCATTCTTGTTCTTTTCCTAAACCTAACCATTTAGCTAACCTTAGTTAATTCTCTACACTTGACCATGGTTGTGTATATGATAAGTATGATTTATTTTCTATTTTAAAAGAGAACTTATCATATTCTATCTTCTTCTTCTTCTTCTTCTTCAAGAAGAAAAGCTTGCAACCATCAATGGTGACTTGAGATAAAGAGTGAGAAATCCAATTCTAAAGTGAACCCACTTCCTATTTCTTCATCCTCTACCACTTGCCAAGTAGTATAGGGTGTTTTCTTCACAAGTTTCATGGCTTGGTGAAGTTGAAGCATGATCTTGTGTTGCCTCGACGTAGATCATCTTCTGCATCGAAGTCGACGACCTAACCCGCCCATTTCTCCGATGAAGCCGACGCTAGAGCCCGAGTTCCGATGATCGCAGCGAGGAGACTTCATCGCGGAGCCATGGAGGTGGAGAACCGGATCTACAAAGGTTGTATGTTCGTTCACTTATTAGTAAAGCAGTTTACTAGTTGTTTTTTCGCCTAAAATTCTAGTTAACGATCTAGTCTAGGGTTTCTCGGCACCGTAAAATTTGAAATTGGCATGGTTGATGCCTTGTGAGACCTCATTAGCGTGCCTAGGAACCCTACAGTGGTATCAGAGCCTAGCTAGAGCCTTAGGCGAATTGTAGACGACGTTTGAAATCCGAACGAACATCGAAAGCCTAACTCTAAATGCTCTCTGGACTTTTTTCAAAAACTGGGTTTTTTCCAGATTAAAAATATGCAGAAAAATCAGCAGGTGTTTGTAAGAGTTACTGTGAAATTCGAGTGCCTAACTCTATCAAACTGCCGTGGTTCCGCGGCACGAGCATGGCTCGTGCGGCGGTTCCGCGGCCGTGAGGCTTCCTTGTTCAATGAATTTTACACAGTAACTCCTAATTGATAGTGCTGGTTTTCCTGGGAATTTTTAAACTGAACTCAAGAGTTGAGTTTTCTGGGTTGTATTGGGAATTCCTAGATTCGATCAGATTATCAAACTTTGTCTATATGTTTTTCCGGGTAATTTTAGAATATGTTAAAAAATTCAACCGGATATAAATACCCACTTTTTCCCCTGCCGGGAAATTTCCAAATGTTGGACTTTTCCGTAGTTTAATGACGTTCTGAGTAGTGTAAGTAACGCGATGGTCCCTCTAGAAGACAACAAAGCTTAACTCGATTATGTGACCATCTTGAACTGCCATTTGAAATATTAAACGATGGTGCCATTTGAAATAACACGAATCGTGGGGTTTTGAAAATAAAGGCTACGGTGGTTTTAAGAAAGGATACGTCTTTTGAAATATCCGTAGATCCCTTGACCTGTCTTTTAAAATACCCACGATCCGCTAGTTTTGAAATAGGTAGGAGTCTAATCTAATCTAACAACTACACTAAACTATACGGCTGAACTAACAAGCCGAACTACATGTAAGAAAACCGCCTATCATCTGAGTCGATACATATACATACCTGTATATGTATAGTCGGTGATCCCGCCTCAATAATATCATATCCGATAACATATTTATAATCAGACATCCCAAGTTAAGAGTGCGGATCAATCATCAATATATAGCTCGTACGTAAATCCGTCATACGGCATCCCAAATATGGGTACGGGTCAATATCACATTCATCATACTATTCATCTAGTATCCTCTTTATCAAATATCATGATCGGGGTATTGATCTACATCCAGTACAATACTGATACCGCCTAAGTATGCATGCACGTGTGTGAAACACTACGTCAAGGACCCGCTACGACGTCATGTCGTATCTCAAATACGTACCCTACCATATCACCGATCTCACGGCCTCAAATCAAATCTTATCGACTCATCTTAAATCCCAAGCACTATCCTCATCAACCATGCATGTGTATATGAATGTATATATGCATAGTCCCATACCCACGCATATATACATATATACACATCCCCATCTACGCACAAGAAAGTAATGTATGCAAGTCTGTGTGTGCGTATGTGGGTATAACAACTACTCTAGGGTTTCGCAATTAACCCAAAGGTAATCCATGAACACATAAACATATCATGAATAAACATTCTCGTATCATAAAACACCTATATAAACATACATATATGAAGTATACTACGGACTGCGGGGGTGCTATACGCCATCCACCCGACTTCTCCCCGTAGATATAAATCTACTCACCTGGTCCTTGCTCGCCGGTGCCGATGTCGCCACGCGCTTGCTTGACGTCTCGAAGTCCACATGGGGTACCTACATATCATAACGCACCGTATCGCATTAAAACCAAATTCGAAATCGAAACGGCATACGAAAATCAAATCGGCACGCGTATCACGCATAGGTCAAAACCTATCGCCTACGCATGCAAGAATAGCCAAACCAACCCTCGATGTCGATGTACAAACGTCAAACCATCGAGAAAATCCAAACACACTCATTTGCGCATCCACGAACACTAACTATAATATAAAATAGGTTAAAATTCACAAAAACCCCAAATTCACCTTAAAAGCCATTTTTCCGAAAATCTAGCAAGCAAAAATTACCCGTTTTAGTACAAAACTCGACGTTTAAACAAATCTAGCGGCCATAATACTTATTAAATATCTTAAATAAGTCATAAAAACAATTTCCATAATTTAATCCTAATAAATTTCATTAACCCCAAAATTCTAGTTTACAATATACCCAAATTTTAACAATTTTATAGCAAAAATGCACAAACAACAATTTAGCTTGGATTTTCAGAACTAAAAGCATTAAACCACTCAATATAATATTTATAATGACATGAAAACTTAATTATATTTTAATCTAAGTCTTTGATAATTTTTCAAAAACTCTAGTTAGAAAACTAGCTTAATTAGGGCATTTATAAGAAATGGTTGTAATTAACAACTAGATTAGCTTTCAACAAGGTTTAAGATGTTAATCCACATCACATATCCATGCACAAGTGATCAAAACTCAATTCCACAACAAAACCCTAACTCAATCAAAATCCTCACTAGAAATTTCCAACCTCTCAAATAAACCCACAATTAAACACCTAACAACTTTAATTAAGCAACTAATCCACAATCAAACCATGAGACAAAGAGTTATACCTCAAAGATCATGAGATCTCACATGCAACATATCTCCAAAATGCAAACTTTTCACTAAGAATCATACTATAGTATACAAGAAATAATAGGTAAGGCTTGGATTTTGAATTAGCTTTGATTTTGTATGGATTTTGAGGCAAAAAGATGATTTTTTTGATGAGAATGAGAGGATAAAAAATGGGGGCAGTAAGAGGGAGGGCTTTCGGCCAGAATTTTTTAGGGAGGAGGAGAGAGAGTGAGGTGGGGTTGTTGGTAAGGTCAAAGGAGCCATACCTCAAGTCAACATACTCATTTCTTTATTGGTTTCATATCTTTTCCTTTTCTTTTCTTGGTTTCCTTTGACTTTTAAGTGAGGAGATGAGTGGGGGGCTGCTGAATTCAGCCCTAAAAGGGGAGAGGGTGAGGGTGTGTGTGTGTGTATATGAGGAATATTAAGCTACATGCAACCATACCCCAATTCTATTTACCTATATTTCACCATTTAAGCCCTTTTTTCTTCGATATTTTCTAAACCGTTTTGGCAAACCATTTCATTTCAAAAACCACATGATAAAATTTTGTTTAATGTGTTATGATGCACAAAATTTGTTTCAACTCATTCCAATTTGTAATTTTCCCTAATTAAATGTATTAGTGACGGCTTAAAAAAATATTAAAATAATTAATTTCGGAAATTTTTTCAGAAAATTTGAAATTTCACCAGTGGCTCAATAAACAACAAATACTAGCAATTTCATATGTAGAATATGTATATTTAATTTTATAATAAAGATATTTATATTTTGACTTTTTACGGAAAACCCCCCTTATTTTACCGATTTTCCGAAATTTCACCGAAACGATTTTCAAAACGCTACATGCATATTCATTATTGTTGTGATTTATATTCAGCTCCCGCATATTATTGCTGTTTACTTCGCATCGCAGGCTTACTGTGCTTTCATTGTTATTATGAAACCGTGCTGTCAGGACACCAGCACCTTTACCGATGATGCGTATGTTCCACGTACATTTGCTTGCCGGCTCACACATACATCATCGGTAATTTCCATGTCACGTACACATTAGAAAATACTAGTTATCAGTATAAATTGTTAGCTGATAGTTTCGATATAGTATTAGTGTACTTGCTTTTATTTGATAACTTAGACATTGCATTTATTACCGTGTTTTGCATGCATATTTACGTATTCATTGTCATGAATTTTAGGGCCAGTCCGGATTGCTGGAGCCCGATACATTTTATGTTCATTGTTATTTACTCTCGAGATTTAGTTTTCCATGAGATTTATGGATTTGGAGAAACCGCAAGATTTATAAAACTGATTATCATTTTAAAATGCAAGTTGTGGTTTTCTCGTGATGTATGAATCGTCCACCATGATGTTTTCTCGGTTATGAAATGATTTCGAGACCCGATTCGAGGAGACGTACGAACCGTCTCGGGTACATGGTGGACTCGGTATGGTACCCTGGGGCGAGAGTGATTTCATGGCGGATGATAAGCCTGGCAGGGGCAGACTGCCTACCAGTGATTTTACCTGGCGCGTCGGATATCCGGAGGATACCGTTTGTGGTCGTGTGATTTATGATATAGGCCGATCCGGACTGACAGAGCCTGAGGTATTGAGATTTGAGGTATCGAGATTTGATGATAAAGGCCAGTCCGGATAGCCGGAGCCTGAGATATTGATATATATTTTGTGTCGATACTACACACCATTTTCATGATGATTTCATTGATGATACCTGGGTTTTTATATACATAATCTCTTGGAGACAATAAAACAGTTTCTCAATTATATGTATTATGTTTCCATGTATTTATACATCAAATATATGACATATTGCTACTTGAGGCACGGGCACGAGCACCTGCGATTTTCACTTACGCATAGATGTTACCCTTGCCATCATTATTACATGCTTCAGGTCTTATCTGATATTTTTACACATAGGTGTATATGGTTCAGGATACTATTTTGAGGATATATTTATTGATCGTTTTGACCTAGCTTTGTGTCATACATAAGATTTCTGTTCGGTGATGTTTTCTACTCACGAGTTGGAAACTCACCCACGTTGTGCCACAGTTCTTGCAGGTTTCGCCGTGTATGTTTCGTTGCGGCTTTGCTGGCACAATGCATTTATTCCGGGTGATTGCTTTGTTAGGTCGGTTCACTCGCATCGTGACCACCATTGTACCATTATTTATATTTCAGTTGTATCTAGAAACTCCATCAACCAAACAAATATATTATTTCAGACTTAGAGACCAGCTGTATATTCTTTCGACCTTGGAGTCGCGCATTGTATTATTATGGGTTTCTTATGGTTTTGAGTTCCTTTTCAGTTTTTGATCCTCGCCCTTCGGCGTTGTATATTATATCGCTTGCGTGGTTGTAACCGTCGATTGACGAAGAGCTAGCTCCCGCTTGGGAATGCCTTTTTTCATTGTATATATATTATTCTTGTTGTACCCAGTTTGGGGCCAGTTTTTACAAAGGAAACTCTGCCGAAATTTTCAGAAAAGACTTGATGTTTTAAAAACACATATTCAGCACATTTTAACAAAACATTTTATTAAAAATCGTTTTAGATTTCTGGGGTTTGGCTTACTTGAATTAGATGTGGTCCTATAGATTTCATATGATTCAAGTTCCAGTCACGTGCTATTTCGGGTCGTGACATCTAAGAATCCACCCTCTCCATTTTAAAAGAAAAGGGCAGGTTATTGGAATCCGCTCTCTCCTTTTAAAATCCATATCCATTTCAGAGGAGATCCCCTCTCATTTAAAAAGGAGAGGTCAGGGGCGTGACAAATCCCATTTAAAAAGAGGCCCTCTCTATCACGACCCGGAAATGGCATGTGACCGGCATTTGAATCACGCGAAGTGTATAAGACCCCACCGTCTCACAAGTAAGCCCAAAACCAGGAATCTAAACCTTTTTAAGAAAATAGTGGAGGTGAAGTTTTCGAAAAAGGGGTATAAATGAAATCAAGTTCCAAATTTTAAAGTATAAGTAAAGTTCGTTGAAATACAAGTGGTTGCATACTGAACTTTGAAAACATTTTCGTCATTTGAAATTTGGGCAGCACCTCTTTTGTAAATTTTGATAAAAACCATAACATATACATAAATATAATATCAGCATCCCCAATCGGGAGCTAACTCATCGCCAATCGGCGGAATCACAACCACGCAGTATATACGACGCCCAAGGCGAAGATCAACACAAGAAAAAGAGTAAAAGAAATACCAAAAACATCTGTAACTCATGATATGAAAGAACATACAAGTCTCGTTCTAAGTCCAAAAGAATATACAAATCTGGTCTCTAATTTCACAAATATACAAGTCTGGTTGATGGAATTTTTAACTAGATTACAAAGAAATAAAATTATACAAGAAAAGGTTACGATCTGGAATGTAACCCACCTACTAAGCAATCACCCGAAGAAGAAGTGTGCCATCAAGCTGCTACTGATCTGAGCGGTCGGTTCTATAAGAAAACTATGGCACAACGGAGGTGAGTTGCCAACTCGTGAGTTGCCAACTCGTGAGTAGAAGACATTATCAGGTAGAAATCGAATGCATAACGATCTACCTAGGTCATACCGTATAATACTATTATACTGTGTGGTATCGAAGGTGAACGTATGTATATACATAAATATAATATCGTGCCTGTATCAATATGTGGTAACATGTCATCCGTAGCATGTATATATATACATATCATCCAATGAGTGTCCATGACACTCGAAATCATCATAAACACCGAGTGTCCAGTATCGACACTCGAAATCATCATAAATCCCATGTCCAGCATCGACACGTAAATTCTCATATCTCAGGCGCCGTCTCATCGGATCAGCCCTCATATCTCAGGCGCTGTCTCATTAGATCGGCCATCATATCCATCTGTCTCATATCACTCCGGTCGGTATCCTCCAGATATCCGTCGAGTCTAATACTGTCACCGGTAGGTAGTGTTCCTAGCCAGGCTTAACGCCTTTCTATACGATCTTCTTATCCCTGAGTACCTTACCGGGTCCACCATATACCTGCAGACGGTGACTCCTCGATTCGGGTAATATTATAGCTCATAACCGAGAAATCTCATGGTGGACGTCGAAATATCATATCAAGATAAAACCGCGTTTTTAAAACATTCACAAGTTTATAAAACATATCTGCGGTTTCTCAAATCCAGAAATCCCATGAAAACAGAATCTCATAAGAATATAGCAATAATGGAATAATATGTAAAGGCACAAAACAATACTGTAATGCATGGAAAGTGTGTTCATGTAAGCGTGTCGTCTAGCAATGTAAAGAAAGTGCAATATCTGAAATAGTACATGGTGCTGGCAATTACCGATGATGTGTGTGTGAGCATACGAGTGTTCCCCTCCGAAAGGCGGCCTAGACTTTGCGTCTTGCCTGAGATTTGGGGCAGATGCTATATGGTTTTTTCCGTCTACCTCTCCGAAGATTCCAAGTTGATTTATGGCACCGTGTATCGGAGGTTTAGACGGATGCGGCCGATGTAGCAGACTTCGTCAGATTCCCCCTCAGGGTGAGGGGTTTTTGATTGTGGGGACGCTCTTCCCTGCAGGCGCAAGTCCCTGCAGTTAATTACACTACCGCATCGCGGTAACAACTTTCTCCTTCTCCAGAATTTCACTTCGTATCGTGTGTGTTTGTTTTGTTTGTGGTTGCCCGTGGATTGTATACGGAGACTGAGTAATGTCGTTGCCCGTAGGACGTGGATTAGTCCAAATCCGTATTTACTTAGATTTGGGTTTGGTATTTTAGTTTAAGGATACGTTATCCATGTTTAGGCTAAGATCGACTTAAACGTTCGTTAAGGATACATTAGCCTTGTTTGGGACTAAGATCGACTTAACGTAGTGATATATGGCCATCAGGACTCGTCACCTCTCTGACGTCATTGAAAGATTACGACGACAGGTGTCAGAGGAGCTCAGAGATGTACCCTTGAACCAAAGTTGATTTGGAGTTTTATCATTCATTTAAATGTCTAAGGATACATTAGCCGTATTTGGGGCTAAGATCAACTTAAACGGGATCGTTTAGATCCGGCAAAAGAGCATTTGGAGGCTCTATTGTTCCAGTTTAGGGACATAGTGGTCCATAGGTAGTTTAGGGACGTTGCGGTCCATGCTCCAGTTTAGGGACGTGGTGGTCCATATTCCAGTTTACGGACGTGGTGGTCCATATTCCAGTTCAAGGATGTGGTGGTCCATATTCCAGTTTAAAGACGTGGTGGTCCGTTATTAGTTTAGGGACGTTTCGGTCCGATATTAGTTTAGGGACGTTTCGGTCCGATATTAGTTTAAGGACGTTTCGGTCCTACATTAGTTTAAGGACGTTTCGGTCCAACATTAGTTTAAGGACGTTTCGGTCCACGAGTTTAAGGACCCCGCAGTCCGTTTGAATGTTTAGTCGTCGGGACCCGTCACCTCTCTGACGTCGTTGAAGGATTACAACGATGGGTGTCAGAGGAGTTCAGAGATGTACCCTCGAACCGGATGTATATTGATTTAGGAGAGCAGCTGTGCTCAGTCAATTTAGTTTGAGGACTTACGGCCATGATTGGGCTAAGTCTAATTTCAACATCTTTTGTCTTTGGCCTGTGCTAGGGCTTTGCCCCTTTTTAGTAATGCACTGCATTATTCTTGTTTTGGTTGGGCTCTGCCCTGCATAGCACTTTTTTATTAGGCCTGTTTGGCCTTTTAATTGGGCTCTGTCCCTTTTCTTTAATAATGTAGAGCATTAAATACTTTAACAGTGCCCCACGTGGCTTATCAGGCGCTTTGCGCCAAGTAATGAGCGCAAACTCATATGGTGGTGACACGTGTCACGCTCTGGTGAGCGCAAGCGCAACAGCGCAGTCCGCTGCGTCAGTGCGCTGCGATGTTGCACTGCTGACACGTGGCGCGGCTTGCGCAATAGTGCATTTCTGGCAAGTGCTGGGCACTGTTCTTATTCTTTTGGATCAATTTCAGATAAAATGTGCGAGACACTGTTATCTTGAGAATCTTTTAGATTCAGAACCAATGGTTCATAAAAAGAAATGCAAGGCACTGTTTTTTATTTGTTTATTTTCCTTTTCCTTAGAGGTCCTTGATCTTGTTCTCAGATCAATGATCTGTTCAGAAGAAATTCTTCTTTTCAAAGGTTTACCTTCTTTTCTTTCTCATTTCTTCTCAAACTTTCTTTTTAGGAGTTCTCTGAATTCTTTCTCTGTTTCTCTGTCAACGTTCTCTCTTCTTCTTTTTTTTATTTTAGAAAGAAGGATCATTGGTCGTTGGGACCCACCACCTCTCCGACGACACTGAGAGATTACAGTGCCATATATCGAAGGTGTGAAGGGATGTACCCTTTGAACCATGTCTCACTCATTAGGGGGAAGAACAGGCTGGAGCTTAAGCTTCTCGCTGCTGAAAAAGGCTTCTTTGCGTTCGCGCACGTGCGTCGCACGTGTTGGGCGCACGTGTTGGGCGCTCATATTTGCACGTAGCGCACATGGATCTTGCGCATATGCGCATTATGGGGGGGAGCAAGCTCCTATGGAGAACGAGTCTCCTTTTAATTGAATATTCTCATGTGGTGTGTACGTGCGTTGCACGTGGTGTGCGCGTGGCGGGCACACGTGCGTTGCACGTGGCGCACATGCGCATTATGAGGAGAAGCAGAGCTTCTATATATGGAGAACAGGCTCCTTTTAATATTATTAAATGTTCTCATTTGGTGCGCACGTGCGTTGCACGTGGTGCGCGCGTGGCGAGCACACGTGCGTTGCACGTAGCGCACATGCGCATTATGAGGAGAAGCAGGGCTTCTATATATGGAGAACAGGCTCCTTTTAATATTATTAAATGTTCTCGTGTGGTGCGCACGTGGCGAGCACACGTGCGTTGCACGTAGCGCACATGGCGCTTGCGCATATGCGCATTATGGAGGAGCATGCTCCTATCTTGGAGAACTAAGCTCCTTTGGAGAACTAAGCTCCTTTGAGTATTGAATCCTTTGAGGATTTAACTCTCTCTTTCTAAGAGGTATCCCCTCTTATTTATATGGGAGTGGTAGAGAAGTCATCTCTCCTTTTCCCGATGTGGGACTAAAAATTGCATTCCCCATGTAGTAGAGCATTACTTTAGATTACACGTGTATAACACATTTGCTCATAACTTTTGATCTCGGATGAATTATGAGGGCCATAATATATCAAATCGAAGGTCTTTTCGAGATGCTTTCAATATCATCAGAATTTAGCTGTTTTTCGTTCCGGAGTTTGGCAAAATACAGCTCGGAAAATACTGGTTCGCGTCTTCTTCCTTAGATCACATGTGCATAGACATTTGCTCATAACTTTTGATCCCGGATGAATTATGAGGCCCATAATATATCAAATCGAAGGGTTTTCGAGATGCTTTCAATACCATCATAATTTAATAGTTTCTCATTGGGGAGTTTATCAAAATACAGGCCGGAAGATACTGGTTCGCATTTTCTTAAGCGTATCGCTGCCATTTGATACCTTGGACTCTTTTGCGCAGAAATTTTTGGCGGGAACAAATTCCCCCCACTACTTTGCCCATGTAAGTATATATGTGGGTGAAGTAGTGCAGAGTAATGCATAGCGTATGACCAGTTTCGGGTTGGTATATAACTTTCAGAATCTTGATCTGACAAGATAACCAGCGGATACAAGCGTCGTCATTTATCATTGACTCAAATCTCGACTCTTAAAAGATATAGTTCCAAACTCTCAATTCCATGAGCCGCACCCTTCTATTTCTTTATGTTTTACTCTGGTGTGAAGTAGTTTATACGCTCATGAGTAACTTCTCCATTTCAGTGGCATGTAGCTTTAGCAAGTATGGCTCGTAGATGGTCCATCTTAACCTCTTTGTAGGGCAGTAATGGCTTAGAAGACAGGGGTAGGATCTGCCACCTAAGACTTTTCAACTTTATGAGCCGTGAGGGTCTCATAAAGTCTTTTCTCCCTACGGATCGAGAGGATCTCGTAGGTGTATTTTCTCCTTAGTAATCGTGAGGATTCCTAAGTGTGTTTTCTCTTATAGGTCGTAAGGATCCTGTAAGAGAATTTTTTCCTCTTACGAGTCGAGAGGACTCGTAAGCGGTTGTTTCCCTCCTTATCGAAACTCGACTTCGGAGAGTGAGACCCGTGAATAGTATGCAAGAGACCGGTTTAGATCGACTTGCAGGGTCCCATTATTCAGGAAGCAGGTTTTTTAGTCCCTGCTGCCTGAGGCTTCATCTTGCAAGTTGAGACGAATCGGGAATTTTCCGCGGAGGCACTGGTTGCCCTGCGAGCCGACGCGAATCAGGAGGCTCTCATCAAGGATTGTTTGTATCCGTGAGTCGAGGGATTTGCTATGGATTATTTGTTTCCCTAGCGCCAAGGATTATTTGTTTCCTTGGGGTTGAAACGAGTCGAGAATTTCCCACGGAGGCACTGGTTGCTCTACGAGTCGACGCGGATCAGGAGGCTCTCGTCAAGGAGTGTTTGTATCCGTGAGTCGAGGAATTTGCTAAGGATTATTTGTTTCCCTAGCGCCAAGGATTATTTGTTTCCTTGGGGTTTGAAACGAGTCGAGAATTTCCCACGGAGGCACTGGTGGCTCTACGAGTCGACGCGGATCAGGAGGCTCTCGTCAAGGAGTGTTTGTATCCGTGAGTCGAGGAATTTGCTAAGGATTATTTGTTTCCCTAGCGCCAAGGATTATTTGTTTCCTTGGGGTTTGAAACGAGTCGAGAATTTCCCACGGAGGCACTGGTTGCTCTGCGAGTCGACGCGGATTAGGAGGCTCTCGTCAAGGAGTGTTTGTATCCGTGAGTCGAGGAATTTGCTAAGGATTATTTGTTTCCCTAGCGCCAAGGATTATTTATTTCCTTGGGGTTTGAAACGAGTCGAGAATTTCCCACGGAGGCACTGGTGGCTCTGCGAGTCGACGCGGATCAGGAGGCTCTCGTCATGGAGTGTTTGTATCCGTGAGTCGAGGAATTCGCTAAGGATTATTTGTTTCCCTAGCGCCAAGGATTATTTGTTTCCCTGGGGTTTGAAACGAGTCGAGAATTTCCCACGGAGGCACTGGTGGCTCTGCGAGTCGACGCGGATCAGGAGGCTCTCGTCAAGGAGTGTTTGTATCCGTGAGTCGAGGAATTTGCTAGGGATTATTTGTTTCCCTAGCGCCAAGGATTATTTGTTTCCTTGGGGTTTGAAACGAGTCGAGAATTTCCCACGGAGGCACTGGTTGCTCTACGAGTCAACGCGTATCAGGAGGCTCTCGTCAAGGAGTGTTTGTATCCGTGAGTTGAGGAATTTGCTGAAGACAGTGGTTTCTTCGGAGTTGGACTGAACCGTCGAGATTTGGCTTCGTCTTCTGGCGGAGCCTGTTGGGAAAGTATGGTTCCCTCTTTGCTTACGCCCTTGGGTTGTATACAGGGATCGATATGATCTTAACTGTAGGGCCAAAGTTTTATCATCATTTTTTTTGTTTTATCTCCGCGATACTCTATCATTTCAGCTTTTATATCGCGAAGGTCGCGATTGCCCAATCATTTCGGCTATTTTTCGCGGTGTCCAATCATTTCGGCTATTTATTCTATTTTTACTCGCTGCTTTTTACTGCGAGTTGCCCAATCATTTCGGCTATTTTGCATGCATACATTTTTACTTGCTGCTTTTTATTGCAAGTTGCCCAATCATTTCGGCTATTTTGCATGCATATATTTTTACTTGCTGTTTTTTTTATTGCAAGTTGCCCCATCATTTCGGCTATTTCGTATGCATGTGCGGCCTATTGGCTTTTCGCTGTAAACCGATTTTGGCATCAGCATCGCTACAACTGGGATATTACCAGGAGCGAATCATCATTTGCCTTTGTCAATGTCGAACAAAGGTGGCTTAGCGACCAGGGTTAGGGTTCTGTCGACTAAGGCTTTTGACTTCATGAGCCGTAAGGGTCTCACGAAGTTATTTCTCCCTACAAATCGTAAGGATCTTGTAGGTGTATTTTCTCCTTAAGAATCGTGAGGATTCCTAAGTGTATGTTCCTCTGTAAGTCGTAAGGATCTTACAGTAGGGTTTTCTCCCTGTAAGTCGAGAGGACCTACAAGGATCATGCGAACATGTCCCCAGTCACGGATGAGACTTGGTTAAAGAAATGTTTATTCGCGCCCGTGAATTGTATACAAGGGTCAGTATTGAGCCACTTGTAGGGCAATATCGAAGGTTGTGGGGGTTGCTTAAGCACAGGTTTAGGTCTCTGTAACTTAAGACTTTCAAATCTTATGAGCCGTGAGGGTCGCATAAGAGTGTTCTCCTCACGAGTCGTGAGGATCTCGCAAGTGTATTTTCTCCTTAGGAATCGTGGGGTTACCTAAGTGTGTTGTTCCCTTGTGAGTCGTAAGGATCTCACGCAGGTGGTTTCTCCTTACAAGGTCGAGAGGACCCTATAAGTGTCTTTTAACGAGGTTTCGCCCTTTCGGGTTTTCACAAACACTCGCCAGTAGTCCTGCTGTTTTTACTCACGGAGCCCTTTCAGGTTTTCATCCGTGCCCATTTTGCTTATGGACATACCTTTTTTTTTATTATTCTTTTTATTTTTATATTTTTTTTATATCTTGTCAGCCTAAAGATGCTGCGGTAGTAGTTTAAAGACGTTTCGGTCTGCTATTAGTTTAAGGACATTTCGGTCCATCGTTAGTTTAAGGACGTTTCGGTCCGTCGTTCAACTACTACTTATAGAGTTTTAGGCTTGGGAAGACAGAGAGCGGACATAGTCGTCGTCATCTATCATTGACTTAGGCCGTAATACATTAGGCGTAGTATTTCTTCAAGAAGCGACCGTTTATCGGCCTGAAAGGCCTTTCACCGTGCATGTCCATGAGTAGATAGGCTCCACCTTGGTAGACTTTGTCTATGATGTACGGGCCTTCATAGTTTGGCTCGAATTTTCCCCGCTTGGCGCGATTGGGGATCATAGGCCTTTTGACCACTAGCACTAGTTCGCCTTGGCGGAATGTCCTCGGTCGGGTCAACCTTTCATATGAGCGCGTCATCTTTGCTTTATAAGCTTCCAGATTTTGCTGTGCTATGAGCCGGGTTTCATCAAGGGCGTCAAGCTCCTCAAGCCGAAGGTGAGCATTTTCTTCGTCTGTCAGCTCGTAGTAGACTGCCACTCGTAGAGAGGGTAATTCTATCTCGAGAGGGAGTACTGCTTCTGTACCGAACACCAACGCGTACGGCGTTGTGTTCGTGGCCGTCTTGAATGTAGTTCGATATGCCCAAAGAGCTTCTTGAAGTCTTTCGTGCCAGTCTTTCTTATTTCGTGACACCGTTTTCTTCATGATCTTCGTCAAGGTCTTGTTGAAGGCCTCAGCTAGACCGTTAGCTCGCGGATTATAAACCGATGAATATCTCCAGTCTATATTGTGCTGCTGTGCAAAGCGACTGATCTTGTGACTTCTGTAGGCTGGCCCGTTATCGGAGATGATCCGTCGCGGAGTTCCAAACCGATATATGACGTGCGTCTTGAAGAAATGGAGGATATTCTCCGTCTTAACTTCTCTTAACGGTACTGCTTCTGCCTATTTAGAGAAGTAGTCAGTCGTCGCCAGGATGAAACGATGTCCCCTAGACGATGCTGGTTCGATGGGGCCAACTATATCAGTTCCCCACATTTCGAATGGCCAGCTAGCCACTGTCGGGTGTAGCGGATTTGGATGCTGGTGGATGAAGTCCCCATGAATTTGGCATGAGTGGCATTGCTTCGCATATTCGAGGCAGTCCTGAATCATTGTGGGCCAATAATAGCCCATCCGTTTGACCTTCAACTTCATCTTAGGGCCTGCTTGATGAGAACCACAGAGTCCGTCGTGAACTTCTTGGACGACTCTTTTCGCTTCGTCAGGTCCTAAGCATCTCAGCCACAGAGAATCAAATGACCTTTTGTACAGAGTATCATTGACGAAGGCGAAAGACAGAGCTCGTTTTATGAGCTGATGTTTCGTGGACGCTTCTTTGGGCAATTGGTGGGACTTGAAGTAATCTATGAAGACTTCTCTCCAATCCTCGGTATTTTCCCAGTCTTTTATTTGCAGGGTCGTCTGCTCGCTCGCTCCTTTTTCTTCGGATGATTCCGGAGATATTTCTGCTAGGGCAAGCACCCGACGGCTTTGTACCACGATTCTAACGTCATCGAGGTTCTCGTCAGCCAGTTCTTTAGCAAGTTTGGCCAATGCGTCCGCTTTGCTATTTTCCGCGCGAGGTATGCTCTCCAAAGTATAGGAGGGAATTTGGGTTAGCAGTTGTTGCACTTTTTCACCGTATTTTACCAATTCCGGTTTGCATGTTTGGTAGTCGCCATTTACTTGACTAACGACCAGTTGAGAATCCCCGTATATGAGGAGGTGTTCAATTCCCATGTCAATGGCGATCTCGAGTCCTGCTATCAGAGCTTCATATTCGGCTTCATTATTCGTCCTTGGCTCTGTTAGGGAGAACGCGTAGCGCATTATCCCTCCTTGCGGGGTCACGAAGATAAGGCCTACTCCCGATTTGATCATTGGCGTACTTTGTTTGTGCTTTTTCATGGAAGATGCTCCATCGAAATAAAGCTGCCAACGGGTATCACCACTGTCGATCGCGTCAAACGCATGTCTGTCTGGCAAATCGCAATTTAGAGGAGAATCGGTAGGTATGGGATGCTCAGCAAGGAAGTCAGCGATGGCCTGGCCTTTCACTGCCTTGAGATGCTGATATGTTATCGAAAATTCCATCAAGAGCAGGGCCCATTTAGCGAGTCGTCCCGTCAATATGGCTTTTGACATTAGATATTTGAGAGGGTCCACTTTTGAAATGAGACGGACCTCATGCGCCAACGCATAGTGCCTGAGCTTTGTTATCGCGAAGATCAACGCCAGGCAGTGTTTTTCAATGGGGGAGTAGTTGCTTTCTGCCCCCAGTAGAACTCGACTTAGGTAATAGAGTGCTCTCTCCTTTCCTTGGTCGTTTTCTTGCACCCATAATGCGCCTAAAGAACCTTCGAGGGCAGTTGTATAAAGGATAAGAGGTTTCCCCTTAACCGAAGCAGCCAACACTGGAGGGTTCTGTAGGTATTGCTTGATCTCATCCAGTGCGCCTTGGCATTTATGATCCCAGATGAATGGAGTTCCTTTCTTCATCAGGTGATTGTAGGGACGGCACTTTCCTGAAAGATTGGCTATAAACCGTCGTATGTATGCGAGCTTTCCTTGGAGAGATCGCAACTGCTTAAGAGTTCTCGGCGGAGGCATTTCCATAATTGCCTTGATCATGGACGGATCTATTTCGATACCTCGGTGTCGGACGATGAACCCTAAGAATTTGCTCGAGGAAACCCCGAATGCACATTTAAGCGGGTTCATTTTCAGGTTGTATTGCCGAAGGCGTTGGAATACAGTCTTTAGATGTTCAAGATATTCCTCGTACGATTTGCTCTTAACCACAAGGTCATCGATGTAGCACTCGACGATTTCATGTATAAGGTCATCGAAAATTTTCGTCATAGCCCTCTGATAGGTGGAACCGGCGTTCTTTAGACCGAAGGGCATTACCTTGTAACAAAATATCCCCAAAGGAGTCTGGAAAGCCGTATGTTTCTGGTCTTCAGGATGCATTTTTATTTGATTATACCCTGATGAGCCGTCCATGAAGGAGAAAATCTCATGCGTGGACGTATTATCTATCATCAGTTCGGTGACTGGTACTGGGAAATCATCCTTCGGGCAGGCTTTGTTGAGATCCCGAAAATCCACGCATATGCGCACTGTCCCATTTTTCTTCATCACTGGGACGATATTAGCAATCCATTCAGGGTATTGAACTTCCTAGATAAAGCCAGAGTCTATCAGCTTTTTGACTTCGGCGTTGATGCTCATTTCGAGCTCGAGCCGCATTCTTCTCGGCGGTTGTTTAACTGGCTTGACGCCTGGGGATATCGCCAGTCTATGTACAGCAACTTCTGGATCTAGTCCTGGCATCTCGGAATAGTTCCATGCGAAGCAATCTTTATGCTGTACGAGGACGTCCTTTAACACAGCCACCCTCTCTTCAGACAGCAGCTCACTGACAAATGTCGGTCGCGGATCGTTTATCGTCCCCAACTCAATTTTCTTGAGGTTATCTGCAGTGGTATGTATTCCATCCTCCAGTTCTTTCTGGGCTGGAGGAAATTCTGAGATCACCTCATCATTGCTGTTTTCAAAGCACCAGGGAAGGCTGTCCATGTTCTCGGACTCCTCTTTTAATATCCTTATCATGTGACAAGTGCGAATTTTCTGCCAATCCCAATGCGGAGTTGGTTCTGTTCTTGTGTTTTCGGGTTCGTGCTTTTGTGGCGGCGCTACCCTCCAGTTGTGGGACAACGCGAATTTGCCGAGCTGATACTGGTCCTCAACCCAATTCTTAAAGGTGAAGCAATCTTCAAGCGGATGTCCTACTACTCGATGGTAAGAGCAATAATTTGGGTTGGAGTACCTCTCGGGTGCCTGAGGTTACCCACTAAATCTGCGGAGTGGCCAATAGAATGTCAAACCAGATTGAATCTTTAGGCTCTTATCAAATTTTCAGTAATCGCTTGCGGTTCTGGAATCACTTCCAGTTCTACGATACTCACATTACTCTTTTCTGAAAAAATCCATTTTACTTAAAACTGTGGCGAGTCTAGAACAATATCATTATTGATCTTCCAGATGGTAGAAAATCAACCCTCGTCATAGCCTGGGTCAAACCACAAACATCCATTACAGAAACGTGCCTTGAGTTATCCTGAGTCTGGTTTTAAACATAAGCCGGACAACTCCCCGTACCTTAACAATGTCAAGATATGAACTGTTCTATATCCAATATAGAAACAGAGGAACTGATTTAATTGAACCAGATTCAATTCATGCAGCTGTCTCCAGTGCATTTCAACTATATGGAAGGAGGTCGATCAGCGTTACTCAACTTAGAAATGTGTCCAGATATGAGTAACCTGAAAGAGAAGCAAGTTCTCTTAATCATTACTATTAACTGAAAACCATACAAAAGTATCTACATCTTCGATCACCTTGAAGAATCTCGATACTTGCAACACCTGGTTCTTTACTTTATTCATATACCTATAACTTCTCAAAACTTAGACCTTGCATTTCTACGAAACACTTGTCTAAAGACTAGAGAAGTCATAATTAAACCGAATATAGTACGAGGAGCAACCCCTCTGTGATAATGGACACTGGACAACATACAATACTCTGTTTAAGTCCCTTGAGTCTAATCACTCACTCCCTGTGTGTCGCAGGTTGAAAACTGTACTTATGGTTAAGAAGAATTACACCGCTGTTTAATACTCCTTACCTAACCATCAACTGATATAAGTAAATTTCATAGACATAATTTCAAAAAGGTATATCTCAGTCTATAAAAATAGACATACAGATACATCAATTTGAAATTGGTGCATAACAGCGGATATTCAAAACCAAACATTTGCCGTCCGGCAAATAACCCAGGTGACTTCCTCAAATATCACCAATTACAACGAATTCCGATATAATGAGGACGATCGCCTAATTCCCAATAACTTACTCCCACTCATCATCTGTAAAACCATACAGATGTGAGAATCAAGCCTGGTAAATACATACCCTGGAGCAACGGCTAATTGGGAAATCAGTTTTCTTTTAACAGTACATAATGAAACTGAAACATTGAAATGTTTCGATGGGGTATCTGGGTATTCCTAGTAATTCATCTTCCATTATCCTGATTCACAACTATAAATGTATATTTCTTTTCCATCTCTCCAAATCCCTTCATATGTCTTTAGTCATTACCTTCTGTATACCCCATTAGGCTAAACGGTTTCCTTCCTTCCCACCTTTCGGCACCAGCCTATGGTTTGGAAGAAGACTATCCAAAAAGCATAATGGGTGTACTATCCTAATCCAAGGAGCACTCGCAACGCGAGAGATGGTGAAGATAAAAGACACCTGAATAAACCTTTTTCCTATTTCTCCTGAACCAGAATCCATCCCCGAACTGGAACAAGTTTCTTTCGAGTTCGTATATAACCATACGATGGAGTATCCAATAAACTATGGATCTTCATAGTGATACAGAGTGTTCTGGAGAAATACAAAGGTGATTTAGGATTGGCGAAGAAATATTTGGTTTGGTCTTGAATAGCAGTCGCAATTTACTTTGCCTTCTTACTAATCCCTTGATATGTCTTTACTTAATACCTTCTGTACACCATCGTTATGCTAATTAGTTTTCTTCATTCCCCACCATTCAGCACCAGCCTAAGGTTTGGAAGAAGACTATCCAATTTGCGTAATAGGTGTACTATCTCCTAAACCAAGGAGTACTCGCAACCTGAGAGAAGGTAAAAGGAAAAGACAACTGAATAGTCCTATTCGTTTTCTCCAGAACCGGAAACCATCCTCGAATAAATACCTTCGAGTTTGTATATAACCATACGATGGTTTTTTCCAATGGAAGTGGACGTTCACAGTAATACGGGGTGTCTTGGAGAAAAGGGTAAAAGTAGGAGTGGCAATGAGGTATGCAACTCTGACAATTCAAAAGCCAGTGTTTAAGAAGGTTCAGTTAATCTTGGTCACTTAGTCATAGTCTAGGGTCGGGTCATGGTCGCTGCCAAAGAGAGAGAGAAAAGAAACACTCAGCGTGCACTCTAACCTAGATCGGAATGGTTACCAATTTGTCTAATCAGGAAACCTCCCACTGTTACGTCAAATTATTCCCCAAACCTGAAAGAAGAATTAGTCGGGATCACCCGAGGAGTAAACCAACTCATCAGTGGGAATCGGGATCCAACTATCATCACATGATAATGTGATGGATTCCATCACATTATCACACTCCAGAAAGTTTGCGCATATCTTGCAAGTTTCAGTTTCTTTAGAAACTCCCGATGTGAATTTTTTCCCCATGCTCTTATGACCTTGGCGTGAGGTCAAAATGTCATAAGTCACATGTCAAGTTCTACCCGTCATTGTCCAGGTTAATTTGAACTCACCCGTACATACCCTTGACGTAGGCCAAAATAGTAGTACGACTATCCCAAACAAACGCATCTATTTATGCAATAGATAAATACCCGGCAGCTACCAATCACTATGCCTTGGCGTAGGTCAAAATACATAACTCGAATACTACCGAACATATAACTGAAATGACGAAGGGCTACGAATGGTTTCTGGTGAAAACCTTTAACGTAATGAACTTGATATCGTTGAAGGAACCAGATAGCTTTATAAAAATATAGTGGCGAAAACCTTTGCTAAAGAGGTCACTCCCGGTGAAGGAATCTCGGCTCTTTCCCCGTAGAATGAGGTGCAGGATATTCCAACTGAACACCACGATGCAAAGCAAAAGTAATTGACTATAGTGAAGTTATTGCCCTGATGCAAACTTCTGTCCAAGGGGTCACTCCCGGTGAAGGGATCTCAGCCCTTGCCTCGTCGACTGAGGTGCTGGATATTCATAACCGAATACCACTGTGCAAAACAAAAGTGAACGTCCTTGTAATTACAGCTTTTTGAAAAATTGTTCCAACAACATCAGAATAGGTTTGTTTAGCTTGCATTGATCCGAATCAACGCAGTCCCATCAATTGATCACTCCAATAAAGAACGAAAATAATGATGTACGTATATGCCATCCGCATTCGCCACTAGGTCCCGTCATCACCCGTTAGGTTACTTAACTAACGACAGAGCGGGGACTGGACTAGCGCGGATGCAAAACATATACAGCATCTACTAGTATATATCTCAATATATAATATTCGCTCAAGGCGTGAGAAAATGCAACATCACAGAAATATAATAAGCATCACTGAACAATACAGATATCTGGGATCCTCGGGTTTCATAGAGCCGCTACTGAAACCCGACGTTCCCCTGGTTGTGTGGATAGCCTGTGCAATGAAATCCTAGACCCCTACGTGTGCGGCAAGTTACCCGCCAAAACCTGAAGCGAGGCAACCCCCTTCAGTAACGTGAATGGACCACCCAGCACTTCACGGAATACTGTAACTTGGGCACCCCTCCTTGGGTCAACCTGTGACCCCTACGAGTGCGGCGAATAGCCCGACAATTCTAGAGTGAAGCCCCCTCCGTCTCAACGCCATGAGATGCGGGCCCGTTGCCCTCTAGAACCCGGCTATCCGTGCACCCCTCTGCAGGGTAATCCTAGTACAGAAAGTAAAATATTCATACAACGGGTACATCGACCTCAGCCCGGTCGTGCCTCAAAAGAATAATATACAAACAGGCAGTGACGGCAGTCCACATGTCGGACACTCACCCCGCAAAATCAAATGTACATATAAAACCAAACTGTACTAACATTGCATCGAGGATATCCACCACGACAAATCCGCAACATCACAGCACAACACAGAAAATCAACGTGAATGTCACGTTCGCAAATCCGTCTAAAAGGGCTATAACAGTTAGACAGGATTTACCGATCAAGTGACATTCACGGTCGCAGATATAATGTAAATACTGTGAACTAACATGTTTAAAATTTTCGATCGATCAAATTTTCCCAAGTGTGCCCATGGCACAACTGCAATACTCAAAAATAATCTGCGCCCAAACAGAACATTCCAAAAACCCTATTTTCAACTTAGAAAGCCACTGTAGAAATTTGGTACGATGATTACATTTTCTTGCTGCCGAACCGCGGCCAGAACAGGGGTTTGGCCGCGGTTCCGTGGTCCTTCTAAGGAATCACTGTATCGATTTTTACATTATGCTTAAAAATGCCTGCATGAATTTCTGCAATGCTCCAAATAATTTTTCGAGCCAAAAAAATTTCGACAGAGAACTGGAGATGAAAATGGGTTTTTCAGAAAATCCATTCGATCGAACTTGTAAACACGTTAGAGCAATCTAGACTAGGTTAATGGCGTGGCTCTGATACCAGTGTAAGTGCACGGCGACGCCCCGGCCGTCAATCCGAGTCCAAAATGTGGAAACGATACTTTTACGGAACTTATAAACCGGCACCACCGCACACTAAAATCCCGGATCGGGCCATTAATCTAATCCTAGAAAACTAGAGAAGGGGTAGAGAGATATACCGAGCGATCCATGTCCTTCGGTCTTCTCGTAGTCGTCCCGATCTCACCGTGGAATCTCCTGTTTTCATCTCCTCGTCGGAAGGGCACCACATAGCCGGGTTCTTTTACGGGCTTCCACCTCTAGACCGAGGCAACTCGAGCACGAAGTTGGTGAGTCGACGTGCCCAAGGATGCTGTAGATGAAGTGTTGAACTATTTGTCTCTTGGGGTTGTATGAAGTTGCCCTTTTTGATGGAGGTGAAGAAAATGAACTTTTGGAGGAGGAGCTATGGGGTTTTTCAAAGCCAAATGAGAGTATTTCCCCACACAAAAAATTGGGACAGCCCTCTTGAAGAATGGCCGGCCAATGGCTTGAGGAAAATCAATGAGTAGAGAAAGAATGAGTGAGCCCAATAATGCAAGAGAGAGAAAGGGTTATCATGAGAAAAAATCATTACTACAAAGTCTCCACTCCATCACCTAATCATAACCCAAAAGTCAAGCAATGATGTTGCCCAATCATGAAGCAAGAAGTCAATGTATGGTGGAACCATCATGACACTACAACTTGCAAATAACACCTTCCATTAATCAAATTTGCTACCTTGCAAATAACCCGTTCTACACCAATTTTCTGCCAAAGAATGATACAAAGGAAAATAGCCGAAACGGAAAGCAAACTGGCAACTTCAAAAAAAAATGATCCCGAAATAAATTACAGGAAAACCCCGTGACTGTATATACATACCCGCATTTATATTCCCGCTGAATACAAATGCAATGAGACAAAATCTACACTTTACAATATTAGGATCCGGCTTAAACCAACGCCCGCTAGTATTATTCATCTGATCATTATCCGTGCAATACCGCACGTATATAATCGAACCCTGCCATATCTCCATACGGCCTCTACATCATTTCGCCCGAAACTTGAGAAAACGGTCTGTGGGGGACTCTAAACACTCATCAATCCCTTGGCTGTGGATTTAACCACTAGCACGTCAGAGGTATTAGCCATACGTAACGGGCTACTAGTTATTGACCAAAAGGGACGTCGATGAGCGAACTCATCCTGACACCCTACTGAGCCTGTCAGTGACAATATCCGTACCGTATAGTCCGGTCCGTTCGTCTATGAGCATCGCATGGCGGGCCTAGGGGGTTGGTAAAAGTCAGACCCCCAAAAGCGGTACAAGTCATGTCGAAGTGTAGCCCAGAACACCCTGAGATACTACTGGAATACCTACCAGTAAATCTCCTGCTTTGGCCAAGGACTTCGTGTAATGGCTCTCCTAGACACAGTGCGACCACACCCCCAATACCGGAAGAGACGAACCCCTGAAGATCCGCTCACTGCCTCCATGTGGCTCGGGACTGTACCCAACTAAAACTTGTTTGCACGTCTCCTTTGAGGGTGGTAGGGTTGTAATCAAAGTACAGTGGGAACTCACACGAGACAAATGACGATCTCAGGTCGATGAACTAACATGTACACATGTCACCAGGGAACTGCTATCTGACGTCTGGTATAAGACCAACTAGCATGTTCCCGGTGAGTCTTGTCCGGTTACTTATGACCCAATGAGCATCTGTATAAATCTTAGGTGAACCAACTGTCACCAGTGGCTTGTGAGACCGGCCACCGCCCCTCATCGGGGTCTCGACTGTATACACTAGTCTACTCTGGAGTATCGATGCCCTATCTTGAAACTCCCACGACTAGGGACCTTTTAAGGATGTGCTTAAAGACTACCAGCTCCCACGTATATGATCGCCCTCATACTGCTGGCTGTCAAGCAAGAATCCTAGGGGCTCTATCAATGTGTAATAGCGACCTGTAAGGTCACCTAAAGCAGTACACGATGATAAAGATAAACCAGATAGTATACTATCATCTTGAGTAAGACTGTTCTACCGGAATAGGTCATCCCTCAATCATTGCAATCACGTGCCTGTGATCCAATAATTGACTCTGAGGGCACTATCTCCAACACCGCATACCAGATTGGCCCTCAGTATGTATCTCATGTCATGACCCCCAGATGGTATCCTCCGGATATCCGTCGGGTCTCCAAACTGTTACCGGCAGGAAGTAGTCCCTCCGCTGGGCTCACCGTCTAACTATACGAGTCTTCTTATCCTGGGGTACCATACCGAGTCCACCATGTACCGGCAGACGGTGCCTACCACTCCTCTAATCGGATATACTCACACAAGCTCACAGTACCGAGAAAACTCATGGTGGACGCACTAAAATATCATATCAAGTGAAACCGGGTTTTTAAAATATTGCACATTTTCTTAAAATATTACCATGGTTCTCAAATCCAGAAATCACATGAAATCCAAACTCAATGTGTAAATCCATATGATGTGATGTATGCATCATAAGGTCGTACTATGTGTAAAAGGGGAAAACCGCTCTTTAAATGAATTCAGTTTTAAAATATCTCATGCGGTCCCCAATTTTACCAAAACCCAGCTTACCTCGGTAGGTACAATGCGTATATGCGTAAGAATGGATGTAGCAAGGTATATATGCACAAATACGAATATACAACGTGTATGTGCACAAGTGTGGAGGTATCAATGTGTATGTGCACCAATATAGATATGCAAATGAGTATGTGCACAAGTAACATAATCATGTTGAATCATATATAAGGTGAGGTGCAATATATTGTTCATGGAAATTCTATAGTGTGAGTGTCACGGCAATTACTAACGGTGTGTGTGTAACATGCAGATTAGTGCTCGTGCAACATGAACCGTTAGTAACAGTGCGGTGTCCTATTAATTATAAGTCCATATATATAGCAGGGAATATAGTATGCAACAAATAGCATCCATGCGCAATCAATGTATATGAATGCAAATATGCCGCTATAATATCCTATCAAGCCCTGGCGCATAACACCATACGGGCGATTTCCCCGTAGATGTTAAATCTACTCACCGTGATCTCGATCTACGTGTATCCGACCACCTGCTTCCCCTTCTGTGCGTCTTCCGAAGTACCCGCCCGCGAACCTAGAATTTACACCAAGTGATACACATAAGCTAAAATCTTGCAAAAACGCGATATCAATGTTATAGCGTCGCAAACAAAACGCGTGTGTATACGTAATGTGTATGCGTATGCCAAAACCCATCGTGACACGCTGTGGCACACAGCAACACGATGTGACACACAGCAACACCAAACCCACTCATAGCGCACGTATCGCGGAAGTCCTGCGACACAAATTTTTGGTAATTTGGTCCCAGATTTTATCTGGAGAATAAACCAGAAAAATAAACAAGACCAAATCTCTTATAATACCTACAGACAGCTACCTGCAAAGTTTCAACAAGTTCCAGAAAATTTGGGCCAGCCACCATAGGCTTGATATCGACTAAGGCTAGGTAAAACTGGTCCAGGATTTTACATTACACCCCTAGCACAAATTATAGTCTAGTGTATATATTTGCTCGTCAAGAAAATAACCCCAGATATAGCAAATTCTACGTATCCTATAACTTGGTTTAAAACGTTTTAAAAACACTAATGGTACACAAGGGTTTTTTAGTGCAAACTGGAACAATGACTAGGTTTAACAGTATTAATGGCACTTAACTAACTTAAACAAACCCTATGAACCCTAATTTAACAGAAATCCACTTAGACCACCAAAACAACCAAAGCTCTCAAAACTCATAAATATAGCTAAACTACCGCAGATTTTGCCCACTGCAAATACCCAAAAACCAAACAATACCAAAGGATCCCAAACAACAGCAGACACCTACCCTAAAAGTTTCAACCCCCAACTCACCTCAAAAACCGATCTCGCCGCAATTTTCCCTCTAGCCGCCGGCCAAAACCGCCCAGGTTGGGTCCAAACTCCACTCATACACTCAGGATACCTATCACTACACTACTACCTTGTTTGGGTTTCACAATGGGTCTCGGGGTAACAACAGGTTACAGTAGCTCAAAAAGGACACAAAAATACGATATCGGCACAAAACTACGAATTTAAAGTTCTAAACTGAAGCTAAAGTGTAACACAACGTAAAAACTAGCTAAATAAATGTTAGGGGATTATACCTATACCAACTTGCTCCAAAGACCAAGCTTTCCTTGCTCCATGGGTTGATTTGGGGTGTAAGATCAATTTGGGTGAAAGAAATATTGAATTTTTTATGAATTGAGGTGGAGATCTTGTAGATTTGGGTGAGGGTTTGGTGAGGACAGAAGTGGTTCTGTTTTGGAGAGAGAGGGAGAAGAAAATATGAGGGAAAGAGAATTGGTTTGAAATAATGTGTAGAGAGTGAGATGAGTGTGAAGTCAACCATGTCCCTCTCTCTCTCCTCGACAAATGCTTGTCATGCCTTGTCCCCCCCCAAGCCTCCTAGCCACCATCCTCTCTCTCCACAAGTCAAGCCCAAAAGAAAAAAAATCATTTTTGAATTTAAATTTAAATTTTTTTGAAAACTAATAATTTTGTTAATTACATTTTCTAATTAGTAAGATGGTTAAGCTCCCCTGACCACATAAACATGGTTTAACCCAAAACATAACCCTAGTTTACATGCACATGTGTGTGCAAGCCTAATTAAATTCTAATAAAATATTCATAATTTTTGATAAAATATTTGAAAATCGTTTTGGTAAACTTTTTACTAAAAACCTAACATTATAATATAATTAGCCACTAATCACATTCTAAGGTGTTACATCAGAAGTCCACACACATCTTGAGGTCGTATTACCTGATCAGGGAGATCGTGGATCGCTGGGAGATCGAGGTTCAGAGAGTTGCTACTGAAGACAACACTACAGATCCATTCACAATGTCCATCCCTCAGACGCAGTTTGAGAGGCAATTCGAGATGATAGGTCTACGATATGCCAGCACATGGCCTTAGTGCAAGTGGGAGATTGTTAGTGTAATATGCTCTAGAACCCATTATTGTATAGTACTAGTTTGTATATTACATTTTGGAAGCTTGGGATATATACATGGATTTATATCAGTCTTTCTCAATATGGAAGTATGCTACTTGGTTTGTATCTATCGTTAATATGTGTGTCTGTTTCTTTTAACATATCGCTAATACATATTGATAGAGCCCTTTGGATCTTTGCTTGACTACCAGCGTTGTGATGGCAGTCACACTAGTGGGGGCTGGGTAGTCTGCAAGCACGTCCTTATACAGGTCCCTAGTCATAGGATTATCGAGACAAGGGCATCGATACTCCAGAGTAGACTAGTGTATACGCTTCTCATCCTAGTAGGGGAGATGGTCTGTCCCACGGGCATCAGTATGTCGTACTGGAGATAGTATGCTGGTGCTCGTTAGGTTACGAGTACACTGGACAGGACTCGTGGGGAACTGCTGGTTGGTAATATACCTATCGTCAGGTAGCAGTTCGCAGGTAACATGAGTACGGCTTAGTCCGTCGACTTGACACTGCTACTTTGCCTAAAGTGTGTTCCCACTGTTCTTAAATTACTACCCTACCATGGCTCTGGTGAGTCGTGCAAACAGGTAGTATTTGGGTGCAATCCCGAAGCACTTGGAGGCAGTGGCGGTTAGATAGGATTCATCTCTCCCGGTATTGGGAGTTGATGTCGCGCTGTGTTCGGAAAGCCATTACATAAAGTCCTTGGCCAGGGCAAGCGAGATTTGAAGGTAGGGATTCCAGTAGTTTCTCAGGGTGTTCTGGGCTACACTCCGACACGACTTATACCTCTATTAGGGGTCTGACGTTTACCGCCCCTAGGCCCGATATGCGATACTCTTAGACGAACAGATGTAGGGTTACTAGGCACTCTCACAAGGTTCTATAAGGCATCAACCATGCCCGATTTAAAATTTAGACGTGCCGAACAACCCTAACCAAGATCTTTAAACTAGAGATTAGGCGAAACAAAGCAAGTAAACAACTTTACTTCTAAGAGTTTGGGATTACAACCTTTGTAGTCCGGTCCTTCGCTTCATAAGATCCGAGTAGAAGTCCCTTCGCTGCGATCATCAAGTTCCCAGACTCTAGAAAGGCTCCACGAAGAGAAAGATGCAAGCTTCCTTCCGATCTTCGATAACAAAGATGATCTACCTTGAATTTTCTTTAACACAAGCTCTCACTCACAAATGAAGTGAACACCCTAATCTAAATGGCTTGGATAGATTAGGATGATGAAGTAGGATTTTAGCTCTCATTTTTTTTCTTAATCTCACTCATTTTCATCACAATAGAAAAAGCTAGAAAGCTTTTCCATCAAGGAAGAAGAAGAAGAATCACCAAAACCATTTGTGATGAATAATGAAAAGTGTGTTATAATTACAAATGCAACCATGGTTAAGTCATGAAAGACTTTACTATTGTAGAGATATAACTAGGGTTAAAGGGTGTGGGTTGGGTTAGGAAATATCTTGCAAAATATCTAAACAAAATATCTTTGCAAGAAACAAAATAAAAGCTTCTAGAAGCTTCTAGAAAAAATTAACCCAAATCAAACCATAACCATGTTTAATATCTTCTAATCATGTTGCATTGGTAATCATAACTTGTTACAATATTATATATCACATATACAATATTTATTGTAACAAAATAAAATAATACAATTAACATATATCGCACATATATCAATGAATTACCCGAGTGAGAAAAAGAATCTTTTAGTGAGCTTATATTAGTTAATGTAATTTAATATATCAAATATATAATTATACATTAAATTATCGAATCAACACTTGATCTGATAATCCGGCTATTTCACAAATAACCGACTAATATAATCTGTATCAGTTCATCGAATCTACACTTGATCCGATGACCCGGCTATATCATATATACCCGGCCGATATCTCATATCGCGAGAATCTAATACGGTATCACATATACGTATTGTTCTCGATCCCGCACATATCACATATGTGCTCCAACTCCGTTTTGCCTGAGCCAGGAAACCTCAGTGTAGGACTCTAAAGAATCATCAATATGCCGGTAGTAGGTGATGATCATATCAAACAACCACAAGCTGCAAGCGGTCAGCTAAACGTAACAGCCACCCAGGGATTGAGCGATCAGAAGATCAACAAGCAAGCCTGTACTTTCTCCCGTGAATCCAAATAGTAACACTCCCATACAGTCTGGTCTCTTCGTCTGATATGTCGCATATCTCGCCTAGGGGTGGTAAACGTAAGACCCCAGTAGCTTGATAAGTCATGTCGATATGAGGTCCATAACAGTTCGAGAAACTACTGATAAAACTTACCCGTAAATCTCAGCAACCCTGGGCAGGGATTTCCAGTTAAAGCCAATCGAACACAGCGCAACATCAACTCCCTATACCGGGAGGGACGAATCCCCTCCTATCGCTCATTGCCTCCATGTGATTCGGGACTGTACCCAAAAGCCACCTTTTTGCACGCCCTCTTGGACATGGTATGATGGAAATCAAAGCACAGTGGGAATCACACAAGACTCTATGACGATCTTGGGTCTACAGACTACTCTGTACCAGTGTCACCAGAGAACTGCCATCTGACGTAATGTATAATACCATCTAGGAGTTCTCGGCGAGTCCGTCCAGTGTACCCAGTCTCCACTGAGCACCCGTATACCTTCTCTGATGTGAAACACCAATGGATATGGGATCATCCATCGCCCATCATATGGGTCAAGAAGCGCATACACTAGTCCACTCTGGTATATCGATGCCCCGTCTCGATATACCTACGACTAGTAACATTTGAAGGATGTACTTAGCGACTACTCTGTCCCGACTAGTATGATCCGCATCATAGTCCTGGTAGTCAAGTACTCATCCTAAGGGCTTTATCAACATGTGACATAGAGACAATCTGAGTACATGTTAAGATAAAGAGCAACCGATAGCATACTATCATGTCGAGCAAGAAAGTCCTCCCTATATATGTCCAAGCATCCACTACAATATACATCGTATGAACAGTAATGGCCTCTAGGGCACACATATAACTAACACCGGACTGTAAGGATATTGTCACAGATAGGCTTAGTAGGAGTTCGTATGAGTTTGCTCATCGGCCTTCTTATCGAAAAATACCTGGGTAGCCGTTACGTGTAGCTAGCACCGCTTGCGGCTTGTGGTTAAACCCACTGCCAGTGTACTGTCGAGTCTTTAGAGTCCCACACACAGGGTTTGCCTTCTTCGGGAGAAACGATATAGAGGTCATATGGTTTTACGACAGGGTTCGAACATATACGTGTACTTGTGCACGTACGATATTCTGACGGATTATACTAGTGGGCTTTGGTTTAAGCCGGATCCTAGTATTATATTATTGGATTAGTTTAGTCATACAGTATTCGTGTTTTTCGTAAACACGGATGCGGGTATGAAAATGCGAATGAGGGGCATTCTCGTAATTTGTCGGGAAAGCTTCTAGAAGAAGGTGACTCATTAGGGTTTATTTCTTTTATGGATTAAACTTATTGAAGTGCAGGAAATAAGGTGTAGTTTTCATTAAATGAACCATGACTCATGGTAATGATTCATCATATGAATTAAATGAAGCATGCTTGATATTTATAAGATATTTTTTGTGAGATATTTTCATGCTTCATTTTATTCACAAATAAGTTATGCTTCATAATAATTATCACAAACACTTTGTCTCTCCTCAAGCTCTCTTCTTCTTCCTCTTAACCCTAATTGTCTCATGAGTTGAGAATCCTTGGGTTAGTGAGACTAACAAATCTTTAATCACTCTCTATATTCTCTAGGTCACTTAGATTAGCACTCAGTCACTTAGTTACCTCATCTTAGAGGTTAAAGCTCAAGGTAGGCACTCTCGGGTGGATCTTCTTCGACTTGAGGTGGCCGACGAGGAGGTGTGTTCCATACTCACTACTAGGAGCTTACAAAGAGGAGGAGGACAACAAGAACACGAAGGACTTGGAACATTAGGTATAATCTTCTAACATAGTTGATAATACCTCTAGCTAGTTTGTTAGTTATGGTTTACCTAAGATCTTGGTGTTAAAGTCGATGTTACCTTTTTGTAAAAATCATTTTTTACCCGTTCCGCCTCCCCGCTAACCCGTAGGATGTGTAATGTCGACTTACACAAAGATGATCTACATCGAGGAGACACTAACCCAAGCTATAACTTCGCTAATTGTAGAATTTGTGAAGCAAACACCCTAATCTAAATGGCATGTAGTAGAGGATGATGAAGTAGGAAATTTTTCTCACTTTAGAAATGATTTTCTTACATATCTTCTCATATCTTCATTGAAACTAAAAAGCTTAAGAGGAAGAAGGAGATGAAAACTCTCATGATAATTATCCAGAGGATAATTGCAACCCTAGGTTAGTTAGTATCATATACTAACCTCTGTAGAGTGTTAACCATGGCTAGATTTAATAGGTTGGGTTAATAAATATCTTAGGCAAAACAAAAGAGTGGACTTGGTCAATGCAAACAACAAGCTTCTAAAAGCTTCATGCTATGACAATTTCCCACCATTTTGTAATTACCAAAATAAATTAAAACCCTAGCAATTAAACCAAGCATAGTGTAAGTCATACACACACCCAAGTTGCATGTATCATCAAACATGACACAATAATATGTACATAAATATATATCACATATATACATATGCACAAATCAAATGAGAAAAGAAATCTTAAGTGAATTAATATTAGTTAATGCAATTTAATATATCAAATATATAATTATACATTAAATCATTAAATCAACACTTGATTTAATAATCCGGTTATATCATATATAACCGATTAATATCAAATGTAACAACTTATCGAATCAACACTTGATCCGATAACCCGTCTATATCACATATAACCGACCTATGTCACATATCGCGCGAATAGAATACGGTATCTAATATCGCATTAATCTCGGTCCCGCACATATCACATATGTGCTCCTACTCCATTTCGCTTAAGCCAGGAAACCTCTGTGTTGGACTCTAAAGACTCGTCAATACGCCGGCAGTAGGTGATGATCATATCAAACACCCATAAGCCGCAAGCGGTCTGCTAAACGTAACGGCCACCCGGGTTTGAGCGATCAGATGATCAACAATCAAGCATGCTCGTACTCTTGCGAATCCAAACAGTAACACTACCGTATAGTCCGGTCTCTTCATCTGATATATCGCATATCTCGTCTAGGGGTGGTAAACGTCAGACCCCAGTAATTCGATAATTCGTGCCGATATGAGGCTCATAACGGGTCGAGAAACTACTGATAACACTTACCAGTATATCTCTGAAGCAGCCCTGGCCAGGGGCCTCCTGTTATAGCCAATCGAGCACAGCACAACATCAAATCCCAATACCGAGAGAAATGAAACCCCTCCTATCGCTCATTGCCTCCATGTGATTCGGGACTGTACCCAAAAGCCACCATTTTGCACGTTCTCTTGAACGTGGTAAGGTGGAAATCAAAGCACAGTAGGAATCACACAAGACACTATGACGATCTCGGGTCTACAGACTAACCTGTACCAGTGTCACGAGAGAACTGCTATCTGACGATAGGTATAATACCATCTAGGAGTTCTCGGCGAGTCCGTTCAGTGTACCCAGTCTCCACTGAGCACCCGTATACCATATCTGATGTCAAACACCAATGGATATGGGATCATCCATCGCCCATATACATGGGTCGAAAAGTTATACACTAGTCTACTCTGTTATATCGATGCCCTGTCTCGATACACCTACGACTAGGAACATTTGAAGGATTTACTTATAGACTACTCTGTCCCCACTAGTATGACCTGCATCATAATCCTGGTAGTCAAGTACTCATCCTAAGGGCTTTATCAACATTTAACATAGAGACAATCTGTGTACATGTTAAGATAAATAGCAACCAGATAGCATACTATCATGTCGAGTAAGAAAGTCCTCCCTATATATGTCCAAGCATCCACTACAATATAAATCGTATGTATAGTAATGGCCTCTAGGTCATACATATAACTAACAATCTCCCACTTACACTAGGGCTATCTGTTGTGGTATCCAATACCCAACAATCAACAGTGGTTGAAGTATCTCATACTCAACCATCCCATAAAAGACTCTCCCGGGAATAGGCCTTTGTTTGTGGATCCGCCCTGTTGTCCTTTGTGTATACTCTCCTAACCTCGATCTCCCTGGAGATCATCCATCTCCATGATCAGGTGATACTGCCTAAGAATATGTCTCGATCACTGATGGGATGGGGATTCTTAGGCCTAAGCCACAACTCCATTTTCATACAATGGTAGGACCAAGTTCTTCTCATGAACTTTTATACATCCAGACTACCTCTTTGGTAGCATCCTTAGTAGCGATGTATCGAGCCTTTATCGTCTAGTTTGCTACGGTATCTAGCTTGGAACTCTTCCAACATCCCATCCCTCCACTGAGGGTAAAGACAACACCTGTGACTGATATTCAGTCGACCTACCACCCTGGAAGCTATCCAGTGATTCTCCCAAGGATCGATTGATACCATCTCACTACACCTAATGACAATCCTAACATCCACATAGATCTATCTCATAGATCCAAAACCCAGGATTTAGAAGGTATCACCTTGATCCTATATGGAGAATCCTTGTGATAAGAGGAGATTGACCGAGTGTAGCATTGGAAACTCTTTTCCTATCAAGAGTATGTCATCCATGTACATTACGAGGAAGACCGCCATACTCTCTACAACTTTTTTGTATATACAAGGTTCATCTACCATTTTGATGAAGTCAAACGCTTTGACCATCACATCAAAACAGATGTTCCAACTCCGCGATACATGCTTTAACACATAAAGCAACTTGCACACGTTTCCGCTGCTCCCACTGTTTACGAAGCCCTCCCGATTTGTACTTATAGATGCTCTCTTCTAAATCACTATTTAGAAAACCAGTCATGACACCCAACCGCCAGATATCGTAGTCATGGTATGCAGTAATGGCAAGTAGGATCCGGATGGACTTAAGCATAGCTACTGGAGAAAAGGTTTCATCATAAACCACACCTGGTCGATGATGAGAACGTTTTGCAACAAGTCTAGCTTTGAAAGTCTCAACTTTTCCATGTATACCAAGTAATCTTCTCAAGATATACTTACTCCTGATGGGGACTTAACCCTTCAGATATAACAACCAAGGTCCATACTTTGTTGGTGTATATGGATTCCATCTCAGATCGCTTAGCATCCAACCATTCTTACAGAGTCCCCACTCCTGATGGCCTGCTCGAAACTAGTTAGGTCATCTTCTCATGATGCCATCCTCGCTCCCACTGTCATAGAGAAAAACCGAAGTATCTCTCAGATGGATGAGGAACCCTACCGATCGGCGGAGAGGCTGAGGTTCTTCGGGAACTATTGAATCCTTCGGTTCTACCAAATCATCAGCTGTAGTTTGTGTAGCTGGAACTCGTTCCAGTTCTACCTCATGACTACTAATTTCATCACAAGAAATTTCTTTTCTAAAAGGTGGCATGCTGAGAAACAAAACAACTTTTGCTCCTCAGTGTGGTAGAAGATATTCCCTTGCGAATGCTTGGGATATCAAATAAACTTCCACAGAACTGACCTTGCCTCGAGCTTTCCGGATCTTGCTTTTGGCAAAGGCCGGACAACCCAAAATCTTAACTTGCTTAAGATATGGACTCTTCCCATACCGTAACACATATGGAGTGATAGGGATCTGATTTGGTTGGAACCCTATTCGATAGGTATGCAGCTTCTCAAGTGCATAACCCTAAAAAGGAAATAGGTAACTCAGTAGTACTCATCATAGAGCACACCATATCTACATAGGGTGAGATTGCTCTGTCCCGATACACCGACATGTTGTGGTGTATACGAATGAGTAATACTAAGAGAGAATCTCATTTTCCTTTAGAATAGTCCAGGAACTCCATGCTGAAGTATTCTCCTCCTCGATCACATCAAATGACATAATACTTATACCTATTTTGGTTCTCTACTTCTAACTTATATTCTTTGAATTTCTCAAAAGCTTCAGACTTGTGTTTCAACAGGATCATATGTGCGAATCTTGAGAGATCATAAGTGAATGTAATGAAGTACAAAGAACCAGTCCTGGCATGTGTAGACAGGGGACCTACATACATCATCACGTATCAATCCTAAGAGTTCATTAACTCTTTCTCTGTTTCCAATAAACGGAGATATGGTCATCTTATCTTTGTGACATGACTGGAAAGATGTAAGTCGATGTACAACACCCCAATACTTGTGGGGAGGCGGAAATATGAAAAACGATCTTGTTCTATGGTTAAACATCGACTAACCGCATGAATCGTTTGCTAAACAATACTTAACAAAACCTATAGAGTTCTAAACTACTATGTTATGAGATTATACCAAACGGTTCTAGTCCTTCGTCTTTACGTTATCTACGGCCTCTTTGGATCTCCACGTCCTCCTCGGCTTCCTTCCCTGACAGACGATCCACCCGAGAACCCTAATCCAACCTATAACCTCTAAACTTGAGGTTACTTAGTTTCTCTAGTTGCTAATTAGAGTAGCTAAGGTGATGTAGAGATAGGTTATGGAGTGATTAGTCTTTCCTAATCCTTGTTCTCAACTCATGAGGGGTGGGATTAAGGTTTGGTGAAGGAGAGAGAGAGAGAAGATGATAATGATAATAATAATAATAATAATGAAATAGCTTCTCACTTGATATATGAAACATAATGAATTAAAATGAAATGAATAATATGAGATTATTCATCATGTTTCATTAATGCAAGTGGGTGATTCATTATGTGAGTCATTAAGTATTTAATAATGCATTAATGACATGATGAATCACTCACAATGAGTCACTAAATCATTAAATGAAAATGCCACCTCTCCCTCCAAGTCACATCCTTCTAGAAGCTTCTCGGAAAATTATGAGAACGCCCCCCTCATCCGTGAAAACACGGAAAAACTTTAGACTGTATAAATCTAATAACCTGATACTAGAATCTGGCTTAAACCAAAGCCGGCAAGTAAAAACTGTCCGAATGTCGTACGTGCGTTCAAACACGTATGCGTCCGAACCTTTGTCGTAAAACCTTACGACCTCTATATCTTTTCGCCTGGGTTTGGGAAATCTTTGTGTGGGACTCTAAAGACTCAACTACAACGCTGGCAGTGGGTTTAACCACAGACCGCAAGCGGCACTCGCTGTACGTAACGGTCCCCAGGTAGTTGTTGATAAGAAAGCCGATGAGGTAACCCATCTGAAATCATACTGAGCCTGTCCGTGACAATATCCGCGCAGTCCGATTTGTTCGTCTAAGAGTATCGCATGCATGGTCTAGGGAGGTGAAGAGTGATGAATAAAGAAGACCAAGAATAAAACTAGGCAAGAAATGAGAATACAAAAATTGACCATTCCTTCTCAAAATTCTGGGCTATTTATAGGCCAAGAAATGAAACCCTAGGGCAACCAACAGAACCCTGACGAAATGACCAAACTGCCCCTGAAATCTCGTGCTCTGAACTGTCTGTACGGCCGTGGATCCGCCGCCTATAGCCCCCTATGGCCGCGGATCCGCGCCCCTACTGTGGGTTTAGGGTGTGGGCTTCTGAGTGTTTTCCTGGTCTCCTGTCCCCTCTTGTCTGGTGTGTATATTTTCTGAAAAATCTATCCCATTTCTTCCAGAATTTCTATTGAGCAAAGGTGGACTTTTTTGTGGATGATTGCCTCGAGCTCCGCATAGATCTCTTGGATTTTGTGCTACCATTGAGCCTTGTGCATGAGAATGACGTTGATTTGACACTTTGTCTTCCTAAACTGGTAACTGGCAACATACGGATGAAGAGCGGAGACCGTGTTTTTATCTGTGGTTGGCAGGAACCGGATTTTGTCGTGTTTTCCATGAATTTCCCCGTTTGAGAACCGGGAACCTGTATCCTGCAATTGACTAGCAAACACGGCTCAAGAGTATCTACCGATATGCAATGTGATAAAAATTGGGCGGTATGAAAATGCAAAAATCTGATATGAACAGGAGGTGGTGGACGTCAGACCCCTAATAACCGTACAATTCGTGTCGGTATGGCTCTATCATCATCCGAGAATCTACTGATCAATCTATCAGTAATTCTCAATCAGCCCGGGCCAGGGACTTATGGTAATGACCAACCGATCACCGTGCGATATCAACTCCCTATACCGGGAGAGACGAATCCCAAACAGTCCCTCACTGCCACCACGTGGCTCGGGACTGTGCCCAACTAAAACCTGTTTGCACGACTCCTTTGAATCGTGGTAGGGTAGTAATTAAAGCACAGTGGGAACTCACACGAGAAAAATGACGACCTTAAGTCAACGGACTATCTGCACACATGTCACCTGAGAACTGCTATCTGACGTTAGGTATAATACCATCCAGTCAGTTCTCGGCAAGTCCTGTCCGGTGTACTCACACCCAGTGAGCATCTGTATACAATCTTAGGTGCACTCCACCAATGGCTGCGGGACCAGTCCATCGCCCCTCCTCAGGGTCTTAATATGTATACACTAGTCTACTCCAGAGTATCGATGCCCAATCTCGATACTCCTGCGACCATGGACATCTAAGGGTGTGCCTATTGACTATCCAGCTCCCACTAGTATGACTGCCATCACAACGCCGGTAGTCAGACAAACACCCTATGGGCTTTATCAACATATATATATAAATACCAAGTAAAATATATCATACGTTAACACAAAGACAAACAAAATAGCGTACTATCATATTAAGCAAGACTGTCATGTACATACATATCCCAAGCGTCCTATACAATGTAGGCCTTTAGGGCATATATATCCAACAATCTCCCACTTTCACTAAGGCCTATAATTGGTGCAATGAGTACCCACTGTCTCTACCAGATCCAGTTGCTGGTGTACCGCATGCCCAACATCTCAAATAGCCTCTCGAACTGTACTTGAGGAATGGTCTTGGTGAATGGATCTGCCGTGTTGTATTTTGTGTCCACTCTCCGTATCTCGATCTCCCGACGATCTACGATCTCCCTGATCAGGTGAAACCGCCTTAAGATATGCCTGGATTTCTGATGGGACCTTGGTTCCTTTGCTAAAGCTACAGCGCCATTGTTATCGCAATACAAAGGTATTGGATTGGCAATGGACGGAACCACCTGAAGTTCAGAAATGAACTTCCTCATCCAGACAGCCTCTTTTGCGGCTTCACCAGCAGCTATATACTCAGCCTCCATAGTTGAGTCTGTGACGGTATCCTGTTTGGAACTCCTCCAACATACTGCCCCTCCATTGAGGGTAAACACAAAACCCGAAATGGATTTAGAATCATCTTTGTCACTTTGGAAGCCGGAGTCGGTAAAAGCCTCTACTTGGAGGTCCCCATTACCGTAAATCAAGAACATCTCCTTAGTCCTTCTCAGGTACTTGAGAATGTTCTTCACTGATATCCAATTTTTCTCACCTGGGTCAGACTGATACCTGCTTACCACACTAAGTGCGTAAGCTACATCCGGTCTGGTACATAATATCGCATACATTATTGATCCTACCGCCGAAGCGTAGGGTATAATGCCCATGCGAGCCCTCTCTTCATCGGTCTTAGAAGACATCTCTTTGGAGAGGGTGATTCCGTGACAAGCGGGCATATTGCCGCGCTTGGAATCTTCCATACTAAATCTCTTTACTATGGTGTCAATATACCTGGACTGTGAAAGTCCCAACATTCTATTAGATCTATCACGATGGATCTTAATGCCCAGAATGTATTATGCATCTCCCAAGTCTTTCATAGAGAATTTCTATGACAAAAAGAGCTTTATTGATTGTAGCATAGGGATATCATTCCCTATCAGTAGTATGTCGTCGACATATAAAACGAGGAAGACTACTGCTCTTTCTACAATCTTCCTATAAATACATGGTTCATCTACATTTTTGATAAAGTCAAATTCTTTGACTGTCTCATCAAAGCAGATGTTCCAACTCCGCGATGCTTGCTTTAATTCATAAATGGATTTAAGCAATTTGCACACTCTTCCGCTGCTCCCACTGTCTAAGAAACCTTCTGGTTGATCCATGTAAACACTTTCTTCTAAATGTCCATTTAGAAAAGCTGTTTTTACATCGATTTGCCAGATTTCATAGTCATGGAAGGCAGCAATGGCAAGCATGATCCGAATGGATTTAAGTAAAGCTACTGGTGTAAAAGTTTCATCATAGTCCAATCTTGGTCTTTGACGAAAACCTTTTGCAACTAGTCTAGCTTTGTAGGTTTCCACTTGTCCAAATGCACCAATCTTCTTTTTGAAGATCCATTTGCACCCAACTGGTTGTACCCCAGGAGGAGCAACTTCTAAAGTCCATACTTTATTGGTGTACATGGATTCCATTTCGGATCTCATAGCATCCAGCCACTTCATTGAGTCTCTACTCGTGATAGCCTGCTGAAAACTAGTAGGCTCATCATCATCATCGATGATGCAATCCTCTCGATCCCCATCAAGAAGAAAACTATAGTATCTTTCAGGTGGATGAGAAAGCCTACTAGATCTATGGAGTGGCGTTGGTTCGTCATGTTCTATTGAAATCTGAGATTCTTCTAAGTCCTCCGTAGCAGTTTGAGGTTCTGGAATTTCTTCCAGTTCTACCGCGCTCCCACTAATTTCTTTTGCAAGAAATTCTCTTTCTAAGAAGACAATGTGACGAGCGACAAACATCTTTTGTTCTTCAGTGTGGTAGACCATGTACCCCCTTGAATGCTTGGGGTATCCTACAAACTTGCATAAAACCGATCGTGCCTCGAGTTTGTCCGGATTATGCTTTTTAACATATACCGGACACCCCCATATCTTGATATACTTGAGATATGGTCTCTTCCCACACCACATTTCATATGGAGTGGTAGGTACAGACTTAGTTGGAACTCTATTCAATAAGTATGCGGCTGATTCTAGAGCAAATCCCCAGAAGGAAAGTGGCAACTCAGCACTACTCATCAATGAACGCACCATATCTAATAGCGTGCGATTCCTCCTTTCTGATACACCATTATGCTGAGGTGTATAAGGTGGAGTAAGCTGAGAGAGAATTCCATTCTCTTTTAAGTATTCAAGGAAACTGGTACTTAAGTATTCTCCACCTCGATCAGATCGAAGTGTATTGATGCTTTTACCAGTTTGTTTCTCTACTTCATTTTTATACTCCTTAAACTTCTCAAAAGCCTCGGATTTATGCTTTATTAAGAACACATGTCCATACCTAGAGAAGTCATCAGTAAAAGTGATGAAGTAGGAGTGACCACTTCGTGAATGTATAAACATCGGACCACATACATCACTGTGAACTAGTCCCAAGAGTTTAGTGGCTCTTTCTCCGTGTCCGGTGAACGGAGATTTGGTCATTTTTCCTTTGATACATGATTGACAAGTTGCATATGATGAATATTCAAACGGATCTAAATATCCATCTTTATGTAACTTGGTCAACCTTGTTTCATTTATATGACCAAGTCTACAATGCCATAGGAAGGCTTGATTCGAATCTGGAGCCTTTCTTTTACGCGTGTTTTGAATATAGAAAATTTGAGGTTGATTAAGTATGTATATGTCGTTTTCCAGTGTGCCATACCCAATCAGTTCTTGATTCAGGTGAATGTTCATAACATTTCTTTCAAGCGCAAAACTATATCCTTCATTCGATAACAAAGATACTGATATAATATTACACAACATACTGGGAATACAAAAACAGCTGTACAACACCAAAATGTGTCCACTAGTCAACCCTAGGTGATATTCCCCTATTGCAATTGCATCTACATGCATTCCATTGCCCATCCGGAGAGTCATATCACCTCTCCCCAGCACTATACTATTTCTCAGATCCTGCAATGAATTACAAATGTGAGAACCAGAACCGGTATAAAGTATCCATGATGTAGAGTTAACTGAAAGAAAATTTTCGATTACAAACATACCTGAAGTTGAAGCAACTACTTGCTTCATGTCCTTGGCTTTGAAGGCCTGACAATCCTTCTTCCAGTGCCCTTGCTTGTGACAATAGAAGCACTCGTTCTTTTCTGTCTTCACCCTTCCTGCCTTGTTCGTTCCCTGTACCTTCTTGACCCCACCTTTCAGTTTGGTGGCTTTCATCTTCTTCTTCCCTTTAGCTTTCGCTTTAGATTTAGAAGAAGATGATTGGCCAACATACATGTAACACCTGAGGTCAGGGTTAGTAGTGATTAAGTGTTAATGTGGGATTTTTGGCAATAAGTTTACCAAAAACGGGTTTCTTATAGACTATCTGGTTTTGTGGTTGTTTTGTGGAATTTTATCTCAACCACCCACACTTGTGCACGATAGCCAGGGGTAAGAATAGGATATGCCATATCTTGAGCTTGTGAGTCGTTGTGCTAAGTTAACCATGGTGGTCTAAACTTCCTTGTTTTGTTTGGTGTTGATTGAGGGGTTGTAGTATTAATTTGGTTTAAGATTGGGGTTGTCGTAAGGAGAGGTTATGATGAGCCTTGATTGTTTCATACTTCCTTCTTTTCAGAATCTCATTTGCCTCTCAAACTCATCATATATACACACACACATCAGCAATTTTCAGCTGATTTCAGCCAGCCAAAATCAGCACCAGCAGCTCCCATCATTATCACAACACAATCCCCTGCTTAAATTCAGCAATCAGATCTCATAACATCAGCCCAAGAAAGAAATCAGCCATATCACACTTTTTCAGCCACCAAAAGTCAATTTCAGCCACACCTATAACCTCATAGCTCAGCCGTAGCTGCTGCAACAGCAGCCCCCACATCACATCAGCCAATTTGTGCGCAAATTCAGCCTTGAGGTCAGCTATGGCTGCTGCCACAGCCACCTAACACCATGGAAATTCAGCTGAGGCTAGCCCATCATTGCATCAGCCCTCCCCTACCACTCTACAACAGCACCAAGTCACATCAGCCCCAAATTTTCAAACTTCATCAGCCATTTCAACAGCAACAGCTGTTACATCAGCCCCAAACTCTTTACATAAACCTTCCCCCATAATCACACAACCCTTCCCACAATCATACTACCATCCCTGCTGCTGCTGCTACTTCAAACAGCAACAAAAACAGCAATAACACCATCAGCTAGCAGCACCAGCAACCCATTTTCTTGCATCAGCATCAGCAGTTGCTGCACCAGCATCAGCCTCTATACCATACACCACACCATACCATATCATACACCACACCACACCACACCATACCACACAACTCCTTACAACAACAACAACAACAACAGCAACAACACCATCAAACAGCAACAACATCAGCAAAACTCAGTTTTTGCATCAGCATCAGTGCACCAGCTCGGATTCCAGCAGCTCCAGCTCACTACAGCAGCACCTACCCTCTTCTTCTTCTCCTTCTCCCTTGTTGCAAGGTTCCTAGAGGGTATAACTCTTGAACTTTTCGTATATTACATAGATTAGATGCTTGTTTAGCTAGTTATTGCGACAAATAGAATTTTCATGCTAGAATTGTGCCATGATGCTAGATTTAGAGATTTTGGAGTGTTTGTAGTTTAATGAGCCATCTTTAGTGTTAACTAACCTGTTGAAGCCCAGTAGTATCATTAAAATTGGATGGTTAGCCTAATTTGCTAAAATTTCGATAAACTAGCTTAATCGGTGTCCGTATCATGCTTAGAAGTGATATTGGGAGTTTTATGGAAATTTTGAGAAAAGTGAGAGTTACGTTAGTTATAATAAACTTCTTAGGTCCTAGTGAGGCCAGCCAACCAGAGAAATCCCCCAGATTTCTCATAGAAACCCGATTTACCCGACTTGGCGTATTTTAGCAGATTTAGTGATTTTTAGCCTTTCTGAAATCTGCTGTTGACCCGATCACTTCAGAATAATTCTAGAGAAGACTGCAGCATGGTGAGAGGAGTAGGAACACACACCCAAAGCACGAGGACCCACCTCCCCAACTTGGCCGCTTTTTTCCTCATTCTGGCCGCAAATTGCGGCCAGAGTAGGGAGTGGGGTGTGGGTATTTTGGGTGTAGGGTTATTCTGGGTAGGATAGTGTGTTGGTATCTCTAACTTTTCAAGTTTGGCCCTGAGGCAAAATCTGGAACAAATTACGTGTTTTCGATGTTTTAAGACTTGTGCGACACGCGCGTGATACGCGTGGTTCTGTGGCGCGCTGCGCGACACAGCGTGTCAGTTCTGATTCAGGTAGGTTTGTGCGCGTCGCGTCTTGTCGCATCGCGTCGTGTGCACACGCGTTTGGTTTCACGCACGCGTATTCCTTTTGTCGATATATTGCGTTTTGCATGACTTTTCCTTATATGGTGACTCATGTGAATTCTAGGTTCGCCGGCAGGAACTTCAAGCGCAGCTGAAAAGGGAAAACAGGTGGTCGGACACACTTAGCACAGGACCACTGGTGAGTAGATTTAACATCTACGGGGGACAATCGTTTGGATGGCGCGAGTCGCCCGATAGATTTAGTAGACTTGGTATTACTGGTAACATTGAAGTAAAAATGATAAAACTTGCATGATAATTGCTGTAGTCAGTACCTATATGATGTTCCATATAAGCAGATTCATTATAGGACACATGCACCATTACCAGGTTTTATATGTTGCACGAGCACTATTCATGTGGACACACACACCCTGGTAATTGCCATGTCACGACACTAAATGACTTTTAATCTGAAATATGTTAACTGCCTAGAAATGTGACATTGAAATAAGTATTTAAATTGATACCATAAGCATTCATAACCATCAGCATATGCATTTATGATAATTTTGTGAGATTTATGATATTTCTGGATTTCGGGGGAAAGCCGCAAGATTTTCAACTGATATTTGTTAAATATAAAAGCTGCGGTTTCCTAGTGATGTAAAGTGTCGTCCACCATGAGTTTGCTGTGGTTTTGAGACCCGTTTCGAGGAGGTGGATGAACCGTCTCGGGTACATGGTGGGCCCGGTATGGTACCTCGGGGCAAGAAGATCGCAGATGATGGCGTTGAGCCTGGCAGGGGACGGACTACCTACCAGTGATTTCATTTGGCACGGCGGATATCCAGAGGATACCGACCGTGGCTGCTGGATTGAGATATGGATTTTGATATGGATCAGCCGGATAGCTGAGGCCAGAGATACTGGACATGGATATATGAGATTTGGTCAGTTTGGAGGTGTCGTTGCTGGACACGGATTTTACTGTTTTTCCTGGATATTATTACTGATGTTTAAAAAGGGGAGTTTCAAAACAAAGGAAGAATAATTCTCATACACACTTGATTGTATTTTCATGTGGCATACATACCTGTTATCACCTCCATGTGACATATACTTGCTAGTATACTGTTGATGCATACACACCTGCTGGTACATATAGCTATACCTGTTTTAGGGATGTCGGAACACTTGCGTGCATGCATACGATAGCCTTAGTAAATGTTATCTATTACTCACGAGCTGGCAACTCACCCCCGTTGTGCCACAGCTTCTCTTCAGGTCCATTCCGTCAGCACTGTAGCGGCGGATACCTTTGCTTCATTTGTACTTCTTGCCTGGACTAGAGGCTTTTGCTCATAGGTGGGTTATTATCAGTTTGTACCACCTTATTATGCTCATTGTATCTAGAGTACTCCATCTACTGTCACTACCATATCTACGACTACTGTTGTTGCTACTACTGTTGCCATTACTGCTACTATCATTTCAGTTGTACCTGTTTTATTCGGATGACTGTATATTGACCTAGATGTGAGATTGTGAGACTTGAGGATTTATTTATGATGTATCAGGGTCGAGCTCACTTGAGTCGACATGTTATTCCTCATGCACTGATTTCTTTTATATTCTGCTGGAAATTTTGGAATAAGGGCAAATTGATTAGGTAATGAGGTAAATGCTTAAATTAATTGGTTTTTCCTTCACTCTAAATTCTTAATTGTGTTTTGTATTCTGGGCTTCGGCTTACTTACTTTACGGACGCCTTGAGACGTTTCGTAACTTAAGTGCCGGTCGCGTTCCGTACTTTTCGGGTTGTGACAAAGTTGGTATCAGAGCGATAGGTTTCACCTTTCCGAGTGTAGGATGACCCTTAGTAGATGGAGTAAGTGACTTAAGCAGGGTAGCGTAGTGTACGTATGTCCGCGGCATACTTGCGTTGCGGTACTCCGCCTAGGTGACTTTAGGATATACTTGCTTGAAATTCCTTCTTCAATTCCGTGTATCCTACGATCTTATTCATGTTCCTGTACCAGCTACTATGCCGCCAAAGACTACCAGAGCACAGAGGGCTGCCGCCCGAGACGAGATTCGAGCTGGCTCATCCGAGACTAGGACTGAGCAGGGTAGTATGCCTACACCGCCGGAACAAACCGATCTGCCTTTCCCAGGCCGTATGGATAGACTCGAGACTGGTATGGAGGAGTTGCGACAGATGATGGGGAGTATGCAGGAGCTACGTCAGATGGTAGGATCCTTCGTTGCGGCTAGTCATGCACCGAGGCCGGAGGATGTACCCACTGCATCCCAGACTACTGTGATACCTGCTCCTACTACTACCACCGTGACCATCCCGGTTTCGCTACAGGAGTTCATGAGGCTGAGACCTCCAGTTTTTACGGGTACCGATGTAGCGTAGGACCCGCAGACGTTCCTTGACAGCTTGGCCAGGATCTGCCGTTCACTGAGATGTTCCGATGATCGCTGGGTAGAGCTTGCGAGTTTCCGACTAGAGGGTCTCGCACAGATATGGTGGGAGTCAGTTCTGAGAGGTCGAGCTGCAGGTCTATCGCCCATGACCTGGACCGAGTTCACAGCAGTTTTTCTTGACCGATTCCTTCCGGAGAGCGTTCGCGACGTCAGAGCTCGTAGTTTCGAGGCCTTGGTCAAGACACCAGGGATGACGGTGTCTGAGTATGATGTTCAGTTTACACAATTGTCCCGATATGCTCCGTATCTAGTGGATACCGAAGAGAAGAGAGTGAAGAGGTTTATACAAGGACTGGATGCCCAGTTATATCTTGCCATTGGCGCCCAGCATTTCGATACCTATTCGGCAGCTATGAATACAGCATTGCGGATGGAGGCACGTATTTCAGCAACTTCGGCTGTTACCGGGCTGAAGAGGATTCGTACTGGCATGCCAGATCAGAGGCAGCATGCCAGATTCCTTCCAAGAGATAGGACCGGCAGAGGATTTGGACGAGGTCATCTATATGGATCGTATACACAGGGACAGCAGTCGTCGCCAGGATGTTTTGGGTGCGGAAGTCTGCACCATCGTGTTAGAGACTGTCCAGCAAGGCGACAGGGAGCGACGACCGTTCCGCATGTGACTCTACCTCCATCACCGCCCCCTCCTCAGAGAGCCTTACTTCCTGCCACAGGCAATGCTCCACGCCAGTTGGGTGTACCCAGAGGCCGTGGACGTGGCGTACCGATCCAGAGAGGACGAGGAGGCAGAGGCCGAGGCCGAGGTCAGCCCGCTATCGGAGGAGGTCAGGCCCGAGTTTTTGCATTAACACCCCAGGATGCGCAGGCATCCAATGCCGTCGTTACAGGTACTCTAGCAGTTTGTTCTGTTGATGCACGCGTGTTATTTGATCCCGGATCCACGCACTCTTATGTTTCCACACACTTTGTACCGAGTTTGGGTAGAGAGTCCGGTTTGCTTGATCAGCCGCTTGTTGTGACCACTCCTATGGGAGAGTCCTTTGTTGCTAGGCACGTGTTCCGATCATGTACCGTTCGTATTGGCGAGCGAGAACTGCCTGTCGACTTGATCCTTCTGGAGATGTTGGACTTCGACATTCTTTTGGGCATGGATTGGTTAGCCACGTGCTATGCGTCTGTGGACTGCCGTGAGAAGACAGTTAGATTTTGTTTTCCCGGCGAGTCAGTTTTTGTTGTAAAGGGGGACCGTGGTGCCGCCCCTCACATGTTGATTTCTTCTCTTCGCGCTAACCAGCTATTGAGGAAGGGATGTCAGGGATTCTTGGCTTATGTCAGTGATACTAGAGCTACAGATGTTCCGTTGGACCAGGTCCCGGTTGTTTGTGAGTTCCCTGATGTTTTCCCTGATGAGCTTCCTGGACTACCGCCTGAGCGCGATGTCGAGTTCTGTATTGATTTAATTCCTGGCTCGGGACCTATTTCTATACCGCCTTATCGAATGGCCCCGGCGGAACTTGGAGAGTTAAAGGTTCAGCTGCAAGAATTGTTAGATAAGGGACTTATTCGACCTAGCGTTTCACCTTGGGGTGCTCCGGTCCTGTTTGTCAAGAAGAAGGACGGAAGTTTGCGCTTATGTATCGACTACCGCCAGCTAAACAAGGTTACCGTACGGAACAGATATCCGTTGCCACGCATAGATGATTTATTCGACCAGCTTCAGGGTGCGGGTTATTTTTCAAGGATCGACTTACGATCAGGATATCATCAGCTGCGAGTCCGACAGGAGGATGTACCGAAAACAGCCTTCCATACACGCTATGGCCACTATGAATTTTTGGTGATGTCATTCGGACTCACCAACGCCCCAGCTGCATTCATGGATTTGATGAACCGTACATTCAGGCCGTATCTTGACTTGTTCATCATCGTGTTCATCGACGATATTTTGGTGTATTCCCGGAGCCGAGAGGAGCACGAGCAGCATTTGCGGATTACTTTGCAGACCTTGAGAGAGCATCAGCTTTTCGCAAAATTTTCCAAGTGTGCATTCTGGTTGGACAGCGTCGGATTCTTGGGTCACGTGATTACGAGAGACGGCATATGTGTGGACCCGAAGAAGATCGAGGCCGTCCAGCAGTGGCCCAGACCGACATCAGTTACGGAGATCCGTAGTTTTCTAGGCCTTGCAGGCTACTACAGGAGATTTATACAGGATTTCTCCCGTATAGCTGCACCTTTGACAGGTTTGACCCGGAAGGGAGTTCCTTTCATTTGGACGGAGGAGTGCGAGCAAAGTTTTCAACAGCTACGAACCTGTTTGACTACGGCGCCAGTATTATCTTTGCCTTCGGGATCAGGCGGATTTGTGGTCTACTGTGATGCTTCGCGAGTAGGGCTAGGATGTGTATTGATGCAGCATGACAGGGTGATCGCGTATGCTTCGCGACAATTGAGGAAGCATGAACAGAACTACCCTACTCATGATTTGGAGATGGCTGCAGTGGTCTTTGCACTTAAGATCTGGCGACATTACCTATACGGCGAGTCGTGCCAGATATTCACTGACCACAAGAGCTTAAAATACATATTTCAGCAGCGAGATCTGAACCTCAGACAACGTCGTTGGATGGAGTTGGTGAAGGACTATGACTGCGAAATCTTGTACCACCCGGGCAAGGCAAATGTAGTGGCAGATGCTCTGAGCAGGAGGCCCGGGAGTAATCTATCTTATATGTGCGCAGTGCAGAGGCAGTCATCAGCAGATTGGCAGATTTTATGCGACAGCCGAGTTGAGTTCGAGTTCCCACCAACAGGGGGACAGCTCGCGCATGTTCGTGCGCGCCCACAGTTGCTTGACCGAATATATGAGGCACAACGCAGCGATGACCGTTGTGCAGAGATCATAGCACAGATGGGACAGGGCAAATTTTCCGAGTTCGTGGTTGATGAACAGGGAATTTTACGATTTGGATCCAGACTGTGCGTACCAGATGCTGAGGGATTGCGGCGCGATATTCTTGAGGAAGCACACCGATCGGCGTATAGTGTCCATCCCGGTTCCACCAAGATGTACCATGATTTGAGAGAGACCTACTGGTGGGACGGAATGAAGAGGGACATCGCAGAGTTCGTATTAAGATGCCTGACTTGTCAACAAGTCAAAGCCGAGCACCAGAGGCCAGCAGGAGAACTACAGCCGTTACCCATTCCAGAGTGGAAATGGGAGCAGATTTCGATGGATTTCGTTGTGGGTCTACCCAGGACCAGTCGAGGGTATGACTCCATTTGGGTGATCGTAGATCGATTGACGAAAGCGGCTCACTTCCTGCCAGTGAAGACGACTTTCAGCTTCACTCAGTATGCCCAGCTTTACCTCGATGAGATCGTACGATTGCATGGCGTACCGACTTGTATCGTGTCAGATCGAGGCACTCAGTTCACCAGCCGACTTTGGCAGAAACTTCAGAAGGCATTGGGCACTCGTTTGAGTTTTAGCACAGCATTTCATCCGCAGACCGACTGACAATCAGAGCGGACCATTCAGACTCTCGAGGACATGCTTCGAGCGTGTGTTTTAGACTTCGGAGGTAGCTGGGATCGTCATTTACCTTTAATGGAGTTCTCGTATAACAACAGCTTCCAGAATACTATTCAGATGGCACCTTTCGAGGCGTTGTATGGAAGAAGATGTAGATCGCCCGTTTGTTGGACCGAGTTGAGCGAAAGCAGTATTTTTGGACCACAGATCGTGCAGGAGACGACCGAAAAAGTACAGCTGATCCGAGACCGAATGAGGGCAGCCCAGTGCAGGCAGAAATCATATGCAGACAGACGCCGTCGCAAATTAGAGTTCGCAGTTGGCGACCATGTTTTTCTGAGAATTTCTCCGATGAAGGGCGTGATGCGTTTTGGGCGAAAGGGAAAGCTTAGCCCTAGATTCGTAGGTCCCTTCGAGATTCTCGAGCGTGTTGGCGCTGTTGCGTATCGTTTAGCTCTTCCACCTAGTTTTTCAGATGTTCATCCCGTTTTCCACGTATCGATGCTACGCCGTTATCTTCATGATCCTTACCACGCGATTCAGCATCAGACGGTTCAGCTCGAGCCCGATCTTTCGTTCACCGTGCAGCCAGTTGAAATTTTAGATCGGCAAGTGAAGAAACTTCGATCAAAAGTCCTGCCATCCGTGAAAGTTCTTTGGCGCAGCCCAAGCAGTGAGGAGATCACTTGGGAGGCCGAGGGAGAAATGCGGAAGAAATTCCCTCATCTTTTTGAAGGTATGCGTAGTTACATATTATAAAATTCGGGGACGAATTTTCTTAAGGGGGGAAGACTGTAACACCTGAGGTCAGGGTTAGTAGTGATTAAGTGTTAATGTGGGATTTTTGGCAAAAAGTTTACCAAAAACGGGTTTCTTATAGACTATCTGGTTTTGTGGTTGTTTTGTGGAATTTTATCTCAACCACCCACACTTGTGCACGATAGCCAGGGGTAAGAATAGGATATGCCATATCTTGAGCTTGTGAGTCGTTGTGCTAAGTTAACCATGGTGGTCTAAACTTCCTTGTTTTGTTTGGTGTTGATTGAGGGGTTGTAGTATTAATTTGGTTTAAGATTGGGGTTGTCGTAAGGAGAGGTTATGATGAGCCTTGATTGTTTCATACTTCCTTCTTTTCAGAATCTCATTTGCCTCTCAAACTCATCATATATACACACACACATCAGCAATTTTCAGCTGATTTCAGCCAGCCAAAATCAGCACCAGCAGCTCCCATCATTATCACAACACAATCCCCTGCTTAAATTCAGCAATCAGATCTCATAACATCAGCCCAAGAAAGAAATCAGCCATATCACACTTTTTCAGCCACCAAAAGTCAATTTCAGCCACACCTATAACCTCATAGCTCAGCCGTAGCTGCTGCAACAGCAGCCCCCACATCACATCAGCCAATTTGTGCGCAAATTCAGCCTTGAGGTCAGCTATGGCTGCTGCCACAGCCACCTAACACCATGGAAATTCAGCTGAGGCTAGCCCATCATTGCATCAGCCCTACCCTACCACTCTACAACAGCACCAAGTCACATCAGCCCTAAATTTTCAAACTTCATCAGCCATTTCAACAGCAACAGCTGTTACATCAGCCCCAAACTCTTTACATAAACCCTCCCCCATAATCACACAACCCTTCCCACAATCATACTACCATCCCTGCTGCTGCTGCTACTTCAAACAGCAACAAAAACAGCAATAACACCATCAGCTAGCAGCACCAGCAACCCATTTTCTTGCATCAGCATCAGCAGTGGCTGCACCAGCATCAGCCTCTATACCATACACCACACCATACCATATCATACACCACACCACACCACACCATACCACACAACTCCTTACAACAACAACAACAACAACAGCAACAACACCATCAAACAGCAACAACATCAGCAAAACTCAGTTTTTGCATCAGCATCAGTGCACCAGCTCGGATTCCAGCAGCTCCAGCTCACTACAGCAGCACCTACCCTCTTCTTCTTCTCCTTCTCCCTTGTTGCAAGGTTCCTAGAGGGTATAACTCTTGAACTTTTCGTATATTACATAGATTAGATGCTTGTTTAGCTAGTTATTGCGACAAATAGAATTTTCATGCTAGAATTGTGCCATGATGCTAGATTTAGAGATTTTGGAGTGTTTGTAGTTTAATGAGCCATCTTTAGTGTTAACTAACCTGTTGAAGCCCAGTAGTATCATTAAAATTGGATGGTTAGCCTAATTTGCTAAAATTTCGATAAACTAGCTTAATCGGTGTCCGTATCATGCTTAGAAGTGATATTGGGAGTTTTATGGAAATTTTGAGAAAAGTGTGAGTTACGTTAGTTATAATAAACTTCTTAGGTCCTAGTGAGGCCAGCCAACCAGAGAAATCCCCCAGATTTCTCGTAGAAACCCGATTTACCCGACTTGGCGTATTTTAGCAGATTTAGTGATTTTTAGCCTTTCTGAAATCTGCTGTTGACCCGATCACTTCAGAATAATTCTAGAGAAGACTGCAGCATGGTGAGAGGAGTAGGAACACACACCCAAAGCACGAGGACCCACCTCCCCAACTTGGCCGCTTTTTTCCTCATTCTGGCCGCAAATTGCGGCCAGAGTAGGGAGTGGGTGTGGGTATTTTGGGTGTAGGGTTATTCTGGGTAGGATAGTGTGTTGGTATCTCTAACTTTTCAAGTTTGGCCCTGAGGCAAAATCTGGAACTAATTACGTGTTTTCGATGTTTTAAGACTTGTGCGACACGCGCGTGATACGCGTGGTTCTGTGGCGCGCTGCGCGACACAGCGTGTCAGTTCTGATTCAGGTAGGTTTGTGCGTGTCGCGTCGCGTCGCATCGCGTCGTGTGCACACGCGTTTGGTTTCACGCACGCGTATTCCTTTTGTCGATATATTGCGTTTTGCATGACTTTTCCTTATATGGTGACTCATGTGAATTCTAGGTTCGCCGGCAGGAACTTCAAGCGCAGCTGAAAAGGGAAAACAGGTGGTCGGACACACTTAGCACAGGACCACTGGTGAGTAGATTTAACATCTACGGGGGACAATCGTTTGGATGGCGCGAGTCGCCCGATAGATTTAGTAGACTTGGTATTACTGGTAACATTGAAGTAAAAATGATAAAACTTGCATGATAATTGCTGTAGTCAGTACCTATATGATGTTCCATATACGCAGATTCATTATAGGACACATGCACCATTACCAGGTTTTATATGTTGCACGAGCACTATTCATGTGGACACACACACCCTGGTAATTGCCATGTCACGACACTAAATAACTTTTAATCTGAAATATGTTAACTGCCTAGAAATGTGACATTGAAATAAGTATTTAAATTGATACCATAAGCATTCATAACCATCGGCATATGCATTTATGATAATTTTGTGAGATTTATGATATTTCTGGATTTCGGGGGAAAGCCGCAAGATTTTCAACTGATATTTGTTAAATATAAAAGCTGCGGTTTCCTAGTGATGTAAAGTGTCGTCCACCATGAGTTTGCTGTGGTTTTGAGACCCGTTTCGAGGAGGTGGATGAACCGTCTCGGGTACATGGTGGGCCCGGTATGGTACCTCGGGGCAAGAAGATCGCAGATGATGGCGTTGAGCCTGGCAGGGGACGGACTACCTACCGGTGATTTCATTTGGCACGGCGGATATCCAGAGGATACCGACCGTGGCTGCTGGATTGAGATATGGATTTTGATATGGAACAGCCGGATAGCTGAGGCCAGAGATACTGGACATGGATATATGAGATTTGGTCAGTTTGGAGGTGTCGTTGCTGGACACGGATTTTATTGTTTTTCCTGGATATTATTACTGATGTTTAAAAAGGGGAGTTTCAAAACAAAGGAAGAATAATTCTCATACACACTTGATTGTATTTTCATATGGCATACATACCTGTTATCACCTCCATGTGACATATACTTGCTAGTATACTGTTGATGCATACACACCTGCTGGTACATATAGCTATACCTGTTTTAGGGATGTCGGAACACTTGCGTGCATTCATACGATAGCCTTAGTAAATGTTATCTATTACTCACGAGCTGGCAACTCACCCCCGTTGTGCCACAGCTTCTCTTCAGGTCCATTCCGTCAGCACTGTAGCGGCGGATACCTTTGCTTCATTTGTACTTCTTGCCTGGACTAGAGGCTTTTGCTCATAGGTGGGTTATTATCAGTTTGTACCACCTTATTATGCTCATTGTATCTAGAGTACTCCATCTACTGTCACTACCATATCTACGACTACTGTTGTTGCTACTACTGTTGCCATTACTGCTACTATCATTTCAGTTGTACCTGTTTTATTCGGATGACTGTATATTGACCTAGATGTGAGATTGTGAGACTTGAGGATTTATTTATGATGTATCAGGGTCGAGCTCACTTGAGTCGACATGTTATTCCTCATGCACTGATTTCTTTTATATTCTGCTGGAAATTTTGGAATAAGGGCAAATTGATTAGGTAATGAGGTAAATGCTTAAATTAATTGGTTTTTCCTTCACTCTAAATTCTTAATTGGGTTTTGTATTCTGGGCTTCGGCTTACTTACTTTACGGACGCCTTGAGACGTTTCGTAACTTAAGTGCCGGTCGCGTTCCGTACTTTTCGGGTCGTGACAATACAGAACGGGGGTCTTCTCCTTTTTCAAGGAGGTCTCTGCTACCCTCAACATATTGAGGAGCTTTGGAAGATCCGCTTCCATTTCGTGCATGTTGAAATTCAGCACGAACTGAGAGAAGGTGTGGGGAAGGGACTGCAAAATCAAGTCGATATACAAATCGTTCTCTAGCACGCATCCCATGTTTGCGAGTTCCTCAATAAGGATGATCATTTTGAGGACGTGCTCTCTTACAGGCGATCCTGGAGCTAACCTCATCTGGAAGAGTTTCCTTAAGGTTTCATACCTCGCGATACGTGAGTGCTCTCCATACAACTCTTTGACATGGAGAAAGATGGATACAATATCCATACTCTCGTGCTGTTTCTGGAGTTCATTGTTCATGAACGCCAGCACGATACACTTAGCTCGCTCACAATCTAGATCCCAGGTTTTGCGGACTTCTCTGTCCACAACTGAGGAATCTGGTCCAGGGATAAGGGGAGGAACAGCGGTGGTAACATATGCTACTTTGTCATAAGTCAGCGCAATATTGACGTTCCTTAGCCAATCTTTATAGTTCTGCCCGGTCAGTATATTTTTTTCGAGTAATAGTTTTAATCCAGTCATGGTAGCTGCCAGAGAGAGAAAAAAGAAAAACACTCAGCATATGCTCTTGCAAGTTTAGATTAGTTTATTAATTTATCTAAATAGGATGGCTCCCACTGTTTCCTCAAATCCTTCTTCAAAACCTAAAAGAAGAACTAGTCAGGATTTAATCACACGTCACAATTCTTGCTTAACCTTTTAGCTAGGCTGGTGTTGGTACTTCGAGGGAGGTTTTCCAACGCTTTCGCGAAGTTTCTTAATTAAAGAACCTCTTTTCCCTGGAGGCGTAGCCCCTCTAACGCCTTTCTAGGCACCTACTTGGTTTATAGCATTGATTGTTAAGTGAGAGAAATTTCCGAGAGTAATCCTACTCATCAGTGGGATCGGGATCCAACTATCATTGCATGATGCCCTAGATGGAAGCCACTCTAGTCACCACACTCCATAAGATAAGCTAAATCTGCAAGTTTCCTTTATGTTTGAAACTCCCGATGTGATTTTTACCCCAAGCTCTTATAGACCTTGACGTAGGCCAACAAGTCAGAAGACGCAAGTCAAGTTATACCCGTCGTTGTCCTGATAAATTTAAATACATCATACAAGCCCTTGACATAGGCCAACAAGGTGTACGTCTGTATTAAACTAATGCATCTATCTATGCAACAAATAGACACACACACTGCTACCATACACTATGCCTTGACGTAGGCCAACAAGCATAGCATGAATATGATGTGCTGTCTATCTGAAACAACGGAGGGTTACGGCTGGTTTTTGGCAAAAAACCGTTAACGTAATGAACTTGATATGATCGAAGGAACAGTGATAGCTTTTATTTAAAAGGAGTGGTTGAAGCTCCGCATTTAAAATTTGCTTTTTCAAGAAAACCGAGTGGTTTTTAGAAATTGTTCCAACGATTCGGTTTAGGTTTTATTTTCTTTGCATTAATAATAATGCGTCCCATCATTAACCTATCATTACAGATAACAACGAAAATACAACGTCCTCTTATGCCATCCGCATTCTCCACGGGGTCCCGTCATCACCCGTTAGGTTACTTAACTAACGACAGAGCAGGGGCTGGGCTAGCGCGGGTGTAAAACATAAGTGACGTCTAAATAGCTATCATATATAGATATTGTACATTTGTCAGACGCAATAATAGGCATTCCAGATCACAGATAAACAATATTGGATTTGCAAGCAATCCACATTTCTTTTGAGCCTGCAATGAAAAACGGATTGCACAGTTGTGATGAATAGCCAATTTACCCCACCCCAGACCCTTACGGGTACGGCAAACTGCCCGCCAAGTACCAGAAGTGAAGCGGTCTACCTCAACACTTCAAAATACCCAGTAGTTTGTGTACCCACCTTGGGTCTATCCTAGGAGCAAAAAACAGTAAAAAGAATAATACAACGGTGGCTACAACCGCAACCTGGATATGCCCCGCAAAATAATATTACAACTTATTACAATTACATCGAATGAATTAATACAATAACCCATCACAAAACCCGGCTAATCACCGCAACAGTCCAATACAGTTTATATACACAAACAGTTATATATAACATCACAGAAATGTGCAACCCCCTGCCTACCGACATACTAGCAGTTAGGGGAGGTTTACGAACACATACAACATTTCACAGATATAATCAAACATGCAAACACCGTATAATTTCAATCGATTAAACACTTTTAATTTTGCTCCAATACTTCTCTGTAAATCTGAAACCTGAGCCAAAATTAAAAAATACCAGAAAATCCCAAATATCATAAAGAAGGCACAGAAGAAAAATGGGCTGAATCGGCCCCAACTCGGTGGCGGAACCGCGGCGGATCGGTGGGATCTGCCGCGGTTCCCTGGCGCTTTGGTCGATTCAGGAGACCATTTTTCTTGTGTGTTCTTATATTATCATGCTGGTCATTCTGGAGGTCCCTGAAAAATTTTTGGACCTCATTTAAAAATCAACAGAAACTACAAGATATCGGGGTTTTTCCGGTTTGTTTTTCCGTTCGAAATTCATACAATTTTGCAAGTGTGTTAATTATTGTTTAGTTAGGCTCTGATACCACTGTAAGTCGATGTACAACACCCCAATACTTGTGGGGAGGCGGAAATATGAAAAACGATCTTGTTCTATGGTTAAACATCGACTAACCGCATGGATCGTTTGCTAAACAATACTTAACAAAACCTATAGAGTTCTAAACTACTATGTTATGAGATTATACCAAACGGTTTTAGTCCTTCGTCTTTACGTTATCTACGGCCTTTTTGGATCTCCACGTCCTCCTCGGCTTCCTTCCGTGATAGACGATCCACCCGAGAACCCTAATCCAAGCTATAACCTCTAAACTTGAGGTTACTTAGTTTCTCTAGTTTCTAATTAGAGTAGCTAAGGTGATGTAGAGATAGGTTATGGAGTGATTAGTCTTTCCTAATCCTTATTCTCAACTCATGAGGGGTAGGATTAAGGTTTGGTGAAGGAGAGAGCTTGAAAAGAGAGAGTGAGAAGATGATAATGATAATAATAATAATAACGAAATAGCTTCACACTTGATATATGAAACATAATGAATTAAAAAGAAATGAATAATAAGAGATTATTCATCATGTTTCATTAATGCAAGTGGGTGATTCATTATGTGAGTCATTAAGCATTTAAAAATGCATTAAAGACATGATGAATCACTCACAATGAGTCACTAAATCATTAAATGAAAATGCCACCTCTCCCTCCAAGTCACATCCTTCTAGAAGCTTCTCGGAAAATTACGAGAACGCCCCTCTCATCCGTGAAAATACGGAAAAACTTTAGACTGTATAAATCCAATAACCTGATACTAGAATCTGGCTTAAACCAAAGCCGGCTAGTAAAAACTGTCCGAATGTCGTACGTGCGTTCAAACACGTATGCGTCCGAACCTTTGTCATAAAACCATACGACCTCTATATCTTTTCGCCTGGGTTTGGGAAATCTCTGTGTGGGACTCTAAAGACTCAACTATTACGCTGGCAGTGGGTTTAACCACAGACCGCAAGCGGCACTGGCTGTACGTAACGGTCCCCAGGTAGTTGTCGATAAGAAAGCCGATGAGGTAACCCATCTGAAATCCTACTTGTAAGTGCACGGCGGCGCCCCGGCCGTCAATCCGACGCCAAAAATGCGGAAGCGAAAAACATTAATTTTGCAAACTAGCAAACCGGCACCACCGCGCACTAAACACCCGGATCGAACCATTAACTAGTCCTAGCTAACTACAAGACGGGTTAGAGATATACCGAGTGATCCGAGTTCTTCGGTCTTCTCGTCGTCGTCCCGATCTCCTGCGGAAACTCCGGTGGTCGCCTCCTCGCCGGAAGGGAACCACGTAGCTGGATTCTTTTACGGGCTCCCGCCTCTATACCGAGGCAACTCGGGCGCGTAGTTGGCTAGCCGACGCGTCCAAGGAGTGCTGTAGACAAGTTGTCTCTTTGGGGTTTAGTATAGTTGCCATGATGGAGGAATTTGTGCACAAGAATTTTCCATGGATGCTTGCTGGAAAAAGATGGAGCAAGTTATATCTCTCTTGCTGTAAAAAATGAGCTTGGGGTTAATTAGCATGGGCTTCTCTCTCTCTCTTTCTCTGAAACAAATCAGCCCCCCCAGCACTTTCATTCAACCCCATGCAACCAATGAAAATTAATTCATCATGTCATCAAAGTGGGGGCCACGAAAATTGCATGAAGAAATGTTTACACACAAAAAAATGAACTTGTCCCCTTCTCACATATCAAGTGGCCAGCCTCTCCTTTTGAGGGTGGAAAAAAGATGATTGATTTTCCAAAAAGGAATCTCATGATGAGGGGTTTCATGCAACTAAATTAATTGCAAACTTGCAATTAACCCCCCCTCCATCAAAAAGTCCGGCCGGGAAGAAACAAAGGAAAACCTGCCGGAACGGAATGCAACTGGCAACTCCAGAAAACTGGTCCCGTAATAAATTATAGGAAAAACCCCGCTTCTGCAAATACATGCCCGCATTTGTATTCCCACTGAACACAAATCCAAATAGACAAAACTACACTATCTTATACTAGGTCCGGCTTAAGCCAAAGCCGGCTAGTAAAATCCGTCCGATCCTGATCCGTGCAATACCGCACGTATCCGATCGAACCTTGCCATATCTCCATACGGCCTCTACCGCGTTTCGCTCGAAAGCTTGAGTAACTGTGTGTGTGGTGGACTCTAAAGACTCGTCAATACAATGGCTGTGGATTTAATCACTAGCATGTCAGAGGTATTAGCCATACGTGACGGGCCACCAGCTATTGACCAAAAGGGACGTCGATGAGGGAACTCATCCTGACACCCTACTGAGCCTGTCAGTGACAATATCCGTACAGTCCGGTCCGTTCGTCTATGAGCATCGCATGGCGGGCCTAGGGGTTGGTAAAAGTCAGACCCCAAAAAGCGGTCCAAGTCGTGTCGGAGTGTAGCCCAGAACACCCTGAGATACTACTGGAATACCTACCAGTAAATCTCTTGCCTTGGCCAAGGACTTCGTGTAATGGCTCTCCTAGACACAGCACGACCTCACCCCCAATACCGGGAGAGACGAACCCCTGAAGATCCGCTCACTGCCTCCATGTGGCTCGGGACTGTACCCAACTAAAACCTGTTTGCACGTCTCCTTTGAGCGTGGTAGGGTAGTAATCAAAGTACAGTGGGAACTCACACGAGACAAATGACGATCCCCAGGTCGATGAACTAACCTGTACACATGTCACCAGGGAACTGCTATCTGACGTCAGGTATAAGACCAACTAGCATGTTCCCGTCGAGTCTTGTCCGGTGTACTCATAACCCAATGAGCACTTGTATACATCTTAGGTGAACCAACTGACACCAGTGGCTTGTGAGACCGGCCACCGCCCCTCGTCGGGGTCTCGAATGTATACACTAGTCTACTCTAGAGAATCGATGCCCTGTTTCGAAACTCCTACGACTAATGACCATTTAAGGATGTGCTTATAGACTACCAGCTCCCACGTATATGATCGCCCTCATACTGCTGGCAGTCAAGCAAGAATCCTAGGGACTCTATCAACGTGCAATAGTGACCTGTAAGGTCGCCTAAAGCAGTACACGATGATAAAGATAAACCAGATAGCTTACTATCATCTCGAGCAAGACTATCCTACTGGGACAGGTCCTCCCTCAATCATTGCAATCACGTGCCTGTGATCCAATAATTGACTCTGAGTGCACTATCTCCAACAATCTCCCACTTGCACTCAAGGCTATTTATTGCGATGTCGCATACTCACAGCCCGTGTGATACTGAACACCCAACTCCTCTACTAGTCAGTCTCACAAAGCTCGCTTGCGAAACTATTGCGTTCGAGGAATAGCCTCAGTGAGTTGATCCGCTTTGATGTTTCTTTCTATGTCTCTCTATATCTCATGTTCGTGGAGAAAGCCATCTCCCGAAATGAGCAATACCTGTCTTAGAATGTGTCTGGATGTCTGATGGGACCTAGCTCATAAATGAACTCCAAATCCAAACTTCTTAGACTGTATCGTCAACTGAACTTAACCAGTATCCTGCGCCATGCCTCCCTCAGTATTGCCTTGGACCACCTGTCCAAAATACTGCCCCTCATCAGAAGGAAAAACTATAATTCTGACAACCTCCTTGTCGTCCGGGTCACCTTGGAAGCCTGGAATGATAACTGTCTCCCGAATGAGGCTGTCGTTATCATATCCCTAGAACATCCACTTATGTTCTAAAACTGCTTCCGACTGCTTCTCCAGGATTGGATCAATGTCAACTTATTGCATGTAGTGCAAGAACAATATCTGGTGTGGTACTTGACATCTCATGATTGACTCAATTGCCTGAGCAAGTGATCTGCCAATCATGCACATCCCTCTCCCCTTTAGTCTGTAAGACACCTTTAGAGAGGGTGACTCCATCACCTGCAGGTACACTACCGTGCCAGGAGTCGTCCATTCTAAATATTCTTAGAATGCTGTCAAAGTACCCTGATTGGGAAACCACCCAAATCTAGATCTAAAACCATAGATCTAGTAACCGGTATGTCTGATATAATGTCCAAGTCCCATGTGGGGAAACCACTGTGTGACGACCAAAGTATAACCGATCGTAGTATAGGAGTTTCTTTTCCTATTCTGTGTATGTCATCCAAATACCATGACACCCACTACCTTTTCAACAGATCCATCCCCTATTCTGATGAAGTCAAACATATGACTGTCACATCGAAAATTGATGATCTATCTCCGCTACATCTGCTTTAGTCTATAAATAGGCAAAAGCCACCTGTCCACAAGTGCTTCCGCTGCTCCCACTGACTACGACAACCCTCTGGCAGAGTCATATACACATACACTTCTAAAACTAGTTTAGAACGACGCTATACTCATCCTCCTGCCCGGTCTCACAGTCTGGAACAACAGCAATGGTAAGTCTGGGTAAACAAGAACCTCCCTGCCGCCATCCTTAAGGCTACCGGAGTACCTCTCGGGTGCCTGAGGTTACCCACCAAATCTGCGGAGTGGCCAATGGAATGTCAAATCAGATTGAATCTTTAGGTTCCTGTGAAATCTTCAGTAATCGTTTGTGGTTCTGGAATCACTTCCAGTTTACCATACACCCACTATTGTTTTCTGAAAAAATCCATTTTTAATAAAACTGTGGCGAGTCTAGAACAATATCGCTATTGTTCATCCAGATGGTAGAAAATCAACCCTCGTCATAGCCTGGGTCAACCCACAAACAGCCATTACAGAAACGTGCCTTGAGTTATCCAGAGTCTGGTTTTAATCATAAGCCGGACAACTCCCCGTACCTTAACAACGTTAAGATATGAACTGTTCTATATCCAATATAGAACCAGAGGCACTGATTTAATTGAACCAGATTCAAATCATGCAGCTGTCTCCAGTGCATGTCAACTAAATGGAAGGAGGCCGATCAGTGTTATTCAACTTAGGAATGCTTCCAATTATGAGTAACCTGAAAGAGAAGCAAGTTCTCTTAATCATTACTATCAACTGAATACCCTTCACAAGTATCTACATCTCCGATCACTTTGAAGAATCCCGATACTTGCAACACCTGGTTCTCTACTTTATTCATATACCTATAACTTCTCAAAACTTGGACCCTGTGTTTCTACGAAACACCTGTCAAAAAAAACTAGAGAAGTCATAAGTAAACCGAATATAGTACGAGAACCAACCCCTCTGTCCTAATGGACCCTGGACAACATACAATACTCTGTGTGAATCCCTTGAGTCTGATAACTAATTCACTGTGTGTCGTAGGTTGAAAACTGTACTTTTAGTTAAGAAGAATTACACCGATGTTTAATGCTCCTTACCTAACCATCCACTGAAATAGGTAAATGTCGTAGACATAATTTCAAAAAGGTATATCTCACTCTATAAAAATAGACGTACAGATATATCAATTTGAAATTGGTGCATAATAGTGGATATTCAAAACCAAATAATTCTCGTCCGGCAAATAACCCAGGTGACTTCCTCAATTATCACCGATTACAACGAATCCCGATATAATGAGGATGATCACCTTATTCCCACTGACCTACTCCCACTCATCATCTGTAAAACCATACAGATGTGAGAATCATACCTGGTAAATACATACCTGGAGTAAGGATTAATTGGGAAATCAGTTTTCCTTTAACAGTACACAGTGAGACTGAAACATTGAAATGTTTCGATAGGGTATCCTGGCATTCCTAGTAATGCCTCTTCCATTATCCAGATTCACAACTATAACCGTATAATTCTTTGCCACCTCTCCAAATCCCTTTATATGTCTTTAGTCATTACCTTCTGTACACCCCTTTAGGCCAAATGGTTTTCTTCCATCCCTACCGTTCGGCACCAGCCTATGGTTTGGGAGAAGACTATCCAATAAGCATAATGGGTGTACTGTCCTCATCCTAGGAGCACTCGCAACGCGAGAGAAGGTGAAGATAAAAGACAACCGAATAAACCTTATTCGTATTTCTCCTGAACCAGAATCCATCCCCGAACTGGAACAAGTTCCTTTCGAGTTCATATATAACCATACGATGGAGTATCCAATAAACTGTGGATCTTCATAATGATACGGAGTGTCCTGGAGAAATTCAAAGGTGATTTAGGATTGGCGAAGAAATACTTGGTTTGGTCGTGAATATCAGTCGCAATTTACTTTGCCCTCTTACTAATCCCTTACTTTGTCTTAACTCAATACCTTCTGCACACCATCGTTATGCTAATTGGTTTTCTTCATTCCCCACCTTTCGGCACCAGCCTAAGGTTTGGAAGAAGACTATCCAATTTGCGTAATAGGTGTACTATCCCCTAAACCAAGGAGTACTCGCAATCTGAGAGAGAAGGTAAAAGGAAAAGACAACTGAATAGTCATATTCGTTTTCTCCAGAACCGGAAACTATCCTCGAATAAATTCCTTCGAGTTCGTATCTAACCATACGATGGTTTTGTCCAATGGAAGTGGACGTTCATAGTAATACGTGGTGTCCTGGAGAAAAGAGTAAAAGTAGGAGTGGCAATGAGGTTAGCGACTCTGACAATCCAAAAGCCAGTGTTAAAGAAGATTTGGTTAATTTTGTTCACTGAGTCATAGTCTTAGGGTCGGGTCAATGGTCGCTGCCGAAGAGAGAGAGAAAAGAAACACTTAGCGTGCACTCTATCCTAGATCAGAATGGTTATTACTTTATCTAATCTGGAAACCTCCCACTGTACCGTCAAATTCTCCTCCAAACCTAAAAGAAGAATTAGTCGGGACCACCCGAGGAGTAAACCAACTCATCAGTGGGAATTAGGATCCAACTATCATCGCGTGACAACGTGACGGAATCCGCTCACATCATCACACTCCAGAAGGTATGCGCATATCTGGCAAGTTTCAGTTTCTTTAGAAACTCCCGATGTGGATTTTTACCCCATGCTCTTATGACCTTGACTTTGGCCAACAAATCATAAGTCACATGTCAAGTTCTACCTGTAAGTGCACGGCGGCGCCCCGGCCGTCAATCCGACGGCCAAATGCGGAAGAGGTGATAAACTTTAATTTTGCGAACATAGCAAACCGGCACCACCGCGCACTAAACACCCGGATCGAACCATTAACTAGTCTAAGCAAACTACAAGAAGGGGAAGAGATATACCGAATGATCCGAGTCCTCCAGTCTTCTCCTCGTCGTCCCGATCTCCTGCGGAAAACTCCGGTCGTCGCCTCCTCGCCGGAAGGGCACCACATCGCCTGTATCTTTTACGGGCTCCCACCTCAATACCGAGGCAACTCGGGCGCGAAGCAGGCTAGCCGACACGTCCAAGATTTGCTGTAAAATGTGTAGTGTAGAGCCTATGTCTCATTTGGGGTTTGTTGCCTTTGAAGATGATGGAGGAATCAAGATAAGAAAAATGGTGCTTGCATTTTTCTAGCATGAAATGAGATCAAGAAATGAAACTCTCAAGAATGAAAACCTCTTCTTCTCTTTTCTCAAATGAAACCTTATCATGTAAGAATGGTGGAGGAAAGAATATATCAAACATAACAAGAAGGGAGGTGAGTGTAGGAGAAGAGGATGGGTGACCACAACCAAACATCATCATAACAAAACTCACATCAACTCCAAATCAACCCTAATCACCATTAAAGCAAAAGGTTGATGTAAAGAGAATCAAAATGATGGTGGAAAAGAAAAGATGCCATCATAATCAATACATTTGCAAGAAACCCCTCCACAATGTGTTATTTGCAAACTTGCAAATAACCCCCTCCATCGGAAAAGTCCGGCCGGGAAAGAACAAAGGAAAACCGGCCGGAACGGAATGCAAACTGGCAGCTCCAGAAAACTGGTCCCGTAATAAATTACAGGAAAACCCCGATACTGTGCATACACACCCGCATCTGTATTCTGACCGGATACAAATGCAATGAGACAAAATCTACACTGTACTAAACTAGGACCGGCTTAAACCAAAGCCGGCTAGTAAAATCCGTTCGATCCTGATCCGTGCAATACCGCACGTATCTGATCGAACCTTGCCATATAACTATACGGCCACCATTACAAACCGTCCGATCCTGATCCGTGCAATACCGCACGTATCTGATCGGACTCTGCCATATCTCCATTTGACCTCTACAGCGTTTCGCCCGAAAGCATGAGTAACTGAAAGTGTGGTGGACTCTAAAGACTCGTCAATACGATGGCTGTGGATTTAACCACTAGCACGTCAGAGGTATAAGCCAATACGTGACGGGCCACCAGCTATTGACCAAAAGGGACGTCGATGGGCGAACTCATCCTGACACCCTACTGAGCCTGTCAGTGACAATATCCGTTTAGTCCGGTCCGTTCGTCTATGAGCATCGCATGTCGGGCCTTGGGGGTTGGTAAAAGTCAGACCCCCAAAAGCGGTACAAGTCGTGTCGGAGAGTAGCCCAGAACACCCTGAGATACTACTGGAATACCTACCAGTAAATCTCCTGCCTTGGCCAAGGACTTCGTGTAATGGCTCTCCTAGACACAGCGCGACCTCACCCCCAATACCGGGAGAGACGAACCCCCGAAGATCCGCTCACTGCCTCCATGTGGCTCGGGACTGTACCCAACTAAAACCTGTTTGCACGACTCCTTTGAGCCGTGGTAGGGTAGTAATCAAAGCACAGTGGGAACTCACACGAGACAAATGACGATCCCCCGGTCGATGAACTAACCTGTACACATGTCACCTGGGAACTGCTATCTGACGTCAGGTATAAGACCAACTAGCATGTTCCCGACGAGTCCTGTCCGGTGTACTCATAACCCAATGAGCACCTGTATACATCTTAGGTGAACCAACTGACACCAGTGGCTTGTGAGACCGGCCACCGCCCCTCGTCGGGGTCTCGACTGTATACACTAGTCTACTCTGGAGAATCGATGCCCTGTCTCGAAACTCCCACGACTAGGGACCTTTTAAGGATGTGCTTATAGACTCCAGCTCTCACTTATATGATCGCCCTCATACTGCTGGTAGTCAAGCAAGAATCCTAGGGGCTCTATCAACGTGTAATAGCAACCTGTCAGGTTGCCTAAAGCAGTACATGATGATAAAGGTAAACCAGATAGCATACTATCATCTCGAGTAAGACTATCCTACCGGGATAGGTCCTCCCTCAATCATTATAATCACGTGCCTGTGATCCAATAATTGACTCTGAGGGCACTATCTCCAACAATCTCCCACTTGCACTCAAGGCAAATTATTGCGATGTCGCATACTCACAGCCTGTGTGATACCGAACACCAAACTCCCCTACTAGTCAGTCTCACAAAGTCCGTTTGTGAAACTATTGCGTTCGAAGAATAGCCTCAGTGAGTGGATCCGCCTTGATGTTTCTTCTATGTCTCTCTATATCTCAAGTTCGCGGAGAAAACCATCTCCCGAAATGAGCAATACCTGTCTTAGAATGTCTGGATGTCTGATGGGACCTAGCTCATAAATGAACTCCAAATCCAAACTTCTTAGACTGTATCGTCAACTGAATTTAATCAGTATCCTGCGCCATGCCACCCTCAGTATTGCCTTGGACCACCTGTCCAAAATACTGCCCCTCGTCAGAAGGAAAACTATAACTCTGACGACCTCCTTGTCGTCCAGGTCACCTTGGAAGCCTGGAATGATAACTGGTTCCCGAATGGGGCTTTCGTTATCATATCCCTAGAACATTCACTTATGTTCTAAAACTGCTTCCGACTGTTCCTCCAGGATTGGATCAATATCAAATTATTGCATCTAATGCAAGAACAACATCTGGTGTGGTACTTGACATCTCATGATTGACTCAATTGCCTAAGCAAGTGATCTGCCAATCATGCACATCCCTCTCTACTTTAGTCTATAAGACACCTTTAGAGAGGGTGACTCCATTACCTGCAGGTATACTACCGTGCCAGGAGTCGTCCATTCTAAATACTCTTAGAATGCTGTCTAAGTACCCAGATTGGGAAACCACCCAAATCTAGATCTAAAAACCATAGATCTAGTAACCGGTATGTCTGATATAATGTCCAAGTCCCTTGTGGAGAAACCACTGTGTGACGACCAAAGTATAACCAATCGTAGTATAGGAGTTTCTTTTCCTACTCTGTGTATGTCATCCAAATACCAGGATATCACACCCTACTACCTTCTCAACAGATCCATCCCCTATTCTGATGACGTCAAACCTATGACTGTCACATCAGAAACAGATGATCTATCTCCGCTACATCTGCTTTAGTCTATAAATAGACATAAGCCTGATGTCCACCAATTCTTCCGCTGCTCCCACTGACTACGACAACCCTCTGGCAGAGTCATATAGACGTGCACTTCTAAAGCTAGTTTAGAACGACGCTATACTCATCCACCTGCCGGGTCTCACAGCCTGGAACAACAACAATGGCAAGTGTGGGTAAACAAGAACTTCCCTGTCACCGTCCTTGAGGCTACCGGAGTACCTCTCGGGTGCCTGAAGTTACCCACCTTATCTGCGGAGTGGCCAATGGAATGTCAAATCAAATTGAATCTTTAGGTTCCTTATCAAATCTTCGGTAATCGTTTGCGGTTCTGGAATCACTTCCAGTTCTACTATACTCCCACTACTGTTTTTGAAAAAATCCAGTTTTAATAAAACTGTGGCGAGTCTAGAACAATATTTCTATTGATCTGCCAAATGGTAGAAAGTCAATCCTCGTCATAGCCTGGGTCAACCCACAAACAGCCATTACAGAAACGTGCCTTGAGTTGTCCAGTGTCTGGTTTTAATCATAAGCCGGACAACTCCCCGTACCTTAACAACGTTAAGATATGAACTGTTCTATCTCCAATATAGAACCAGAGGAACTGATTTAATTGAACCAGATTCAAATCATGCAGCTGTCTTCAGTGCATGTCAACTAAATGGAGAGAGGCCGATCAGCGTTACTCAACTTAGGAATGCTTCCAATTATGAGTAACCTGAAAGAGAAGCAAGTTCTCTTTATCATTTCTATCAACTGAATACCATACACAAGTATCTACATCTTCGATCACTTTGAAGAATCCCGATACTTGCTAAACCTGGTTCTCTACTCTATTCAAATACCTATAACTCCTCAAAACATAGACCTGTGTTTCTACGAAACACATGTCTAAGAACTAGAGAAGTTAAAAGTAAACAGAATATAGTATGAGGACCAACCCCTCTGTCCTAATGGACACTGGACAACATACAATACTCTGTATAAGTCCGCTGAGTCTAACAACTCTTTCACTGTGTGTCGTAGGTTGAAAACTGTACTTATGGTTAAGAAGAATTACACCGCTGTTCAATGCTCCTTACCTAACCATCCACTGATATAGGTAAATATCATCGACATAATATCAAAAGGTATATCTCACTCTATGAAAATAGACGTACAGATATATCAATTTGAAATTGGTGCACAACAGCGGATATTCAAAACCAAATATTTGCCGACCGGCAAACAGCCCAGATGATCTCCTCAAATATCACTGATTACAACGAATCCCGATATAATGAGGATGATCACCCTATTCCCAATAACTTACTCCCACTCATCATCTGTAAAACCATACAGATGTGAGAATCAAACATGGTAAATACATACCCTGGAGCAAGTGTCTAATCAGGAAATCAGTTTTCTTTTAACAGTACACAGTTGAACTGAAACATTGAAATGTTTCGATGGGGTATCCTGGTATTCCTAGTAATGCCTCTACCATTATCCAGATTCATAACTATAACCGTATAATTCTTTGCCACCTCTCCAAATCACTTTATATGTCTTTAGTCATTACCTTCTGCACACCCCTTTAGGCCAATTGGTTTTCTTCCTTCCCTACCGTTCGGCACCAGCCTATGGTTTGGAAGAAGACTATCCAGTAAGCATAATGGGTATACTGTCCTAATCCTAGGAGCACTCGCAATGCGAGAGAAGGTGAAGATAAAAGACAACCGAATAAACCTTATTCCTATTTCTCCTGGACCAGAATCCATCCCCGAACTGGAACAAGTTCCTTTCGAGTTCGTATATAACCATACGATGGAGTATCCAATAAACTGTGGATCTTCGTAGTGATACGGAGTGTCCTGGAGAAATACAAAGGTGATTTAGGATTGGCGAAGAAATATTTGGTTTGGTCGTGAATAGCAGTCGCAATTTACTTTGCCCTCTTACTAATCCCTTGCTTTGTCTTAATCTTAATACCTTCTGTACACCGTTTAGGCTAACTGGTTTTCTTCATTCCATTCCGGTCGGCACCAGCCTATGGTTTGGAAGAAGACTATCCAATTTGCGTAATAGGTGTACTATCTCCTAAACCAAGGAGTACTCACAACTTGAGAGATGGTAAAAGGAAAAGACAACTGAATAATCATATCCGTTTTCTCCAGAACCGGAAACCATCCTCGAATTCCTTCGAGTTCGTATCTAACCATACGATGGTTTTGTCCAATGGAAGTGGACGTTCGTAGTAATACGGGGTGTTATGGAGAAAAGGGTAAAAGTAGGAGTGGCAATGAGGTCTGCAACTCTGACAATCCAAAAGCCAGTGTTAAGAAGGTTCGGTCAACTTGGTCACTGAGTCATAGTCTAGGGTCGGGTCAATGGTCGCTGCCGAAGAGAGAGAGAAAAGAAACACTCAGCGTGCACTCTATCCTAGATCAGAATGGTTACCAATTTATCTAATCTGGAAACCTCCCACTGTAACTCAAATTCTCCTCCAAACCTGAAAGAAGAATTAGTCGGGGTCACCCGAGGAGTAAACCAACTCATCAGTGGGAATCGGGATCCAACTATCATTGCATGATAACATGACGGAATCCGCTCACGGTGTCACACTCCAGAAGGTATGCGCATATCTGGCAAGTTTCAGTACTTTTGAAACTCCCGATGTGATTTCTACCCCATGCTCTTATGACATTGACTTTGGCCAACATATCATAAGTCACATGTCAAGTTCTACCCGTCATTCTCCAGGTTAATTTGAACCCACCCGTACATACCCTTGACTTTGGCCAAAATGGCAGTACGACTGTCCCAAACCAACGCATCTATCTATGCTGCATATGAATACCCCAATAGCTACCAATCACCGTGCCTTGACTTTGGCCAACATACACAGCTTGAATACTATTGACTATCCATATGAAACGACGGAGGGCTACGATTGGTTTCTGGTGAAAACCTTTAACGTAATGAACTTGATATCGTTGAAGGAACGGATAGCTTTTTAGAAAATATAGTGACGAAAACCTTTACTAAAGAGGTCACTTCCGGTGAAGGGATCTCGGCTCTTTCCCCGTAGAATGGGGTGCAGGATATTCCAAATGAATACCACGATGCAAAGCAAAAGTAATCGGCTATAGTGAAGTTAATGCCCTGACGCAAACTTCAGTCCAAGGGGTCACTCCCGGTGAAGGGATCTCGGCCCTTGCCTCGTCGACTGAGGAGCAGGATATTCCAAATGAATACCACGATGCAAAACAAAAGTGAACGTCCTTGCAATAACAGCCTTTTGAAAAGTGTTCCAACAACATCAGAATAGGTTTGTTTTAACTTGCATTGATCCAAATCAACGCAGTCCCATCAATTGATCACACCACAAAGAACGAAAATATACTGATGTACGTATATGCCATCCGCATTCGCCACTGGGTCCCGTCATTACCCGTTAGGTTAGCTAACTAACGACAGAGCGGGGAATGGACTAGCACGGATGTAAAACATATACAACATCTACTAATATATATACCAATATATTATATTCGCTCAAGGCGTGATAAAAATGTAACATCACAGAAATGTACAGCATCACAGAACAATACAGATATCTGGGATCCCCGGGTTTCATAGAGCCACTACTAAAACCCGACGTTCCCCTAGTCGTGTGGATAGCCTGTGCAATGAAATCCTAGGCCCCTACGGGAGCGGCAAGTTACCCGCCAAAACCTGAAGCGAGGCAGCCCCTTTCAGCACCGTGAATGGACCACCCAGCACTTCACGGAATCCGGTAACTTGGGCACCCCTCCTGGGTCAACCTGTAGCCCCTACGAGTGCGGCGAATAGCCCGCCAATTCTAGAGTGAAGCCCCCTCCGTCCCAATGCCATGAGATGCGGGCTTGTTGCCCTCCAGAACCCGGCTATCCGTGCACTCCTCCGCGGGGTAATCCTAGTACAGAAAGTAAAATATACATACAACGGGTACATCGACCGCAACCAGGTCGTGCCCCAAAATAATAATACAAACTGGCAGTGACGGCAGTCCACATGTGGGACTCTCGCCCCGCAATATCAAATGTACATAATACAACAACACTGTACTAGCATTGCATCCAGGCTTTCCCCCACGACCGATCCGCAACATCACAGCAAAAACCCAAAACATCAACGTGAAAGTCACGTTCGCAAATCCGTCTAACCGGGCTATAGCAGTTAGACCGGATTTACCGATCAAGTGACATTCACGGTCGCAGATATAATGTAAATACTGTGAAATAATGTGTTTAAAATATCCGATCAATCAAATTTTAACAAGTAGGCCCCCAAACAATAATGTAGCAGATCAAGAAATTCTGGGCCCAATGTAATTATTCCAAAACCCCTATTTTCATCCCAGAAAGCCTCTGTAAAAAATTGGTGCAGCGAATCCAAAGTAGTGCGGCGGAACCGCGGCGAGGAGGGGGTATTTGCGGCGGTTCCGTGCTCCAACATTGGAGTCACTTCATCGAATTTTTACAGAGCTCATAGATTTTCCAGTACATCAATGTTTTACAACCTGAAAAATTTTTGGACACCAAAAAATTTTAACAGAAAACTGATGTGAACTAAAATTGGGTTTTTGGAATTTTAGTCGATCGGAACTGAAAAACACATTAAGCCAAGCTAGACTAAGTTAATGGCGAGGCTCTGATACCACTGTAAGTGCACGGCGGCGCCCCGGCCGTCAATCCGACGGCCAAATGCGGAAGCGGTGATAAACTTTAATTTTGCGAACATAGCAAACCGGCACCACCGCGCACTAAACACCCGGATCGAACCATTAACTAGTCTAAGCAAACTACAAGAAGGGGAAGAGATATACCGAATGATCCGAGTCCTCCGGTCTTCTCCTCGTCGTCCCGATCTCCTGCGGAAAACTCCGGTCGTCGCCTCCTCGCCGGAAGGGCACCACATCGCCTGTATCTTTTACGGGCTCCCACCTCAATACCGAGGCAACTCGGGCACGAAGTAGGCTAGCCGACGCGTCCAAGATTTGCTGTAGAATGTGTAGTGTAGAGCCTATGTCTCATTTGGGGTTTTTGCCTTTGAAGATGATGGAGGAATCAAGATAAGAAAAATGGTGCTTGCATTTTTCTAGCATGAAATGAGATCAAGAAATGAAACTCTCAAGAATGAAAACCTCTTCTTCTCTTTTCTCAAATGAAACCTTATCATGTAAGAATGGTGGAGGAAAGAATATATCAAACATAACAAGAAGGGAGGTGAGTGTAGGAGAAGAGGATGGGTGACCACAACCAAACATCATCATAACAAAACTCACATCAACTCCAAATCAACCCTAATCACCATTAAAGCAAAAGGTTGATGTAAAGAGAATCAAAATGATGGTGGAAAAGAAAAGATGCCATTATAATCAATACATTTGCAAGAAACCCCTCCACAATGTGTTATTTGCAAACTTGCAAATAACCTCCTCCATCGGAAAAGTCCGGCCGGGAAAGAACAAAGGAAAACCGGCCGGAACGGAATGCAAACTGGCAACTCCAGAAAACTGGTCCCGTAATAAATTACAGGAAAACCCCGATACTGTGCATACATACCCACATCTGTATTCTGACCGGATACAAATGCAATGAGACAAAATCTACACTGTACTAAACTAGGACCGGCTTAAACCAAAGCCGGCTAGTAAAATCCGTTCGATCCTGATCCGTGCAATACCGCACGTTTCTGATCGAACCTTTCCATATAACTATACGGCCACCAGTACAAACCGTCCGATCCTGATCCGTGCAATACCGCACGTATCTGATCGGACCCTGCCATATCTCCATACGGCCTCTACAGCGTTTCACCCGAAAGCTTGAGTAACTGAAAGTGTGGTGGACTCTAAAGACTCGTCAATACTATGGCTGTGGATTTAACCACTAGCACGTCAGTGGTATAATCCAATACGTGACGGGCCACCAGCTATTGACCAAAAGGGACGTCGATGGGCGAACTCATCCTGACACCCTACTGAGCCTGTCAGTGACAATATCCGTACAGTCCGGTCCGTTCGTCTATGAGCATCGCATGTCGGGCCTAGGGGGTTGGTAAAAGTCAGACCCCCAAAAGCGGTACAAGTCTTGTTGGAGTGTAGCCCAGAACACCCTGAGATACTACTGGAATACCTACCAGTAAATCTCCTGCCTTGGCCAAGGACTTCGTGTAATGGCTCTCCTAGACACAGCGCGACCTCACCCCCAATACCGGGAGAGACGAACCCCCGAAGATCCGCTCACTGCCTCCATGTGGCTCGAGACTGTACCCAACTAAAACCTGTTTGCACGACTCCTTTGAGCCGTGGTAGGGTAGTAATCAAAGCACAGTGGGAACTCACACGAGACAAATGATGATCCCCAGGTCGATGAACTAACCTGTACACATGTCACCTGGGAACTGCTATCTGACGTCAGGTATAAGACCAACTAGCATGTTCCCGGCGAGTCCTGTCCGGTGTACTCATAACCCAATGAGCACCTGTATACATCTTAGGTGAACCAACTGACACCAGTGGCTTGTGAGACCGGCCACCGCCCCTCGTCGGGGTCTCGACTGTATACACTAGTCTACTCTGGAGAATCGATGCCCTGTCTCGAAACTCCCATGACTAGGGACCTTTTAAGGATGTGCTTATAGACTCCAGCTCTCACTTATATGATCGCCCTCATACTGCTGGCAGTCAAGCAAGAATCCTAGGGGCTCTATCAACGTGTAATAGCGACCAGTCAGGTTGCCTAAAGCAGTACATGATGATAAAGGTAAACCAGATAGCATACTATCATCTCGAGTAAGACTGTCCTACCGGGATAGGTCCTCCCTCAATCATTGCAATCACGTGCCTGTGATCCAATAATTGACTCTGAGGGCACTATCTCCAACACTACCCGTCATTCTCCAGGTTGTTTTTAATCCATCCGTACCTACCCTTGACTTTGGCCAACAAGGCAGTACGACTGTTCTAAACCAACGCATCTATCTATGCTGCATATGAATACCCAATAGCTACCAAACACTGTGCCTTGACTTTGGCCAACAAACACAGCTTGAATACTATTGACCACCCATATGAAACGACGGAGGGCTACGAATGGTTTCTGGCGAAAACCTTTAACGTCAAGAACTTGATATCGTCGAAGGAACGGATAGCTTTTAAAAAAATAGTGACGAAAACCTTTGCTAAAGAGGTCACTCCCGGTGAAGGGATCTCGGCTCTTTCCACGTAGAATGAGGTGCAGGATATTCCAACTGAATACCACGGTGCAAAGCAAAAGTAATCGGCTATAGTGAAGTCAATGCCCTGACGCAAACTTCTGTCCAAGGGGTCACTCCCGGTGAAGGGATCTCGGCCCTTGCCTCGTCGACTGAGGTGCTGGATATTCATAACTGAATATCACTATGCAAAACAAAAGAGAACGCCCTTGCAATAACAGCTTTTTGAAAAAGTGTTCCAACAACATCAGAATAGGTTTGTTTATCTTGCATTGATCCGAATCAACGCAGTCCCATCAATTGATCACACCACAAAGAACGAAAATATACTGATGTACGTATATGCCATCCGCATTCGCCACTGGGTCCCGTCATTACCCGTTAGGTTAGCTAACTAACGACAGAGCGGGGACTGGACTAGCGCGGATGCAAAACATATACAACATCTACTAATATATATACAAATATATAGTATTTCGCTCAAGGCGTGAAAAAATGCAACATCACAGAAATGTACAGCATCACAAAACAATACAGATATCTGGGATCCCCGGGTTTCACAGAGCCACTACTGAAACCCGACGTTCCCCTGGTCGTGTGGATAGCCTGTGCAATGAAATCCTAGACCCCTACGGGCGCGGCAAGTTACCCGCCAAAACCTGAAGCGAGGCAGCCCCGTTCAGCCACGTGAATGGACCACCCGGCACTTCACGGAATCCGGTAACTTGGGCACCCTTCTTGGGTCAACCTGTACCCCTATGAGTGCGGCGAATAGCCCGCCAATCCTAGAGTGAATCCCCCTCCATCTCAATGCCATGAGATGCCGGCTTGTTGCCCTCTAGAACCCGGCTATCCGTGCATCCCTCCTTGGGGTAATCCTAGTACAGAAAGTAAATTATACATACAACGGGTACATCGACCGCAACCAGGTCGTGCCCCAAAATAATAATACAATCAGGCAGTGACGGCAGTCCACATGTCGGACGCTCGCCCCGCAATATCAAATGTACATAATACAACAAAACTGTACTACCACTGCAACCAGGCTATCCCCCACGACCCATCCGCAACATCACAGCATAACACAGAACATCAACGTGAAAGTCACGTTCGCAAATCCGTCTAACCGGGCTATAGCAGTTAGACAGGATTTACCGATCGAGTGATATTCACGGTCGCAGATATAATGTAAATACTGTGAACTAATGTGTTTAAAATATCTGATCGATCAAAAACTACCAAGTGGGCCCCCAAGTACTACTGTAGCACATCAAGAAATTCTGGGCCCAAAATTAATATTCCAAAAACCCCATTTTCAACACAGAAAGCAACTGTAGAAATTTGACGCAGTGATCACACTATAGTGCGGCTGAACCGCGGCTTAAAGGGGGTTTTGGCCGCGGTTCCGCGCTCCTATAGTCGACTCACTGTGTCGAATTTCTACAGAACTCTTAGAACTTCCAGTACATCACTTTTCTACAACCTGAAAAAATTTTCGACTCCAAAAATTTCGACAGAAAACTGATGTGAAGAAAAATACGGTTTTTGGAAAGTTGTTCGATCGGAAATGTGAAACACAATAGACAAAGCTAGACTATGTTAATGGCGAGGCTCTGATACCACTGTAAGTGCACGGCGACACCCCGGCCGTCAATCCGACGCCAAAAATGCGGAAGCGAAAAACTTTAATTTTGCAAACTAGCAAACCGGCACCACCGCGCACTAAACACCCGGATCGAACCATTAACTAGTCCTAGCTAACTACAAGACGGGTTAGAGATATACCGAGTGATCCGAGTCCTTCGGTCTTCTCATCGTTGTCCCGATCTCCTGCGGAAACTCCGGTGGTCGCCTCCTCGCCGGAAGGGCACCACGTAGCTGGATTCTTTTACGGGCTCCCGCCTCTATACCGAGGCAACTCGGGCGCGAAGTTGGCTAGCCGACGCGTCCAAGGAGTGCTGTAGACAAGTTGTCTCTTTGGGGTTTAGTATAGTTGCCATGATGGAGGAATTTGTGCACAAGAATTTTCCATGGATTTTTGCTGGAAAAAGATGGAGCAAGTTATATCTCTCTTGCTGTAAAAAATGAGCTTGAGGTTAATTAGCATGGGCTTCTCTCTCTCTCTCTCTCTGAAACAAATCAGCCCCCCCAGCACTCTCAGTCAACCCCATGCAACCAATGAAAATTAATTCATCATGTCATCAAAGTGGGGGCCACGAAAATTGCATGAAGAAATGTTTACACACAAAAAAATGAACTTGTCCCCTTCTCACATATCAAGTGGCCAGCCTCTCCTTTTGAGGGTGGAAAAAAGATGATTGATTTTCCAAAAAGGAATCTCATGATGAGGGGTTTCATGCAACTAAATTAATTGCAAACTTGCAATTAAACCCCCCCTCCATCAAAAAGTCCGGCCGGGAAGAAACAAAGGAAAACCGGCCGGAACGGAATGCAAACTGGCTACTCCAGAAAACTGGTCCCGTAATAAATTACAGGAAAAACCCCGCTGCTTAAAATACATGCCCGCATTTGTATTCCCACTGAACACAATTGCAAAGAGACAAAACTACACTATCTTATACTAGGATCCGGCTTAAGCCAAAGCCGGCTAGTAAAATCCGTCCGATCCTGATCCTTGCAATACCGCACGTATCCGATCGAACCCTGCCATATCTCCATACGGCCTCTACAGCGTTTCGCCCGAAAGCTTGAGTAACTGTGTGTGTGGTGGACTCTAAAGACTCGTCAATACAATGGCTGTGGATTTAACCACTAGCACGGCAGAGGTATTAGCCATACGTGACGGGCCACCAGCTATTGACCAAAAGGGACGTCGATGAGCGAACTCATCCTGACACCCTACTGAGCCTGTCAGTGACAATATCCGTACAGTCCGGTCCGTTCGTCTATGAGCATCGCATGGCGGTCCTAGGGGGTTGGTAAAAGTCAGACCCCTAAAAGCGGTACAAGTCGTGTCGGAGTGTAGCCCAGAACACCCTGAGATACTACTGGAATACCTACCAGTAAATTTCCTGCCTTGGCCAAGAACTTCGTGTAATGGCTCTCCTAAACACAGCGCGACCTCACCCCCAATACCGGGAGAGACGAACCCCTGAAGATCCGCTCACTGCCTCCATATGGCTCGGGACTGTACACAACTAAAACCTGTTTGCACGTCTCCTTTGAGCGTGGTAGGGTAGTAATCAAAGCACAGTGGGAACTCACACGAGACAAATGACGATCCCCAGGTCGATGAACTATCCTGTACACATGTCACGAGGGAACTGCTATCTGACGTCAGGTATAAGACCAACTAGCATGTTCCCGGCGAGTCCTGTCCGGTGTACTCATAACCCAATGAGCACCTGTATACATCTTAGGTGAACCAACTGACACCAGTGGCTTGTGAGACCGTCCACCGCCCCTCGTCGGGGTCTCGACTGTATACACTAGTCTACTCTGGAGAATTGATGCCCTGTTTCGAAACTCCTGCGACTAGGGACTATTTAAGGATGTGCTTATAGACTACCAGCTCCCACGTATATGATCGCTCTCATACTGCTGGCAATCAAGCAAGAATCCTAGGGACTCTATCAACGTGCAATAGTGACCTGTAAGGTCACCTAAAGCAGTACACGATGATAAAGATAAACCAGATAGCTTACTATCATCTCGAGCAAGACTGTCCTACTGGGACAGGTCCTCCCTCAATCATTGCAATCACGTGCCTGTGATCCAATAATTGACTCTGAGGGCACTATCTCCAACACTACTGAGCCTGTCCGTGACAATATCCGCACAGTCCGATCTGTTCGTTTAAGAGTATCGCATGTATGGTCTAGGGAGGTGGTGGACGTCAGACCCCTAATAACCGTACAAGTCGTGTCGGTATGGCTCTATCACCATCCGAGAATCTACTGATCAATCTATCAGTAATTCTCAATCAGCCCTGGCCAGGGACTTATGGTAATGACCAACCGATCACCGTACGATATCAACTCCCTATATCGGGAGAGACGAATCCCTAACAGTCCCTCACTGTCTCCACGTGGCTCGGGACTGTGCCCAACTAAAACCTGTTTGCACGACTCCTTTGAATCGTGGTAGGGTAGTAATCAAAGCACAGTGGGAACTCACACGAGACAAATGACGACCTTAATTCAACCGACTATCTGCACACATGTCTCCTGAGAACTGCTATCTGACGTTAGGTATAATACCATCCAGTCAGTTCTCGGCGAGTCATGTCCGGTGTACTCACACCCAGTGAGCATCTGTATACAATCTTAGGTGCACTCCACCAATGGTTGCGGGACCAGTCCATCGCCCCTCCTCAGGGTCTAGATATGTATACACTAGTCTACTCCAGAGTATCGATGCCCAATCTCGACACTCCTGCGACCAGGGACATCTAAGGGTGTGCCTATTGACTATCCAGCTCCCACTAGTATGACTGCCATCACAACGCCGGTAGTCAGACAAACACCCTATGGGCTTTATCAACAAATATATATAATTACCAAGTAAAATATATCATACGTTAAGACAAAGACAAACCAAATAGCGTACTATCATATCAAGCAAGACTGTCATGTACATACATATCCCAAGCATCCTATACAATGTAGGCCTCTAGGGCATATATATCCAACAAAAGATTCACAAGATGTAAATTCAAACTGATTTAAATATGCATCTTTATGTAACTTAGCTAGTCAGGTCGCATTGATATGACATAGTCTACAATGCCTCAAGAAGGATTCATTCATTTCTGAACTGTTCCTCTTGTGTGTGTTTTGTACATTAAGAACTGTGGTTTGATTTAGAACGTATATGTTTTTATATAACGTGCCTGAACCGATCAACTCTTGATACAGAAAGTGTTCAAAATATTAAAAAGTTATATCCTTCTTTATTAAATAAAGATACTGATATGATGTTGTATATCAGGTTCGGTATCTAATAACATTCGTTCAGAATCAATGTATTTAGTAATACAGGGTGATAACTGCCAACAGCTTGGCTGCAACAATTGCACCATTCTCTAACACTTAGAGATATATCACCCATTCTCAGTTCTCTACCTTTCTGTAGTCCATGTAACATATTACATATGTGGGATCCTGATCCGGTATCTCATACCTATGATGTAAAGGAAACTGAGAAACAGTTCTCGGTAATGAACACACCCAAAGAAGATGCATCATTATGAACTTTCTTCGTTTGGGCGGCACGGGAATCCTGGTAATCCCCTATTTCCTGCGCGGTCTCACAATAATTATAAGTTGGAGCAGGACCAACGTTCTCCAGCTCAGTATAATAAGCGGCTTCGGTCAATACATCTGTATTATTATCTTGATTAGGGCGAGAGATGATCGCTACCTGGAGAGAGAGAAAAGATAATACTCAGTGTATGCTCTTGCAAGATTAGATTGGTTATTATTTTATCTAATCTGGATGGCTCCCACTGTTTTAGTCAAATCTTCCTTCAAACCCTATAAGGTAAGACTATCCGGGATTAATTACACCCTACAAGTTCTCCAATCTTTCAGCCAGGCCAGTGCCGGTACTTTGAAGGACATTCCCCGTGCTTTCGCACGGACCTAATTAAAATAAACCTTGTTTTCTCAGGGGCGTAACCCCGTTGACTCCTTTCTAGACACCTACTTGATCGGCTAGTTGTATTGTGTAAAACTCTCCCAGGAGTAACTCTTACTCGTAGTGGGTATCGGGATCCAACTATCTCATAGAAGGTATGCAATCTCATTGCAAATTTCAACACTTGAAATTCCCGATAATATTTTTCCCCTAGCATCCTATGACCATGACGAAAGCCAACAAACCATAGGCTGCTAGTCAAGTTCTGCCCGTACATTTCTTGATTGAATTAAACCTACCCGCATGACCCTTGACGAAAGCCAACAAAGTCGCACGACTACCCTAACTCAATCACATCATATGCTTTTACAGATAAGCATAAATAGCTATCGCACACTACGCCTTGACGAAAGCCAACAAACATAGCACAATTACTATGAAGTACTTATCTGAAATGACGGAGGGCTGCGACAAATTTTTAAGAAAACCTTTTGCGTAATGAACTTGATATCGTCGTAGAATTGAGAGATTTAAATGGATAGCTATTGAGGCTTTTACTAGTTTCGCTAAAGAGGTCACTCCCGGTGAAGCGATCTCGGCTCTTTCCTTATCGAATAAGGTGCAGGATATTTCACAAATACCACTGTGCAAAGAAAAAATATAGAAGCAATCAAAAGACAAACCGAGTGGGTTATAGTATCTGCTAGTTTCGCTAAAGAGGTCACTCCTGGTGAAGGGATCTCGGCTCTTTCCTTATCGAATAAGGTGCTGGATATTTTATAAGGAATACCGCTATGCAAAGCAAAAACTAGAGCTACCTGTTATGTTAAATTCGATTCCACAACATCTTTAGGTTTATTTTAGTTTCATTAATCTCATTAATGAATGTCCCATCATTTAAGTTACCTAAACATAACAGAAAATACAACGTACGCTTATGCCATCCGCATTCGCCTCGATGTCCCATCATGCACCGTTAGGTTAGGTAACTCACGGCAGATCGGGGCAGGGCTAGTGCGGGTGTAAAACATAAGCAACGTCTATATAATATATCACATATACTATATACGGTATCTATCTCAACATATACAATGATCACATCACTGAATATCGCAGCAGAAAACAACATATGAAATATTGGATATACTAGGATTTCCGAGTTTTAAATTAAGCCTGTATAAAACACGGATTCCACGGTCGTGATGAATAGCCAATCCCAAAACCCTAGACCCCTACGAGAGCGGCAAGCAACCCTACCAATTCTAGAGTTAGGAGACCCGCTCTCGACTCCTCGAGATGGTCTCCCACTGGACCCTAGAACCCGGTTACTTGTGCTCCCCGCCTTGGGTCTATCCGAATGCGGAAAAATAAATAATATACAATGGTAACATCATCCTCAATCCGGAAGTTCCCCAATAAAAGAATATTACATACAATGAATTTTACATGAATGAAAATAAAAAACTCCCATCTCACATAAAACCCCCGGCTATTCAAAACACGACGATCCAATATAACATATCACGACAACACATAACATCACATGTCATCAACATAAGTAAATATGCGTATCCCAATTGTTGTTGACATATAGCAACGAAACCGGCGATACACCACATATTACACTTACGGTCGCAAAAAAGAAATTGAAAAACTACAACAGTTGGAATCCGCAACCACCTTAGACATCATAAACCCAAAATATCACATACTTTGGATTTCATGCCTAACCAAATGAATTCCTTAGACATCACATGCCTAACAATTATAAACCCCGCATTTTAGTCTCGATATTGAAAACACTTTCCAATAACCTGTCGCATAATTCAACAAGATTTCCGATAACCTGATCGAATGCTCATAGGAAACATAAGCAGACATCCGCACCCCCCGATGCCGTCGAGAAGTGCACTAAGGAGGAACACCACGGCCGCGAGCACCCGAACGGATGCTTTTGGTGACGGGGTTCTCCTACCGTCACTTGGTCGGTGCTATGGGGCGTGGCTATCTAATAAGTTTAACTAGCGAGTATCCGCGTACGCTACGTGATTGCGACGCACTTTTGATCACATCAAAATCCCGTGGCAACCGATCAAATCAGACTAAACTGCTAGATTTATAAAATTCAAACTAGTTATCTCATAACTACTTTTGTGGATTCCAAATATTGTATCCCATCACATGATATCCGGACTATTTTAAACTTTTCGATCGAATCATCAAAGTCCCACAATTCGCCGGCAACTCAACACTTGAGCACAGTTTTAATAGTACCCAGAACATGCCACAGTACCTATGCACCAGCCGTAGAAGGGCAGACCCAAGCCTCATTATTGGCACTGCAGAACTGCCGCAAACCCTAAGGTTATGTCGAGTTAGGGTTTCATTCTTCTAGAGGGTTCACAGAATTACTTGCATGATTTTCCGAATATCCTAAACTTGGAAAAATGGGTTTTTGACATTCGATCGAACTTTTTAACTTCGCCTAGACAATATGTGAATACCCGAAACAATGTTAAAACTACGAATACGAAATACACTGAATTGCTTATAGTGTAAGATCACATCACATGCAAACTTAGAAAAAACAAACAACACCTGAAACACCAAAACTCAGTCTTTGGAACATACCAAAAAATTCAACCCCAGAATGCACAAAGTGGCCGAGCACGCCGGACTTTGTAAGCATGTGGCCGGCCATTTTCCGAGGAGGGGGCTAAATTTTCTTGTGTGTTCATGTTGCATCTCATACAACATTCTACACTTGTTTAAAAAAGGTTTGGAGGACCTTTTAAAATCGACAGAAACTAGGTGTTCGTGTTTCAAGTTTCGGTTTCGTAATCCTAACAAAATCCATTTAATTTTCTAGCATGGCTCTGATACCACTGCAGGGTCGCCTAGCACGGAAGCAAGGTTTCGGGAGGCATCTTTTATGCCATATCAAAATTTTACCGTTCTAGCTAACCCTAACTTATAATTGCCTACTAGAAAAAGCGATGGAATGAAATGCAAACAACTATTCATAAGAAGTGAGCACGGAATACAACCTTTGTAGACCGGTCCTTCACTTCAATAGCTTCGTGTAGTAGTCCCTTCGCTGTGATCATGAAGTCCCGGACACTTAAGAGGCTCCCATAAAGAAATTAACATGCTTGCATCGAAGTCTTCGAGGCCAAAGATGATCTACGTCGAGGAGACACTAACCCAAGCTATCTATTCTCTAATTGTAGAATTAGTGAAGCAAATGTTAATGTATATGCCCTAGAGGCCATTACTGTATCATACTAGTTTGTATATTACTTAATGGAAGCTTGGGATATTCACCTTGTATAATCAATCTTGCTCAATATAGTAGTATGCTACTTGGTTTGTTTCTACTTCAATGTGTACATGTGTTTATCTTAGTATATCACCTATACACATTAGTGGAGCCCTTAGGATCATTGCTTGATTACCAGCGTTGTGATGGCAGTCACACTAGTGGGGGCTGGGTAATCTATAAGCACATCCTTATACAGGTCCCTAGTCGCAGGACTATCGAGACAGGGCATCGATACCCCGGAGTAGACTAGCGTATGCGCTTCTCATCCCAGTGTGGGAGATGGTCTGTCCTACAGCCATCAGTACGTCGTACTGGAGATAGTATATGGGTGCTCGTTAGGTTACGAGTACACTGGACATGACTCGTCGGGAACTGACCGGGTGGTATATACCAATCTTCAGTTATCAGTTCCCAGGTGACATGAGTACAGCTTAGTCCGCTGACTTGACACTGTCACTTCGCCTCGAGTGTGTTCCCACTGTACTTTGATTACTACCCTACCACGGCTCAAAGGAGTCGTGCAAACAGGTAGTAGTTGGGTACAGTCCCGAAGCACTTGGAGGCAGTGACGGTTAGACAGGATTCGTCTCTCCCGGTATTGGGGGTTGACATCGCGCTGTGTCTAGGAGAGCCATTACACGAGTAGTCCCTGGCCAGGGCAATCAAGATATACTGGTAGGCTTCCAGTGTTATCTCAGGGTGTTTTGGGCTTCACTCCGACATGACTTGTACCGCTATTAGGGGACTGACGTTTACCGCCACGCTAGGCCCGCCATGCGATGTATCAGACGATCAGACCGGATTGTACGGAGAATGTCACATTCAGGCTCAGTAGTAGTTCAGATAGGTTTCACCTCGTCAGTCTTCTTGTCGGCATCTACCTGGGGACCGTTACGCACAGCTAGTGCCGCTTGCGGTCTGTGGTTAAACCCACTGCCAGCGTAGTGTCGAGTCTTTAGGGTCCCACACAGAAAGCTATTTTCTTTTAGGCAAAAGAGTAGAGGTCGCATGGTTTTGCGACAGGGTTCGGTGACATCCGTGCACTTGTGCACGTACAGTGTCCGGACAGTTAACACTAGCGGGCTTGGTTTAAGCCAGATCCTAGTGTACGTTTTGGGATTGGATTTATCCTGTATATATTCGTGTTCCTCGGAACGCGGATGCGGGTGTGTATGCACAGATGACGGAGAGACAGAGGCAGAGGATTCTCATTAGGGTTGTTGACCGTTGACTGTTGACTATTAACTTTTAGCTCAACCCTAATGAGAATATGATATATGATTAACAATAATATTAATTAAGTATTGTGGTGACATGGTTGTTGAGAGGTTGACTTTGTTGACTTGTTGACTTTGTTGACCGGTTGACTAGGTTGGACTAGTTGACCATCATGATGACAATGGCTATCATTTCATGGCAAAGACTTTTCACTTGCTTGTTCACTTGTGCAATATAAGTGCATGAAATGATATAGCCATTTTGACTTAAACCATTTACACAATACTTGATTACTATTTTTGTGATGATGGTTTTGGATTATGAGAGCCAAGAGAGAAAAGTATTTCTCATTCTTTCTTTTAAGTTCTTGAGCTCTCATCTTCTTCCTCTTGCTCTACCTCTCTTGAGTCTATGGTTCACTTGTCTCATGTGTTGAGAAACAAGAACCATAGAGTAAAATCCCAAACACACTCTTCTCTACTCACTCTAGTTCACTAGGCTTAGCAAACCAAGTGAACTAGTTTCTTCAAAGATCGAAGAACAAGCCAAAGGTAGAAGCTTTCTGGTGGATCGATCTTCGGCGCAAGGAGACGACGGGGTGAAGCCGATCCGGACAACCATCGAGAGTCAAAGAAGAAGGAGTTCGAGAAATAAAAGTATAACCCCCTAACCGAGTAGTTAACAACTCCTAGTTAGGTTGTTAGTTAGATGTTTAACAAAGATCCGGTTTTGAGTCCATGTTACCACCTCTAGAAAATTGTTTTTCGTCAAATTCTGCATGCCCGAAAGTACCGGGAGAGGTAGCATGGACTTACAGTAGTATCAGAGACTAGTTAAACTCTATCTAACATGTTAGCAAAGTAACTAGAAGATCGATCAAAGAAAAAGTCCCGAAATAAACCCGAAATTCAAAGTTGCTGTCGATTTTTAAAGTTCTGTAAAAGTAATAAATCATACTTTAAAAATCGACACAGGGTTTTTATAGTCTACTGTAGAAAAACGGTCCAGAGATCTCACCAAACCACCGCGGAAACGCGGCAATAACTTGCTATTGCCGCGGTTCCGCGGCCGATTGAGCTCCTCTCTGGATCGTCTTCACTGCAGTTTGTTCTATGGGGTATTTTGGGGATTTTGGTATATGTTTTTTCAGCCCAGGTTTTCCAGAACGAAAATTTTGTGTTTGGGGCCTATAAATCCGTATTTTTGATCGAACTTCTAAAAGACTTAAGCTGACGGGTATTTCTGTGATGTGATATTTGTATTGAACGTCTATTAATCGCTATATGTCGATTAGTGGGGGTTATACAAATGTAACGCCTTGAAAAGTCGTTTTGGTGTTTTCCTGAAAATCGGTGAAAATTCGGTATTTTTCTGAAAACCGTCTTTCTCGTTATTTTGCTGTTTAGGACTAATTATACCTAAAATGGATAGGTAATTGCTTGTTTTTAGTAGCTAATGAGTTACTTATGAAATTTTGGTCATTTAAAATTTTTTCCCTATTTTTCAATTTTTTAATATTATTTTAAGCCGGTAAGAAAATACATTAAATTAGCGATAAATACAAAATTTTTTGGGCTAATTTTAATCTTTAAAATTATGTTAATTAAAATCTAGTTGTAACATAAATTTTTAGTATTTTATTTTGATTTTTAACTAATTTTTATTATAGGAAACGAAATTTATTGAATTTAAGCTTAAACTTACAATTTTGGACTTGTAGGGGGTCTTTTTGCATAAAATTTCTTTTGTAAAACCCCATTCACCCTTCCCTCACCCCTAGGCCGGCCCCACCTCAGCAGCAAGCCCACAAAATAATTTCCCCATCTCATTTAAACAAAATGATATGATAAAGGGTTTTAAAGGGGTAAATTTGGAATTATGTGTGCTTTGATTTGAGTGGGTTGACTTGGGCTTTTCCCCACAACACCCACACCATCCCCACTCCTCCATTTCAGCCAAGAATTCCTGCATTCTACAGCAGCCCCCTCCCTCTTCTTGTCTATCTCTTTTCATCATCAAATTTCATCAAAATCCACCTCAAAATCCTTATAAATCCACAATTTCCTTCACAATTTCAAAGCAAAACCTTATTCCCTCTCTTCTCTAACCTAATTGGTTCAAATCTTGGAGAAAGATGACATCTTTGGAGGCATATTGTTCTTGCTAGATCTCTAGTTGAGGTATAATTTCAATCTTTGGTTAATTGGTAGTTGTTATATGCTAAATTAGAACCTTGATGTGTTAATTTTTGTTGTTGATTTCTAATCTAGGTTTTAAAGTGAATGGTTTGAATTTTAATTAGGGTTTTAGAAACCATTAATAAGTTAATTAAGTTATTTTGCTTTCTAGTGTTTTACACTAACCTAATTAATGGAGTTATTTTGCTTAAGTGGTTCCATTTTATGCGAATCTAAGTTAATCCAGTGTGAATTTGGATCGCTATTGCTTTTTAGAAAAATCAAGAAAGGTTTTGTTTATGGAAATTAGGTTTTTAAGCATAGTTAATGGTTTAAAATTAGTGTAATGGATAGCTAGTGGGTTAGTTTGGATTGTTGTGTTGGATTGTGTTAATTTTCTCGCTAATTGTCGATGTTTGCACCAATTTTGCAAACTTCTAGCTTACTAGGTTTTTATTATATTATTGTGGCGATTTAATTGCGATATCTAGAGTATTTTGTTGGCTTATCCTATGACATTTAGGATGCGTGAGTGCGGATTTTTGAGTAATCGGGTTTTAGTTTTTCCGGACGACCAAATCGGCGATTTTTGCAGTTTTTGCGATTTTCGCGTGTGTTCCGCGCACCTTGTGCACGTTGTACCTAGCTTGTGAACGTTAGTATTTTCGTTTGGGTTTTGCGTCGTTCTTGATTTGTAACCTTATGTTTGTATTGATGTAAATTCCAGGTTCGGTCGCGGAGGCTTCGGATGCGGCACGAAAAGGGGAAGCGGTGATCGGACGTAGCTAGCTGAGGATTTCTGTGAGTAGATGTAACATCTACGGGGGACTATCGTTGGATGGCGCAAGTCGCCCGATAGTTTTAGTAACTTAAAAGATTCTTAGTGATGTTAGTAATTAGGGGTGTAATACTTATATGATTACTTGCTGCATTCATGCCTTATATTGACATACATATACGAACCCATTCTATAGGACACCTGCACCATTGCCAGGGTTTTTATATGCAGCACGAGCACTATTCATGCTTACACACACACCCTGGTAATTGCCATGCCACCACACTAGATAACCTTTAAATTGAAACCTTTTACTATAATTGACACTTACACATGTGCTATTGCTTTAATTCCTTAAAATGAAATCGTAGGATTGCTATTCATGTGCATGTGCTTCATCATATTATTTGTTCATGCCTAATCTATTAATCACACATCACAACTTGATTATTGATACCATATGCATTCATTATCATTGACATATGCACTTATGAGGATTTCTTGAGATTTTATGATATTTCTGGATTTCGGGGGAAAGCCGCAAAATTTCTAAACTTATTATATTTTTAAAATATGTAAATTGCGGTTTTCTAGTGATGTAAGTGTCGTCCACCATGAGTTTGCTGTGGTTTTGGAGATCCGTGTCGAGGAGTGGAGGAACCGTCACGGGTACATGGTGGGCCCGGTATGGTACCCCGGGGCAAGATGAATGTGGTGTTGACGTTGAGCCTGGCAGGGGACGGATTACCTACCGGTGACTGTTTGGCACGGCGGATATCCAGAGGATACCGACCGTGGCCGCGAGATGATGAGATTTTGATATTGAGCTGGGTCAGCCGGATGGCTGAGGCCAGAGATACTATGACATGGATATATGAGATTTGAGATAGTTTTGAGGTGTCGTTGCTGGACACAGGTTCTTGTTGATTCTATTGGTATTGTGCTGGTATTTCAAAAGAGATTCTTAAAGGGAAAAAACATGATTTCTTATACTTACACATTCAGATCACGAGTTGATTCGCATTGCATTCATACCTGCTAGCATATTCATATTGCATACCTACCTGCTATTATGTCCTGCCTTACCTGTATTTTAGATGCTAGGATACTTGTGTGCATGCTTTCGATAGCCTGTGTAGATGTTATTTATTACTCACGAGTTGGCAACTCACCCCCGTTGTGCCACAGCCTTTTTCAGGTCCGCTCCGTCAGTACAGTAGCTGCGGGCGCACTTGCTTCTTTTGCCTGGACCCGAGGTTTTGCTCTCAGGTGGGTCATATTATTATTTTTGCACCACCTTGTGTATTCTTTGTATCTAGAGTACTCCATCTACTGTACCTACCAGTATTATTGTATATTGACCTAGAGATGAGACTGTGAGGTTTGTGGACTTTTATGCTGTATTTTGGGGTCGAGCTCACTTGAGTCGACATGATGTTTTTCTTATGCTTCATTATGATTATTTCGCATGTTGTTGCTTTATATTGCGTGGGATTTGTGACCGCCTTATGGCGAAGAGCTAGCTCCCGCTTGGGGATGCCTTATTTGTTGGATTCATATATATTCTTGTTGTACCCATTTTGGGGGCCAGTATTTACAAAGGAGACTCTGCCGAAATTTTCGGAAAAATTGATATTGTTTTTTCAAAAAAAAGGTTTTATATGACTTATTTGATAAACTCGCTTTCAATTGATTGGGTTTTCTTCACTCTTTTGCTTATTTGGTTTTGGTTTCTGGGCTTTGGCTTACTTATTTTACGGATGTCTTGAGACGTTTCGTAAACTTAAGTGCCAGTCACGTTCCGTACCCTGCGGGTCGTGACAACAAATCTGTGATCTGTAATGTCATTGGAATGTGTATATGAATTCATTGGATTGTCGCGGGTGAATAGCCGGGGGTTGTGAGACGAGAGTTTTCTTTTCTATCAATTCATGTAAATTTGTAAATTGATGTAATAATTATTTGTATGGCCGCACAACCGGGTCGGGGTTGTAGCCGTCATTGTATAATTTCTTTTTACTGTTTTTTCTCCTAGGATAGACCCATAGAGGGGGTGCACAAACTACCGGGTATGCCGAAGTGCCGAGTGGCCTACTCACGGGGTTGAGGGTGGTTGCTTCGCTTCGGGTACTTGGCGGGTAGTTTGCCGCACCCGTAGGGGTCTTAGGTGGGGTATTGGCTATTCACCGCGACCGTGTAATCTGCTTTTCGTTGCAGGCTCGTACGAATTGTGGGTTCCTAGTATATTCAATGTGTTCATCTGTGATCTGAAATGTCTATCATTGCAATATATCTATATATGATATTATTTAGGCGTTGCTTATGTTTTACAGCCGCGCTAGCCCAGCCCCCGCTCTGTCGTTAGTTAAGTAACCTAACGGGTAATGACGGGGCCCCGTGGCGAATGCGAATGGCATAAGCGAACGTCAAATTTTGGTTGTTTTCTGCAATGGTAGGATTAAATGATGGGACGCATTAAAAGAACTAATGCAAGAATATCACGCATTAAAAGAACTAATGCAAGAAAATAAACCAAGTAAAAGTCGTTGGAACACTTTCGAAAAACCACTCGGTTCTTTTCAAAACTAACTTTTAAATGCAGAGCTTGAGCCACTCCTTTTAAAAGCTATCTCGTTCCATCGATTATATCAAGTTCTCTACGTTCACGGTTTCGCCAAAACCATTCGTAGCCCTCCATCATTTCAGTTAAATATTCGGTAGTATTCAAGCTATGTATTTTGACCTCACGCCAAGGTATAGTGATTGGTGGCTGCCGGATATTTATCTGTTGCATAAATAGAATGCGTTGGTTTGAGACGGTCGTACTGCCATTTTGGCCTACGTCAAGGGTATGTACGGGTGGGTTCAAATTAACCTGGATAATGATGGGAAGAACTTGACATGTGACTTATGACATTTTGACCTCACGCCAAGGTCATAAGAGCATGGGGAAAAAATCCACATCGGGAGTTTCATAAGTACTGAAACTTGATAGTATTGCATACCATTTGGAGTGTGATGATTCTGGTAGGATTCCTTCAGTTTCGTCACGCGATGATATTTGGATCCCGATCCTACTGTGAGTATATGCTACTCCTCGGGAAATTTCTCACTTAACGATCAACGCTATAAACCTAGTAGGTGTCTAGAAAGGTGTTAGCGGGGCTACGCCCCCAGGGAAAAGAGGTTCTTAAATTAAGGAACTTCGCGAAAGCGTTGGAAAACCTCCCTCAAAGTACCGACACCAGCCTGGCCGAACGGTTAAGCAAGTATTGTACGGTGAGATTGATCCTGACTAATTCTTCCTCTTTGGTTTGAGGAGGGATTCGAGAAACAGTGGGAGCCATCCTGTTTAGACAAACTAAAAACCACTCTAAACTTGCAAGAGCATCAAGCTGAGTGTTTCTTCTTCTCTCTCCTAATTGCAGCGACCAATCGACATGACTGGACTTAAGTTATTTCTAGATAAAAACATACTGACATGGCCAAACTACAAAGATTGGCTCAGGAATGTCAAAATGGCAATCACTTACGACAAGCTGGGGTATCTTCTTACCACCAAAGCTCCCCCTGTCCCAAGTCCCACCTCCAGCGTCGCGGATAAGGAAATCCGTAAGACTTGGGAGATTGATAGCGCGAAGGCCAAGTGCCTTGTGCTTGCCTCTATGGACAACGAACATCAGAGGAGGCACGAGAATATGGACCTTGAATCCATATTTCTCCATATAAAAGAACTGTATGGAGAGCAGTCTCGTATCGCAAGATACGAAGTGTCGAAGAAGTTGTTTTCTGCAAGGTTGGCCATCGGATCATCGGTAGCGGAACACGTGCTTAAGATGATTGGCTTCATTGAGGAGCTCGCGGAACTTGGGACCACGTTAGAGAACGAGCTTTATACGGACTTGATTCTCCAGTCCCTTCCTTCCACTTACGCCGAGTTTATCCTGAACTTCAACTTACAAGAAAAAGAAGTTAAACTTTCAGAACTCCTCAACATGCTGAGGAGTGCAGAGGGCACCCTACAGAAAGGTAGGGAAACATCCACTTTGTTTGTAGGAGGATCTTCCTCTTCTAGGTCCAAGGCGAAAGCCAAGGGAAAGAAGAAGAAAGCCCCCGCCAAACCAAGGGGCGGTGTTGGTAAAGTGGGTACGAAGGGTAAAGCAATAGCAACAAAGAAAGCGGGGCAGCTTGTGGATAAAGAAGAATGCTTCTATTGTCATAAGAAGGGTCACTGGAAGAATGATTGCAGGGCTTGGAAAGCCAGGATACAGGAATTGAAGCAGGTTGTGGCTTCAGCTTCAGGTGTGTATGTTATTGAAAACTGTCTTTCAGTAAACTCTACTTCCTGGGTATTGGATACCGGATCAGGATCTCATATCTGTAATTCTTTGCAGGCGTTGAGAAACCGTAGGGTTTTGAAGGCAGGTGACATGACCCTCAAAGTTGCAAACGGAGCTAGCATGGATGCTAAGGCCGTGGGGGACTATCACCTGGGAATGTCAGATGGACATGTTTTGGTTTTGCGTAATTGCTTTTTTGTACCCAACGCAACTTGTAATATCATTTCTGTATCTTTAGTATCTAAAGAAGGTTATGAATTTGCGTTTGTAAGTAATGTTGTGAACATTCACCTTAATCAAGTTTTGATTGGGTCAGGTACATTGAGCAATGGTATATGCGTATTAAACCAACCACAGATTTTCAATGTCCAGAATACACACAAAAGAAAGTCTCCGGAAATAAATCTGACTTTCTTATGGCATTGTAGACTAGGTCACATCAATGAGAGAAGGTTGACGAAGTTACATACAGAAGGATATTTGAATCCGTTCAAATATCAATCGTATGCCACTTGTAATCCTGTCTCAAAGGAAAGAAGACAAAGACTCCGTTCACTGGACACGGAGTAAGAGCGAGCGAGCTCTTGGGACTCGTACACAGCGACGTGTGCGGTCCAATGTCTACACATGCGCGAAGCGGTTATTCTTACTTCATTACTTTTACGGATGACTTTTCAAGGTACGGTTATGTCTTCTTAATGAAACATAAGTCCGAAGCCTTTGGAAAATTCCAGGAATATAAGAATGAAGTAGAAAAACAAACCAGCAAAAGTATCAAGATTCTAAGATCGGATCGAGGTGGTGAATACTTGAGTGCCGAGTTCCTGGACTATTTAAAAGAGAACGGAATTCTCTCTCAGCTTACTCCTCCATACACTCCGCAACATAACGGTGTATCGGAGAGACGGAATCGAACCCTATTGGATATGGTACGGTCCATGATGAGTAACACTGAGTTACTGCGATCATTCTGGGGGTATGAGCTAGAATCAGCTGCATACCTTTTGAACCGAGTTCCGACTAAGACTGTGCCTACCACACCATATGAAATATGGAGTGGGAAGAAACCCTATCTTCAATATCTGAAGATCTGGGGATGTCCGGCTTTTGTCAAAAAGCAGCATGCGGACAAACTCGAGGCACGCTCAGTACTGTGCAAGTTTGTGGGATACCTAAAGAACTCCAGGGGGTATCTCTTCTATTACGCAGAGGAACAAAAGATCATTGTTTCTCGTAATGCCCATTTTCTAGAACACTAGTTCTTAGAAAAGGAAACAAGTGGGAGCGAAATAGAACTGGAAGAAATTCCAGAACCACAGACTATTACTGAAAGCTTAGTGGAACCAGAGGGTTCAAAAGAACAGGACATTCCTACGCCGCTCCGAAGAAGTAGTAGGCAGTCTCATCTGCCCGAGAGATACTGCGGTTTTCTCATAGACGGGGATAGAGAGGATTGCATCATAGATTATGATGAGCCTACTAGCTTCCAGCAGGCCGTTCAGAGCGTTGACTCGGTAAAATGGCTGGATGCAATGCGGACCGAAATGGAGTCCATGTACACCAACAAAGTATGGACGTTGGACATTGCTCCAGACGGGGTAAAACCCGTAGGATGCAAGTGGATCTTCAAAAGGAAGATTGGTGTAGATGGACAGGTTGAGACCTATAAAGCTAGACTGGTTGCAAAGGGTTTTCGTCAAAGACCTGGTTTGGACTATAACGAGACTTTTTCTCCAGTAGCTATGCTGAAATCCATTCGGATCCTTCTTGCCATTGCTGCCTTCCACGATTATGAGATTTGGCAGATGGACGTAAAGACCGCTTTTCTAAATGGAAATTTAGAGGAGTGTGTCTATATGGACCAGCCAGAGGGTTTCATTCAGAGTGGGAGCAGCGGAAAGATGTGCAAGTTGCTTAAGTCTATTTACGGACTAAAGCAGGCATCGCGGAGTTGGAACATCTGTTTTGATGAGACGGTTAAGGAATTTGGCTTTATCAAAAATCCAGACGAACCATGCATCTATAGTAGATTTGTAGCGAGAACTGTAGTATTCCTCCTTTTATACGTGGATGACATTCTCTTAATAGGAAATGACATTCCTATGCTACAATCTGTCAAGGGGTTCTTGTCACACAGGTTCTCCATGAAAGACCTGGGTGATGCCTCATACATCCTGTTGATCCGGATCCATCGTGATAGATCCAAGAGGATATTAGGACTTTCGCAGTCCAGGTACATCGACACCATACTGAAAAGATTCAGTATGGAAGATTCCAAGCGTGGTAACCTATCGGCTTGTCACGGGATCACCCTCTCTAAAGAGATGTCTCCCAAGACTGATTTGGAGAGGGATCGCATGTCTATTATACCCTACGCTTCTGCGGTAGGCTCTATAATGTATGCGATGTTGTGTACCAGACCGGATGTAGCTTATGCATTGAGTGTGGTAAGCCGGTATCAGTTAAACCCTGGAGAGAAACACTGGATAGCGGTAAAGAACATTCTCAAGTACCTGAGAAGGACTAAGGAGATGTTCTTGGTGTATGGCGGAAAAGACCTCCAGATCGAGGCCTTTGCTGACTCCAGCTTCCAGAGTGACAAGGATGATTCCAAGTCCATGTCGGGTTTTGTCTTTACCCTCAATGGAGGGGCGGTGTGTTGGAAGAGTTCCAAACAGGAAACCGTTGCAGACTCGACGATGGAAGCGGAATACATCGCTGCATCTGATACCACAAAAGAAGCTGTCTGGATGAGGAAGTTCTTGAATGAACTTCAGGTGGTTCCGTCCATTGTTGATCCAATACCTCTGTATTGCGACAACAACGGGGCTATAGCTTTAACGAAGGAACCCAGGTCCCATCAGAGATCCAGACACATCTTGAGGCGGTATCACCTGATCAGGGAGATCGTGGATCGCCAGGAGATCGAGGTTCGGAGGGTCGCTTCAGAAGATAACACTGCAGATCCATTCACCAACGCCTTGCCCCAGACTCAGTTCGAGTGGCTGATCGAGATGATGGGTCTTCGATACGCGAGTACATGGCCTTAGTGCAAGTGGGAGATTGTTAGTGTATATTCCCTACAGGCCATTACTGTATCATACTAGTTTGTATATTACTTAATGGAAGCTTGGGATATTCACCTTGTATAAACAATCTTGCTCAATATAGTAGTATGCTACTTGGTTTGTTTCTACTTCAATGTGTACATGTGTTTATCTTAGTATATCACCTATACACATTAGTGGAGCCCTTAGGATCATTGCTTGATTACCAGCGTTGTGATGGCAGTCACACTAGTGGGGGCTGGGTAATCTATAAGCACATCCTTATACAGGTCCCTAGTCGCAGGACTATCGAGACAGGGCATCGATACCCCGGAGTAGACTAGCGTATGCGCTTCTCATCCCAGTGTGGGAGATGGTCTGTCCTACAGCCATCAGTACGTCGTACTGGAGATAGTATATGGGTGCTCGTTAGGTTACGAGTACACTGGACAGGACTCGTCGGGAACTGACCGGTTGGTATTATACCTATCGTCAGTTATCAGTTCCCAGGTGACATGAGTACAGCTTAGTCCGCTGACTTGACACTGTCACTTCGCCTAGAGTGTGTTCCCGCTGTACTTTGATTACTACCTGTTAGTTATGTATATGCCATAGAGGCCATTGTTGTACATTTGATGTTTATTATAATGGATGCTTGGATATATACAGAGAGGACTTTCTTGCTCGTCATGATAGTATGCTATTTGGTTTCACTTTATCTTAACATGTTGACTTGTATTGGTTTACTGTCTTTCTCTCACATGTTGATAAAGCCCTTAGGATCTGTACTTGACTACTGGGATTATGATGAGATCATACTAGTGGGGCCACGGTAGTCGATGAGTACATCCTATAAATGTTTCTAGTCGAGGGTATATCGAGACAGGGAATCGATACACCAGAGTAGACTAGCATATACGCATCTTGACCCATATGATGGGCGATGGATGGTCCCATATCCATTGGTGTTTGACATCAAGGATGGTGTACGGGTGCTCAGTGGAGACTGGGTACACTGGACGGACTCGCTGAGAACTCCCAGATGGTGATATACCACACGTCAGATAGCAGTTCTCCGGTGACACTGGTACAGGGTAGTCTGTAGACCCGAGATCGTCATAGAGTCTTGTGTGATTCCCACTGTGTTTTGATTTCCATCTTACCACGTCCAAAAGGGCATGCAAAATGGTGGCTTTTGGGTACAGTCCCGAATCACATGGAGGCAATGAGCGATATGAGGGGATTCGTCTCTCCCGGTATAGGGAGTTGATGTTGTGCTGTGTTCGATTGGCTATAATTGGAAGTCCCTGGCCAGGGCTGATATAGAGATATGCTGGTAATTGTTACTAGTAGTTTCTCGACCGGTTATGAGCCTCATATCGACACGACTTATCGTTTACTGGGGTCTGACGTATACCACCCCTAGACTTGATATGCGACATATTTTGACGAACAGACCGGACTGTGCGGGAGTGTTACTGATTGGATTCACAGGAGAACGGACAGGCTAGCTTGTTGATCTTCTGATCGATCAATACCTGGGTGGCTGTTACGTTTAGCTGACCGCTTGCAGCTTGTGGGTGTTTGATATGATCATCACCTGCTACCGGCGTATTGACGATTCTTTAGAGTCCTACACAGAGAGTTCTTGGCTCAGGCAAAACGGAGTAGAGCCACATATGTGATATGTGCGGGACCAAGGATAATGCGATATGAGATACCGTATTATATTCTCGCGATATTTATATATGAATCGGGACATCGGATCAAGTGTTGATTCGATGAATCGGTACATGATATATTAGCCGGTTATATTCGATATAGCCGGATCGTTGGATCAAGTGTTGATTCGATGATTTAATGTATAATAATATATATGATATATTGTATTACATTATCTAATATTGGCTCGCTTTATTATTTCATTTTCTCACCGGATTAATACATTGATATATATGTGATATATGTTAAATGTATTATTTTCTTTTGTTTCAAATATATAATATATATGTGATATATATTATTGTGACATGATATGATTTATTATTAAACATGTTTAAGGATGATTAAATGGGATTAGGGTTTAATTAGGGTTAGCTTCTTCTTGCACATTCTAGAAGCTTTTCCTTTTGTCTTGGTTAAAATATTATGGTTGATCTTTATCTTTAACCTAACCAAACCCTAACCCTAGTTTATTCTCTACAAACTCTTAGCCACTCATCCTTGACCATGGTTGATATATCAATCATATAGATTTCTTTTTCTATTCATCACAAAAGGAATGATCTTTTGATTAACATCTTCTTCTCTCTTGAGTTAAAAAAAAAAGAAAAAGCTTACTAGAAATTCTTTTGGTGATGATAAAATGTGAGAAAGTGAATTAAAAAGAAAGCATAAATACTACTCCCTCATCCTCATCTCATCTAGCCCATGAGATTAGGGTGTTCATCTCTATAGAGTGAGAAAGCTTGGGTTTTTGCAACTTCGACGTAGATCATCGGAGATTCGGAACACTTCAAGCTAGCATGGATCGTTCGAGTCGTGGAGCCTCTCTTGAGTCCGGAAGATCGTGGATCGTGGCAAAGGGACTTCTACTCGGAGCTTGTGAAGCGAAGGAGCGGACTACAAAGGTTGTAATCATTCACACATAGATAAAAAGTTGTTATCTTGCATGATAAACCCTAATAATCTAGCAAAGATCCCGTCTTTGGGTTGTTCGGCACGTCTAAAATTTTATCCGGGCATGTTTGATGCCTTATGAACCTTCACAAGAGTACCTAGGAACCCTACACAACCCTACCACGGCTCAAAGGGGTCGTGCAAACAGGTAGTAGTTGGGTACAGTCCCGAAGCACTTGGAGGCAGTGACGATTAGACAGGATTCGTCTCTCCCGGTATTGGGGGTTGACATCGCGCTGTGTCTAGGAGAGCCATTACACGAGTAGTCCCTAGCCAGGGCAATCGAGATATACTGGTAGGCTTCCAGTGTTATCTCAGGGTGTTTTGGGCTTCACTCCGACAAGACTTGTACCGCTATTAGGGGACTGACGTTTTTCGCACCCCTAGGCCCGCCATACGATGTATCAGACGAACAGAACGGACTGTACGGAGAATGTCACATTCAGGCTCAGTAGGAGTTCAGATAGGTTTCACCTCGTCAGTCTTCTTGTCGGCATCTACCTGGGGACCGTTACGCACAGCTAGCGCCGCTTGCGGTCTGTGGTTAAACCCACTGCCAGCATAGTGTCGAGTCTTTAGAGTACGACACAGAAAGCTATTCGCCTTTAGGCAAAAGAGTAGAGGTCGCATGGTTTCGCGACAGGTCGCATGGTTTTGCGACAGGGTTCGGTCACATCCGTGCACTTGTGCACGTACAGTGTCCGGACAGTTAACACTAGCGGGCTTTGGTTTAAGCCAGATCCTAGTGTACGTTTTGGGATTGGATTTATCCAGTATATATTCGTGTTCCTCGGAACGCGGATGCGGGTGTGTATGCACAGTTGACGGAGAGACAGGGGCAGAGAATTCTCATTAGGGTTGTTGACCGTTGACTATTGACTATTGACTTTTTGCTTAACCGTAATGAGAATATGATATATGATTAACAATAATATTAATTAAGTATTGTGGTGACATGGTTGTTGAGGGGTTGACTTTGTTGACTTGTTGACCGGTTGACTAGGTTGGACTAGTTGACCATCATGATGACAATGGCTATTATTTCATGGCAAAGACTTTCCACTTGCTTGTTCTCTTGTGCAATATGAGTGCATGAAATGATATAGCCATTTTGACTTAAACCATTTACACAATACTTGATTACTATTTTTGTGATGATGGTTTTGGATTATGAGAGCCAAGAGAGAAAAGTCTTTCTCATTCTATCATTCTCATTCTCTCTCTTGAGTTCTTGAGCTCTCATCTTCTTCCTCTTACTCTCCCTCTCTTGAGTCAATGGTTCACTTGTCTCATGTGTTGAGAAACAAGAACCATAGAGTAAAATCCCAAACACACTCTTCTCTACTCACTCTAGTTCACTAGGCTTAACAAACCAAGTGAACTAGTTTCTTCAAAGATCGAAGAAGAAGCCAAAGGTAGAATCTTTCGGGTGGATCGATCTTCGGCGCAAGGAGACGACGGGGTGAAGCCAATCCGGACAACCATCGAGAGTCAAAGAAGAAGGAGTTCGAGAAAGAAAGGTATAACCCCCTAACCGAGTAGTTAACAACTCCTAGTTAGGTTGTTAGTTAGATGTTTAACAAAGATCCGGTTTTGAGTCCATGTTACCACCTCTAGAAAATTGTTTTTCGTCAAATTCCCCATGCCCGAAAGTACCGGGAGAGGTAGCATGGACTTACAGCAAACACCCTAAACTAAATGGAAAGTAGTAGAGGATGATGAAGTAGGAATTTTTCTCACTTTAGAAATGATTTTCTCACATATCTTCTCACATCTCCATTGAAGCTAGAAAGCTTGAGAGGAAGAAGGAGAAGAAAACTCTCATGATAATTATCCAAAGGATAATTGCAACCCTAGGTGAGTTAGTATCATATACTAACCTTAGTAGAGAGTTAACCATGGCTAGGTTTAATTGGTTGGGTTAATAAATATCTTAGGCAAAACAAAAGAGTGGACTTGGTCAATGCAAACAACAAGCTTCTACAAGCTTCATGCCATGACAATTTCCCAAAATTTTGTAATTACCAAAATAAATAAAAACCCTAGCAATTAAACCAAGCATAGTGTAAGTCATACACACACCTAAGTTGCATGTATCATCAAACGTGACACAATATTATGTACACAAATATATATCACATATATACATATTCACAAATCAAGTGAGAAAAGAAATCTTAAGGGAATTAATATTAGTTAATGTAATTTAATATATCAAATATATAATTATACATTAAATCATTAAATTAGCACTTGATTTAATAATCCATATATATCTTATATAACCGACTAATATCAAATGTAACAACTTATCGAATCAACACTTGATCCGATAACCCGGCTATATCACATATAACTGACCTATGTCACATATCGCGAGAATAGAATACGGTATCTCATATCACATTAATCTCAGTCCCGCTCATATCACATATGTGCTACTACTCCGTTTCTCTTGAGCCAGGAAACCTCTGTGTAGGACTCTAAAGTCTCGTCAATACGCCGGCAGTAGGTGATGATCATATCAAACACCCACAAGCCGCAAGCGGTCTGCTAAACGTAACGGCCATCCGGGTATTGAGAGATCATAAGATCAACAAGCAAGCCAGCTCGTACTCCTGCGAATCCAATCAGTAACACTACCTTACAGTCCGGTCTCTAAGTCTGATATGTCGCATATCTCGTCTAGGGGGTAGTAAACGTCAGACCCCAGTAACTCGATTAGTCGTGCCGATATGAGACTCATAACGGGTCGAGAAACTACTGAAAACACTTACCAGTATTTCTATGAAGCAGCCCACACCAGGGACTTCCTTTTATAGCCAATCGAGCACAGCGCAACATCAACTCCCAATACCGGGAGAAAAGAAACCCCTCCTATCGCTCATTGCCTCCATGTGATTCAGGACTGTACCCAAAAGCTACCGTTTTGCACGTTCTCTTGAACGTGGTAAGGTGGAAATCAAAGCACAGTGGGAATCACACAAGACTCTATGACGATCTCGGGTCTACAGACTAACCTGTACCAGTGTCACCAGAGAATTGCTATCTGACGATAGGTATAATACCATCTAGGAGTTCTCGGCGAGTCTGTTCAATATACCCAGTCTCCACTGAGCACCCGTATACCATCTCTGATGTCAAACACCAATGGATATGGGATCATCCATCGCCCATCTACATGGGTCGAGAAGCTATACGCTAGTCTACTCTTGTATATCGATGTCCTGTCTCGATACACCTACGACTAGGAACATTTGAAGGATGTACTTATAGACTACTCTGTCCCCACTAGTATGATCTGCATCATAATCCTGGTAGTCAAGTACTCATCCTAAGGGCTTTATCAACATGTAACATAGAGACAATCAGTGTACATGTTAAGATAAAGAGCAACCTGATAGCATACTATTGTGTCGAGTAAGAAAGTCCTCCCTATATATGTTAAAGCATCCATTACAATAGACATCGTATGTACTGTAATAGCCTCTAGGGCATACAAATAACTAACAGCTTAATCCTCGATTGGGTGGCATGGGAATCCGGATATTCCACTATTTCCTTCTCGGACTTATAACAGTTATAAGATAGAGCAGATCGAACGTTCCGTAGCTCAGTATAATAAGCAGGTTCGGTCAATGCATCCATATTATTATCTTGATTAAGGCGTTACATGGTCGCTACCAGGAGAGAGAGAGAAGAAAACACTCCGCGTGCACTCTTGCAGGATTAGATTGGTTATTGGTTTATCTAATCAGGATGGCTCCCACTATTTTAGTCAAATCTACCTTCAAACTCTAAATGGTAAGACTGGCCCTGATTAATTACACCCTACAAGTTCGCCAATCTTTCGGCCAGGCCAGTGTCGGTACTTTGAGGGAGGTTCCCCGTGCTTTCGCACGGACATAATTAGAATAAACCTCATTTTCCCAGCGGCGTAACCCCGTTAACACCTTTCTAAACAATTACTTGATCGGCTAATCGTAATGTGCAAAATTCTTCCAGGAGGAACTCTTACTCGCAGTGGGTATCGGGATCCAACTATCTCATAGAAGGTATGCAATCTCATAGCAAATTTCAACACTTGAAATTCCCGATAATGGTTTTCACCCCTAGCGTCCTATGACCTTGACGAAGGCCAACAAAGCATAGGCTGCTAGTCAAGTTTAACCCGTACATTTCATGATTGAATTAAACTCAGTCGCACGACCCTTGACGGAGGCCAACAAAGTCGCACAACTGCCCTAATCCAATCTCGTCTAATGTTGCAGATAAGCACTGGTTAGCTACCGCACACTACGCCTTGACGGAGGCTAACAAACGTAGCACGAATACTAAGTATTACTTATCTGAAATGACGAAGGGATATACAGGTTTTGAAGAAAACCATGATCGTAATAAACTTGATATCGTTGTAGAATCGAGTGATTTTAAAAGGAGTGTTTTTGTGGCTTTTACTAGTTTTGCTAAAGAGGTCACTACGGGTGAAAGAATTTCGGCTCTTTCCTTATCGAATAAGGTGTAGGATATTTCACAAATACCACTATGCAAAGCAAAAACTATAGAAGCAATCAAAAGACAAACCGATTGGGTTGTAGCATCTGCTAGTTTCGCTAAAGAGGTCACTCCCGGTGAAGGGATCTCGGCTCTTTCCTTATCTAATAAGGTGCTGGATATTCTACAAGGAATACCGCTATGCAAAGCAAAAACTAGAGCTACCAGTTTTTAAAACAAGTTTCTACAACATCTTTCAGGTTTCTTTTTCTTTCATTAATCTCATTATTGAAGTCCCATCAAATTATGCTTCCTAAGCATCATATAAGAAACGAAAGCAGCAATATTAATTATATCTCATATATATAATATAGGCATTCGTCTTAGAACATATCAAGTGATCACATCACAAAATATCATCAGCAGAGAATCACATATGAAATATTGGATATTCTAGGAATTCCGTGTTTAATTTAAGCCAGTAAAAACGTGTATTCCACGGTCGTGATGAATAGCCAAACCCACATTCTTAGACCCCTATGAGAGAAGCAAGCAACCCTTCTAATTCTACAGTTAGGTGACCCGGTCTCAACTCCTTGAGATGGTCTCCCACTAGACACTAGAACCCGGTTACTTGTGCTCCCTGCTTTAGGTCTATCCTAATGCAGAAAAGTAAATAATATACAATGGTGACATCATCCTCAACCCGGAAGTGCCCCAATAAAAGAATATTACATACAATGAATTTTACAAGAATGAAAATAAAAACCCACATCTCACATAAAACCCCTAGCTATTCAAAACACGACGATCCTATATAACATAGTACATCAACACATAACATCACATGTCATCAACGTAAGTAAAAATGCGTATCCCAGTTGTCGTTGACGTATAACAATGAAACCGACAATGCACCACATATTACACTTACGGTCCCAGAAAAGAAAGTGAAAAACTACAACAATTGGAATCCGCAACCACCTTAGACATCATAAACCTAATGTGTCACATACATTGGATTTCATGCCCAACAAAATGAATTCCTTAGACATCATATGCCTAACAAATAAAAACCCTGCATTTTAGTCTCGGTATTGAAAACAATTTCCAATAAATCTGTCGGGCAATTCAACAAGATTCCCGATATCCTAATCGAATGCTCGTCGGAAACTTTAGCAGACGGCCGCACCCCAGATGCCGTCGACGAAGTGCACTAAGGCGGAACACCGCGGTCGCGAGCACCCGACAGATGCTTTTGGTAACGGGGTTCTCCTACAGTCACTTGGTCGGGGCTATGGGGCGTGGCTATCTCGTAAGGTTACCCGGCGAGTATCCGCGTACACTACGTAATTGCGATGGACTATTGATCCACATCAAAATTCCGTGGCAACCGATCAAATGAGACTAAACTGCTAGATTTATAAAATTCAAACTAGTTATCTCATAACTATTTATGGATTCCAAATATTGTATCGCAATCACAGAAAGCTAGATGATGTTAAACTTTTCGATCGAATAAACAAGAACAAAAAATTTCCCAATAAGCTCAACACTTGAGCGGGGTTCAAAAATTACCCAGAAACTGCCACAGCTCCTATGAACCAGCCGTGGTAGGGTCAAGAAATGCCTCACATGTGGCACCGCTGAACTCCTACGAACCCTAGGGTTTGATAACGGTTCTGACGGTCACATAATCGATTTAGGGTTTTGATTCGTCTCAAAAACTATCTATTACCGCAATCAAGAACGGCGTCGCTTTGAAGATAGCCAGTGAGTACGGGTCGGTACACAGGGATGTTATGAATTTCCTAATCGAGCTAACGAGTAAATTCAGATGGGTGTTCGGATTTCTCATTAAATTTAAAAACTAAATCTATCATTTATCTAGGGCAAAGAATTAAATTTAACTAGGGCAAGGAATTAAAGATCTAACTATCTAACTAGGGCAAGGAATTAAAGATCTAACTATCTAACTAGGGCAAAGAATTAAATTTAATCTAGGGCAGAGAATGAAAAATTACCTAGGGCAAGAATTGAAATTACCTACTTACTTTACAGATGGCTCTCTCCAAACATCAACACAAGACTTATCAGATCTGAATTTCTAAAATGAAAAGAGGCATCGATGCTCTCCAAAAGAAATCTAAATTTTATTGATAAAAAGAGGCATAGCCTTTACAATGATTTAGAGTTCCTATTTATATAGGATAGGAAACCCTAGGTTACAATTGATTCGCATGTCTACATTTACAAAAATATCCTTAGGAAGACCTAGTCAAAGTAGACTCCAAGCTTTGGTAAAATTTTATGTCTCTGTCTCTTTAAAAGGAATTATTGGGCCTTGAATTTCCTTTGTTGCCTCTTCAGTCTTTGGGATTCCTTATTATTTGGTTCTTTTATTAAAATAGCTTCTATGTTTCTTCCAGATCTCCAGTGAATGATTGCGGTGGACTTTTAACCGTTCGCTTTGTAATCTTGGACCCCGCATTGCCTTGTACTTTGTGAATTTTATCTTTGATGTAGGCTTGATCAAGTGTCTTCTGTTTGTTGGTCAAAGTCCACTTTTGCAACGTCTTTACATCGTTTTCACTGTTTTCTGTCCAAGAACCAGTAACCTGTAATATGTAGCAGACATGCGTCAAAAGCACCTGTTTATTTATAAAACGAATAAGAATGGGGAATATAATAATAAAATATTATGGTGTGAACAAATACACCCAAACTTATTTTTTGCTCGTCCTCGAGCAAACTTATTTTTATTCTCTACAAAAAACCTAACTGCACTTTCGCAGGGAAAAGCGATTGCACTGAGCTCATGCAACAAGCCGTTCAACCTCTAGGTGTCCATAGTAGGAGGAGTCTTGTCTCCTGAGGGTTTTCAGCGGATACTACCCACAAAATCCTATCAATTTGGCTTATCGACTTTTATTCTCCAATTAGGTTTTCTAACAAGGAATTATATTATCTTCGACTCGTAAATTATCCACCCACATTCTTCACACTTCCTCATCATTTATCTTAAGATTATATATGTTCTGCAGACTTACTTAGCTTTCGGCATTTCTTAAGTTTTCCTCCTAGAGTTCCATCTCCACTTAGGAATTTCTATCAACTCTATTAAAGATACAAGTTCTATTCTTCATTCCTTTCTCTCATCTAAACTTCAATCATATACCCCTACGTGTGTGTATATATCACCCCTACACTTGGAAATTCAAATCAAGCAATCATACCCTTGTCCGTTGTCCAAAGTACTTATTAGTAGGTGAATTTTTAATTGAATTTTGCTTACACATCCTTCATGCGACCGTTAATACTTCTTGAGGTACCAACAAACGATTACAAGATATGTTTGCACTTTAAAGCGTAATTCCTAGTCTTGCAACACCCAAGGCTTTTAGCAGTGACTCTCAAACCAGTTGGTCTAAGGCACTAGGTGATGAAGCATCCTCGCTAAATATTTTTCTATTTTTACAGCCTTAAGTAATCACAAAACCAGTGTTAATTTTTTTTTCTTTATTCACTTTTTTTTCGTTTATTTTCTTCGTACTAAGGACATTAGACAAGAGCATTTCAAGGTCTCTTCTACTATTCCAAGTTTCAAGGTGCGTGATTGTGCATATTGTAAGGTATATATTTTCAGAATCTAGACTTAAGTTAGGAATTATTTTTCAAACTTATACTCTAATAAGAACATCAATACTTTTCCTTTGTTTCGACTTAGCCCAAGAAGTGAACTCAAAATTTGCCTATTTCTAAATAAACTACAAAGATGTATACTTTCTACCGTTAATCTTTAAGAAAGTTTATTTTTAGGGTTTTTAATTTACTAAGTCTAAGATCTAGTTGTTCCTAGCTAGTTAACCTATCTGTCAAACTCGAGTCAAATAAGCCAAAATTGATTACAATAATTTTTATAATTTCTGAAATTTTTCAATTTTTTATGGGTTTTTAAAATAAGTTTGCAAATGCAAAAAATATGTACAAATGAATGCGAAGGAAGAAGACGTACCGAGCATACCCCCAAACTTAAACTTGACAGTGTCCTCACTGTCATGCTACACCAAGAGGGTCAAAATGCTGGCACTCCCCTGTTTATTTATTTATAAATTTTTTAAATATTTTTTAATGTTTTGAATTTTTTTTATTTTATTTTATTTTTTATAGAAAAAGAAAACAAAAAATATATATACATATATATACAACAAGGTCCCCCCCCCAAACTTAAGCTTGGCCTTACACAAGCCAAAGGTTAGCACCAACCATTCAAAAATCTCATCGTGGTAATGGTAGACTTGGTGAAAGGAGAGAGTGGAAAGAAGAGAAATGAGAAGCACACGAGACCGTATGGGAAGAAGAGTGGAATATGGTCTCGGTGGAGGAGAAGAAGGGCGGAAAAGAGAAAGAAGTGGAGTACGATCTTGAGGATGTAAATCGAGTGAATAAATTAGCGCAATTTGTGATGACCGATGTGTTAAAAGTGATTGCGCTAACCTATCAACCCGTCGAGAAATGGGGTCAAATCCCTCAAGATTCACAAGAAAATATGTGTACGTCGAACTTGGTATTGGAGATGAAAGCGTAACGGTCTCTTGTAAGGCCGGAATGATAGGAAGGACGAAAGAGAGTGAATTAGGGATAGTCTCATTCTCACCATAGTAAACTGTCTCGAACTTGAAAGATTCCATCAATGGTTCGAAGCGACTGTAAGGAACCGAGTCTGATGGTTCAACTAACTCATCTGAAAATTCAAAGGACTCAAACTCGGGCGGTGAGTCATCAACATCGTCCGAAAAAGTGAAACACTCGTAAGTGTTATCGGCTGCGAGAACTGTGTCAGATTCAAAGGAAAATTTTTCAAGCTCACAGTCTTCAAGCGTAATCTTTTGCGTGGTCGGAACGATGGAAAGGAGGGAGGGTGATATAACAGTTAAAGGTTCTGGAGGATGAATTGGAAAAACCGACACATCAAACAAAAATAGATCAACATCAATATTATCCTCAACACTCTCCTCAATACTATCCTCATAATTATCGTCAATATTTAGCTCATTCATGCCATTATCATCAAAATCAAGACGCATATCAAGTTCGGGAGAAACAATTAATTACTCGGGATGATGAATTGGACATAAAATTTCAATCAAATCAACAGGTTCATCATCTGAAATATTCCCGGCGTCCATATCCTCAATCAAGTGAAAATCAATATTTTCTGAAACCATATCAAAAGCATGGATATTTTTCAATTCAGGTTCTAGATTGGAGGTGTAAAGATCGAAAGGATTAAGTGTGGTTTCACTCCAAAGGGGTTCTTCACAATCTGGCAAATCAAGCACTACAAAATCACACAACTCATTTTTATTTTCAACTGGTGAACTATTTGGGGCAATCAATGGAAAACCGGAGTTGTGGGCTTCAACTGGGTATGGGTAGGTTTGATTTGGGAATGTGTAGAACTCACTCGCTCCTCTCAAATTCTCACTCTGTCCAACCGCCTCCTCATACATTGAAAAATTTGAAGCTAGTTGGAAACCAGCTACCGGTTCACTGGGTTGTATAAGGGCTGATATGGATGCATCTACATTCCTCACCATTTTGTTTGTTGCTAAAATATAAGCTTCCAACGACTGTTCCAAACTAGACATGGGTTGTGAAGGGGTTTCGGTAAAAGATTCGAAATTGTTTGGATACGTGAAACTCCCAACTGGCTGAGTAGAATCAATGTTTAGTGAAGGTGGGAAAGTCGAGTAGGACTGGTAGGAATTGGATGAGTGGACAGGCGTAGGATCAATATGTGGATAAAAAGATGAATGGACTTGTTGATCCCTAGAACTGGATGTGCGGAGAGGGGTGAAAGATTACGAGATTGAGCAATATGCTCAGCAATGGACATCGGTTTAGGAGTTATAGCAGGACTTGAAAAAGTGGTATCAACGTACGAAGGTGGTGAAGGTGAACATGGTTGACACAAGGTGGGTTGCAAAATCGAACTGTTTCTCCTAGATGCTTCTATTTGATCTTTCAAAGAAATTTTGGACATGGATGGGTCTTCTTTAAATCGACCGAAACAATTGACGTACGAGGCAAAATTAGGTTCGGGATACCAAAGTTCGGCAAGAGATTTGTGATGTGGGGTACCCATGAGAGAAGAAAGAGAAGAGAAAGAAGGTTGGGTGGTCCAAGGATTTCTTAGCGGAAAAATTTGCAAGTTTTGGTAAAAAAAATTTCCTTTTTCTCTTTATTTAGAACTGTTTACAAAAAGATTTTCGAGAAAAGAGCTAAGACACACTTTAGATCAATCAAAAATGCACAATCAGACCTAGATCTAGGGTCACCTAGATCAGCTCCTAACTATTCCAAAGGCTAGAAATAGGACCTCAAACCGCCTCTTCACTGCCAATTGCGGCCAGGTAAGTGCCAGGTAAGTGGGAGGCTCCCCGCTACAAGTAGCGGTCCTAATTAAGTAACCGCTTGCCTTAGATACACTTGCCTAGACACCGCAAAGTCAGGTTACGATAAACAGTCGATGCCTATAACTAGTCCTCTGTCCTATTGAGCTCGAAGTCCTTAGGGCTAAGTCTAGTATTTTTTAATTAAGAATGGTCAATGCAAATGCCTTATTTGATTTCTGGGGTCCTGGGAAGGGTAATGAAATCCCCACCCAATCTGAATTGGTCAAAAGCCCCTTAAAATCCGATTAAAGATATGCAAAACAGTAAATCACTTGCAATCAAATCTTTTTTGTGAATTTCAAAGTTTGCAAGCTTTCTAATTAAAATTTTCCTTTTTCCGCTTGCTCTTTATATGGAAATTTTGCAAAAAGATTTTCGATAAAAGATATACAGAACAAAAAATATTACTTGCAATCAATTTCTATTTTAAGCGAGGCGCAAAAATCCTGCACAAGATTTGTTATTTGGAAAGAAAAAGATTTTTTAAGCGCAAAGAATCCTGTAGGTGATTTTACAGAAGATATATCGAGATTTGTAGAGGAGGAGATCAGAAGACTTACAGAGTTTTTTTTTTCTTTCAAGCCCTGAATCGACAAGGCCGCGGCGGTTCCGCGGCCAAAAGGGGATTCGCGCGGCGGTTCCGCGGCCGGTTGGACGGTTCAGCAGTTTTTTTGTCACCAGATCTCCGCGGTTGACTTGTAGACTCGGTCCTCCAAATTTCTTCTGTTCCTCGGTTGTTGTGATCTTCTGTTTGTTCGGATTTGATATTTGCTGTTTTGATCTCTGTAGATTTCCAGATCCGAATTTGTTCGTAGATCCTGCAAAATTCACACAAAAATACCCTTCCCAAAAATAACAGATGATATATATTTATATTTTTTTGATTTTTCAGATTTTTATGATTTTTTTATTTTGATTAACCCGAAATTGCAAAAAGGAAATTACATGCCATCCCCGGCAACGACGCCATTTGATTCGTCTCAAAAACTATCAATTACCGTAATCAAGAATGGCGTTGCTTTGCAGCTAGCCGGTGAGTACGGGTCGGTCCACAGGGATGTTGTGAATTTCCTAATCGTGCTAACGAGTTAATTCCGATGGGTGTTCGGATTTCTTATTAAATCGAAAAACTAAATCTATCATTTATCTAGGGCAAAGAATTAAATTTAACTAGGGCAAGGAATTAAAGATCTAACCATCTAACTAGGGCAAGGAATTAAAGATCTAACCATCTAACTAAGGCAAGGAATTAAATTTAATCTATGGTAGAGAAAAATTACCTAGGGTAAGAATTGAAATTACCTACTTACTTTACAGATGGCTCTCTCCAAACATCAACACAAGTGTCAGATCTGAATTTCTGAAATGAAAAGAGGCATCGATGCTCTCCAAAAGAAATCTAAATTTTATTGATAAAAAGAGGCATTGGGAGGCATAGCCTTTACAATGATTTAGAGGTCCTATTTATAGAGGATAGGAAACCCTAGGTTATAGTTGATTCGCATGTCTACATTTACCAAAATATCCTTAGGAAGACCTAGTCAAAGTAGACTCCAAACTTTGGTAAAATTTTATGTCTCTGTCTCTTTAAAAGGAAGTATTGGGCCTTGAAATTTCCTTTGTTGGCTCTTCTTTCTTTGGGCTTCCATATTATTTGGTTCTTTTATTAAAATAGCTTCTATGTTTCTTCCAGATCTCCAGTGAATAATTACGGTGGACTTTTAACCGTTCGCTTTGTAATCTTGGACCTTGCATTGCCTTGTACTTTGTGAATTTTATCTTTGACGTAGGTTTGATCAAGTGTCTTCTGTTTGTTGGTCAAAGTCCACTTTTGCATCGTCTTTTCATCGTTTTCACTGTTTTCTGTCCAAGAACCTGTAACCTGTAATATGTAGCAGACATGCGTCAAAAGAACCTGTTTATTTATAAAACGAATAAGAATGGGGAATATAATAATACAATATTATGATGTGAACAGGTTTCTTTCTTCTAGAGGGTCCATAGAATCGCTTGCAAGTTTTTCTGAAATTTTTAAACTCGAAAAAAATCCAACTCTTGAAACAATTTCGAGCGGGGAAAAATTGGGTTATTAATATCCGTTCAAACTTTTAACATCATCTAAATAACCCGAATACATGTTAGAATTACGATTACGTAACACTCCGAGATGCTTTGAGGCCAATGTGGCCCGCCAAAAGTCAGTGGAAATGCCAAAACCCAGAGACTGGAACACCCAGAAAATTTGAAGCCTAAACTCTCAAAAAGACCCGGTGAGCTCGGTTTTAAGCCCAATGTGGCCGGCCAAAAGTCAGTGGAAATGCCTCAAATTTGCTTGGTGTTCATGTTATATCACATACAACATTCTGCAGTTGTTTAAAAAAAATTTGAGCTCAAATCAAATTCGACGGAAACTAGTTTAAAGTGTTTAAAGTTTCGGATTCATTTCGGTTTCAAAATCTAACAAACATCATAGAATTTTCTAGCATCCCTCTGATACCACTGTAGGGTTGCCTAGGACGGCAGCAAGTTTTTAGGAGGCATCGTCCATGCCAATTTTAAAAATTTTCCGTTCTAGTAAACCCTAACCCTAGAATCGATACTAGAAAATCTGACGAAACGAAATGTAAACACTTTACATCTAAGTGAATGAGGGAATACAACCTTTTTAGACTAGTCCTTCACTTTTAAAGCTCCGTATAGTAGTCCCTTCGCTACAATCATCGAACTCCCGGACTCTAGTGAAGGTTCACATGAAGAAATGAACGGGCTTGCTCAATGCCTTCGAAGCCGAAGATGATCTACGTCGAGGAGACTCAAGCTCATGCTACCTCTTCACTAATGGTGAGATTAGTGAAGCAAACACCCTAAACTAAATGGCTAATAGTAGAGGATGATGAAGTAGGAAGTGGGCTCACTTTAGATTTAATTTTCTCACAATTTTTCATCACCTTTTCAAACCCTAGAAAACTATTTTCTTTTGGAAGAAGAAGATGAAGCAAGTGATGAAAGAATAATCAAGTGACGTTAGAAATGCAACCATGGTGAGTGTATGTCATCCACTAACCATTGTAGAGACTAAACCCTGGCTAAGGGTTAAATGTTAGGTTAATAAATATCTTTAAGTAAAACAAAAGAGGTGGACAAAGTCAATGGTTCTACAAGTTTCTACAAACCCTAACCATGACTAATTCCACCATTTTGAATTTACTTAATAATAAATAAAACCTTAACATTAACCCTAGCATTGTGTAAGTCTCACACAACTATGTTGCATGTGTAACCAAACATGATACACTTATAATATCACATATATATTTAGTGTGCAAAAAAGAAAACAATACATATATCGCATATATGTAAAATGTATCAAATGTGAGAAAAAGAATTACTCAAGTGAGCTAATATTAGTCAATATAATGTAATATATCAAATATGAAACTATGCATTAAATTATTAAATCAACTCTTGATTTAATAATCTGGCTATATCACATATAACCGACTAATATCAATTGGAACAACTTATCGAATCAACACTTGATCCGATAACCCGGCTATATCACATATAACCGACCTATGTCACATGTCACGAAAATAGAATACGGTATCTCATACGCGCATTAATTTCGGTCCCGCCAATATCGCATATATGTTCCTACTCCGTTTCGCATAGACCAAGAAACCTCTGTGTAGGACTCTAAAGACTCGTCAATACGCTGCAGTAGGTGATGATCATATCAAACACCCACAAGCCGCAAGCGGTCTGCTAAACGTTATGGCCACCCTGGTATTGAGGGATCAGAAGAACAACAAGCAAGCCTGCTCATACTCCTGCGAATCCAATCAGTAACACTATCGTACAATCCGGTCTTTTCGTCTAATATATCGCATATCACAGCCTGGGAGTGGTATAACATCAGACCCCAATAGCCTGATAAGTCATGCCGATGCAAGGTCCATAACGGTTCGAGAAACTACTGATAACACTTACCAGTCAATCTCAGTAACCCTGTCAAGGGATTTCCTGTTATGGGCAATCGAGCATAGCGCAACATCAACTACCAATACCGGGAGAGACGAAACCCCTCATATCGCTCATTGCTTCCATGTGACTCGGGACTGTAACCAAAAACAACCTTTTTGCACGATCTCTTAACCGTGGTATGGTGGAAATCAAAGCACAGTGGGAATCACACAAGACTCTATGACGATCTCGGGTCTACAGACTAACCGGTACCAGTGTCACCAGAAAATTGCTATCCGGTGATAGGTATAATACCATCTAGGAGTTCTCGGTGAGTCCGTCCAGTGTACCCAGTCTCCAATGAGCACCTGTATACCTTCTCTAATGTCAAACACCAATGGATATGGGATCATCAATCTCCCATCATATGGGTCAAGAAGCGTATACGCTAGTCTACTCTGGAATATCGATGCCCTGTCTCGATACGACTAGGAACATTTGAAGGATGTACTTACCAACTATCTCTGCCCCACTAGTATGATCTGCATCATAGTCCTGGTAGTCAAGTACTCATCATAAGGGCTTTATCAACATGTAATAGAGAGACAATAAGTATACATGTTAAGATAAAGTACAACCTGATAGCTTAATATCATGTCGAGCAAGAAATTCCTCCCTATATATGTCCAAGCATCCACTACAATATACATCATATGTATAGTAATGGCCTCTAGGGCATACATATAACTAATAGACACAATAAGAAATACAATTAATATAAATCACATATATATTGAATGCATAAGTGAGAAAAAGAAATTCTTAAGTGATGATCATATCAGTCAACCACAAGCCGTCAGTGGTACTAGATGGACGTAACGGCTACGCGGGTATTGAGCGATAAGAAGATCAACAAGCAAGCCTGTGTATACTACTATAAAGCCTATTAGTACCTTTACCATATAGTCCGGTCTCTTCGTCTGATATGTCGCATATCTAGTCTAGGGGTGGTAAAGGTCAGACCCCAGTAACCGATAAGACAAGCTGATGTGAGTCTCATAACGGGTCGAGAAACTACTGATAACATTTACTAGTAGATCGCCGTATCAGCCCTGACCTTGGATTTCCTGTTATAGCCAATCGAGCACAGCGCAACATCAACCCCCAATACCGGGAGAGACGAATCCCCTCCTATCGCTCATTATCTCCATGTGACTCTGGACTGTACCCAAAAAACACCGTTTTGCACGTCCTTTTGAACATGGTAAGGTGGAAATCAAAGCACAGTAGGAATCACACAAGACTCTATGGCGATCTCGAGTGTACAGACTAAAATATACCAGTGTCACCAGAGAACTACTATTTGACGATAGGTATAATACCAACTAGGAGTTCTCGGCGAGTCCGTTTAGTGTACCCAGTCTCTACTGAGCACCCGTATACCATCTTTGATGTCAAACACCAATGGATGTGGGATCATCCATCGACCATCATATGGGTCAAGAAACGTATACGCTAGTCTACTCTGGTAAATAGATGCCCTGTCTCGATACACTCTCTACTAGGAACAATTAAAGGATGAACTTGTGGACTACCCTGGCCCCACTAGTATGATCACCATCAAAGTCCTGATAGTCAAGTACACATCCTAAGGGCTTTATCAACATGTGAGAGCAAGACAGTATCAGAATACAAGTCTACATGTTAAGACAAAGAGCAACCACATAGCCTACTATCATGTCAAGCAAGAAAGTCCTCTCTATATATGTCCAAGCATCCACTATAATATATATCATATGTACAATAATGGACTCTTGGGCATACATATAACTAATATATGATACTGTATTTTAATTTGGCGTTTTCTACTGGTCGGGTCGTATGTGATATGACCGGATTATTAAATCAAGTATTGATTTAATATCAATGACAATTAGCTCATTTATTAAACCCTTTTCTTTTATATGTATGCATGAATGTATGTATGTATATATTGATATGAATCCACACATTCATGCATGCATGTGTCATGGTTGATGATACATTGGAGCTGGCTATGTACGACTCACATGGAAACTATTTGTATATTTTTTATTATTGAGAAAAGAAAATAGGAAATGATTCATGGTTGTCTTCTTTTGGCTTCTACACACTTATTTAGTTGATTAGTCATAACCATGGTTTCATTTCTTATTTTCCTCCTAACTCAACATAAAAAATATCTAGATATTTTGTTTTCATGGTGAAGGGTGAGTATGACTCTCTCTTATATTTTATTTCTCTAATTATTATTGAGAGAACACACGCATGAGCTCATGCTAAGCCATTCTCCTCCTTCTTCCTCCTCCAAGCACTCAAGCTCTTCAAAAGTGAGTGAAGAATATTAAAAGGAAAGGTTTTTAAGTGAGATTACAACGCACATCACCAATCTATATTAGTCTAGCCCACTAGTGTAGGTTGTTTGCTTCATTTCCACCTAGATCAAGTGAAGCTTGGAGCTTGTGCCAAGGGACTCCATGGTGGATCGTCATGGACTTTGAAGGACTCAAGCGAACCCATCCAAACTACAAGTTAATCTAAGGAGTCAAGGAGGAGAGGTTTACAAAGGTTGTATTTATCCCCTCATACTGTTAGACACTTGCTAGTTTGTGAAACATGCTTTTGTTACCCTAATACTCTAGTTCGATGCTAGGTTAGTTTTGCTTAGCTCCCTAAAATTTTATTGTAGCATGTTTGATACTTGTCAAAACCAAGTAAGGGTGATAAGCGAAGCCAGCAGTAGTATCAGAGCCAAGCTAGAGAATTAGACAATGTTAATAGAATTACGAAACCGAAACAACTCCGAAACCTTGAAACAAAATCCTTAGTTTCTGTCGATGTTTTTAAGTTCTCTGAAATTTTTTTAAACAGGTGCAGAATGTTACATGTGATGTAATATGAACACCAGAGAAAAATGAAACCAATCCGCTGGATTTTGAGCGGCCAAACACACAGAAAAACCAGCCCCACCGTTTTTTATATTGAGTTTTGGCTTCGTTTTCCTCTGGTGTTCCAGTCTCTGGGTTTTTTGTGTTTCAGGTATTGCTTGTTTTTGCTAAATATTACATGTGACATTATCTTTCTATAATGGAAATTCGGAGTATTTCGTAGTCGTATTTTAACATCGTTTAAGGTAACCTAGACGACGTTAAAAAGTTCGAACGACCATCAAACACCACCTAAATTTGGCTCTCTGGAAATTTTTCAAAAGTTGGAATTTTTGGGTTTGAAAATGTTCTGAAAATTGTGCAGGGTATTGTGTAGACCCCAAAGAAAAACGAACCCCTAACTCGACCTAACGACCGTGGAACCACGGCCGATCGGTGCTTTTGGAGGCAGTTCCGCGGTGCCGATGGTGAGACTTGGGACGTGCTTTCTGTAAGACTACGGTAGCGCCCCGGCCGTCTGTACGAGTCCAAAATGCGGAAACAAAAACTTTTTCAAACTAGAAACCGGTACTATCTGTTAGTTATATGTATGCCCTAGAAGCCATTACTGTACATACGATGTATATTGTAGTGGATGCTAGGACATATATAGGGAGGATTTTCTTGCTCGACATGATAGTATGCTATCTGGTTGTACTTTATCTTAACATGTACTCTGATTGTCTCTATGTTACATGTTGATAAAGCCCTTAGGATAAGTACTCGACTACTGGGACTATGATGAGATCATACTAGTGGGGCCACAGTAGTCGACGAGTACATCCTATAACTGTTCCTAGTCGTGGGTGTATCGAGACAGGGCATCGATGCACCAGAGTAGACTAGCGTATACGCATCTTGACCCATATGATGGGCGATGGATGATCCCATATCCATCGGTGTTTGACATCAAGGATGGTGTACGGGTGCTCAGTGGAGACTGGGTACACTGGACGGACTCGCCGAGAACTCCCAGATGGTATTATACCATACGACAGATGGCAGTTCTCCGGTGACACTGGTACAGAGTAATCTGTTGACCCGAGATCGTCATAGAGTCTTGTGCGGTTCCCACTGTGCTTTGATTTCCATCATACCACGTCCAAGAGGGCGTGCAAAAAGGTGGCTTTTGGGTACAGTCCCGAATCACATGGAGGCAATGAGCGATAGGAGGGGATTCGTCTCTCCCGGTATAGGGAGTTGATGTTGTGCTGTGTTCGATTAGCTATAACCGGAAATCCCTGGCCAGGGTTGCTGAGATTTACTGGTAAGTGTTATCAGTAGTTTCTCGAACTGTTATAGACCTCGTATCGACACGACTTATCGAGCTACTGGGGTCTGACGTTTACCACCCCTAGGCGAGATATGCAACATATCAGACGACGAGACCGGACTGTACGGGAGTGTTACTGTTTGGATTCACAGGAGAAGTTACAGGCTTGCTTGTTGATCTTCTGAGCGCTCAATACCTGGGTAGCTGTTACGTTTAGCTGACCGCTTGCAGCTTGTGGGTGTTTGATATGATCATCACCTACTACCGGCGTATTGACGATTCTTTAGAGTCCTACACAGAGGTTTCTTGACTCAGGCAAAACGGAGTAGGGGCACATATGTGATATGTGCGGGACCGAGGATAATGCGGTATGTGATATCGTATTCTATTCTCGCGATATTTGATATCAGCCGGATCATCGGATCAAGTGTTGATTCGATGAATCAGTACGGATAAATATTAGTCGGTTATATGCGATATAGCCGGATTGTCGGATCAAGTGTTGATTCGATAATTTAATGTATAATAATATATATGATATATTAAAAGACATTAACTAATATTAGCTCACTAAAAGATTGTTTTTCTCACTCGGATAATACATTGATATATATGCGATATATGTTAATTGTATTATTTTATTTTGTTGCAATAAATATTGTATATGTGATATATAATATTGTAACATGTTATAATTATTAATGTAGGATGATTAGAGGAGTTTAAACAAGATTAAGGTTTGATTTGGGTTAATGCATTCTAGATGCTTCTAGATGGTTTTATTTTGTCATGATAAAGATATTTATGTTGATCTTTATCCATGACTCACACTTAACCCAACCCAAACCCTAACCCTAGAAAACTCTCTACATTGGTTACTACAACCATGGTTGCATAAATAATTATGATAACCTTTTTATTATTCATCACATATTATTGTTCATCTTCTTCATTCATTCTTTCATGGAAAAAGCTTTCTTGATTTTTCCAAGTAATGAATAATAGTGAGAAAAAGATAAATAAATAGAGCAAAAATCCTACTTCATCATCGTCATCTTCCCTTGCCATTTAGATGAGGGTGTTCACATCATTTCATGAGTGTTAGCTTGTGTTAAAGAAACTTCAAGGTAGATCATCAAAGTATCGAAGATCGGAAGCAAAGGTTGCGTCTTTCTCTTCGTGGAACCTCTCGAGAGTCCGGATCCCGATGATCGCAGCGAAGGGACCACAACACGGAGCATATGAAGTGAAGGACCGGATCTACAAAGGTTGTAATCCCTCTCACTTAGTGTTAAAGTGTTTAGCATGCTTGTTTTCGCCTAATCTCTAGTTTAAAGTTCCGTATTCGGGTTGTTCGGCACGGCTAAATTTTAAATCGGGCATGGTTGATGCCTCGTAGACCCTTGTGCACGTGCCTAGCAACCCTACAGTGGTATCAGAGCCAAGCTAAAGCTTTAAGCGAAGTCTAGACGACGTTTGAAATCCGAACGAACCCGAAACCCCATTTTTTCCATGCTCTCTGTCCATTTTTCAAAAACTGGGATTTTTCAATATTAAAAATATGCAGAAAATCAAGCAGGGTTTTTTATGAAATACTGTGAAAAACGGAGACCTAACTCCATCATAACGGCGCGGAACCGCGGCCTAAGCCCACGTGGCGCGGCGGTTCCGCGGCAACACTGTTGATTCGTTGACTCCTTTTTGCACAGTAATGTTTATACTTAACCCCTGTGTTTTCTGGGTAATTTTAATGTATACTCTACAGTTGAGTATTCTGGGGTTGTATTGGGGACTCGATGAATCGATCGGATTTTTTAACTTTGTCTTTTTTGGCGTTCCGGATAATTTTTAGAAACTGTTAAAAAGTTCGAACGGATATCAATAACTCAATTTTTCCCCTATCGGAAAATTTTTCAAAAGTTGGATTTTTCCTCGTGTTTAAGAACGTTCTAAGTCATGCAAGTAACGCGATGGACCCTCTAGAAGACAACAAACCTTAACTCGATTATGTGACCGTCTTGAACTGCCCTTTGAACCTTAGGGTTTGGGGCAGTACGGCGTGCCACATGTGAGGCGTTGGCTTGACCCTTCTACGGCTGGACCATTGGTTCTGTGGCATGTAATGGATGTTTTTAAACTGATTTCAAGTGTTGAGATATATTGGGGAAATCTTGGGTGCTTGATGATTCGATCGGAAAGTTTAACTTTTTCTATTTATCTGGAATGTGATACAATAATTGGAATCCACAGGTAGTTATGAGATAACTGATTTGAATATTATAAACATAGCAGTTTAGTCTCAGATGATCGGTTGCCACGGAATTTTGATGTGATCAAAATTCCGTCGCAATCACGTAGCGTACGCGGATACTCGCCGGGTAAAATTAATAGACAGCTACGCCCCATAGCCCCAACCAAGTGACTGTAGAAGAACCCCGTCGTCGAAAGCATCCGTTCGGGTGCTCCCGGTAGCGGTGTTCCGCCTTGGTGCACTTCGTCGACGGTATCTGGGGTGCGGCCGTCTACTAAAGTTTGCGACGAGCATTCGATCAGGACGTCCGGAATCTTGTTGAATTGCCCGACTTGATATTGAAAAGAGTTTTCGATAATGAGACTAAAATGCGGGGTTTATAATTGTTAGGCATGTGATGTCTAAGAAATTCATTTGGTTAGGCATGCGATGTCTAAAGAGGTTGCGGATTCCAACTGTTGTAGTTTTACACTTTCTTTTCTGTGACCGTAAGCGTAGTATGTGGTGTATCGCCGGCTTCGTTGCTATACATCAACGACAATCGGGATACGCATACTTGCTTACGTTGATGATATATGATATTATGTGTTGCTGTGATATGTTCTATTGGATCGTCGCGTTTGAATAGCCGGGGGTTTTATGTGAGATGAGAGTTTTTCTTTTTCATTCATGTGAAATTAATTTGTATGTAATATTCTTTTATTGGGGCACTTCCAGGTAGCGGAAGATGTCACCGTTGTATATTATTTACTTTTCCGTATTAGGTAGACCCAAGGCGGGGAGCATAAGTAACCGGGTTCTAGGGTCCGGTAGGAGACCATCTCGAGGAGTCGAGACCGGGTCTCCTAACCCTAGAATTGGCAGTGTTACTTGCCGCTCTCGTAGGGGTCTAGGGATGTGGGTTTGGCTATTCATCGCGACCGTGGAATCCGTGTTTTATACAGGCTCGTATTGAAAACACGAACGACCTAGTATATCCAATATTTCATATATGTTCTTCTGCTGCAATGTTCTGTGATGAGATCATAATACTGCCTGAGACGAATGTTTATATTATATATAAGATATATGTTATATTGCAGATTTCGTTTCAAAAAGAGATGCTTGCGAAGCATAAGACTTCATTAATGAGATTAATGAATTAAAAGAAACCTAAGATGTTGTAGAAACTTGTTTATAAAAACTGGTAGCTACAGTTCTTGCTTTGCATAGCGGTGTTCCTTGTAGAACATCCAGCACCTTATTCGATAAGGAAAGGACCGAGATCCCTTCATCGGGAGTGACTCCTTTAGCAATAACTGGCAGATGCTACAAACTCGGTTTGTCTTTTGATTGCTTCTATAGTTCTTGCTTTGCATAGTGATATTTGTGAAATATCCTGGACCTTATTCGATGAGGAAAGGGCCGACGATCCCTTCACCGGGAGTGACCCCTTTAGCAAAACTAGAAAAGCCTCAAAAACACTCCATTTAAAAATCACTCGATTCTACAACGATATCAAGTTCATTACGCAAAGGGTTTTCTGAAAAACCCGTCGTAGCCCTCCGTCATTTCAGATAAGTTGTATATAGTATTCGTGCTCCATTTGTTGGCTTTCGTCAAGGTGCAGTGTGCGGTAGCTATATGCTGCTTATCTGCTAGCATACGATGCGATTGGATTAGGGTAGTCGTGCGGCTTTGTTGGCTTTCGTCAAGGGTCGTGCGGGTGGGTTTAATTCAATCAAGAAATATACGGGTTGAATTTGACTAGCGGGCTATGGTTTGTTGGCTTTCGTCAAGGTCATAGCACGTTAAGGGCAAAATATTATTGGGAATTTCAAGTGTTGAAATTTGCAATGAGATTGCATACCTTCTATGAGATAGTTGGATCCCGATACCCGCTGCGAGTAAGAGTTGTAAGTCTACGCTAGCGCCCCGGCCGTCGAACGACGCCAAAATGCGGAACAAAAACTTTTAGCTGGCGCTATCGTATACTTTAACCCGGATCTGCCATTATTGCTAAACTAACAAACTGTAAAGAGTGTAGAAAGATTGTACCGAACGATCCGAGTCCTTCGTTCTTCAACCATCATCCCACGCTCCGTTGCGGCTGCTCCGATCTCGTCGATCTCCGAAATCCTTGTCGAGGTGGCACCACGTCGACGATTCTTTAAACGGGCTCCCGCCTCTGACTCGAGGCAACTCGATCGTCAAGTTTGCTAAAAGAGACGACCAAGAATGATGTAGAGAATGAGTAGATGACTTTGTCTCACTTCGTCCAAGTCCGTGGACGATCGGTTAATGAAGTTGCCATTTTATCGGGTGATGGAAATGAAAGAAGCAATGAAATTTCCATGCAAACCTAAACCATAGTCTTTTCTCTCCCAAAAATGAAAATCAATCTCACTCTCTCAAATATGATGGCCGGCCACTATATTATGAAGGAGGAGGGTGAGTGTAGGAGGAGATAAGGAGGTGACCATAAACATTGATACTTATCTTTTACATTAAAGAAAAAACAATGAGTCACTAATACAATGAACCTTTCATAACCTAGTCACCAAAAGCATTAATGACACCATTAATGCACTAATGATTCACCATGCCTCATCATCACTTCTAGAAGCTTCTAGAATGATGACTCACCATCTCTGAAGAAAAGATAAATCCGTCTTTAACAGAATGCTAAAAGACGGCTGATAGAAAACTGGAAACTGGCAACTTCCAAAAGTGATCCTGAAACGACTTTCAGGATAACCCCGAAACTGTATAAATATACCCGCATTTGTATTACGACCGAATACAAATGCAACTGAGACAAAGATATTATACCTACTCAATATAATACTCGGATCCGGCTTAAACCAAAGCCGACCAGTATTATCTGCCCGAAAAATAACACGTGCGTAAACGCACGTGCATTTTCCGAACCCTGCCATAAAACCATACGGCCTCTACAACGTTTCGCCCGAACTTAGGAAACTGTCTGTGGGGGACTCTAATGACTCGTCAGTACCCTGGCAGTGGGTTTAACCACAAACCGTCAGTGGCACTAGCAATACGTAACGGCTGCCCACGGACTGACCTCAAGGGAGACCGATGAGTGCACTCAAGGGAGGCCGATGAGCGAACTCATCCAGAAACCCTACTGAGCCTAACAGTGACAATGTATATACAGTCCGGTCCGTTCGTCTATGAGTATCGCATATCCGCCTAGGGGGCTAGTAACGTCAGACCCCCAATAGCAGTATAAGTCGTGTCGGAGTGTAGCCCAATAACACCCTGAGATACTACTGGAGTACCTACTAGTAAATCTCCTGCCACGGCCGTGGGCTTTGTGTAATGGCTCTCCTAGACACAGCACGACCTCGCCCCCAATACCGGGAGAGACGAATCCCCTGCCGATCCGCTCACGTGCCTCCATATGGCTCGGGACTGTACCCAAAAACTACCTGTTTGCACGACTCCTTTGAGCCGTGGTAGGGTAGAAATCAAAGCACAGTGGGAACTCACACGAGACAAATGACGACCTCAGGTCGATGAACTAACCTGTACACATGTCACCAGGGAACTGCTATCTGACGATAGATATAATACTAACTAGCAGATTCCCGGCGAGTCCTGTCCGGTGTACTCATAACCCAATGAGCACCTGTATACATCTTAGGTGATCCAACTGACACCAGTGGCTTGTGAGACCGGCCACCGCCCCTCGTCGGGGTCTCGACTGTACACACTAGTCTACTCCGGAGTATCGATGCCCTGTCTCGAAACTCCCACGACTAGGGACCACAATTAAGGATATGCATATAAACTACCCAACTCTCACATATATGATCGCCATCATACTGTTGGTAGTAAAGCAAGATCCTAAGGGCTCTATCAAAGTGTAACATGCAATCAGTCACCTGAACATGTACACGACTGATAAAGGCAAAACCAGAAAGCATACTATCATCTCGAGTAAGACTGTCCTACCGGGATAGGTCCTCCGCAATCATTGCAATCACGTACCTGCGATCCAATAATTGACTATGAGGGCACTATCTCCAACAATCTCCCACTTGCACTCAAGGCTAATATTGCGATGTCGACTACTCACAGCCCGTGTGAAACCGAACATCCAACTCCTCTACTAATCAGTTCACAAAGCCCGTTTGTAAAACTATTGTGTTCGAGAAATAGCCTTAGTGAGTGGATCCGCCTAGAAGTTTCTTTCTGTATCTCTCTTAATCTCAAGTTCGCGGAGAAAGCCATCTCCCGAATTGAGTAATACCTGTCTTAGAATATGTCTGGATATCTGATGGGACCTTAGTTCATAAATGAACTCCATATCCAAACTTCTTAGACTGTATGGATCACTGAACCAAATCAGTATCCGGCACCATGCCACCCACAGTATCCTCTTGAACCACCTGTCCATAATACTGTCCCTCTTCGTCAGAGGGAAAAACTATAACTCTGACAATCACTCTGTCAACCATGTCACCTTTGAAGCTTGGAATGATAACCGTCTCCCGAAGGAGGCTGCCGTCATCAAATCCGTAGAACATGTACTTATGTTCTAAAACTGCTTCCTTATGTTTCTCCAGGATTGGATTAATACAAACTTATTGCATCTAGTGCAAAACCAACATTTGGTGTGGTACTTGACATCTCATGATTGACTCAATTGCCTAAGCAAGTGATATGCCAATCATGCACATCCCTCTCCCCTTTAGTCTGTAAGACACCTTTAGAGAGGGTGACTCCATCACCTGCAGGTACACCACCATGCTAGGAGTCAACTATTCCAAAAACCATTAGAATATCTGTCAAAGTACCCACATTGGGAAACTACCCAAATCCAGATCTAAAACCATAGATCTAGAAACCAGAATGTCAAATATTATATCCATATCCTGTCTGGAGAAACAACTGTGTGACGACCACAGTACAACCGATCGTAGTATAGGAATTTTACTTCCTACTCTGTGTATGTCATCCAGATACCATGACATCATACCCTACTACCTTCTTAACTGAACCATCCCCTATTCTGATTGAAGTCAAACCCATGACTGTCACATCAAAATTAGATGATCTATCTCCGCTATAACTGCTCAAGTCTATAAATAGATATAAGCATCTTGCCCACTATGCTTCTGCTGCTCCCACTGACTACGACAACCCTCCTACCGGGTCTCATATCCTGGAACAACAGTAGTGTCAAGTCTGGGTAGATAAGAACCTCCCTGTCACCGTCCTTGAGGCTACCGAAGTACCTCTCGGGTGTCTGAGGTTACCTACCAAATCTGCGGAGTGGCTATTGGAATGTCAAACCTGAATGAATATATAGGTCCTATTAAATTTTCCGTAATCGTTTGCGGTTCTGGAATCACTTCCAGTTCTACCATACTCCCACTACTGTTTTCTGAAAAAGATTCATTTTTACTAAAACTGTGGCGAGTCAAGAACAATATCACTATTGATCTTCCAAATGGTAGAATATCAACCCTCGTCATAGCCAGGGTCAACCCACAAACAGCCATTACAGAAACGTTCCCTGAGTTATCCAGAGTCTGGTTTTAAGCATAAACTGGACAACTCCCCGTACCTTAATTTCTTTTAAGGTACGATCCATTCTATATCCAATACAGAAACTTTGGCACTTATTTAATCGGAACCATATTCAAATCATGCAGCTGTCTCCAGTGCATATCAACTTAATGGAAAAAGGCTAATCAGCATTACTCAACTTAGGAATCCATCCAATTATGAGTAACCTGAAAGAGAAACATGTTTCTCAAAACCATCACTATCATCTGAATACCAATCACAAGAATCTACATCTTCGATCTCTTTGAAGAATCCCGATACTTGTGATACCTGGTTCTCTACTTTATTCTTATACCCACAACTTATCAAAACTTAGACCTTGTATTTCTACGAAACACTCGTCTAAATACTAGAGAAGTTATAAGTAAATTGAACATAGTACGAGGACCTACCCCTTTGTCCTGATGGACACTTGGACAACATAGAATACTCTGTATAAGTCCGCTGAGTTAAACAACTCAAAACCTGTGCGTCGTAGGTTGAAAACTGTACCCTGGCGATTTCCTCAAATATCACCAATTACAACGAATTCTGATATAATGAGGATGATCACCTAATTCCCAATATCTTACTCCCACTCATCATCTGTAAAACCATACAGATATGAGAATGAAACCTGGTAAATACATACCCTTGGAGTAAGTGTCTAATCGGGAAAAGAGTTTTTCCTTTAACAAAGCACTGAAACATGAAAATGTTTCGTAGGGGTATCCTGGTATTCATAGCAATGCCTCTTCCATAATCCAATTCATGACTTCAACCGTATATTTTATTGCCGTCTCTCCAAATCCCTTTATTTGTCTTTAGTCGTTACCTTCTGTACACCATCGTTAGGCTAAATGGTTTTCTTCCTTCCCTACCGTTCGGCACCAGCCTATGGTTTGGAAGAAGACTATCCAGTAAGCATAATAGGTGTACCCTCCTAAACCAAGGAGTACTCGCATCTCGAGAGAAGGTGATGATAAAAGACAACTGAATAATACCTTATTCTTTAAAGGTGAAATAGGAGTGGCGATGAAGTACGCGGTTTTGGTCGTGAATGATATCAGTCGCAATTTACTTTGCCCTCTTTCTAATCCCTTTATTTTGTCTTTACATATTACCTTCTGCACACCCTACTTAGGCTAATTGGTTTTCTTCATTCCCTACTTTTCGGCACCAGCCTATGGTTTGGAATAAGACTATCCAATAAGCGTAATAGGTTTACTCTCCTAAACCAAGGAGCTCTCGCAACCTGAGAGAAGGTGATAATAAAAGACAACTGAATAAACCAATTCTATTTCTCCTGAACCTGGATACATCCTCGAAGAAGTCCCTTCGAGTTCGTATATAACCATACGATGGATCTATCCAATGGAAGTGGATATCCGTAGTAATACGGGTGTTCTGAGAAATGCAAAGGGTAGAAGAAGGAGTGGCAATGACTTATGCAACTTAGACAATCCATAAGCCAGTATTTTAAGAAGGTTCGGTCAACCTGGTCACTGATTCATAGTCTAAGGTCGGTCAAAGGTCGCTGCCAAAGAGAGAGAGAGAGAAAAGAAACACTCTGCGTGCACTCTAACCTAGATCAGAATGGTCATCACTTTATCTAATCCGGAAACCTCCCACTGTCTTGTCAAATTCTCCTCCAAACCTAAAGAAGAATCAATCGGGATCACCCGAAGAGTAAACCAACTCATCAGTGGGAATCAGGATCCAACTCTCATCGCATGATAACGTGATGGAATGCATCCACGTTACTCATACTCCAGAAGGTATGCGCATACTCGGCAAGTTTCAGTTTCTTTAGAAACTCCTGATATGATTTTTGCCCCATGCTCTTATAACCTAGGCTTTGGTCAAAATGTCATAAGTCACATGCCAAGTTCTACCCGTCACTATCTTGTCAATTTGAACCCACCCGCACATGCCCCTGACTTTGGCCAATCGGCAGAACGACTGTCCCAAACTAACTCATCTATCTATGCAACAATTGAATACCCAGCAGCTACCAAACACTATGCCTTAACTTTGGCTAAAATGCATAGCTTGAATACTACTAAATACCCAAAAGAAGTGACGGAGGGCTACGGCTGGTTTTTGGCGAAAAACCTTTAGCGTAGTGAACTTGATATCGCTGAAGGAACCTGATAGCTTTTTTTAAAATATAGTGGCGAAAACCTTTTGCTAAAGAGGTCACTCCCGGTAAAGGGATCTCGGCTCTTTCCTCGTGGAATGAGGTGCAGGATATTCCACTGAATACCGCTATGCAAAGCAACTTGTAATCGACTATAGTGAAGTTATTACGCTGATGCAAACTTCTGCCCAAGGGGTCAGTCCCGGTGAAGGGATATCGGCCCTTGCCCCGTCGAATGAGGTGCAGGATATTCCACTGAATACCGCTATGCATAACAAAAGAAAACGTCTTTGCAACAACAATTTTTAAATTTGTTCCAACAACTGTAAACAGGTTTGTTTAACTTTGCGTTGATCAGAATCAACACAGTCCCATCATTAATCACACCAGAAAAGAACGAAAATAAAATGTACGTATATGCCATCCGCATTCGTCACTGGGTCCCGTCATCACCCGTTAGGTTACTTAACTAACGACAGAGCGGGGACTGGACTAGCGCGGGTGTAAAACATATACAACATCTAATAGTATATAAACCAATATACAATAATCGCTCCAGGCGTGATAGTATGCAACATTACAGAAAAGTAATAAGCATCACAGAACAATACAGATATCTGGGATCCCCGAGTTTCACAGAGCCGCTGCTGAAACCCGACGTTCCCCTGTCGTGTGGATAGCCTGTGCAATGAAACCTAGACCCCTACGGGTGCGGCAAGTTACCCGCCAAAACCTGAAGCGAGGTAGTCCCCACAGCATAGTGAATGGAACACCCGGCACTTCACGGAATCCGGTAAATTGAGCACCCCTCCTTGGGTCAACCTGTACCCCCTATGAGTGCGGCGAATAGTCTGCCAATTCTAGAGTGGGGACCCTCTGCCTCTCAAAACCATGAAATGCGGACCCGTTGCTCTCCAGAACCCGGCTATCCGTGCACTCTGTCTCGGGACAAAACCTAGTACAGTAATGAAAAATAGTACAATAGGTACATCGACCGCAACCTGGTCGTGCCCCAAAAGAATATTATACAACAGGCAGTGACGGCAGTCCACAAGTTGGACGCTCGCCCCGCAATATCAAATGTACAAATAAACAAAAACTGTACTACCATTGCACACTGCTATCCACCACGACAAATCCGCAACATCACAGCACAAAACAGAACATCAACGCGAATGTCACGTTCGCAAACCCGTCTAAAAGAACTATAGCAATCAAACGCGGTTTACCGATCAAATGACATTCCCGGTCGGAGATATAATGTAAGCACTGTAAACTAACGTGTTTAAATTTCGATCGACCAAAGACCAAATATCAAAAAGTGGGCCCCACTGCTTACTGGTGAACAGTAACAAAACCTGGGCCAAAACGATATTTATCAAAAACCCCAAAATCCAACACAGAACCCACTGACAAAATTTGAGAGCACGTGCTCCCCACGTGGCCGCGGATGCGCGGCCAAACCATGGGTTTGACCGCGTTTCCGCGGCAGCTTGGAGGAATCACGACCCCAAATTTTGTCGTGGCTCTTAAAAATGCCTGCACAGATTTTTAAGACATCCAGAAATAAATTTTGAGACCGTTTAAAATCAACAGAAACTGTCAAGCAAGGATTTTGCCGTTTTTGATTTTCGGTTCGATCGATGTTTTGAACGCGTTAGCACAAGTTAGCATAGCAAAATGGTGAGGCTCTGATACCACTGTAAGTCTACGCTAGCGCCCCGGCCGTCGAACGACGCCAAAATGCGGAACAAAAACTTTTAACTGGCGCTATCGTATACTTTAACCCGGATCTGCCATTATTGCTAAACTAACAAACTGTAAAGAGTGTAGAAAGATTGTACCGAACGATCCGAGTCCTTCGTTCTTCAACCATCATCCCACGCTCCGTTGCGGCTGCTCCGATCTCGTCGATCTCCGAAATCCTTGTCGAGGTGGCACCACGTCGACGATTCTTTAAACGGGCTCCCGCCTCTGACTCGAGGCAACTCGATCGTCAAGTTTGCTAAAAGAGACGACCAAGAATGATGTAGAGAATGAGTAGATGACTTTGTCTCACTTCGTCCAAGTCCGTGGACGATCGGTTAATGAAGTTGCCATTTTATCGGGTGATGGAAATGAAAGAAGCAATGAAATTTCCATGCACACCTAAACCATAGTCTTTTCTCTCCCAAAAATGAAAATCAATCTCACTCTCTCAAATATGATGGCCGGCCACTATATTATGAAGGAGGAGGGTGAGTGTAGGAGGAGATAAGGAGGTGACCAGAAACATTGATACTTATCTTTTACATTAAAGAAAAAACAATGAGTCACTAATACAATGAACCTTTCATAACCTAGTCACCAAAAGCATTAATGACACCATTAATGCACTAATGATTCACCATGCCTCATCATCACTTCTAGAAGCTTCTAGAATGATGACTCACCATCTCTGAAGAAAAGATAAATCCGTCTTTAACAGAATGCTAAAAGATGGCTGATAGAAAACTGGAAACTGGCAACTTCCAAAAGTGATCCTGAAACGACTTTCAGGATAACCCCGAAACTGTATAAATATACCCGCATTTGTATTACGACCGAATACAAATGCAACTGAGACAAAGATATTATACCTACTCAATATAATACTCGGATCCGGCTTAAACCAAAGCCGACCAGTATTATCTGCCCGAAAAATAACACGTGCGTAAACGCACGTGCATTTTCCGAACCCTGCCATAAAACCATACGGCCTCTACAACGTTTCGCCCGAACTTGGGAAACTGTCTGTGGGGGACTCTAATGACTCGTCAGTACCCTGGCAGTGGGTTTAACCACAAACCGTCAGTGGCACTAGCAATGCGTAACGGCTGCCCACGGACTGACCTCAAGGGAGACCGATGAGCGCACTCAAGGGAGGCCGATGAGCGAACTCATCCAGAAACCCTACTGAGCCTAACAGTGACAATGTATATACAGTCCGGTCCGTTCGTCTATGAGTATCGCATATCCGCCTAGGGGGCTATTAACGTCAGACCCCCAATAGCAGTATAAGTCGTGTCGGAGTGTAGCCCAATAACACCCTGAGATACTACTGGAGTACCTACCAGTAAATCTCCTGCCACGGCCGTGGGCTTTGTGTAATGGCTCTCCTAGACACAGCACGACCTCGCCCCCAATACCGGGAGAGACGAATCCCCTGCCGATCCGCTCACGTGCCTCCATATGGCTCGGGACTGTACCCAAAAACTACCTGTTTGCACGACTCCTTTGAGCCGTGGTAGGGTAGAAATCAAAGCACAGTGGGAACTCACACGAGACAAATGACGACCTCAGGTCGATGAACTAACCTGTACACATGTCACCAGGGAACTGCTATCTGACGATAGATATAATACTAACTAGCAGATTCCCGGCGAGTCCTGTCCGGTGTACTCATAACCCAATGAGCACCTGTATACATCTTAGGTGATCCAACTGACACCAGTGGCTTGTGAGACCGGCCACCGCCACTCGTCGGGGTCTCGACTGTACACACTAGTCTACTCCGGAGTATCGATGCCCTGTCTCGAAACTCCCACGACTAGGGACCACAATTAAGGATATGCATATAAACTACCCAACTCTCACATATATGATCGCCATCATACTGTTGGTAGTAAAGCAAGATCCTAAGGGCTCTATCAAAGTGTAACATGCAATCAGTCACCTGAACATGTACACGACTGATAAAGGCAAAACCAGATAGCATACTATCATCTCGAGTAAGACTGTCCTACCGGGATAGGTCCTCCGCAATCATTGCAATCACGTACCTGCGATCCAATAATTGACTATGAGGGCACTATCTCCAACAAGAGTTACTCCTGGGAGAGTTTTACACATTACAATTAGCCGATCAAGTAGGTGTCTAGAAAGGTGTTAACGGGGTTACGCCTCTGGGAAAACGAGGTTTACATTAATTAGGTTCGTGCGAAAGCACGGGGGACCTCCCTCAAAGTACCGACACTGGCCTGGCTGAAAGATTGACGAACTTATAGCGTGTAATTAATCCCGGCTAATCTTTCCTTTTAGGGTTTGAAGGAAGATTTGATTAAAACAGTTGGAGACATCCTAATTAGATATATTAGATAACCAATCTAATCTTGCAAGAGCATACGCTGAGTGTTTTCTTCTCTCTCTCTCCAGATAGCGACTATATCACGCCTTAATCAAGATAATAAAACGGATATATTGACCGAACCCGCTTGTTATACTGAGCTGGGGAACGTTGGTCCCGCTCCAATTGATAATTGTTATAAGACAGAGCAGGAAATTGGGGAATACCAGATTTCCCGTGCCGCCCAAACGAAGAAAGTGCATGTTGATGCATCATCTTCGGGTGTGTTCATTACACAGAACTGTTTCTCAGTATCCTTTACGTCCTGGGTTTGTGATACCGGATCAGGATCCCGTATATGTAATCTGTTACATGGGCTATAGATAGGTAAAGAACTGAGAACGGGTGATAAGTTTCATGAGACAGAAAACGGTGCAAGTGTTGCAGCCAAGTCTGTTGGTCACTATCACCCTGTATTACCAGAATACATTGATTCTGAACAAATGTTATTAGATACCGAACCTGATATACAAAATCATATCAGTCTCATTATTAGTAAAGAAAGGATATAATTTTGTATTTTTGGATAATGTTTTGAACATTTCCTATATCAAGAGTTGATCTGTTCAGGCACGTTATCTAAAAGCATTGATGTTCTAAATCAAATTACAGTTCTTAGTATACGGAACACACACAAGAGGAAGAGTTCAGAAATGAATGAATCCTTCTTGAGGTATTGTAGACTAGGTCATATCAATGCGACCTGACTGGCTGAAGTTACATAAAGATGCATATTCAAATTAGTTTGAATTTACATCTTGTGAAACTTGTCTGTCATGTCACAAAGATAAGATGACCACAGCTCTGTTTGTTGGAAACAGAGAAAGAGTTAGTGAACTTTTGGGATTGATACATGCTGATGTATGAAAGTCCCCTGTCTACACATGCCAAGATCGGTTCTTTGTACTTCATTACATTCTCTGATAATCTCTCAAGATTCAGACATATGTTTCTGCTGAAACACAAGTCCGAAGCTTTTGAGATATTCACAGAATATAAGTTGGAAGTAGAGAACCAAAATACGGGTATAAGAATTATGTCCTTTGATGAGATCAAGGAGGAGAATACTTGAGCATGGAATTCCTGGACTATTCTAAAGGAGAATGAGATTCTCTCTCAGCATTACTCCTCCGTATATACCATAGCACGATAGTATATCGGGGCGGAGCAATAGCACCCTATTTGATATGGTGTGCTCTATGATGAGTACTACTGAGTTTCCTATTTCCTTTAGGGAGTTATGCACTTGTGAAGTTGCATACCTATTGAATAGGGTTCAAATCAAATCAGTTGCCTACCACTTCATATGTGATATGGAAAGGGAAGAGCCCATATCTTAAGCTTGTTAAGATTTGGGATTGTCCGGCCTATGTCTAAAAGCAAAATCCAGACAAGCTCGAGGCAAGGTCTGTTATGTACAACTGGAAAGGTTCCAGCTATACAAAAACAGCTGATGATTTGGTAGAACCAAAGGATTCAATAGTTTCCAACGAACATCAGCCACTCCGCCGATCTAGTAGGGTTCCTCACCCACCTGAGAGATACTTCGGTTTCTCTATGACAGTGGGAGCGAGGATTGCATCATGAGATGATGACCCAACTAGTTTCGAGCTGGCCATCAGGAGTGGGACTCTGTAAGAATGGCTGGATGCTTATCGATCTGAGATGGAATCCTTATACACCAACAAAGTATAGACTTTGGTTGCTTTATCTGAAGGGTTAAATCCCCATCAGGAGCAAGTATATCTTGAGAAGATTACTTGGTGTACATGGAAAAGTTGAGACTTTCAAAGCTAGACTTGTCAAAGGGTTGCATCATAGACCAGGTATGGATTATGTTGAAACCTTTTCTAAGGATCTATGCTTAAGTCCATCCAGATCCTACTTGCCACGGCTACATACCATGACTACGATATCTGGTGGTTGGGTGTCATGACTGCTTTTCTAAATGATGTTTTAGAAAATAGCATCTATAAGTACACAGCCAGAGGGCTTCGTAGACAGTGGGAGCAGCGGAAACGTGTGCAAGATGTTTTATATGATAAAACAGGCATCGCGGAGTTGGAACGTCTGTTTTGATGTGGTAGTCAAAGAGTTTGACTTCATCAAATTGGTAGATGAACCTTGTATATACAAAAAGGGTAGTAGGGAGTATGGTGGTGATCCTCGTAAGAGTACGTGGATGACATATTCTTGATAGGGAAGGAGTTTCCTATGCTACGCTCGGTCAATCTCCGCTTATCACAAGGATTCTCCATATAGGATCAAAGTGATACCTCATAAATCCTGGGTTTTGGATCTATGAGATAGATCTAATTAGATGTTAGGACACTCACTAGTTGTAGTGAGATGGTATCAATCGATCCTAGGGAGAATCACTGGAAGGGTTCCAGGGTGATAAGGATGACTGAATGTCAGTCGCAGGCTTGTCTATACCCTCAGTGAAGGGACGGTATGTTGGATGAGTTCCAAGCTAGATACCGTGACATACTAGACGATTAAAGGCAAGATACATCGTTACCAAGGATGCTACCAAAGAGGCAGTCTGGATATATATAAGTTCATAAGATGAACTTCGTTCCTACCATTGTGTGACAATGGAGTTGTGGCTTTAGCCAAGGAACTTCCGTCCCATCAGAAATCCAGATATAATTCTTATGCAGTGTCACCTGGTAATGGAGATGGTTGATCTCCAGGGAGATCGAGGTTAGGAGAGCAGACACAGAGGACAACAGCGCGAATCCACTCACGAAGGCCTTTTTCCCAGTAGAGACTTTTATGGGATGGTTGAGTATGAGATACTTTAACCGCAGCTAATTGTTGGGTATGCGATACCATAACAGATGGCCCTAGTGCAAGTGGGAGATTGTTAGTTATATGTATGCCCTAGAGGCCATTACTGTACATACGATGTATATTGTAGTGGATGCTAGGACATATATAGGGAGGATTTTCTTGCTCGACATGATAGTATGCTATCTGGTTGTACTTTATCTTAACATGTACTCTGATTGTCTCTATGTTACATGTTGATAAAGCCCTTAGGATATGTACTCGACTACTGGGACTATGATGAGATCATACTAGTGGGGCCACAGTAGTCGACGAGTACATCCTATAACTGTTCCAAGTCGTGGGTGTATCGAGACAGGGCATCGATGCACCAGAGTAGACTAGCGTATACGCATCTTGACCCATATGATGGGCGATGGATGATCCCATATCCATCGGTGTTTGACATCAAGGATGGTGTACGGGTGCTCAGTGGAGACTGGGTACACTGGACGGACTCGCCGAGAACTCCCAAATGGTATTATACCATACGTCAGATGGCAGTTCTCCGGTGACACTGGTACAGAGTAGTCTGTTGACCCGAGATCGTCATAGAGTCTTGTGCGGTTCCCACTGTGCTTTGATTTCCATCATACCACGTCCAAGAGGGCGTGCAAAAAGGTGGCTTTTGGGTACAGTCCCGAATCACATGGAGGCAATGAGTGATAGGAGGGGATTCGCCTCTCCCGGTATAGGCAGTTGATGTTGTGCTGTGTTCGATTAGCTATAACCGGAAATCCCTGGCCAGGGTTGCTGAGATTTACTGGTAAGTGTTATCAGTAGTTTCTCGAACTGTTATAGACCTCGTATCAACACGACTTATCGAGCTACTGGGGTCTGACGTTTACCACCCCTAGGCGAGATATGCAACATATCAGACGACGAGACCGGACTGTACGGGAGTGTTACTGTTTGGATTCACAGGAGAAGTTACAGGCTTGCTTGTTGATCTTCTGAGCGCTCAATACCTGGGTAGCTGTTACGTTTAGCTGACCGCTTGCAGCTTGTGGGTGTTTGATATGATCATCACCTACTGCCGGCGTATTGACGATTCTTTAGAGTCCTACACAGAGGTTTCTTGACTCAGGCAAAACGGAGTAGGGGCACATATGTGATATGTGCGGGACCGTGGATAATGCGGTATGTGTTATCGTATTCTATTCTCGCGATATTTGATATCAGCCGGGTCATCGGATCAAGTGTTGATTCGATGAATCGGTACGGATAAATATTAGTCGGTTATATGCGATATAGCCGGATTGTCGGATCAAGTGTTGATTCGATAATTTAATGTATAATAATATATATGATATATTAAAAGACATTAACTAATATTAGCTCACTAAAAGATTCTTTTTCTCACTCGGATAATACATTGATATATATGCGATATATGTTAATTGTATTATTTTATTTTGTTGCAATAAATATTGTATATGTGATATATAATATTGTAACATGTTATAATTATTAATTCAACATGATTAGAGGAGTTTAAACAAGATTAGGGTTTGATTTGGGTTAATGCATTCTAGATGCTTCTAGATGGTTTTACTTTGTCATGATAAAGATATTTGTGTTGATCTTTATCCATGACTCACACTTAACCCAACCCAAACCCTAACCCTAGAAAACTCTCTACATTGGTTACTACAACCATGGTTGCATAAATAATTATGATAACCTTTTTTTTATTCATCACATATTATTGTTCATCTTCTTCATTCATTCTTTCATGGAAAAAGCTTTCTTGATTTTTCCAAGTGATGAATAATAGTGAGAAAAAGATAAATAAATAGAGCAAAAATCCTACTTCATCATCCTCATCTTCCCTTGCCATTTAGATGAGGGTGTTCACATCATTTCATGAGTGTTAGCTTGTGTTAAAGAAACTTCAAGGTAGATCATCAAAGTATCGAAGATCGGAAGCAAAGGTTGCGTCTTTCTCTTCGTGGAACCTCTCGAGAGTCCGGATCCCGATGATCGCAGCGAAGGGACCACAACACGGAGCATATGAAGTGAAGGACCGGATCTACAAAGGTTGTAATCCCTCTCACTTAGTGTTAAAGTGTTTAGCATGCTTGTTTTCGCCTAATCTCTAGTTTAAAGTTCCGTATTCGGGTTGTTCGGCACGGCTAAATTTTAAATCGGGCATGGTTGATGCCTCATAGACCCTTGTGCGCGTGCCTAGCAACCTTACACTATCGTATGCTCAAATCCCGGATTGAACTATTAACCTACAACTAGCTATCAAGGGAGAGGGTTGGAAAGCTATACCGATTGATCCGTGTCCTTCGGTCTTTGGCCACCATCCCAAGCTCCTCGCGGCAACTCCGGTCTCGATCTCCTCGTCGGAAGGGGCACCACATCTACGAGTCTTTTTACGGGCCCCCGCTTCATCCGAAGCAACTCGGGCACGAAGTGTGCTAGCCGACGTGTCCAAGGTGATGTAGAGAATGTTTGTGATCACTTTGTCTCTTGCATCCATTGATTTCGATGGAGGTTAGAGGTATTGCCATTGATGGAGATAATGAGCTAGAGGAAGAAGAGGAAGAAGCGGTTTCTTTTTCTTTTTGTGTTGGAATAATAAAATGAGAGAGAGCTCTAGCATAAAAAATACAAGACCAAATCTCCTAAGTGGCAGCCCCCCCTCTCTCTTCTTATCATATCATCACAAATCTTTCAAATAATGTGACACATGCACAAAGAAAGAGACCATGAGTCACCACTTGTGCATGTGTCACAATTAATGCTCCAAATGATGATATTTAGCTCACAATTTCCATTAACAAACATTAATCTAAATGTTTGCAATAATAAAAAGATACGGCAACATCTGAAGTAAACTCGTGACGGATCACAAGGATACCCCTCACCTGTATATACATACCTGCACCCGTATTCCGACTGAACGCGAATGCGATGAGACTAAAGTAATCCAACAAATCTAATACTAGGATCCGATTTAAACCAAAGTCCACTAGTATGATCCGTCCGATCATGATCTGTGCAATACTGCACGAATATGATCGAACCCTGCCATATATCACACGGCCTCTACAATGTTTCGCCCGAAACTTGAGAAACTGTCTGTGGGGGACTCTAAAGACTCGTCAATACTTTGGCTGTAGATTTAACCACTAGAACGGCAGAGGTATTAGCCGTACGTAACGGGCTACCAGGTATTGACCAAATGGGAGGTCGAAGAGCAAACTCATCCTGACACCCTACTGAGCCTGTCAGTAACAATATCCATACAGTCCGGTACGTTCTTCTATGAGCATCGCATGTCGGGCCTAGGGGGTTGGTAAAAGTCAGACCCCTAAAAACAGTACAAGTCGTGTCGGGGTGTAGCCCAGAACACACTGAGATACTACTGGAATACCTACCAGTAAATCTCCTGCCTTGGCCAAGGACTTCGTGTAATGGCTCTCCTAAACCCAGCGCGTCCTCACCCCCAATACCGGGAGAGACGAACCCCTGCCGATCCGCTCACTGCCTCCATGTGGCTCGGGACTGTACCCAACTAAAACCTGTTTGCACTACTCCTTTAAGCCGTGGTAGGGTAGTGATCAAAGCACGGTGGGAACTCACACGAGACAAATGACGATCTCAGGTCGATGAACTAACCTATACACATGTCACCAGGGAACTGCTATCTGACGTCAGGTATAATACTAACTAGCATGTTCCCGCCGAGTCCTGTCCGGTGTACTCATAACCCAATGAGCACCTATATACATCTTAGGTGAACCAACTGACACCAATGGCTTGTGAGACCGGCCACCGCCCCTCGTCGAGGTCTCGACTGTATACACTAGTCTACTAACGGAGTATCGATGCCCAGTCTCGAAACTCCAACAACTAGGGACCACTTTAAGGATGTGCTTATAGACAACCCAACTCTTACGTATATGATCGCCATCATACAGCTGGTAGTCAAGCAAGAATCCTAAGGGCTCTATCAATGTGTAATAGCGACCTGTAAGGTCACCTAAAGCAGTATACGATGATAAAGATAAACCATGGTAGCATACTATTCTCCATCAACGTGTAATAGTGAACCGCAATGTCACCTAAAGCATGTACACGATGATAAAGGCAAACCAGATAGTATACAATCATCCTGAGTAAGATTGTCCTACCGGCATAGGTCCACCCTCAATCATTGCAATCACGTGCCTGCGATCCAATAATTGACTCTGTGGGCACTATATCCAACAATCTCCCACTTGCACTCAAGGCTAATTATTGCGATGTCGCATACTCACAGCCCGTGTTATACCGAACACCTAATTCCTCTACTGATCAGTCTCACAAAGCGTGTTTGTGAAACTATTGCGTTCGAGGAATAGCCTCAGTTAGTAGATCCTCTTTGATGTTTCTTTCTATGTCTCACGTTATCTCAAGTTCGTGGAGAAAGCCATCTCCCAAAATGAGCAATACCTGTCTTAGAATATGTCTGGATATCTGATGGGACCTAGTTCATAAATGAACTCCAAATCCAAACTTCTTAGACTGTATCGTCAACTGAACTCAATCAGTATCCTGCACCACTCCTCCCTCATTATCCGCTTGGACCACCTGTCCAAAATACTTCCCCTCGTCAGAGGGAAAACTATAACTCTGACAATCACTCTGTCATCCAGGTCACCTTGGAAGCCTGGAATGACAACCGTCTCCCGAAAGAGGCTGTTGTTATCATATCCCTAAAACATACACTTATGTTCTAAAAATGCGTCCAAATGTTTCTCCAGGATAGGATTAATATCAACTTATTGTATCTAGTGAAAAAACAACGTCTGGTGTGGTACTTGACATCTCATAATTGACTCAATTGCCTAAGCAAGTGATCTGCCAATCATGCACATCCCTCTCCCCTTTATTCTGTAGACACCTTTAGAGAGGGTGACTCCATCACCTGCAGTTACACCACCATGCCAGGAGCTATCCATTCTAAATACCTTTAGAATGTTTTCTAAGTACCCTTATTTGGACACTTCCCAAATCTAGATCTAAGACCATAGATTTAGTAACCAGAATGTCTGATATAAAATCCATGTCCTTTGTGGAGAAACTACCGTGTGACAACCAAAGTATAACCGATCGTAGTATATTAATTTCACTTCCTACTCTATGTATGTCATCCAAATATCAGGACATCACACCCTACTACCTTCTTAACAGACCCATCCCCTATTCTGATGAAGTCAAACCTATGACTGTCACATCAGAAATAGATGATCGATCTCCGCTATATCGGATTTAGTCCATAAATAGACATAAGCTACTTGTCCACTATGCTTCTGCTGCTCCTACTGACTACGACAACCCTCTGGCAGAGTCATATACACGTACACTTCTAAAGGCAGTTTAGAACGACTCTATACTCATCCTCCTGCCGGGTCTCACAGTCTGGAACAACAGCAATGGCAAGTATGGGTAAACAAGAACCTCCTTGTCACCGTCTTTGAGCATACCGAAGTACCTCTCGAGTGCCTGAGGTTACCCACCATATCTGCGGAGTGGCTAATGGAATGTCAAACCAGATTGAATCTTTAGGTTCTTATCAAATTTTCAGTAATCGTCTGTGGTTCTGAAATCACTTCCAGTTCTACCATACCCCCACTAGTGTTTTCTGGAAAAAAAAATTCCATTTTACTAAAACTGTGGCGAGTCAAGAACAATATCACTATTGATCTTCCAGATGGTAGAAAGTCAACCCTCGTCATAGCCCGGGTCAACCCACAAACAGCCATTACAGAAGCGTGCCTTGAGTTGTCAAGAGTCTGGTTTTAAGCATAAGCCGGATAACTCCCCGTACCTTAACATTGTTAAGATATGAACTATTCTATATCCAATATAGAAACAGAGGCACTGATTTAATTGGAACCAGATTCAAATCATGCAGCTGTCTCCAGTGCATGTCAACTAAATGGAGAGAGCCCGATCAGCATTACTCAACTTAGGAGTGCTTCCAGTTATGAGTAAGCTGAAAGAGAAGCAAGTTCTCTTAATCATTACTATTAACTGAATACCATACACAAGTATCTATATCTTCGATTACCTTGAAGAATCCTGATACTTGCAATACCTGGTTCTCTGCTTTATTCTTATACTTGTAACTTCTTAAAACTTAGGACTTGTAATTCTATGAAACACTTGTCGAATGACTAGAGAAGTCACAAGTAAACAGAATATAGTACGAGTACCAACCCCTCTGTCCTCATAGACACTGGACAACATGCAATACTCTGTATGAGTTCCCTGAGTGTAATAACTCATTTGCTGTGTGTCGTAGGTTGAAAACTGTACTTATGGTTAAGAAGAATTACACCGCTGTTTAATACTCCTTACCTAACCATCAACTGATATAGGTAAATGTCATCGACATAATTTCAAAAGGTTATATCTCACTTTATAAAAATAAACATACAGATATATCAATTTGAAATTGGTGCATTACAACGGATATTCAAAACCAAATATTTGACGTCCGGCAAACAACCCAGGCGATTTCCTCAAATATCACCAATTACAACGAATCCCGATATAATGAGGATGATCACCCAATTCTCAATAAGTTACTCCCACTCATCATCTGTAAAACCATACAGAAGTAAGAATCAAACCTGGTAAATACAAACCCTGGAGCGAGGGCTAATTGGAAAATCGGTTTTCTCTCTTAACAATACACAGTGAAACTGAAACATGTTAATGTCTCGAAGGGGAATCCTGGTATTCCTAGTAATGCATCTTCCATTATCAGATTCACAACTGTGACCGTATATTTCTTTTCCATCTCTCCAAATCACTTTATATGTCTTTAGTCATTACCTTCTGTACACCTCTTTAGGCTAAATGGTTTTCTTCCCTCCCTACCGTTCGGCACCAGCCTAGGGTTTGGAAGAAGACGATCCAATAAGCATAATGGGTGTACTCTCCTAATCTTTGGAGTACCCGTAACCTGAGAGAAGGTGAAGATAAAAGACAACTGAATAAAACCTTATTCCTATTTCTCCTGAACCATAATCCATCCCCGAACTGGAACAAGTTCCTTCGAGTTCGTATATAACCATACGATGGAGTATCCAAATAACTGTGGATTTTCGTAGTGATACGGGGTGTCCTGGAGAAATACAATGGTGAAGTAGGAGTGGCGATGAAATACTTGGTTTGGTCGTGAATAGCAATCGCAGTTTAATTTGCCCTCTTACTAATCCCTTTATTTGTCTTTACTTAATATCTTCTGTACACCTTCGTTAGGCTAATTGGTTTTCTTCATTCCCTACTGTTCGGCACCTGCCTATAGTTCGGAAGAAGACTATCCAATAAGCGTAATAGGTGTACTGTCCTAATCCAAGGAGCACTCGCAACCTGAGAGAAGGTAAAAGGAAAAGACAACGGAATAGTCCTATTCATTTTCCCTATAACCGGAAACCATCCTCGAATATGTTCCTTCGAGTTCGTATATAACCATATGATGGTTTTATCCAATGGAAGTGGATGTTCGTAGTAATACGGGGTGTTCTGGAGAAAAGGGTAAAAGTAGGAGTGGCAATGAGGTATGCAACTCAGATAATCCAAAAGCTAGTGTTTAAGATGGTTCGGTTAACTTGGTCACTGAGTCATAGTAAAGGGTCAGTCCATGGTCGCTGCTAAAGAGAGAGAGAGAGAAAAGAAACACTTTGCGTGCACTCTAACCTAGATCAGAATGGTTATCAATTTACCTGATCAGGAAACCTCCCACTGTAACCTTAAATTCTCCTCCAAACCTGAAAGAAGAATTAGTCGGGATCACCCGAGGAGTAAACCAACTCATCAGTGGGAATTGGGATCCAACTATCATCGCATGATAATGAGATGGAATCCACTCACGTTATCACACTCCAGAAGGTATGCGCATATCTGGCAAGTTTCAGTTTCTTTAGAAACTCCCGTTGTGATTTTTACCCCTAGGACCCAAGTGACCTTGACGAATAATCAACAAATCAAAAGGTCATAGTCAAGTTCAAACCATCATTATCTTGATTGCGTTAAACCCACCCGCACGAACCTTGACGAATAATCAACAAAGTCAAACGACCGTCCTAACCAATCCACATATCCATGGACAGAAAAGCATTTCAGAGCTACCGCACACTACGCCTCGGCAAATAGCAACGACAATCATAGCGCGAATACTAAGCAATACTAACCTGAAATGACGGAGGGCTTCGGCTGGTTTTTGGCGAAAAACCTTTAACGTAATGAACTCGATATCGTTGACGGAACCCGATAGCTTTTTATAAAAATATTGTGGCAAAAACCGTTGCTAAAGAGGTCACTCCCGGTGAAGGGATCTCGGCTCTTTCCCCGTAGAATGAGGTGCAGGATATTCCAAATGAATACCACGATGCAAAGCAAAAAGCTAATTGGCTATAGTGAAGTTCTTACAGTGATGCAAACTTCTGTCCAAGGGGTCACTCCCGTTGAAGGGATCTCGGCCCTTGCCTCGTCGACTGAGGTGCTGGATATTCATAACGGAATACAACTGTGCAAAACAAAAGAGAACGTCCTTGCAATAACAGCTATTTGAAAAATGTTCCAACAACATCAGAATAGGTTTGTTTAGCTTGCATTGATCCGAATCAATGCAGTCCCATCAATTGATCACACCATAAAAGAACAAAAATATGATGTACGTATATGCCATCCTCATTCGCCACTGGGTCCCGTCATCACCCGCTAAGTTACTTAACTAACGACAGAGCGGGGACTGGACTAGCGCGGGTGTAAAACTTATGCAACATCTACTAGTATATATATCAATATATAATATTCGCTCATGGCGTGATAAAATGCAACATCACAGAAATGTAATAAGAATCACAGAACAATACAGATAATCTGGGATCCCCGGGTTTCATAGTGCAGCTACTAAAACCCGACGTTCCCCTGGTCGTGTTGATAGCCTGTGTAATGAAATCCTAGACCCCTACGGGCGCGGCAAGTTACCCGCCAAAACATGAAGCGAGACAGCCCCCACCCAGCACTTCACGGAATCCGGTAACTTGAGCACCCCTCCTTGGGTCAACCTGTACCCCCTACTAGTGCGGCGAATAGCCCGCCGATTCTAGAGTAATGTCCCCTCCGTCTTAAAGCCATGAGATGCGGGCCCGTTGCCCTCTAAAACCCAGCTATTCGTGCACCCCACCACGGGGTAAACCTATTACAGAAAGTAAAATATATACAACGGGTACATCGACCTCAGCCCGGTCATGCCCCAAAAGAATAATATACAAACAGACAACGATGGCAGTCCACATGTCGGACGCTCGCCCCGCAATATCAAATGTACAAATATAACCAAACTATACTACCATTGCATCCAGGCTATCCACCACGACAAATCCGCAACATCACAGCACAACACAGAACATCAACGTAAATGTCACGTTCGCAAATCCGTCTAAAAGGGCTATAGCAATTAGACAAGATTTACCGATCAAATGACATTCACGGTATCAGATATAATGTAAATACTGTGAACCAACATATTTAAATTTTCGATCGACAAAATTTCCCGAAGTGGGCCCCAAGCACAATACCCAACACTCAAACAAATCAGGGCCCAAACAAAAATTACCAGAAACCCCATTTCCAAGTCAGAAACCTCTGTAGAAAAAATGGCGCACTGTTGCTACAGTCCTGCCGCGGAACCGCAGCCAAAACGAGGGTACAGCCGTGGTTCCGCTGCGCTACAGTGACAACAGCGTACCAAATTTTCTCAGATTTCATAAAAATGCCTGCCTGATTTTCTGCAACACTCCAAATAATTTTTTGACCGCAAAAAAATTTCGACAGAAACTGATGACTTTGAAATGCAGTTTATAGAAAATTCGTCCGATCGAAGTTCTAAAAACGTTAGAGCAAGCTAGTAAAGGTTAATGGCGTGGCTCTGATACCATGTAATACTACGGTATCGCCCCGGCCGTCTGTACGAGGTCAAAATGCGGGAACGAAAACTTTTTCAAACTAGAAACCGGCACTATCGTATGCTTAAATCCCGGATCGAACCATTAACCTACAACTAGCTATCAAGGGAGAGGGTTGGAAAGCTATACCGATCGATCCGTGTCCTTCGGTCTTTGGCCACCATCCCAAGCTCTTTGCGGCAACTCCGGTCTCGATCTCCTCGTCGGAAGGGGAACCACATCTACGAGTCTTTTTACAGGCTCCCGCTTCATCCGAAGCAACTCGGGCACGAAGTGTGCTAGCCGACGTGTCCAAGATGATGTAGAGAATGTTTGTGATCACTTTGTCTCTTGCATCCATTGATTTGGATGGAGGTTAGAGGTGTTTCCATTGATGGAGATAATGAGCTAGAGGAAGAAGAAGAAGAAGAGGTTTCTTTTTCTTTTTGTGATGGAATAATAAAATGACAGAGAGATCTAGCATAAAAAATACAAGACCAAAACTCCTATATGGCAGCCCCCCTATCTCTCTCTCTCTTCTTATCATATCATCACAAATCTATCAAATAATGTGACACATGCACAATGAAAGAGACCATGAGTCACCACCTGTGCATGTGTCACAATTAATGCTCCAAATGATGATATTTAGCGCACAATTTCCATTAACAAACATTAATCCAAATGTTTGCAACAATAAAAAGATACGGCAACATCTAAAGTAAACTCATGACGGATCACAAGGATACTCCTCACCTGTATATACATACCTGCACCCGCATTCCGACTAAACGCGAATGCGATGAGACTAAAGTAATCCAACAAATCTAATACTAGGATCCGGCTTAAACCAAAGCCCACTAGTATGATCTGTCTGATCATGATCCGTGCAATAGTGTACGTATATGATCGAATCCTGCCATATATCATACGGCCTCTACAACGTTTCGCCCGAAACTTGAGAAACTGTCTGTGGGGGACTCTAAAGACTAGTCAATACTTTGGCTGCGGATTTAACCACTAGCACATCAGAGGTATTAGCCATACGTAACGGGCTACCAGGTATTGACCAAAAAGGAGGTCGATGAGCGAACTCTTCCTGACACCCTACTGAACCTGTCAGTGATAATATCCATACAGTCCGGTCCGTTCGTCTATGAGCATCGCATGTCGGGCCTAAGGGTTGGTAAAAGTCAGACCCCCAAAAGCGGTACAAGTCGTGTCGGAGTATAGCCCAGAACACCCTGAGATACTACTGGAATACCTACCAGTAAATCTCCTGCCTTGGCCAAGGACTTTGTGTAATGGCTCTCCTAGACAAAGCGCGACCTTACCCCCAATACCGGGAGAGACGAACCCCTGCCGATCCGCTCACTGCCTCCATGTGGCTCGGGACTGTACCCAACTAAAACCCGTTTGCAAGACTCCTTTGAGCTATGCTACGGTAGTAATCAAAGCACAGTAGGAACTCATACGAGGTAAATGACGATCTCAGGTCGATGAACTAACCTGTAGACATGTCACCAGGGAACTGCTATCTGACATCTGGTATAATATCAACTAGCATGTTCCCGGCCAGTCCTGTCCGGTGTACTCATAACCCAATGAGTACCTGTATACATCTTAGATGAACTAACTGACACCAATGACTTATTAGACCGGCCATCGCCCCTCGTCGGGGTCTCGATTGTATACACTAGTCTACTAACGGAGTATCGATGCCCAGTCTCGAAACTCCCATGACTAGGGACCACTTTAAGGATGTACTTATAGACTACCCAACTCTCACGTATATGATCGCCATCATACTGCTGGTAGTCAAGAAAGAATCCTAAGGGCTCTATCAACGTGTAATAGCGACCTGTAAGGTCACCTAAAGCAATACACGATGATAAAGATAAACCATGGTAGCATACTATTCTCCATCAACGTGTAATAGTGAACCGCAATGTCACCTAAAGCATGTACACGAAGATAAATACAAACCAGATAGTATACAATCATCCTGAGTAAGATTGTCCTACCGGCATAGGTCCTCCCTCAATCATTGCAATCATGTGCCTGCGATCCAATAATTGACTATGAAGGCACTATATCCAACACTTTCTTGTGCTGATCCGTATGTGCTTGTGGCACTGTCTGAAACTTTTTGAATCTAACTCAAGTGTTGAGTCCTCTGAGAATTTTGGGTGGTTGTTCGATTGATCGATTAAAAAGTTTAACATCACCTAGTTTTTTTTGAATGTGATACAATATTTGGAATCTACACTAATTAGTTTTGTGAAAATTGATTAGTTGCTTGTAAATTTAACATTTCGGTCTCAGTAGGAATCGAGAATCTTGTTGAATTACTCGATTTTTTTTGAAAAGGTGTTTTCATAGATGAGACCCAAATGTAAGATTTACAATGTTAGGCAAGAAATCCTAAATATAAGATATTCCGGGTTTATGATGTCTAAGGGGTGTGTCGATTCCAAATGTTGTAGTTTGACATTTCTTTTCTGCGACCGTAAGTGTAGTATGTGGTGTATCGCCGATTTCGTTGCTATACGTCAATGACAATTGGGTTACGCATACTTGCTTACGTTGATGACATGTGATGTTATGTGTTGCTGTGATATGATTTAAGGGATCGTCATGATTGAATGGCCGGGGGTTTTTATTTGAGATGAGAGTTTTTTCTTTTCATTCATGTAAAATTCATTGTATGTAATATTCTTTTATTAGGTCACTTCCGGGTTGAGGATGATGTCACCATTGATGTATATTATTTACTTTTTTCGCATTAGGATAGACCCAAGGTGGGGAGAAAAAGTGAACGGGTTCTAGAGTCCAGTGGGAGGCCATCTCGAGGAGTCGAGACCCGGTCTCCTAACTCTAGAATTGGTAGGTTCACTTGCCGCTCTCGTAGGGATCTAGGGGTGTGGGCTTGGCTATTCATCGCAACCGTAGAATCCGTATTTTCTATTGTTGGCTGAATACAAAATACGGACCTCCTAGTATATCCTATATTTTCATATATGTGCTTCTGCTGCTGATATTTTATGATGTGATCACTTTATATGTCGAGATGAATGGTATATATTATATATATATATGATATATAATAAACGTTTCTTTTGTTTTTCATCCACGCTAGTCCTGCCCCCGCTTTGTCGTTAGTTAAGTAACATAATGGTGCATGACGGGACCCCGTGGCGAATGCGGATGGCATAAGCATACGTTCTATTTTTCGTTTCTTTTCTGTGATGGCTTATGGACTTAAATGATGGGACTACATTAATGAGATTAATGTAAAGAAAAAGAAACCTAAAAGATGTTGTTGAATCAGATTTGAAACACACTCGGCCTTTTTATGAAAAAGCAAGTTTCAAAATGCGGAGCTTAAGCCACTCCTTTTAAAAACTATTTGATTCTGCAACGATATCAAGTTCAAAGCGTTAAAGGTTTTCTTAAAAACCATCCACAACCCTCCGTCATTTTAGGAAGTAGAGTACTTAGTATTAGTGCTACGTATTTTGACTATAGTTAAGGCGTAGTGTACGGTACCTAAGTGATGTCTTCCTACAAAGCATATGGTGCGACTAGTTAGGACATTCATATGATTATATTGACTATAGTTAAGGGTTATATGAGTAGGTGTAATTAATCACGAAATGATAGGTAGAACTTGACTAGTGCTTATGATATGTTGACCATAGTTAAGGTCATAAGTGCTAGGGGGAAAAACCATATCGGGAGTTTCAAAACTTGAAATTTGTAATGATATTGCATATCTTCTATGTGATAGTTGGATCCTGATCCCACTGTGAGTAAAGTTACTCCTAGGAGAGTTTTGCAATTTACAATTAGCTAACCTATTATGTGTCTAGAAAGGTGTCAACGGGGTTATGCCTTTAAGAAAATGATGTTTACTTTAATTAGGTCCGTGCGATAGCACGGGGAACTTCCCTCAAAGTACCGACACTGGCCTGGCTGAACGGTTAGCAAAATTATAGAATGTAATTAATCCTGGCTAATTTTCTTTTTAAGGTTTCAGGGAAAATTTGATAAAAGCAGTGGGAGACATCGATTAGATAAAATAATAACCAATTTAATCTTTTCAATAGCTTTCGCTGAGTGTATTCTTTTCTTTTCTCTCTCCTAATGGCAGATACCCATGACTGGACTTAAGCTTCTGTTACAGAAAAATAAACTGACTGGACCTAATTATAAAGACTGACTGAGGAACATAAACATTGCCCTTACATATGATAAGGTATCATATGTCCTCACTGCCTCAGCCCCTCCCTGTCCAGGCCCTGAATGTTCGGTTGCGGATAGGAAGATCCGCAAAACATAGGATATTGACTGTGCCACTGCCAAATGCCTTACGCTTGTATCGATGGAAAATACACATCAAAAGCAGCATGAGCAGATGGATGTACAATCCATCTTTCTCCATACAAAAGAGTTGTATGAGGAGCAATCTCATACCCTTCGATACGAAGCATCTCGAAAGTTGTTTCAGATGCGGATGGCTCCTGGCACACCAGTAGGTGAACATGTTTTGAAGATGATAGCTCTTATTGAAGAACTTGAGGGCCTTGGATGGACAATGGAGAACAAACAGTATGTTGGAATTGTTCTACAGTCTCCCTCCCCCCTTCCTTTGCTCCATTCATAGTGAACTTCAACATGCACAACATGGAGAAGTCACTACCCGAACTTATCAATATGTTGAGAAGTACGGAGAGCACACTCAAGGCAAAGACTCCCTCTCTGATTGTTGGGCAATCATCCTCTTCCGTCCCAAAAGCCAAGTCCAAAGGAAGGAATAAGAAGAAACTCTCCAAACCGAGATGTGGAATCAAAAAGGCACAAGGGAGATGTTGGTGAGTGCTGCATGCTCCCACAACTCTTGTGGCGCGGCGGAAGTGGTGAACGAAAATTTTCTTTGCATACAACACGCACTTAACCGAAGATCTTGTCTAAACCACAACTAGTAAACCCTAACTAGAGATCTTATCTACTATGTTAGGGATTATACCTTGATGATACGGTCCTTCGGGTCTTCTCTTGGATGCAACTCCTTTGCTCCTTTTTTGGTGAACTCCTTGGCTCCTTTAGATGTTGCCGACGTTTTCGATCTCCGGCCACCGAAGACCTAGATGATCCACCCGAGAGTTTTCGTGCAAGCTAGAAACTCTTCTCAAGAGTTTAACCTAGAGACCAAATTTGCTAGAAGAGGTCACTAGGATGATGTGGAGATAAGTATATTGGATTAACTTGAAATCCTAAGCTTTGGATTCACATCTCATGTGAGGGTTTAAGCTAGGAAGAATGATAACCATCATTTTCTTTCTTTCTTCTTATACACTTGTTATGATACACTTATCATAATTTTGTGTAGGATTGGAATGCCTTGATTTCACATCTCATGTGAAGGTATTCATAAGAAGAAGTGGAGGAGAGAATACGTGCATTTCATGATTAAAAAGTTTAAGCATGATAAAAAGAAAATAGCACTAACTAAAGCATGTATTATGAAAGAAGTATCATGCTTTAATAGTACATCCACTTCAACAACCACATTATCTTGCTTATACCTTTTAATTTACACCTCACTAATTTATTTTCACAAAATAAATGATGTCATAATTATGTCATTATGTGGTGGCACCTTCTAGAAGGTATTCTTGTAACAATTACAAAAATACCCCTCCCCCGTATACCGTATACACGCATCCGAATTCCGAAAAATACGAATACAATTAATCCAATAATATAATACCGGTATCCGGCCAGTATTATTCTTCCGATTATTATTCCTGTAACAATTACACGAACATAATCGAAAACCTGCCGCAACACCTTACGGCTGCCGTAACAACTTACGGTATCTACATCTTTTGCCTGAACGAGGGAACCCTCTGTGTGGGACTCTAAAGACTTGTCAGTACGCTGGTAATGGGTTTAACCACAAGCACGTCAGTGGCACTAGCTGTACGTAACGGCTACCCAGGTACATGACGAAAAGGTGGCCGACGAGCGAACTCATCACAACCCTTACGAGCCTGTAAGCATGTAACCCTTCGAAAATCGTTTAGGCAGTTTTTCGGTAATCGGCAAATTTTTTGGCTTTTTCCGTAAAAAGTCAAAATAGGTGTTTTTCATTGTAGAACTAATTATACAAAATTTAGATAAGATATTACTATAATTTTGTCACTAAAATGTCACTTATAATTTTCTAGTTAAATAAAAAAAAATTCGTAATTAATTATTTTTTTATTATTTTAAGCCTTTTTAAATACATTAAATTAGTGATAAATACAAATTTAATTAGGTAAATTTCATAATTAGGAATCTTTATAAGCTAAAATATGATGTTAATAAAATTATATCATGACTTGCAAACTTTTGGTTTTAGGGTTGGAAATTTAATGGAAAAATGGTGTAAAATGAGGTTTTTTTTGTAAATTGTTGATATGAAAGCATTAAATGACAACATGGGGTGTTTTTGGACCTAGAAACTTCTCCAAAATTCCCCCCATCACCTCCTCCTACTGCTGGCCGACCCCTTGCTGCTGGAAATCCCTTCACATCTCATTTCTTTTTGCTTCATTTTCATGCAAAAATCCATAAAAAAAATCAACAAATTCATTAACCCATTCAAACCAAAACCCTAATCCAACCTTTCCCAAACCCTAATTTGTTTGAGAAGTGGAGAAAGGAGGCATCTTTAGAGGCTAATTGCAAGAGAATCATAGCTTAGGAGGTATAAATCCTAAACTAGTTGTTAATTTGTAGTTTATGTGTGCAAAAATTCAAATTTGAAGTATTAGTTTAGTAGTAAATGTTTGTTTAGGAAAATCAAGAGAAGGTTTTGATTTTAAAATTAGGGTTTGTAGCATGGTGGTTGGATTAAGTTAGGGATGGTTATCTAGGTGATTGGAGTGGTTAATTGTGTAGTGTTATGCTCGCTAAATCGACAAAAATTGCGATGTTTGTATCGAATCGGTAAGCAAATTGCTTACTAGATTTTTACGAAAATTAGAATGCGAACAAATTGCGTTATGTTAGCGATATAATTAGCTTCGTATAGGACTATTAGAGTGCGCGAACGCGGGATTTCGTCTAGTCGGGTTGTAGTTTTGTTGATTTCCCCGAAATGACGATTCTAGTTAAAGATTAGCGATTTTTGTGCGTTTTCCCGCGCACCGAGTGCATGTTATGATTAATTCGAGAGCGTTGATAATTGTATATTTTGATTTGCATCATTTTAGGTTTTGTAATCTTATGCTTGGTGTTGTGCAAATATAGGATCGGTCGGGGAAACATCGGACACGGCGCGTAAAGGCAAGGCGGTGATCGGATCGGATTTGCGGGGATTTCAGGTGAGTAGATGTATTCATCTATGGGGGAATCGTCTGGATGGCGTGATGCGCCCCCTAGTTAGGATTTCCTTATCTCTTGTAAGATTCATGTTGTTAGTTAGCTTACCCCTTCATTGACATTGCATACCCTTATAGTTAATAGTACGCTAGATTGCATGGATATTCATATGCACATATGCGATAACACTTCGTAGGACACGAACACCATTACCATTGGCATCTGTTGCACGCGCACTATTCATGTGACACACACGCCTTTGGTAATTGCCATGCCACGTGCACTAGAAAACCTGTTTAACTTAGTAACGCCATTTGCATTCATACATGATATATGAAATTGCATAGCATGCCTATACCTCGCATTATCATCATATTTACATAGATTTCTAGCCAAAATTCACATCGTATACATTGATATCATAGACATTTATCATATATATCACATGTGAACATCATGATTTTCTTGAGGATTTCAGTATTGCTGCGATTTCTGGATTTTTGGGGAAAACCGCAAGAATTTAACAAAAGCTTATATTTATCATTTTTAAAACAAAGTTGCGGTTTTCTCGTGATGTATGTGTCGTCCACCATGAGTTTTCATGTTTTCTGTTGGATTTCGAGACCCGATTCGAGGAGTGGATGAACCATCTTGGGTATATGGTGGGCCCGGTATGGTACCCCGGGGCAAGAAGATCGAGTTGTAGACGATGAGCCTGGCAGGGGAAGACTACCTACCGGTGATGTCTGGCACGGCGGATATCTGGAGGATACCGACCGTTGTCGTGAGATTTGATGATAAGGGCCGATCTGGACTGACGGAGCCCGAGATTTGTGACATTGATACAGTGAGATATTGAGACAGATTTGATTTCATATTTGGTGTTGATGCTTGACACGGGTTTTCAGATGATTTCTTGATGGTTCTTAGCTATTATGCAGATATTCATTTTCTAAAGTAAAGAATGCAGTACCCTTAGCATTTAAAACACTTAGAGAGTTAGTAATGATATTGCATACATGTGCATGCATACTAGAGATATTATATCACATATGGACATACATGTTGTGACGCATTGCGTGCATTCTTACGATTGCCTTATTAGATGTTATATTTACTCACGAGCTGGCAACTCACCCCCGTTGTGCCACAGTGTCTTGCAGGTCGGACCCGTCACCCTTGTAGCGGCGGGCTATCTTATCGTCAGCTCCTTTTGCTCAGACTCGCGACATCGCCCGTAGGTGGGTTGCGAGCACCTTTTTATTTCTTTTTGCTCCATCATTGTATCTAGGATTCTCCATCTACCACTTTATACTGTATATGCGACCTAGTGATGAGACTGAGAGATTTGTATATTTGTGGTTCCTTTTGGGCCGAGCTCATTTGAGCCGGCGTTGTGTTTTCTGATATTTTGCGTTCCTTATGCTCTTTTCTTGATATTACTATTGTATTGCATGTGGTTGTGATCCGCCTTGGGCGAAGAGCTAGCTCCCGCTTGGGGATGCCATTTTTATGATTACAGGTTTATTATCTTGTTGTACCCATTTTGGGGGATAGAAAATACAGGGGAGACTCTGCCGAAATTTTCTGAAATTTATGATGTTTTTAAAAAGGGATTCTTTGCAACTTAATTGATTTGAAAATCGTCTTCATTAAAGGTTTTCCTTCACTCTCTTTTGATTTTGGTTTAGATTTTTCTGGGCTTTGGCTGACTTAGGTTACGGTATGCCTTTAGACGTCTCGTAATCTATGTGCCAGTCACGACTTTCGGGTCATGACAAAGTTGGTATCAGAGCGTAGGTTTTAGCTTTCTGAGTGTAGGACGACCTTGGTAGATGGAGTAGGTGACTTAAGCAGAGTGGCGTAGCGTGGGTATGATCCGCGGCATACTTACAATACGGTACTCCGCCTAAGTAACCTTAGGACATAATTGCTTGTATTTCCTTTCTTGATTCCTTGCATTCCTTGATTCAATTGCAATGTCCTTATCAGTCCTGTTTCTTATTCCAGCTTCGATGCCGCCAAAGACTACGAGAGCTCAGCGGGCTGCCGCTAAGGATGAGATTCGGGCGGGCCCGTCTGAGGCGAGGATCGAGCGGGAGGATACGCCTACCCCTCAGGGTCATACTGATCCGCCTTATCCAGACCGTATTATCAGATTAGAGGCCGGCATGCAAGAGTTGCGGCAGATGATGGGATCTTTAGTTGAGTCCAGCCGGGCACAGAGATCCGAGGACGTTCCCTCCACCGCATAGACCACGATCGTACCTGCTGCACAGATGGTCACTCCTGCTGCTACTACGGACACTATCCCTATTTCACTACAGGAGTTCATGAGATTGAGACCTACAGCTTTTACCGGTACAGATGCGACAGAGGACCCACAGGCATTTCTTGATAGGATGGCTCGGATTTGCCGTTCGTTGAGGTGTTCTGATGATAGATTGGTGGAGTTTGCGAGTTTTCGTCTGGAAGGTCTTGCCCAGACATGGTACGACTCAGTAGAGAGAGGCCGAGCTGCAGGTCTACCTTCTATGACCTGGAATAAGTTTACATCTGCATTTCTTGCCCGTTTTCTTCCGGAGAGTGTCCGAGATGCTCGAGCCCGTAGTTTTGAGTCTTTGCGCAAGACTCCTGGGATGACAGTGTCGGAGTATGATATACAGTTTACCCAGTTGTCTCGATATGCTCCGTACCTAGTCGACACAGAACAGAAGAGAATAAAGAGGTTTGTACGAGGGCTTGATACACAGTTATTCCTTGCCATCGGCACCCAGCACTTTGATACATATGCAGCCGCGTTGGATGCAGCCTTACTTTTGGAGGAGCGTATTTCTGAGACTCCGGTCGTTTCTGGGCCGAAGAGGATCCGTACTGATACGCCAGCTCTGCGGCAGATGGGTAGACACCGCGATAGATTATTTCCGGGAGATGGTGGAGGCAGAGGATTGAGACGAGGTCAGTTATTTGGTTCATATCCACAGACCCAGCAGTCGTCTCCAGGATGTTTTCGGTGTGGGACTCAGTACCACCGTATCAGAGACTGTACCATGGGACGTCCGGGCGCGGCGACAGTCCCGCATGTGACCTTACCACCCTCACCACCTTCTCAGAGAGCTTTACTTCCTACTCCTGATGATGCTTCACGCCAGCCAGATGCTTCTAGAGGCCATGGGCGTGGCGGTCCAGTTCCGAGAGGACGAGGCGACAGAGGCAGAGGCAGAGGCCGAGGTAGAGGCAGAGGATAACCAGCTATTAGTAGTGGACAGGCCTGAGTGTTCGCGTTGACTCCTCAGGATGCACAGGCATCCAATGCCGTCGTGACAGGTACTCTACCAGTATGTTCTTTTGATGCACGGGTATTATTTGATCCAGGCTCCACACATTCCTATGTATCCACGTATTTTGCACCGAGGTTAGGCCGAGAGTCATCTTCGTTAGATCAGCCGCTTGTCGTTATTACACCGGTAGGCGAGTCTTTTGTTGCCCGTTTTGTGTACCGATCTTGTTCCGTTCGTATCGGGGAGAGAGATTCTTCAGTAGATTTGATTCTCCTCGATATGCTAGACTTTGACGTTCTTCTTGGTATGGACTGGCTAGCCACCTGTTATGCATCCGTGGACTGCCGTGAAAAGGCAGTCAGATTCAGTTTTCCTGGTGAGCCGGTTCTTATTATTCAGGGAGATCGTAGCGCTACCCTTCCCAGCTTGATTTCTTCTCTTCGCGCTGGTCAGCTCTTGAGGAAAGGGTGTCAGGGATTCTTAGCTTATGTTTGTGATACTAGCTCCACAGAGGTTCCGTTGGACCAGGTCCCTGTTGTGAGAGAGTTTCCTGATGTTTTCCCTGACGAGCTGCCTGGTCTGCCACCAGAGCGCGAGATTGAGTTCTGTATTGACTTGATCCCCGGCACGGGGCCTATCTCTATACCGCCTTATCGGATGGCCCCGGCGGAGCTGAGAGAGCTAAAGGATCAGTTACAGGACTTGCTGGACAAAGGGCTTATCCGACCGAGTGTGTCACCTTGGGGCGCTCCCGTCTTGTTTGTTAAGAAGAAGGACGGAAGTATGCGTTTATGCATTGATTATCGTCAGCTGAACCGGGTTACTGTGCGGAACAGGTATCCACTACCCCGCATTGATGAATTATTTGATTAGCTCCAGGGTGCAGGGTTTTTCTCGAAGGTTGATTTACGGTCAGGTTATCACCAGTTGCGAGTTCGGAAGGAGGATATTCCGAAGACCGCTTTCCGTACTCGATATGGTCACTATGAGTTCTTGGTGATGTCGTTCGGGCTCACCAATGCCCCGGCAGCATTTATGGATTTGATGAACCGTGTATTCAGGCCGTATCTCGATCAGTTCATTATTGTGTTCATTGACTACATCTTGGTTTATTCTCGGAGCCGGGAGGAGCATGAGCAGCACTTACGTATCACATTGCAGACTTTGAGGGAGCATCAGCTGTTCGCCAAATTCTCCAAGTTCGCTTTCTAGCTAGACAGTGTCGATTTCTTGGGTCATGTGGTGACGAGAGATGGTATTTGTGTGGACCCGAGGAAGATCGAGGCAGTTCAGCGTTGGCCTAGACCGGTATCAGTTACAGAGGTTCGCAGTTTTCTAGGTCTGGCCGGCTATTATCGACGTTTTGTCCAGGATTTCTCCCGCATTGCTGCACCATTAACCGGGTTGACCCGGAAGGGGGTTCCTTTTGATTGGACCCAGGCATGTGAGGATAGTTTCCAGCAGTTGAAGACTCGTCTGACAACTGCACCAGTGTTAGCATTGCCTTCAGGATCAGGCGGGTTCGTGGTATATTGTGATGCTTCTCGAGTGGGGCTGGGCTGTGTATTGATGCAGCACGACAGAGTTATTGCGTATGCTTCTCGGCAGCTGAGGAAACACGAGCAGAAATAGCCCACACATGATTTAGAGATGGCTGCAGTGGTATTTGCACTTAAGATCTGGAGACATTACCTATACGGTGAGTCGTGCCAGATATTCACTGACCACAAGAGTTTGAAGTATATTTTCCAGCAGCGAGATCTGAACCTGAGACAGCGCCGATGGATGGAGTTGGTGAAGGATTATGACTGGGAGATTTTATACCATCCGGGGAAGGCGAATGTGGTGGCAGATGCTTTGAGTAGGAGGCCCGGAGGTAGCTTATCTTGTTTGAGCGCAGTACAGGTGCAGTCGACAGCGGATTGGTAGGTGTTATGTGACAGCAAAGTGCAGTTCGAGTTTACTCCTACAGGGGGACAGCTGGCCCATTTCAGAGCACGCCCACAGTTACTTGACCGTATCCACGAGGCACAGTCCGGCGATGCCCGTATCTTAGAGATTATTGAGCAGCTTCGGCAGGGCAGAGTTTCTGAGTTCGTGATTGATGATCAGGGGATACATCGATTTGGGACTCGACTGTGTGTGCCAGATTCAGAAGGACTGAGGCGTGATATTCTTGAGGAGGCACATAGATCAGTATACAGTGTGCATCCAGGTTCCACCAAGATGTACCGTGATTTGAGAGAGGTTTACTAGTGGGACAGGATGAAGAAGGATATTACAGACTTTGTGTCGAGATGCCTGACTTGTCAGCAAGTCAAGGCCGAGCACCAGAGGCCAGCCGGCGAGTTACAGCCTTTGCCCATCCCTGAGTGGAAGTGGGAGCAGGTCTCCATGGACTTCGTTGTGGGTCTACCGAGGACCAGTCGAGGGTATGACTCTATTTGGGTGATTGTGGATCGACTGACGAAAGCGGCTCACTTTCTGCCAGTGAAGACCACTTTTGGATTTTCTCAGTACGCCCAGGTTTATATTGATGAGATAGTGCGACTGCATGGTGTTCCGACTTGCATCGTGTCCGACCGTGGCACCCAGTTTACCAGCCGATTGTGGCAGAAACAACAGGAAGCTTTGGGCACCCGATTGAGTTTTAGCACAGCCTTTCATCCGCAGAATGACGGTCAGTCGGAGCGTACTATTCAGACTCTTGAGGACATGCTCAGAGATTGTGTTTTAGATTTCGGTGGTAGCTAGGATCGTCATTTGCCTTTGATCGAGTTTTCCTACAATAATAGCTTCCAGGAGACGATTCAGATGGCACCTTTTGAGGCTTTATATGGGAGGAGATGTCGATCGCCTGTATGTTGGACAGAGCTTAGGGAGAGCAGTATTTTGGGGCCACAGATTGTACAGGAGACGACCGAGAAGATACAGCTGATTCGGGACAGGATGAGAGCAGCACAGAGTAGGCAGAAATCATATGCTGACAGGCGCCGTCGCCGACTGGAGTTCGCTGTTGGTGATAATGTTTTCCTGAAGGTCTCTCCGATGAAGGGTGTGATGAGATTTGGGCGGAAAGGGAAACCGAGTCCTAGATATGTTGGTCCGTTCGAGATCCTAGAGCGTGTTGGTCCAGTCGCTTATCGGTTAGCTCTTCCGCCCAGCTTCCCCGATGTTCACCCCGTATTCCATGTCTCGATGCTCCGCAAGTACCTTCATGATCCTTCCCAGGCGATTCAGCACCAGACGATCCAGTTAGAGCGTGATCTTTCATTCACCGAGCAGCCGGTGGTCATCTTGGATCGGCAGGTGAAGAAATTGAGGTCGAAGGTCATACCGTCCGTCAAGGTCCTTTGGCGTGGCCCAAACAGCGAGGAGGTCACCTGGGAGACCGAGGTTGAGATGAGGAAGAGATATCCCCATCTTTTTGAAGGTACGCGTAGTTATATTCTAAATTCGGGGACCGAATTTCTTTAAGGGGGGAAGATTGTAACCCCTCGAAAATCGTTTAGGCAGTTTTTCGGTAATCGGCAAATTTTTCGGCTTTTTCCGTAAAAAGTCAAAATAGGTGTTTTTCATTGTAGAACTAATTATACAAAATTTAGATAAGATATTACTATAATTTTGTCACTAAAATGTCACTTATAATTTTCTAGTTAAATAAAAAAAAATCGTAATTAATTATTTTTTTATATTATTTTAAGCCTTTTTAAATATATTAAATTAGTGATAAATACAAATTTAATTAGGTAAATTTCAAAATTAGGAATCTTTATAAGCTAAAATATGGTGTTAATAAAATTATATCATGACTTGAAAACTTTTGGTTTTAGGGTTGGAAATTTAATGGAAAATGGTGTAAAATGAGGGTTTTTTTGTAAGTTGTTGATATGAAAGCATTAAATGACAACATGGGGTGTTTTTGAACCTAGAAACTTCTCCAAAATTCCGCCCATCACCTCCTCCTACTGCTGGCCGACCCCTTGCTGCTGGAAATCCCTTCACATCTCATTTCTTTTTGCTTCATTTTCATGCAAAAATCCATAAAAAATCAACAAATTCATTAACCCATTCAAACCAAAACCCTAATCCAACCTTTCCCAAACCCCAATTTGTTTGAGAAGTGGAGAAAGGAGGCATCTTTAGAGGCTAATTGCAAGAGGGTCATAGCTTAGGAGGTATAAATCCTAAACTAGTTGTTAATTTGTAGTTTATGTGTGCAAAAATTCAAATTTGAAGTATTAGTTTAGTAGTAAATGTTTGTTTAGGAAAATCAAGAGAAGGTTTTGATTTTAAAATTAGGGTTTGTAGCATGGTGGTTGGATTAAGTTAGGGATGGTTATCTAGGTGATTGGAGTGGTTAATTGTGTAGTGTTATGCTCGCTAAATCGACAAAAATTGCGATGTTTGTATCGAATCGGTAAGCAAATTGCTTACTAGATTTTTACGAAAATTAGAAAGCGATCAAATTGAGTTATTTTAGCGATATAATTAGCTTCGTATAGGACTATTAGAGTGCGCGAACGCGGGATTTCGTCTAGTCGGGTTGTAGTTTTGTTGATTTCCCCGAAATGACGATTCTAGTTAAAGATTAGCGATTTTTGTGCGTTTTCCCGCGCACCGAGTGCATGTTATGATTAATTCGAGAGCGTTGATAATTGTATATTTTGATTTGCATCGTTTTAGGTTTTGTAATCTTATGCTTGGTGTTGTGCAAATATAGGATCGGTCGGGGAAACATCGGACACGGCGCGTAAAAGCAAGGCGGAGATCGGATCGGATTAGCGGGGATTTCAGGTGAGTAGATGTATTCATCTATGGGGGAATCGTCTGGATGGCGCGATGCGCCCCCTAGTTAAGATTTCCTTATCTCTTGTAAGATTCATGTTGTTAGTTAGCTTACCCCTTCATTGACATTGCATACCCTTATAGTTAATAGTACGCTAGATTGCATGGATATTCATATGCACATATGCGATAACACTTCATAGGATACGAACACCATTACCATTGGCATCTGTTGTACGCGCACTATTCATGTGACACACACGCCTTTGGTAATTGCCTTGCCACGTGCACTAGGAAACCTGTTTAACTTAGTAACGCCATTTGCATTCATACATGATATATGAAATTGCATAGCATGCCTATACCTCGCATTATCATCATATTTACATAGATTTCTAGCCAAAATTCACATCGTATACATTGATATCATAGACATTTATCATATATATGACATGTGAACATCAAGATTTTCTTGAGGATTTCTGTATTGCTGTGATTTCTGGATTTTTGGGGAAAACCGCAAGAATTTAACAAAAGCTTATATTTATCATTTTTAAAACAAAGTTGCGGTTTTCTCGTGATGTATGTGTCGTCCACCATGAGTTTTCATGTTTTCTGTTGGATTTCGAGACCCGATTCGAGGAGTGGATGAACCATCTCGGGTACATGGTGGGCCCGGTATGGTACCCCGGGGCAAGAAGATCGAGTTGTAGACGATGAGCCTGGCAGGGGAAGACTACCTACCGGTGATGTCTGGCGCGGCGGATATCCAGAGGATACCGACCGTTGTCGTGAGATTTGATGATATGGGCCGATCCGGACTGACGGAGCCCGAGATTTGTGACATTGATACAGTGAGATATTGAGACAGATTTGATTTCATATTTGGTGTCGATGCTTGACACGGGTTTTCAGATGATTTCTTGATGGTTCTTAGCTATTATGCAGATATTCATTTTCTAAAGTAAAGAATGCAGTACCCTTAGCATTTAAAACACTTAGAGAGTTAGTAATGACACTGCATACATGTGCATGCATACTAGAGATATTATATCACATATGGACATACATGTTGTGACGCATTGCATGCATTCTTACGATTGCCTTATTAGATGTTATATTTACTCACGAGCTGGCAACTCACCCCCGTTGTGCCACAGTGTCTTGCAGGTCGGACCCGTCACCCTTGTAGCGGCGAGCTATCTTATCGTCGGCTCCTTTTGCTCAGACTCGCGACATCGCCCGTAGGTGGGTTGCGAGCACCTTTTTATTTCTTTTTGCTCCATCATTGTATCTAGTATTCTCCATCTACCACTTTATACTGTATATGCGACCTAGTGATGAGACTGAGAGATTTGTATATTTGTGGTTCCTTTTGGGTCGAGCTCACTTGAGCCGGCGTTGTGTTTTCTGATATTTTGCGTTCCTTATGCTCTTTTCTTGATATTACTATTATATTGCATGTGGTTGTGATCCGCCTTAGGCGAAGAGCTAGCTCCTGCTTGGGGATGCCATTTTTATGATTACAGGTTTATTATCTTGTTGTACCCATTTTGGGGGATAGAAAATACAGGGGAGACTATGCCGAAATTTTCTGATATTTATGATGTTTTTAAAAAGAGATTCTTTGCAACTTAATTGATTTGAAAATCGTCTTCATTAAAGGTTTTCCTTCACTCTCTTTTGATTTTGGTTTAGGTTTTTCTGGGCTTTGGCTGACTTAGGTTACGGTACGCCTTTAGTCGTCTCGTAATCTAAGTGCCAGTCACGTTCCGTACTTTCGGGTCTTGACAAAGCAACACTTACCGTACAGTCCAGTCTCTGCGTCTGATACGTCGCATATGAAGTCCAAGGGTGGTAAATGTCAGACCCCGGTAACTTTATTAGTCATGTTGATTTATGGCTAATAACAGGTCGAGGAACTACTGATAACACTTATTAGTAAACCTCGAGAACCCTGGCCAAGGATTTAGGTGTTATAGCCGATCAAACATAGCGTGACATCAACTCCCTACGCCGGGAGAGACGAAACCCCTCCTATCGCTCACTGTCTCCATATGATTCGGGACTGTACCCAAAATCCACCTGTTTGCACAACACAGTAGAGCCGTGGTAGGGAGGAAATCAAAGTACAGTGGGAATCACACAAGACTCTATGACGATCTCGGGTCTACAGACTAACCTGTACAAGTGTCACCAGAGAACTGCTATCTGACAATATGTATATATACCATCTAGGAGTTCTCGGCGAGTCCGTCCAGTGTACCCAGTCTCCACTGAGCACCCGTAAACCATCCTTGATGTCAAACACCGATGGATATGGGATCATCCATCGCCCATCATATGGGTCAAGATGCGTATACGCTAGTCTACTCTAGTGTATCGATGCCCTGTCTCGACACACCCTCGACTAGGAACAGTTATAGGATGTACTCATTGACTACCGTGGCCCCACTAGTATGATCTCATCATAGTCCCAGTAGTCGAGTACAAATCCTAAGGGCTTTATCAACATGTAACAAAAGAGACAATCAGAGTACATGTTAAGATAAAGTACAACCAGATAGCGTACTATCATGTCGAGCAAGAAAGTCCTCCCTATATATGTCCAAGCATCCACTACAATATACATCGTATGTATAGTAATGGCCTCTAGGGCACACATATAACTAATAATCTCCCAGTTGCACTAGGGCCATCTGTTGTGGTATCACTTACCAAACAATCAGCTGTGGTTTAAGTATCTCATACTCAACTATCCCATAAAAATCTCTACTGGGAAAAAGCCTTAGTGAGTGGATCCGCTCTGCTGTCCTCTGTATCTACTCTCCTAACCTCGATCTCCCTGGAGATCAACCATCTCTATGATCAGGTGATGCTGCCTAAGAATTATATCTGAATTTCTGATGGGACGGTAGTTCCTTAGCTAAAGCCACAACCCTATTGTCATACAATGGTACGAACGAAGTTCATCTTATGAACTTTTATATATCCAGACTTTATCTTTGGTAGCATCCTCAGTAATCACGTATCTTGCCTTTCTAGTATGTCACGGTATCTAGCTTGGAACTCTTCCAACACACCGTCCCTCTACTAAGGGTAAAGACAATGCCTGCGACTGACATTCAGTCGTCTTTATCACCCTGGAACCTTTCCAGTGATTCTCCCCTGGATCGATTGACACCATCTCACTACAACTAGTGAAAATCCTAACATCCAATTAGATCTATCTCATAGATCCAAAACCCAGAATTTAGGAGGTATCACCTTGATCTTATATGGAGAATCTTATGTGATAAGCGGAGATTGACCGTGTGTATCATAGGAAACTTCTTCCCTATCAAGAGTATGTCATCCACGTACTCTAAAAGGATCACCACCATACTCCATACCACGAGGTTCTACCATTTTGATGAAGTCAAACTCTTTGACTACCACATCAAAACAAATGTTCCAACTCCGCTGTGATTCTCCCCCGGATCGATTGATACTATCTCACTACAACTAGTGAGTATCCTAATCTCCATTTAGATCTATCTCATAGATCCAAAACCCTGGATTTAGGAGGTATCACCTTTGATCCTATATGGAGAATATTTATAATAAGAGGAGATTGACCGAGCGTAGCATAAGAAACTCCTTCCCAATCAAGAGTATGTCATCCATGTACTCTATGAGGATCACCACCATACTCCCTACTACCTTTTATGTATATACAAGGTTCATCTATTATTTTGATGAAGTCAAACTCTTTGACTACCACATCAAAACAGATGTTCCAACTCCGCGATGCCTGTTTTATCGCATAAAACATCTTGCACACTTTTCCGCTGCTCCCACTGTCTATGAAGCCCTCTGGCTGTGTACTTATAGACGCTCTCTTCTAAAACTTCATTTAGAAAAGCTGTCATGACACCCAAACACCAGATATTGTAGTCAAGGTATGTAGCAGTGGCAAGTAGGATCTAGATGGACTTAAGCAAAGCTTTGAAAGTCTCAACTTTTCTATGTACACCAAGTAATCTTCTCAAGATACACTTGCTCCTGATGGGGATTTAACCCTTCAGACAAAGCAACCAAAGTCCATACTTTGTTGGTGTATAAGGATTCCATCTCAGATCGCTAAGCATCCAGCCATTCTCACAGAGTCCCACTCCTGATGGCCTGCTCGAAACTAGTTAAGTCATACCACTTTGGTCAGGCAACAACCCCATCCCATAGGGTCGATGTGGCACCAAAAAGGTCCCTCAGCAGCTATTTTCTACGCATGTCCCCTTGCGAGGACTACAACCCGCCGGAACACCTTCCGGTCTCGGGACACGCTGGGGTAATATGAAATCCTCGCTCCCACTGTCACAGAGAAACCGAAGTATCTCTTAGGTGGGTGAGGAACCTTTACTAGATCGGCGGAGAGGCTGAGGTTCGTTAGAGTCTATTGAATCCTTTGGTTCTACCAAATCATCTACTGTAGATGGAACTCCTTCCAGTTCTACCTCATGACCACTAATTTCTTCACAAGAAATTCCCTTTCACAAAGGTGGCATGCTGAGAAACAAAACAACTTTTGTTCCTCGGTTAGGTCATCTGTTGTAGTTTGTATAGCTGGAACGCCTTCCAGTTCTACCTTATGACCACTAATTTCTTTATAAGAAATTCCCTTTCACAAAGGTGGCATGCTGAGAAACAAAACAACTTTTGTTCCTCGGTTAGGTAGAAGATATTCCCTTGCTAATGCTTGGGATATCCAACAAACTTCCACAGTTTTGACTTTGCCTCGAGCTTGTCCGGATTTTGGTTTTTTGACATAGGCCTGACAACCCCAAATCTTACCATCTTTAAGATATTGGCTCTTCCCATACCATATCACATATGGAGTAGTAGGCACCTGATTTGATTGGAACCCTATTCAATAGGTATGCAGCTTCACAAGTGCATAACTCCCAAAAGGAAAATAGGAAACTCAGTAGTACTCATCATGGAGCACACCATATCACATAGGGTGCAATTTCTCCGCCCCGATATACCATCGTGCTATGGTGTATACGGAGAAGTAATGCTGAGAGAGAATCTCATTCTCCTTTAGAATAGTCCAGGATTTCCATGCTCAAGTATTCTCCTCCTTGATCTCATCAAAGGACATAATACTTATACCCGTTTTTGGTTCTCTACTTCTAACTTATATTCTGTGAATATCTCAAAAGCTTCGGACTTGTGTTTCAACAGGAACATTTGTCTGAATCTTAAGAGATCATCAAAGAAAGTAATGAAGTACAAAGAAACGGTCATGGCATATGTAGATAGGGGACCTTTAATACATCATCATGTATCAATCCTAAGAGTTCACTAACTCTTTCTGTTTCCAATAAACAGAGCTATGGTCATCTTATCTATGTGACATGGCCGGCAAGTTTCACAAGATGTAAATTTAAACTAATTTAAATATGCATCTAGATGTAACTTCAGCTAGTCGGGTCACATTGATATGACCTAGTCTATAATGCCTCAAGAAGGATTCGTTCATTTCTGAACTTATCCTCTTGTGTGTGTTCTGTATACTGAGAACTGTAGTTTGATTTAGAACGTCTATGCTTTTAGATAACGTGCCTGAACCGATCAACACTTGATATAGGAAATGTTCAAAACATTATCCATCAATACAAAATTTTATCATTTCTTTACTAATAAAGAGATTGATATGATTTTGTATATCAGGTTCGGTATCTAATAGCATTTGTTCAGAATCAATGTATTGGTAATACAGGATGACAGTGACCAACAGACTTGGCTGCAACACTTGCCCCGTTTTCTGTCTCATGAAACTTATCACCCGTTCTCAGTTTTTCTACCTTTTTTGTAGCCCTATGTAACAGATTACATATCTGGGATCCTGATCCAGTATCAAATACCCAGGATGCAGAGGAAACATAGAAACAGTTCTTTGTAATGAACACACCCGAAGGAGATGCATCGTATGCACTTTCTTCGTTTGGGCGGCATAGGAATTCTTGTATTTCCCTATTTCCTGCTCTGTCTTATAACAATTATAGGTTGGAGCGGGACCAACGTTCCCCAGCTCAATATAACAAGCGGGTTCAGTCAATATATCCGTATTTATTATCTTGATTAAGGCGTGATATGGTCGTTATTTAGAGAGTGAGAGAAGAAAACACTTTAGCGTATGCTCTTGCAAGATTAGATTGGTTATTATCTAATCCGGATGTCTACCACTGTTTTTATCAAATCTTCCTTCATACCCTAAAAGGTAAGATTAGCCGAGAATAATTACACCCTATAATTTCGTCAAATTGTCTTGTGTAAAACTTTCCCAGGAGTAACTCTTACTCGCAGAGGGTATCGAGATCCAACTATCTCATGGGAGGTATGCAATCTCATTGAAAATTTCAACACTTGAAATTCCCGATAATATTTTGCCCCTAACGTGCTATGACCTTGACGAATGCCAACAAACCATAGTCCGCTAGTCAAGTTCAATACGTACATTTCTTGATTGAATTAAACCAGCCGTACGTCTCTTGACGAAAGCCAACAAAGACGCACGACTACCCAAACCCAATCTCATCATATGTTACAGATAAGCAATAGTTAGCTACCGCACACTACGCCTTGACGAAAGCCAACAAACGCAGCACGAATACTAAGTATTACCTATCTGAAATGTCGGAGGGCTACGCAGGTTTTTAAGAAAACCATGAGCGTAAAGAACTTGATATCGTTGTAGAAACAAGTGGGAAGGAGTGGTTTAAGCTCCAGTTTTAAAAATCGAATGGTTTTGTAGTATCTTTCTAATTTTGCTAAAGAGGTCACTCCCGGTGAAGGGATCTCGGCTCTTTCCTTATCGAATAAGGTGCTGGATATGTAAATACCATGATGCAAAGCAAAGTTAGATCAACTATAAAATCAAATCGAGTTCTTTGTAACATTTTCCAGTTTCGCTAAAGGGGTCACTCCCGGTGAAGGGATCTCGGCCCTTTCCTCATCGAATGAGGTGCAGGATATTCAAGAATACCACTACGCAAAACAAAAGCTAGAGTTACCCTTTTTCAAAAAGTTTGATTCTACAACATCTTTAGGTTTCTTTTTCTTAACATTAATCACATTAATGTGGTCCCATAATTTATGTTTCCTAAACATCACAGAAAAGAAACGCAAATAGAACGTACGCTTATGCCATCCGCATTTTCCACTGGGCTCCGTCATGCACCGTTAGGTTACTTAACTAACGGCAGAGCGGGGGATGGACTAGTGCGGGTGCAAAACATAAGCAACGTTTATTATATATATCTCATAAATAAATATAACCATTTCAGATCACAGATGAATGCATTGGATATGCTAGGAATTCCGTATTTCATTCAAGCCCTTAATTAAAAACGGGTTCCATGGTCGTGATGAATAGCCAAACCCCCCCTAGACCCCTACGGGTGCGGCAAACTACCCGCCAAATTCCCGAAGTGTAGCAACCTTCCTCAACACCTTGAGTAGGCCACTCGGCACTTGGAGAACCCGGTAGTTTGTGCACCCCACCTTGGGTCTATCCTAGGAGCAAAAATAGTAAAAAGAAATTATACAATATAACATTGCTATTTACAAATTACATGGAATGAAAGAAAAGGAAAAACGCTCTTCTCACACCCCCCGGCCATTCATCACAACGATCCAACACATTCATATACACATACCATCTCATGATATCCATATGTGCAACCCCCACTAATCGTCATATAGCAATTAGCGGACGTTTCAAACACATATAACAAAAAAGAAAACCCGATTAGCCAAGCACTTTAGAATTTCGATCGATAATTTTTTTAAAACCATGCCAACACTTGACATGTCCCTGTACAAACACCTTTGTAAAAATTCCACATATCCCAGAAACCCTAATTATTCAATCTAGGAACAGTGCAGAAAATTGAGTTGACTCGGCCATGACTCGGCGGCGGATCCGCGGCCAAACCATGGGTTTGGCCGCGGATCCGCCGCGCTTTAGCCGAGTTAGACTTCCAAATTTTTACACTGTTCTTAGAAAACCCTGCTTGTATTTTTAAGACATGTCAAATTAATTTTGGAACACTTTCAAAAACTGACAGCAGCAAGGGCAGAATACGAGTTTTCGGGAGAAAAAACTGTCGATCGAGCTTCTAACTTTTGGCTAACATCTAATTGTGGTTTAGTTAGGCTCTGATACCATGTTGGTGAGTGCTGCATGCTCCCACAACTCTTGTGGCGCGGCGGAAGCAGTGAACGAAAATTTTCTTTGCATACAACATGCACTTAACCGAAGATCTTGTCTAAACCACAACTAGTAAACCCTAACTAGAGATCTTATCTACTATGTTAGGGATTATACCTTGATGATACGGTCCTTCGGGTCTTCTCTTGGATGCAACTCCTTTGCTCCTTTTTTGGTGAACTCCTTGGCTCCTATAGATGTTGCCGACGTTTTCGATCTCCGTCCACCGAAGTCCTAGATGATCCACCCGAGAGTTTTCGTGCAAGCTAGAAACTCTTCTCAAGAGTTTAACCTAGAGACCAAATTTGCTAGAAGAGGTCACTAGGATGATGTAGAGATAAGTATATTGGATTAACTTGAAATCCTAAGCTTTGGATTCACATCTCATGTGAGGGTTTAAGCTAGGAAGAATGATAACCATCATTTTCTTTCTTTCTTCTTATACACTTGTTATGATACACTTATCATAATTTTGTGTAGGATTGGAATGCCTTGATTTCACATCTCATGTGAAGGTATTTATAAGAAGAAGTGGAGGAGAGAATAAGTGCATTTCATGATTAAAAAGTTTAAGCATGATAAAAAGAAAATAGCACTAACTAAAGCATGTATTATGAAAGAAGTATCATGCTTTAATAGTACATCCACTTCAACAACCACATTATCATGCTTATACCTTTTAATTTACACCTCACTAATTTATTTTCACAAAATAAATGATGTCATAATTATGTCATTATGAGGTGGCACCTTCTAGAAGGTATTCTTGTAACAATTACAAAAATACCCCTCCTCCGTATACCGTATACTGTATACACGCATCCGAATTCCGAAAAATACGAATACAATTAATCCAATAATATAATACCGGTATCCGGCCAGTATTATTCTTCCGATTATTATTCCTGTAACAATTACACGAACATAATCGAAAACCTGCCGCAACACCTTACGGCTGCCGTAACAACTTACGGTATCTACATCTTTCGCCTGAACGAGGGAACCCTCTGTGTGGGACTCTAAAGACTCGTCAGTACGCTGGCAATGGGTTTAACCACAAGCACGTCAGTGGCACTAGCTGTACGTAACGGCTACCCAGGTACATGACGAAAATGTGGCCGACGAGCGAACTCATCATAACCCTTACGAGCCAGTAAGCAACACTTACCGTACAGTCCGGTCTTTTCGTCTGATACGTTGCATATAAAGTCCAAGGGTGGTAAATGTCAGACCCCGGTAATTTTATAAGTCATGTTGATTTATGGCTAATAACAGGTCGAGGAACTACTGATAACACTTATCTGTAAACCTCGAGAACCCTGGCCAGGGATTTAGGTGTTATAGCCGATCAAACATAGCGCGACATCAACTCCCAATACCGGGAGAGACGAAACCCCTCCTATCGCTCACTGTCTCCATATGATTCGGGACTGTACCCAAAATCCACCTGTTTGCACAACTCAGTAGAGCCGTGGTAGGGAGGAAATCAAAGTACAGTGGGAATCACACAAGACTCTATGACGATCTCGGGTCTACAGACTAACCTGTACAAGTGTCACCAGAGAACTGCTATCTGACAATAGGTATATATACCATCTAGGAGTTCTCGGCGAGTCCGTCCAGTGTACCCAGTCTCCACTGAGCACCCGTACACCATCCTTGATGTCAAACACCGATGGATATGGGATCATCCATCGCACATCATATGGGTCAAGATGCGTATACGCTAGTCTACTCTGGTGTATCGATGCCCTGTCTCGACACACCCTCGACTAGGAACAGTTATAGGATGTACTCATAGACTACCATGGCCCCACTAGTATGATCTCATCATAGTCCCAGTAGTCGAGTAGAAATCCTAAGGGCTTTATCAACATGTAACAAAAGAGACAATCAGAGCACATGTTAAGATAAAGTACAACCAGATAGCGTACTATCATGTCGAGCAAGAAAGTCCTCCCTATATATGTCCAAGCATCCACTACAATATACATCGTATGTATAGTAATGGCCTCTAGGGCACACATATAACTAATAGGAGAAACAGATCCAAGGCTGAGAAGTCAGGAAAAGGGGAATGTTTCTACTGCAAGAAATAGGGACACTAGAAGAGAAACTGTATTGAGTGCATCGCTGATCTCAAGAAAAAGAAGCATGGTGATGCTTCCGCTTTAGGTGTGTTTGTGACTGAAAACTGTTTTTCTATAAGCTCTGCTCTCTGGGTATTGGATACTGGTTCAGGTTCTCACATCTGCAATTGTGTGCAGGGACTGAGAATTAGCAGAGTTTTGAAGACCGGTGATCATACTCTCCAAGTTGGAAATGGTTCCAATGTACATGCTGTAGGGTTGTATAGCACGACAACAAGGTTTAGCAAGGCATCATACATGCCATTTTATAAAAATTTGGGGTGCTATGTAACCCTAACGAAGATCTTAACTAGAGAATTAGGGTAAACTTTACAAGTAAACAACTTTACTTCTAAGAGTTAGGGATTACAACCTTTGTAGTCCGTTCCTTCGCTTCATAAGCCCTGTGTTGAGGTCCCTTCACTGTGATCATCAAGTACCCAGACTCTAGAGAGGCTCCATGAAGAGAAAGATGCAAGCTTGCTTCCAATCTTCAACTACTAAGATGATCTACCTTGAAGAATCTCAAACCCAAGCTCTTGCTTCACTAATCAAGTATTAGTAAAGCAAACACCCTAATCTAAGTGGCTAGAATAGATGAGGATGATGAAGTAGGAATTTATCTCTCTTTTGTTTTCAATTTCTCACATTATTTCATCATAACACAAAAATCTAGAAAGCTTTTTTCAAGAGGAAGAAGATGAAGAATTTCTTTTGTGTTGAATAATGAATTGTTGTGTAAGGTTATAATTGCAACCATGTGTTAAAGATCACATTCTTAACCCTTGTAGAGAATAAACCATCGGTTGAGGGTTGGGTTGGGTTAACAAATATTTTCACAAAATATCAAAGGATGAAGACTAAAGTCAAAGCTTCAAGAAGCTTCCACAAAGCTTATCCATAACATTAACCCTAATCCAAACCCTAACATGTTTTATTCTCAAAACCTTAGTTGCAATTTTAACCCTAACATGTTACAATATTATATATATAATATATATAGTAACAAAAGAAAATAATACAATTAACATATATCACATATATATCAATGTATTATCCATGTGAGAAAAAACATCTTTAAGTGAGCTTATATTAGTTAATGTAATGTAATATATCAAATATATAATTATATATTAAATTATCAAATCAACACTTGATCCGATAATCCGGCTATTTCACAAATAACCGACTAATATAATCTGTATCAGTTCATCAAATCAACACTTGATCTGATGACCCGGCTATATCACATATACCCGGACGATATCACATATCGTGAGAATCTAATACGGTATCGCATACACGTATTATTCTCGGTCCCGCACATATCACATATGTGCTTCTACTCCGTTTTGCCTAAACCAGGAAACCTCTATGTAGGACTCTAAAGAGTCGTCAATACGCCGGCACTAGGTGATGACCATATCAAAACACCCACAAGCTACAAGCGATCAGCTAAACGTAACAGTCACCCGTGTATTGAGCAATCAGAAGATCAACAAGCAAGAATGTACATTCTCCTGTGAATCCAATCAGTAACACTCCCGTATAGTCCGGTCTCTTCGTCTGATATGTCGCATATCTATTCTAGGGGTGGTTAACGTCTGACCCCAGTAAACGATAAGTCATGTCGATATGAGGTCCATAACAGTTCGAGAAACTACTGATAAAACTTACCAGTAAATCTTAGCAACCCTGGCCAGGGATTTCCAGTTATAGCCAATCGAACACAGCGCAACACCAACTCCCAATACCAGGAGAGATGAAACCCCTCTTATCGCTCATTGCCTCCATGTGATTCGGGACTATACCCAAAATCCACCGTTTTGCACGCCCTCTTGGACATGGTATGATGGAAATCAAAGCACGGTGGGAATCACACAAGTCTCTATGACGATCTCGGGTCTACAGACTAACCTGTACCAATGTCACCAGAGAACTGCCATCTGACGTGAGGTATAATACTATTTGGAGTTCTCGGCGAGTTTGTCCAGTGTACCCAGTCTCTACTGAACACCCGTATACTATCTTTGATGTAAAACATCAATGGATATGGGATCATCCATCGCCCATCTACATGGGTCAAGAAGCATACGCTAGTCTACTCTGGTATATCGATGCCCTGTCTCGATACACCTAAGAAACTACCGGAGTACCTACCAGTAATTCTCACATGCCTTGGCCAAGGACTTGGTGTAATGGCTTTCCTAGACATAGTACGATCTCCACCCCCAATACCGGGAGAGACGAATCCCCTGCCGATCCGCTCACGTGCCTCCATGTGGCTCGGGACTGTATCCAAAAACTACCTGTTTGCATGACTCCTTTGAGCCGTGGTAGGGTAGAAATACAAGCACAGTGGGAACTCACACGAGACAAATGATGACCTCAGGTCGATGAACTAACCTGTACACATGTCACCAGGGAACTGCTATCTGACGATAGGTATAATACTAACTAGCAGATTCCCGGCGAGTCCTGTCCGGTGTACTCATAACCCAATGAGCACCTGTATACATCTTAGGTGATCCGACTGACACTAGTGGCTTGTGAGACCGTCCACCGCCCCTCGTCGGGGTCTCGACTGTATACACTAGTCTACTCCGGAGTATCGATGCCCTGTCTCAAAACTCCCACGACTAGGACCACTTTTAAGGATATGCTTATAGACTACCCAACTCTCACGTATATGATCGCCCTCATACTGTTGGTAGTCAAGCAAGATCCTAAGTGCTCTATCAACGTGTAATCATGATCAGTCACCTGAACCTATACACGACTGATAAAGGCAAACCAGATAGCATACTATCATCTCGAGTAAGACTGTGCTACCGGCATAGGTCCTCCTCAATCATTGCAATCGCGTGCCTGTGATCCAATAATTGACTTTGAGGGCACTATATCCAACAATCTCCCACTTGCACTTAAGGCTAATTATTGCGATGTCGCATACTCACAGCCCGTGTGATACCGAACACCCAACTCCTCTACTAATCAGTTTCACAAAGCCCGTTTGTAAAACTCTTGTGTTCGAGAAATAACCTCAGTGAGTGGATCCGCCTTGATGTTTCTTTCTATGTCTCTCTTAATCTCAAGTTCGCCGAGAAAGCCATCTCCCGAATTGAGTAATACCTGTCTTAGAATATGTCTGGATATCTGATGGGACCTAGTTCATAAATGAACTCCAAATCCAAACTTCTTAGACTGTATCGATAACTGAACCAAATCAGTATCCTGCACCATGCCTCCTACAGTATCCTCTTGGACTACCTGTCTATAATACTGCCCCCTTCATCAGAGGGAAAACTATAACTCTGACAATCTCTCTGTCATCCATGTCACCTTTGAAGCCTGGAATGATAACCGTCTCCCGAAGGAGGCTGCCGTCATCAAATCCGTAGAACATGCACTTATGTTCTAAAACTGCTTCCTTATGTTTCTCCAGGATTGGATTAATACAAACTTATTGCATCTAGTGCAAAAACAACATCTGGTGTGGTACTTGACATCTCACGATTGACTCAATTGCCTAAGCAAGTGATATGCCAATCATGCACATCCATCTCCCCTTTAGTCTGTAAGACACCTTTAGAGAGGGTGACTCCATCACCTACAGGTACACCACCATACCAGGAGTCATCTATTCTAAAAACCAATAGAATACTATCAAAGTCCCACATTGGGAAACTACCCAAATCCATATCTAAAACCATAGATCTAGAAACCAGAATGTCAGATATTATATCCATATCCTGTCTGCAAAACAACTGTGTGACGACCACAGTACAACTGTAGTATAGGAATTTTACTTCCTACTCTGTGTATGTCATCCAAATACCAGGACACCACACCCTACTACCTTCTTAACAAATCCATCCCCTATTCTGATGAAGTCAAAGCCATGACTGTCACATCAAAATTAGATGATCTATCTCCGCTATAACTGCTCTAGTCTATAAATAGACATAAGCTACTTGCCCACTATGCTTCCGCTGCTCCCACTGACCACAACAACCCTCTGGCAGAATAATATATACGTGCACTTCTAAAGCTAGTTTAGAACGACGCTATACTTAACCTCCTGCCGGGTCTCTGGAACAACAGTAGTGTCAAGTCTGGGTAGATAAGAACCTCCCTGTCACCGTTCTTGAAACTACCCGAGTACCTCTCGGGTGTTTGAGGTTACCCACCAAATCTGCGGAGTGGCTATTGGAATGTCAAACCTGATTGAATCTATAGGTCCTATTAAATTTTCCGTAATCGTTTGCGGTTCTGGAATCACTTCCAATTCTACCATACTCCCACTACTGTTTTCTGAAAAAATCCATTTTACTAAAACTGTGGCGAGTCAAGAAAAATATCACCATTGATCTTCTAGATGGTAGAAAGTCAACCCTCAACATAGCCCGGGCCAACCCACAAACTGCCATTATAGAAACGTGCCCTGAGTTATCCTGAGTCTGGTTTTAAGCATAAGACGGACAACTTCCCGTACCTTAACATCGTTAAGATATGAACCATTCTATATCCAATATAGAAACTTTGGCACTTATTTAATTGGAACCAGATTCAAATCATGCAACTGTCTCCAGTGCATATCATAATGGAGAGAGGCTAATCAGCATTACTCAACTTAGGAATCCATCCAATTATGAGTAACCTGAAAGAGAAACAAGTTTCTCAAAATCATTACTATTATCTGAATACCAATCACAAATATCTACATCTTCGATCTCTTTGAAAAATCTCGATACTTGCCATACCTGGTTCTCTACTTTATTCTTATACCCACAACTTCTCAAAATTTTGACCTTGTATTTCTGTGAAACACTTGTCTAAAACTAGAGAAGTCATAAGTAAACAGAACATAGTACGCGGACCAACCCCTTTGTCCTGATGGACACTGGACAACATACAATACTCTGTATAAGTCCGCTGAGTTGAATAACTCAAAACCTGTGCATCGTAGGTTGAAAACTGTACTTATGGTTAAGAACTACTCCGCTGTTCAATGCTCCTTACCCTATCGTCAACTGATATAGATAAATGTCAAGGACATAATTTCAAAAAGTTATATCTCACTTTATAAAAATAAACGTACAGATATATCATTTTGAAATTGGTGCACAACAACGGATACTCTAAACCAAATACATGCCGTCTGGCAAAAACTCAGGTGATGTCCTCAAATATCACCAATTACAACGAATTCCGATATAATGAGGATGATCACCTTTTTCCCAATAACCTACTCCCATTCAACATCTGTAAAACCATACAGATGTGAGAAACATACCTGGTAAATACATACCCTAGAGTAAGTGTCTAATCGGGAAATCAGTTTTCCATTAACAATGCACTGAAACATGAAAATGTTTCGTAGGGGTATCCTGGTATTCCTACTAATGCCTCTTCCATAATCCAATTCATGACTATAACCGTATATTTCATTGCGATCTCTCCAAATCTCTTTATTTGTCTTTATTCATTTCCTTCTGTACACCATCGTTAGGCTAAATGGTTTTATTCCATCCCTACCATTCGGCACCAGCCTATGGTTTGGAAGAAGACTATCCAGTAAGCATAATAGGTGTACCCTCCTAAACCAAGGAGTACTCGCAACTTGAGAGAAGGTGATGATAAAAGACAACTGAATAATACCTTATTCTTGCACAGATGAAATAGGAGTGGCGATGAAGTACGCGGTTTGATCGTGAATGATAGCAGTCGCAACTTACTTTGCCCTCTTTCTAATCCCTTTATTTTGTCTTTACATATTACCTTCTGTACACCCTACTTAGGCTAATTGGTTTTCTTCATTCCCTACCTTTCGGCACCTGCCTATGGTTTGGAAGAAGACTATCCAATAAGCGTAATAGGTGTACTCTCCTAAACCAAGGAGCCCTCACAACCTGAGAGAAGGAGATAATAAAAGACAACTGAATAAACCAATTCTATTTCTCCTGAACCTGGATCCATCCTCGAAGAAGTCCCTTCGAGTTCGTATATAACCATACGATGGATCTATCCAATGGAAGTGGATGTCTGTAGTAATACGGGGTGTTCTGAGAAATGCAAAGGGTAAAAGAAGGAGTGGCAATGACTTATGCAACTTAGACAATACAAAAGCCAGTATTTTAAGAAGGTTCGGTCAACTTGGTCACCGAGTCATAGTCTAGGGTCGGTCAAAGGTCGCTGCCAAAGAGAGAGAGAAAAGAAACACTCTGCGTGCACACTAACCTAGATCAGAATGGTTATCACTTTATCTAATCAGGAAACCTACCACTGTACTGTCAAATTCTCGTCCAAACCTAAAAGAAGAATCAATCGGGATCACCCGAAGAGTAAACCAACTCATCAGTGGGAATCGGGATCCAACTCTCATCGCATGATAACGTGACGGAATCTACTCACGTTATCACACTCCAGAAGGTATGCGCATGCCTGGCAAGTTTCAGTTTCTTTAGAAACACCAGATATGATTTTTACCCTATGTTCTTATGTCCTTGACGAAGGCCAACAAATCATAAGTTGCATGTCAAGTTCTGCCATTCATTATCTTGTTAATTTGAACCCACCCGTTGACCTCAGAGTCAATTATTGGATCACAGGCACGTGATTGCGATGATTGAGGGAGGACCTATGCCGGTAGGACAGACTTACTCAAGATGATAGTATGCTATCTGGTTTATCTTTATCATCGTGTACTGCTTTAGGAGACCTTACGAGTCGCTATTGGACGTTGATAGAGCCTCTAGGATTCTTGCTTGACTTCCAGCAGTATGAGGGCGATCATATAAGTGGGAGCTGGAGTCTATAAGCACATCCTTAAAAGGTCCCTAGTCATGGGAGTTTCGAGACAGGGCATCGATACTCCAGAGTAGACTAGTGTATACAGTCGAGACCCCGACGAGGGGCGGTGGCCGGTCTCACAAGCCACTGGTGTCAGTTGGTGTAAGTCCGCGGCAGCGCCCCGGCCGTCTAATAGACGCCGATATGCGGAACAAAACTTTTACGATTGGCGCTATCGCATACTTTATCCCGGATCGTCCATTAAAGCTAAACTAACAAATTGTAAAGAGGGTAGAATTGTTATACCGAATGGTCCGAGTCCTTCGGTCTTCAACCATCATCCCACGCTATGTTGCAACTGATCCGAACTTGCTTGATCTCCGTTCTCATCGTCCAGGTGGCACCACATCGACGGATCTTTAAACGGGCTCCCGCCTCTGAACCGAGGCAACTCGATCGTCAAGTTTTCTAAAAGAGACGACCAAGATGAAGTAGAAAATGAGTAGAATACTCTGTCTCGTTACGTCCAAGACTATGGACGAATGGTTAAAAGAAGTTGCCAATTGGAATCGGGTGAATGGAAATTGAACTAGGAAATTTCCATACACTAAACTATCATGATCTTTTTCTCTCAACCAAATGGAAAAATCCCTTACCCTCACAAAGAGGGCCGGCCACAATATATAGGAGAGGGAGGGTGAGTGTAGGAGAGGGGAGGGTGAGCTTAAGGAAAATATCTAGTATGTGAACACAAAGTGTGAACACAATAAATGCACCATTAATGAACAAGTGAGTCACAAGCCTAATCACCCTCTCTAGAACCTTCTAGAACACTGACTCACCTCATCAAGAAAAGATAAATCCGTATTTAACCGAATGTCAAAATACGGCTGATAGAAAACTGGAAACTGGCAACTTCCAAAAGTGATCCTGAAACGAGTTTCAGGATAACCCCGTAATGGTATAAACATACCCGCATGTATATTACGACCGAATATAAATCCAACTGAGACAAAGATATTATATCTACACAGTATAATACTGGGATCCGGCTTAAACCAAAGCCTACCGGTATTATCTGCCCGAAAAATGACACGTGCGAAAACGCACGTGCTTTTTCCGAACCCTGCCATAAACCCATACGGCATCTACAACGTTTCGCCCGAACTTGGGAAAGTGTCGGTGGGGGACTCTAATGACTCATCAACACACTGGCGCTGGGTATAACCCCTAGCAAGTCAGAGGTACAAGTTGTACGTAACGTTTTGCCTATGTTTTGATTGGAAGGGAAGCTGACGAGCGAACCCATCTATAAGCCCTACTGAGCCTGACAGTGACAATAACCATACAGTCCGGAATATTCGTCTATGGGTATCGCATATACGGCCTAAGGGGCCGGTAAACGTCAGACCCCCAACAGCGATATAAGTCGTGTCAGAGAGCAGCCCAGAACACCCTGAGATTCTACTGGTATACGTACCAGTATATCTCGATTACCCTAGCCAGGGATTTCATGTAATGGCTCTCCTAATCACAGCGCAATCTCACCCCCAATACAAGGAGAGACGAATCCCCGAAGATCCGCTCACTTGCGTCCAATGTGGCTCGGGACTGTACCCAACTAAAACCTGTTTGCACAACTCCTTTGAGCATGGTAGGGTAGTAATCTAAGCACGGTGGGAACTCACACGAGACAAATGACGACCTCAGGTCGATGAACTAACATGTACACATGTCACCAGGGAACTGCTATCTGACGATATGTATAATACCAACTAGTATTTTCCCGGCGAGTCTTGTCCGGTGTACTCATATCCCAATGAGCACCTGTATACATCTTAGGTGATCTAACTGACACCAGTGGCTTGTGAGACCGGCCACCGCCCCTCGTCGAGGTCTCGACTGTATACACTAGTCTACTCCGGAGTATCGATGCCCTGTCTCGAAACTCCCACGACTAGGGACACTGTAAGGATGTGCTTATAGACCCCAGCTCCAACATATATGATCGCCATCATACTGCTGGTACTCAAGCAAGAATCCTATGGGCTTTATCAACATATACATGATGATAAAGACAAACAAGATAGCATACTATCATTTCAAGTAAGACTGTTCATCGGTATTGGTCATCTCTCAATCATTGCAATCACGTACCTGCGATCCAATAATTGACTTAGAGGGCACTATATCCAACAATCTCCCACTTGCACTTAAAGCTAATTATTGTGATGTCGTGTACTCACAGCTCGTGTGATACCGAGCATCCAACTCCTCTACTAATCAGTTTCACAAAGCTCGTTTGTAAAACTCTTGTGTTCGAGAAATAGCCTCAGTGAGTGGATCCGCTTCGGTGTTTCTTTCTGTATCTCTCTATATCTCAACTGAAACCCATCTCCCGAATTGAGTAATATCTGTCTTAGAATATGTCTGGATATCTGATGGGACCTAGTTCATAAATGAACTCCAAATTCAAACTTCTTAGACTGTATCGATCACTGAAACTAATCAGTGTCTAGCACTATGCCTCCCACAGTATCCTCTTGGACCACCTGTCCATAATACTGTCCATCGTCAGAGGGAAAACTATAACTCTGACAATCACTCTGTTATCCATGTCACCTTTGAAGCCTGGAATGTTAACCGTCTCCCGAAAGAGGCCGCGTCATCTAATCCGTAGAACATTCACTTATGTTCTAAACTGCTTCCGTATGTTTCTTCAGGATTGGATTAATATAAACTTATCGCATCTAGTGCAAAAATGACATCTGGTGTGGTACTTGACATCTCATGATTGACTCAATTGCCCAAGCAAGTGATCTGTCAATCATATACATCCCTCTCCTCTTTAGTCTGTAACACACCTTTAGAGAGGGTGACTCCATTACCTGTAGGTACACCACCATGCCAGGAGTCATTTATTCTAAAATACGATTAGAATATTGTCAAAGTACCCACATTGGGAAAATACCCAAATCTAGATCTAAAACCATTAGATCTAGTTACCAGAATGTTTTATATTATATCCATATCCTTTGTGGAGAAACAACTGTGTGACAACCACAGTACAACCGATCGTAGTATAGGAATTTTACTTCCTACTCTGTGTATGTCATCCAAATACCATGACATTACACCCTATTACCTTCTCTACAGATCCATCCCCTATTCTGATGAAGTCAAACCCATGACTTTCATATCAAAAATCAGATGATCTATCTCCGCTATATTTGCTCAAGTCTATAAATAGACACTAGTTACTTGCCCACTATGCTACCGCTGCTCCCACTGACTACAACAACCCTCTGGCAGAATAATATATACGTACATTTCTAAAACTAGTTTAGAACGACGCCATATATATCCTCCTGCCCGGTCTCATAGTCTGGATCAACAGTAGTGTCAAGTCTGGGTAAACAAGAACATCCCTGTCACCGTCCTTGAGCTACCGGAGTACCTCTCGGGTGTCTGAGGTTTCCCACCATATCTGCGGAGTGGCTATTGGAATGTCAAACCTGATTGAATACATAGGTCCTATTAAACTTTCCGTAATCGTTTGCGGTTCTTGAATCACTTCCAGTTCAACCATGCTCCTACTACTGTTTTTTGAACAAATCCATTTTAATAAAACTGTGGCAAGTCAAGAACAATATCACTATTGATCTTCCAGATGGTAGAAAATCAACCCTCGTCAAAGCTAGGGTCAACCCACAAACTGCCGTGCCTTGAGTTATCTAGTGTCTGGTTTTAAGCATAAGCTGGACAACTCCTTGAATCTTAATATCGCTAAGATATCAAGCATTCTATATCCAATATAGAAACATTGGCACTTATTTAATTGGAACCCGATTCAGAACATGCAGCTGTCTCCAGTGCATATCATCTTAATGGAGAAAGGCTAATCAGCATTACTCAACATAGGAATACATCCAATTATGAGTAACCTGAAAGAGAAACTAGTTTCTCAAAACCATTACTATCAACTGAAGACCAATCATAAGAATCTACATCTTCGATTTCTTTGAAGAATCCTGATACTTGTGACACTTGGTTCTCTACTTTATTCCTATACCCACAACTTCTCAAAACTTAGACATTGTATTTCTACGAAACACTTGTCTAAAAACTAGAGAAGTCATAAGTAAACAGAACAGAGTACGAGTACCTACCCCTTTGTCCTGATGGACAACATACAATACTCTGTATAAGTCCTTTGAGTTGAATAACTCCAAATCTGTGCATCGTAGGTTGAAAACTGTACCTAGGCGATTTCCTCAAATATCACCAATTTACAACGAATTCCGATATAATGAGGATGATCACCTAATTCCCAATAACTCACTCCCACTCAATATCTGTAAAACCATACAGATGTGAGAATCATACCTGGTAAATACATACCCTGGAGTAAGTATCCAATCGGGAAATCAGTTTTCTATTAACAATGCACAGTAAATATGAAACATAAATATGTTTCGTAGGGATATTCTGGTTTTCCTAGTAATGCCTCGTCCATAATCCAAATCATGACTTTAACCGTATATTTTCCTGCCATCTTTCAAATTCCCTTTATTTGTCTTTAGTCGTTACCTTCTGTACACCGTCATTAGGCTAAATGGTTTTCTTCCTTCCCTACCGTTTGGCACCAGCCTATGGTTTGGAAGAAGAATATCCAGTAAGCATAATAGGTGTACCCTCCTAATCCTAGGAGTACTCGCAACTTTAGAGAAGGTGATGATAAAAGACAACTGAATAAACCTTATTCCTATTTCTCCTGAACCAGAATCCATCCTCGAAAAATTATCCTTCGAGTTCGTATATAACCATACGATGGATTTATCCAATGGAATTGGATGTTCGTAGTGATACGGGTTGTTCTGGAGAAATCAAAGGTGAAGTAGGAGTGGCGATGAAATACGTGGTTTCGTCGTGAACATGAATAGTCGCAATTTACTTTGCCCTCATTCTAATTCCTTTATTTTTGTCTTTATTTATTACCTTCTGTATACCCGGCTTAGGCTAATTGGTTTTCTTCATTCCCTACCTTTCGGCACCTGCCTATGGTTTGGAATATGACTATCCAAGAAGCGTAATAGGTATACTCTCCTAAACCAAGGAGCCCTCGCAACTTGAGAGAAGGTGATAATAAAAGACAACTAAATAAACCAATTCTATTTCTTCTGAACCTTGATCCATCCTCGAAGAATTCCTTCGAGTTCGTATATAACCATACGATGGATCTATCCAATAGAAGTGGATGTCCGTAGTAATACGGGGTGTTCTGAGAAATACAAAGGGTAAAAGAAGGAGCGGCAATGACTTATGCAACTAAAAAACAATCCAAAAAGCCAGTATTTTAAGAAAGTTCGGTCAATTTGGTCACTGTTATAGTCTAGGGTCGGTTAAAGGTCGCTTCCATAAGAGAGAGAGAAAAGAAACACTCTGCGTGCACTCTAACCTAGATCAGAATGGTTATCACTTTGTCTAATAAGGAAACCTCCCACTGTTTTCTCAAATTCTCCTCCAAACCTTAAAGAAGAATTAGTCAGGGTCACCCGAAGAGTAAACCAACTCATCAGTGAGAATCGGGATCCAACTATCATCGCATGATAACTTGATGGAAGCCACTAAAGTTAACACACTCCAGAAGGTATGCGCAAGTCTGGCAAGTTTCTTGTATGTTTGAAACTCCCGATGTAATTTTTATCCCATGCTCTTATGACCTTGACGTAGGCCCACAAATCATAAGCAATATGTCAAGTTCTACCCATCGTTGTCCTGATCAACATAAGTCATCGTACAAGCCCTTGACGTAGGCCAACAAGGTGTACGTCAGACTTAAACTAATGCATCTATCTATGCAACAAATGAATAACCAGCAGCTACCAAACACTATATCTTGACGTAGGCCAACAAACATAGCTTGAATACTACTGACCATCCATAAGAAACGACGGAGGATTACGGCTGGTTTTTGGCGAAAAAACTTTAACGTAATGAACTTGATCTCGTTGAAGGAACCTGATAGCTTTATAAAAATATATAGTAGCGAAAACCTTTTGTTAAAGAAGTCACTCCCGGTGAAGGGATCTCGGCTCTTTCCTCGTGGAATGAGGTGCAGGATATTCCAACTGAATACCGCTATGCATAACAAAAGGAAACGTCTTTCTAATAATTTTAAAATTTTTTCCAACAACATCAAATATAGGTTTGTTTTATCTTTGTATTGATAAGAATCAATGCAGTCCCATCAATCAATCACACCAGAAAAGAATGAAAATAAAATGTACGTATATGCCATCCGCATTCGTCACTGGGTCCCGTCATCACCCGTTAGGTTACTTAACTAACGACAGAGCGGGGGCTGGACAAGCGCGGGTGTAAAACATATACAACATCTAATAGTATATATACTAATATACAATAATCGCTCCAGGCGTAATAAAATGCAACATTACAGAAAAGTAATAAGCATCACAGAACAATACTGATAAACTGGGATCCCTGGGTTTCACAGAGCCGCTGCTGAAACCCGACGTTCCCCTGGTCGTGTGGATAGACTGTGCAATGAAACCTAGACCCTTATGGGTGCGGCAAGTTACCCGCTAAAACCTGAAGCGAGGTGGTCCCCACGACATAGTGAATGGAACACCCGGCACTTCACGGAATCCGATAAATTGAGCACCCCTCCTTGGTCAACCTGTACCCCTTACGAGTGCGGCGAATAGCCTACCAATTCAAGAGTGAGGCCCCTCTGCCTCTCGAAGCCATGAGATACGGACCCGTTGCCCTCTAGAACCCGGCTATTCGTGCACCCCACCGCGGGGTAAACCTAGTACAGAAATAAAAATAGTACAACAGGTACATCGACCGCAACCTGGTCGTGCCCCAAAAGAATAATATACAAACAGGCAGCGACGGCAGTCCACATGTTGGACGCTCGCCCCGCAATATCAAATGTACAAATAAATTCAAACAGCTCTATCATTGCACCCTGCTATCCACCACGACGAATCCGCAACATTACAGCACAACACAGAACATCAACGCGAATGTCACGTTCGCAAACCCGTCTAAAAGAACTATAGCAATCATACGCGGTTTACCGATCAAATGACATTCCCGGTCGGAGATATAAAGTAAGTACTGAAAAAACTAACAAGTTTAAAATTTCGATCGACTAAATTTCCTGAAGTGGGCCCCACAAGCATCTGGTGTACAGGAATAAAATATGGGCCCAAAATAACAGTACCAGAAACCACATTTCCCTGTGAAGAATCCCCCTGAAAAATTTGGTGCACTAATCCCACTAAACCGCCGCGGAAGCGCGGTCAAACTCTAGGTTTGACCGCGGTTCCGCGGTGATTTAATGGGATCACGTGCCCAAATTTGCACAGTATTCTTCAAAAACCCTACATGATTTTCTGAAATGCTCAAAATGAATTTTAGAACAGTTTAAAAATCGACAGAAACATCATGTACAGAAAATTGTGATTTCGGAAATTCGGTTCGATCGATCTTTTAAACGCGTTAGCAAAAGTTAGTATAGCTTAATGGTGAGGCTCTGATACCACTGTAAGTCCGCGGAAGCGCCCCGGCCGTCTAACAGACGCCGATATGCGGAACAAAACTTTTACGACTGGCTCTATCGCATAGTTTATCCCGGATCATCCATTAAAGCTAAACTAACAAATTGTAAAGAGGGTAGAATAGTTATATCGAATGGTCCGAGTCCTTCGGTCTTCAACTATCATCCCACGCTATGTTGCAACTGATCCGAACTTGCTTGATCTCCGTTCTCATCGTCCAGGTGGCACCACATCGACGGATCTTTAAACGGGCTCCCGCCTCTGAACCGAGGCAACTCGATCGTCAAATTTGCTAAAAGAGATGACCAAGATGAAGTAGAAAATGAGTAGAATACTCTGTCTCGTTACGTCCAAGACTATGGACGAACGGTTAAAAGAAGTTGCCAATTGGAATCGGGTGAATGGAAATTGAACTAGGAAATTTCCATACACTAAACTATCATGATCTTTTTCTCTCAAGCAAATGGAAAAATCCCTTACCCTCACAAAGAGGGCTGGCCACAATATATAGGAGAGGGAGGGTGAGTGTAGGAGAGGGGAGGGTGAGCTTAAGGAAAATATCTAGTGTGTGAACACAAAGTGTGAACACAATAAATGCACCATTAATGAACAAGTGAGTCACAAGCCTAATCACCCTCTCTAGAACCTTCTAGAACACTGACTCACCTCATCAAGAAAAGATAAATCCGTATTTAACCGAATGTCAAAATACGGCTGATAGAAAACTGGAAACTGGCAACTTCCAAAAGTGATCCTGAAACGAGTTTCAGGATAACCCCGTAATGGTATAAACATACCCGCATGTATATTACGACCGAATATAAATGCAACCGAGACAAAGATATTATATCTACACAGTATAATACTGGGATCCGGCTTAAACCAAAGTCTACCGGTATTATCTGCCCGAAAAATGACACGTGCGAAAACGCACGTGCTTTTTCCGAACCCTGCCATAAACCCATACGGCACCTACAACGTTTCGCCCGAACTTGGGAAAGTGTCGGTGGGGGACTCTAATGACTCATCAACACACTGGCACTGGGTATAACCCCTAGCAAGTCAGAGGTACAAGCTGTACGTAACGTTTTGCCTATGTATTGATTGGAAGGGATGCCGACGAGCGAACTCATCTATAAGCCCTACTGAGCCTGACAGTGACAATAACCGTACAGTCCGGAACATTCGTCTATGAGTATCGCATATACGGCCTAGGGGGCCGGTAAACGTTAGACCCCAACAGCGAAATAAGTCGTGTCAGAGAGCAGCCCAGAACACCCTGAGATTCTACTGGTATACCTACCAGTATATCTCGATTACCCTGGCCAGGGATTTCGTGTAATGGCTCTCCTAAACACAGCGCGATCTCACCCCCAATACAGGGAGAGACGAATCCCCGAAGATCCGCTCACTTGCCTCCAATGTGGCTCGGGACTGTACCCAACTAAAACCTGTTTGCACAACTTCTTTGAGCGTGGTAGGGTAGTAATCTATGCACCGTAGGAACTCACACGAGACAAATGACGACCTCAGGTCGATGAACTAACCTGTACACATGTCACCAGGGAAATGCTATCTGACGATATATATAATACCAACTAGCATGTTCCCGGCGAGTCATGTCCGGTGTACTCATATCCCAATGAGCACCTGTATACATCTTAGGTGATCTAACTGACACCAGTGGCTTATGAGACCGGCCACCGCCCTTCGTCGGGGTCTCGACTGTATACACTAGTCTACTCTGGAGTATCGATGCCATGTCTCGAAACTCCCACGACTAGGGACACTTTAAGGATGTGCTTATAGACCCCAGCTCCCACATATATGATCGCCATCATACTGCTGGTAGTCAAGAAAGAATCCTATGGGCTTTATCAACATATACATGATGATAAAGACAAACAAGATAGCATACTATCATTTCAAGTAAGACTGTTCATCGGTATTGGTCATCCCTCAATCATTGCAATCACGTACCTGCGATCCAATAATTGACTTAGAGGGCACTATATCCAAAAGTTGGTTCACCTAAGATGTATACAGGTGCTCATTGGGTTATGAGTACACCGGACAGGACTCGCCGGAAACCTGCTAGTTGGTATTATACCTGACGTCAGATAGCAGTTACCTGGTGACATGTGTACAGGTTAGTTCATCGACCTGAGATCGTTATTTGCCTCGTGTGAGTTCCCACTGTACTTTGATTACTACCCTACCACGGCTAAAAGGAGTCGTGCAAACAGGTTTTAGTTGGGTACAGTCCCGAGCCACATGGAGGCAGTGAGCGGATCTGTAGGGGTTCGTCTCTCCCGGTATTGGGGGTGAGGTCGCGCTATGTCTAGGAGAGCCAGAACATGAAAAGTCCTTGGCCAAGGCAGAAGATTTGCTGGTAGGTATTCCAGTAGTATCTCAAGGTGTTCTGGGCTACACTCCGACACGACTTGTACCGCTTTTAGGGGTCTGACTTTTACCAACCCCCTAGGCCCGCCATGCGATGCTCATAGACGAACAAACCGGATTGTACGGATATTGTCACTGACAGGCTCAGTAGGGTGTCAGGATGAGTTCGCTCATCGACGTCCCTTTTAGTCAGTAGCTGGTTGCCCGTCACGTATAGCTAATACCTCTGACGTGCTAGTGGTTAAATCTACAGCCATAGTATTGACGAGTCTTTAGAGTCCACCACACACAGTTACTCAGGTTTCGGGCGAAACGCTGTAGAGACCGTATGGAGATATGGCAGGGTTCGATCAGATACGTGCGGTATTGCACGGATCGTGATCGGACGGTTTTTACTAGCCGGCTTTGGCTTAAGCCGGATCCTAGTATTAGATAGTGTAGATTTTGTCTCTTTGCATTTGTCTTCAGTAGGAATACAAATGCGGGCATGTATATGCAGTCGCGGGGTTTTCCTGTAATTTATTACGGGATCAGTTTTCTGAAGTTGCCAGTTTACATTCCGTTCCGGCCAGTTTTCCTTTGTTCCTTCACGGCCGGACTTTCCGATGGAAGGGGTTATTTGCAAGTGTGCAAATAACATTTTGTGGAGGGGTTTTCATGCATATATGTGGCTTCATGATCGTTATTCATCATGAGATTCTTTTTCCTTCTTATCACTTGCATTTATTGTGATGGTGTGTGATTGGATTTGATTTGGCTTAGGGTTACCATTGTTTCTCTCCTACACTCACCTCCCTTTTTGATTCCCTCCTCATTCCAATTAGGGGCCGGCCACTTCATGGAGAGGATGAGAGAGGTTGATTTTATTTTTGATGAGGGAAATTGATACATCTCATTTTGCTTGCTCACAAAATCCTCAACACTTCTCCAAAGTTCATAGTGATTCCTCCATCAATGGAAACTACATAAACCCCAAAGAGACATGTTTTCTACACTACTCTACTTCAACCTTGGATGCGTCGGCTCGCCAACTTCGCGTCCGAGTTGTCTCGGTCCAAAGGTGGGAGCCCGTAAAAGAACCCGGCGATGTGGTGCCCGTTTCGATGAGGAGGCGACGACCGGAGATTCCGCGAGGAGATTGGAGTGGAGACGAAGACCGAAGGACACGGATCGCTTGGTATATCTCTTGACCCATCTTGTAGTTTGCTAGTAGCTAGGTTAATGGCCCGATCTAGGTTAAAAGTCCGCGGTGGTGCCGGTTTGCAAGTTTCGCAAAGTTTTTCGTTTCCGCGTTTCCGGCGTCGGATCAACGGCCGGTGCGCCGCCGTGCACTTACATTGGTATCAGAGCCACGCCGTTAACCTTGCCTAGCTTGCTCTAGTATGTTTAGAACTTGATCGAACAAAAATCCCCAAAAACTGTATTTTCCAATTCTTCATGTTTCTGTCGAAATTTTTTCAGCTCCAAAAATTTTTCAGGTCATTGCAGAAACACAAGCAAGAAATTCTAAGAATTCTGGGAAAATTCGATCCAATGATTCGTTAGTATGACCGCGGAAACAAGGCCAAACCCCTGGTTTGACCGCGGTTCCGCGGTGGGAAAGTGTCCTCATTGGGCTAAATTTTTCCAGTGGGCTTTTGAATAGGAAATAAGGGTTTGGGGATATTCTGCTTGGGCCCAGATTTTCTGTAAGTGCTACAGTACTGCTTGGGGGCCCACTTCGGTAAATTTGTTCGATCGGATATTTTAAACATGCCAGTTCACAGTATTTACATTATATCTGCGACCGTGAATGTCATTTGATCGGTAAATTTTGTCTAACTGCTATAGCCCTTTTAAACGGATTTGCGAACGTGACATTCACGTTGATGTTCTGTGTTGTGCTGTGATGTTGCGGATCGGTCGTGGGGGATAGCCTGGATGCAATGGTAGTACAGATTTGGTTGTATTGTGTACATTTCATATTGCGGGGCGAGCGTCCGACATGTGGACTGCCGTCACTGCCTGTTTGTATTATTCTTTTGGGGCACGACCGGGTCGAGGTCGATGTACCCGCTGTATGTATATTTTACTTTCTGTACTCAGATTACCCCGCGGAGGGGTGCACGGATAGCCGGATTCTAGAGGGCAACGAGCCCGCATCTCATGGCATTGAGACGGAGGGGGGTTTACTCTAGAATTGGTGGGCTATTCGCCGCACTCGTAGGGGGTATAGGTTGACCCAGGAGGGGTGCCCAAGTTACCGGATTCCGTGAAGTGCTGGGTGGTCCATTCACGTTGCTGAAGGGGGCTGCCTCGCTTCAGTTTTTGGCGGGTAACTTGCCGCGCCCGTAGGGGTCTAGGATTTCATTGCACATGCTATCCACACGACCAGGGGAACGTCGGGTTTCAGTAGCGGCTCTGTGAAACCCGGGGATCCTAGATATCTGTATTGTTCTGTGATGTTGTACATTTCTATGATGTTGCATTTTTATCACGCCTTGAGCGAAAATTAAATATTATATATATACTAGTAGATGTTGTATATGTTTTGCATCCGCGCTAGTCCAGTCCCCGCTCTGTCGTTAGTTAAGTAACCTAACGGGTGATGACGGGACCCGGTGGCGAATGCGGATGGCATATACGTACATCATTATTTTCGTTCTTTTGTGGTGTGATCAATTGATGGGACTGCGTTGATTCGGATCAATGCAAGCTAAACAAACCTATTCTGATGTTGTTGGAACACTTTTCAAAAAGCTGTTATTGCAAAGGCATTCTTTTTTGTTTTGCACAGTGGTATTCAGTTGGAATATCCTGCTCCTCAGTCGACGAGGCAAGGGCCGAGATCCCTTCACCGGGAGTGACCCCTTGGACAAAAGTTTTCGTCAGGGAAATAACTTCACTATAGCCGATTACTTTTGCTTTGCATCTTGGTATTCTGTTGGAATATCCTGCACCTCATTCCACGGGGAAAGAGCCGAGATCCCTTCACCGGGAGTGACCTCTTTAGCAAAGGTTTTCGTCACTATATTTTTACAAAGCTATCCGGTTCCTTCAACGATATCAAGTTCATTACGTTAAAGGTTTTCGCCAGAAACCATTCGTAGCCCTCCGTCGTTTCATATGGGTATTCAATAGTATTCAAGCTGTGTTTGTTGGCCAAAGTCAAAGTACAGTGTTTGGTAGCTATTGGGTATTCATATGCTGCATAGATAGATGCGTTGGTTTGGGACAGCCGTATAGCCTTGTTGGCGAAAGCCAAGGGCTTGTACGGGTGGGTTCAAATCAACCTGGACAATGACGGGTTGAACTTGACATGTGACTTATGATTTGTTGGCCAAAGTCAAGGTCATAAGAGCATGGGGTAAAAATCACATCGGGAGTTTCTAAAGAAACTGAAACTTGCCAGATATGCGCATACCTTCTGGAGTGTGATAGCGTGAGCAGATTCCGTCACGTTATCATGCGATGATAGTTGGATCCCGATTCCTACTGATGAGTTGGTTTACTCCTCGGGTCATCCCGACTAATTCTTCTTTCAGGTTTGGGGAAGAATTTTACGTTACAGTGGGAGGTTTCCAGATTAGATAAAGTGATAACCATTCTGATCTAGGCTAGAGTGCACGCTGAGTGTTTATTTTCTCTCTCTCTCTTTGGCAGCGACCATTGACCCGACCCTAGACTATGACTCAGTGACCAAAATTAACCGAACATTCTTAAACACTGGCTTTTGGATTGTCAGAGTTGCAGACCTCATTGCCACTCCTACTTTTACCCTTTTCTCCAGGACACCCCGTATTACTACGAACGTCCACTTTCATTGGACAAAACCATCGTATGGTTATATACGAACTCGAAGGAATTCGAGGATGCTTTCCAGTTCTAGAGAAAGCGAATAGGACTATTCAGTTGTCTTTTCCTTTTACCTTCTCTCAGGTTGCGAGTACTCCTTGGTTTAGGAGTAGTACACCTATTACGCAAATTGGATAGTCTTCTTCCAAGCCATAGGCTGATGCCGACCGGTAGGGAATGAAGAAAGCCAATTAGCCTAAACGGTGTACATAAGGTATTAAGTTAAGACAAAGCAAGGGATTAGTAAGAGGGCAAAGTAAATTGCGACTGATATTCACGACCAAACCAAATATTTCTTCGCCAATCCTAAATCACCTTTGTATTTCTCCAGGACACTCCGTATCACTATGAAGATCCACAGTTTAATGGATAATCCATCGTATGGTTATATACGAACTCGAAAGGAACTTGTTCCAGTTCGGGGATGGATCCTGGTTCAGGAGAAATAGGAATAAGGTTCATTCAGGTGTCTTTTATCTTCACCTTCTCTCGCGTTGCGAGTGCTCCTAGGACTAGGACAGTACACCCATTATGCTTATTGGATAGTCTTCTTCCAAACCTTAGGCTGGTGCCGAACGGTAGTGAAGGAAGAAAACCATTTGGCCTAAAGGGGTATGCAGAAGGTAATGACTAAAGACATATAAAGGGATTTAGAGAAGTGGCAAAGAATTATACGGTTACAGTTGTGAATCTGGATAATGGAAGAGGCATTACTAGGAATACCAGGATACCCCATCGAAATATTTCAATGTTTCAGTTTCACTGTGTACTGTTAAAAGAAAACTGATTTCCCGATTAGACACTTGCTCCAGGGTATGTATTTACCAGGTATGATTCTCACATCTGTATGGTTTTACAGATGATAAGTGGGAGTAAGTTATTGGGAATTAGGTGATCATCCTCATTATATCGGAATTCGTTGTAATTGGTGATATTTGAGGAAGTCACCTGGGTTGTTTGCCGGTCGGCAAATATTTGGTTTTGAATATCCGTTGTTTTGCACCAATTTCAAATTGATATATCTGTACGTCTATTTTTATAGAGTGAGATATACCTTTTTGAAATTATGTCTATGACATTTACCTATATCAGTGGATGGTTAGGTAAGGAGCATTAAACAGCGGTGTAATTCTTCATAACCATAGTACAGTTTTCAACCTACGACACACAGTGAATGAGTTATTAGACTCAAGGAACTTATACAGAGTATTTTATGTTGTCCAGTGTCTATTAGGACAGAGGGGATGGTCCTCGTACTATATTCGGTTTACTTATGACTTCTCTGGTTCTTAGACAAATGTTTCGTAGAAACACAAGTTCCAAGTTTTGAGAAGTTATAGGTATAAGAGTAATGTAGAGAACCAGGTATTTCAAGTATCGGGATTCTTTAAGGTGATCGAAGATGTAGATACTTGTGTATGGTATTCAGTTGATAGTAATGATTAAGAGAACTTGCTTCTCTTTCAGGTTATTCATAATTGGAAACATTCCTAAGTTGAATAACGCTGATCGGCTTCCTTCCATTTAGTTGACATGCACTGGAGACAGCTGCATGATTTGAATCTAGTTCAATTAAATCAGTGCCTCTGTTTCTATATTGGATATAGAACAGTTCATATCTTGACATTGTTGAGGTACGGGGAGTTGTCCGGCTTATGCTTAAAACCAGACTCCGGATAACTCAAGGCACGTTTCTGTAATGGCTGTTTGTGGGTTGACCCGGGCTATGACGAGGGTTGATATTCTACCATCTGGAAGATCAATAGTGATATTGTTCTTGACTCGCCACAGTTTTAATAAAAATGTTTTTTTTCAGAAAACAATAGTGGGAGTATGGTAGAACTGGAAGTGATTCCAGAACCGCAAACGATTACTGAAGATTTGATAAGAACCTTAAGATTCAATCTGGTTTGACATTCTATTGGCCACTCCGCAGATATGGTGGGTAACCTCAGGCACTCGAGAGGTACTTCGGTATGCTCAAGGACAGTGACAGGGAGGTTCTTGTTTACCCAGACTTGCCATTGCTGTTGTTCCAGACTGTGAGACCCGGCAGGAGGATGAGTATAGCGTCGTTCTAAACTGGCTTTAGAAGTGCATCTGTATATGACTCTGCCAGAGGGTTGTCATGGTCAGTGGGAGCAGCGGAAGCATTGGTGGACAACAGGCTTATGTCTATTTATAGACTAAAGCAGATATAGCGGAGATAGATCATCTATTTCTGATGTGACAGTCATAGGTTTGACTACATCAGAATAGGGGATGGATCTGTTAAGAAGGTAGCAGGGTGTGATGTCCTGGTATTTGGATGATATACACAGAGTAGGAAGTGATATTCCTATACTACGATCGGTTATACTTTGGTTGTCACACAGTAGTTTCTCCACATAGGACTTGGATTTCATATCAGACATTCTGGTTACTAGATCTATAGATCTAGATTTGGGTGGTTTCCCAATCTGGGTACTTTGACCGCATTCTAAGAGTACTTAGAATGGACGACTCCTGGCATGGTGGTGTACCTGCAGGTAATGGAGTCACCCTCTATAAAGGTGTCTTACAGACTAAAGGGGAGAGGGATGTGCATGATTGGCAGATCACTTGCTTAGGCAATTGAGTCAATCATGAGATGTCAAGTACCACACCAGATGTTGTTCTTGAAGTAGGTGAAATAAGTTGATATTGATCCAATCCTGGAGAAACATTCGGAAGCAGTTTTAGAACATAAGTTGATGTTCTAGGGAATTGATAACGGCAGCCTCCTTTAGGAGACGGTTATCATTCCAGGCTTCCAAGGTGACCTGGGTGGCAGAGTGGCTGTCAGAGTTATAGTTTTCCCTCTGACGAGGGGCAGTAGTTTGGACAGGAGGTCCAAGCGGATACTAAGGGAGGCATGGCGCAGGATACTGATTAAGTTCAGTTGACGATACAGTCTAAGAAGTTTGGATTTGGAGTTCATTTATGAGCTAGGTCCCATCAGACATCCAGACACATTCTAAGACAGGTATTGCTCATTTCGGGGGATGGCTTTCTCCGCGAACTTGAGATAAAGAGAGACATAGAAAGAAACATCAGAGCGGATCCACTCACTGAGGCTATTCCTCAAACGCAATAGTTTCGCAAACGAGCTTTGTGAGACTGACTAGTAGAGGAGTTAGGTGTTCGGTATCACAAGGGCTGTGAGTATAAGACATCGCAATAATTAGCCTTGAGTGCAAGTGGGAGATTGTTGGATATAGTGCCCTCAGAGTCAATTATTGGATCACAGGCACGTGATTGCGATGATTGAGGGAGGACCTATGCCGGTAGGAAAGTCTTACTCAAGATGATAGTATGCTATCTGGTTTATCTTTATCATCGTGTACTGCTTTAGGTGATCTTACAAGTCGCTATTGCACGTTGATAGAGCCCTTAGGATTCTTGCTTGACATCCAGCAGTATGAGGCCGATCATATAAGTGGGAGCTGGAGTCTATAAGCACATCCTTAAAAGGTCCCTAGTCGTGGGAGTTTCGAGACAAGGCATCGATACTCCAGAGTAGACTAGTGTATACAGTCGAGACCCCGATGAGGGGCGGTGGCCGGTCTCACAAGCCACTGGTGTCAGTTGGTTCACCTAAGATGTATACAGGTGCTCATTGGGTTATGAGTACACCGGACAGGACTCGCCGGGAACCTGCTAGTTGGTATTATACCTGACGTCAGATAGCAGTTCCCTGGTGATATGTGTACAGATTAGTTCATCGACCTGAGATCATCATTTGTCTCGTGTGCGTTCCCACTGTACTTTGATTACTACCCTACCACGGCTCAAAGGAGTCGTGCAAACAGGTTTTAGTTGGGTACAGTCCCGAGCCACATGGAGGCAGTGAGCGGATCTGCAGGGGTTCGTCTCTCCCGGTATTGGGGGTGAGGTTGCGCTGTGTCTAGGAGAGCCAGAACATGAAAAGTCCATGGCCAAGGCAGGAGATTTGCTTGTAGGTATTCCAGTAGTATCTCAAGGTGTTCTGGGCTACACTCCGACACGACTTGTACCGCTTTTGGGGGTGTGACTTTTACCAACCCCCTAGGCCCGCCATGCGATGCTCATAGACGAACGGACCGGACTATACGGATATTGTCACTGACAGGCTCAGTAGAGTGTCAGGATGAGTTCGCTCATTGACGTCCCTTTTAGTCAGTAGCTGGTGGCCCATTACGTATGGCTAATACCTCTGACGTGCTAGTGGTTAAATCCACAGCCATAGTATTGACGAGTCTTTAGAGTCCACCACACACAGTTACTCAGGTTTCGGGCGAAACGCTGTAGAGGCCGTATGGAGATATGGCAGGGTTTGATCAGATACGTGCGATATTGCACGGATCGTGATCGGACGGTTTTTACTAGCCGGCTTTGGCTTAAGCCAGATCCTAGTATTAGATAGTGTAGATTTTGTCTCTTTGCATTTGTGTTCAGTGGGAATACAAATGCGGGCATGTATATGCAGTCGTGGGGTTTTCCTATAATATATTACGGGATCAGTTTTCTGAAGTTGCCAGTTTGCATTCCGTTCCGGCCAGTTTTCCATTGTTCCTTCACGGCCGGACTTTCCGATGGAGGGGGTTATTTGCAAGTGTGCAAATAACATTTTGTGGAGGGGTTTTCATGCATATGTGTGCATTGATGATAGTTATTCATCATGAGATTCTTTTTCCTTCTTATCACCTGCATTTATTGTGATGGTGTGTGATTGGATTTGATTTGGCTTAGGGTTACCATTGTTTCTCTCCTACACTCACCTCCCTTTTTGATTCCCTCCTCATTCCAATTAGGGGCCGGCCACTTCATGGACAGGATGAGAGAGGTTGATTTTATTTTTGATGAGGGAAATTGATACATCTCATTTTGCTTGCTCACAAAATCCTCAACACTTCTCCAAAGTTCATACTGATTCCTCCATCAATGGCAACTACATAAACCCCAAAGAGACATGTTTTCTACACTACTCTACTTCAACCTTGGACGCGTCGGCTCGCCAACTTCACGCCCGAGTTGCCTCGGTCCAGAGGTGGGAGCCCGTAAAAGAACCTGGCGATGTGGTGCCCGTTTCGATGAGGAGGCGACGACCGGAGATTCCGCGAGGAGATTGGAGTGGAGACGAAGACCGAAGGACAAGGATCGCTTGGTATATCTCTTCACCCATCTTGTAGTTTGCTAGTAGCTAGGTTAATGGCCCGATTCGGGTTAAAAGTGCGCGGTGGTGCCGGTTTGCAAGTTTCGCAAAGTTTTTCGTTTCCGCGTTTCCGGCGTCGGATCAACGGCCGGGGTGCCGCCATGCACTTACACCCGTACATACCCTTGACGAAGGTCAACAAGGTAATACGACTGTCCCAAACCAACTCATCTATCTATGCAACAAATGAATACCCCAGTAGCTACCAAACACTATTTCTTGACGAAGGCCAACAAACATAGCTTGAATACTACTGACCATCCATAAGAAATGACGGAGGGCTACGGCTGGTTTTTGGTGAAAAACCTTTAATGTAATGAACTTGATCTCGTTGAAGGAACTTGATAGCTTTTTATAAAAATATAGTGGCGAAAACCTTTTGCTAAAGAGGTCACTCCCGGTGAAGGGATCTCGGCTCTTTCCTCGTGGAATGAGGTGCAGGATATTCCAACTGAATACCGCGATGCAAAGCAACTTGTAATCGACTATAGTGAAGTTATTACCCTGACGCAAACTTCTGGGAAGGGGTCACTCCCGGTGAAGGGATATCAGCCCTTGCCTCGTCGAATGAGGTGCAGATATTCCAACTGAATACCACTATGCATGACAAAAGGAACCGTCTTTGCAATAACACTTTTTAAATTTGGTCCAACAACATCCAAAACAGGTTTGTTTTCCTTTGCATTGATCAGAATCAACGCAGTCCCATCAATTAATCACACCAGAAAAGAACGAAAATAAAAATGTACGTATATGCCATCCGCATTCGTCACTGGGTCCCATCATCACCCGTCAGGTTACTTAATTAACGACAGAGCGGGGACTGAACTAGCGCGGGTGTAAAACATATACAACATCTACTAGTATATATACCAATATATAATAATCGCTTCAGGCGTGATAATATGCAACATTACAGAAAAGTAATAAGCATCACAGAACAATACAGATAATCTGGGATCCCCGAGTTTCACAGAGCCGCTACTGAAACCCGATGTTCCCCTTGTCGTGTGGATAGCCTGTGCAATGAAACCTAGACCCCTACGGGTGCGGCAAGTTACCCGCCAAAACCTGAAGCGAGGCAGCCCCCTTCAGCAAAGTGAATGGACCACCCCGCACTTCACGGAATCCGGTAACTTGAGCACCCCTCCTTGGGTCAACCTGTACCCCCTACGAGTGCGGCGAATAGTCTGCCAATTCTAGAGTGAGGCCCCTCTTCCTCTCAAAGCCATAAGATGCGGACCCGTTGCCCTGCAGAACCCGGCTATCCGTGCACTTCGTCGCGGGGTAAAACCTAGTACAGAAATGAAAAATATGTACAACGGGTACATCGACCTCAACCCGGTCGTGCCCCAAAAGAATATTATACAAACAGGCAGTGACGGCAGTCCACATGTTGGACGCTCGTCCCGCAATATCAAATGTACAAATAAATCCAAACTGCACTACCATTGCACCCTGCTATCCACCACGACAAATCCGCAACATCACAGCACAACACAAAACATCAACGCGAATGTCACGTTCGCAAACCCGTCCAAAAGAGCTATAGCAATTAGACGCGGTTTACCGCTCGAATGACATTCACGGTCGGAGATATAATGTAAGTACTGCAAACTAACAAGTTTAAAATTTCGATCGACAAAACATCCCGAAGTGGGCCCCATATACATCTGTTGTACAGTAACAAAAACTAGGCCGAAAAGATATATTCCAGAAACCATAATATTCCATGTAGAAGCCCCAGAAGAAAAACTACCCTATGATTCACCAATCCGGCCGCGTTTCCGCGACCAAAGCATGGCTTTGGCGGCGGATCCGCAGCTGTACGGTCGGATCAGTTGGTCGTTTTTCTCCAGTGTTCTTTAAAAAGCCTGCTTAATTTTCTGGTATGCTCAAAATAATTTTTAGATCAGATTTAAAATCAACAGAAACTTTAGACTTGGAAATTGCGATTTTGAAAATTCCGCTCGATCGATATTTTAAACGCGTTAGCACATGTTAGTAAAGCTTAATAGCGAGGCTCTGATACCATGTAAGTCTACGGTAGCGCCCCGGCCGTCTTTCAGACGCCAAATGCGGAACAAAACATTTATAACTGGCGCTATCGCATACTATAACCCGGATCTGCCATTCACGATAAACTAACAAACTACAAAGAGGGTAGAAAGGTTATACCGAATGATCCGAGTCCTTCGTTCTTTAACTATCATCCCACACTCTGTTGCGGCTGCTCCGATCTCATCGATCTCCGATCTCCTCGTCCAGGTGGCACCACGTCAACGGATCTTTAAACGGGCTCCCGCCTCTGACCCGAGGCAACTCGGTCATCAAGTTTGCTAAAAGAGATGACCAAGATTTATGTAGAGAATGAGTAGAACACTTTGTCTCACTTCGTCCAAAGCCATGGACGAACGGTTAATGAAGTTGCTATTTGAATCGGGAGATGGAATAATAGGAGCTATGAAATTTCCATACACAAATCTATCATAATCTTTTTAATCAACAACCATATCTTTTTTCTACCAAGTGAATGAGAGAAGAGGAGGGGAGGGGCCGGCCACATATAGAGGTGGGGGGATGAGTGTAGGAGCAAGAATGGTGACCATAAAGGAAAAGATCAAGAAGAAAATATCCAAGGCATAACAAAACACATTAATGAAATGAATGACTCACTAAACCTAGTCATCCATTCATTTAATGCAAACAATGATTCATAAACCTAGTCACCACTTCTAGAACCTTCCACACTCATGACTCACCTCATGACTCACCCAAAAGAAGAAAAGATAAATCCGTATTAAACCGAATGTTAAATACGGGTGATGGAAAACTGGAAACTGGCAACTTCCAAAAGTGATCCCGAAACGAATTTCAGGATAACCCCGTAACTGTATAAATATACCCGCATTTGTATTACGACCGAATACAAATGCAACTGAAACAAAGATATTATATCTACAAAGTATAATACTCGGATCCGGCTTAAACCAAAGCCCACCGGTATTATCTGCCCGAAATATGACACGTGCGTAAATGCACGTGCATTTTCCGAACCCTGCCATAAAACCATACGGCCTCTACAACGTTTCGCCCGAACTTGGGAAACTATCTGTGGGGAACTCTAATGACTCGTCGGTACCCTGGCATTGGGTTTAACCATAAGCCGTCAGCGGCACTAGCTGTGCGTAACGGCTGCCCATGAACTGACCTCAAGGGAGGCCGATGAGCGAACTCATCCGGAAACCCTACTGAGCCTAACAGTGACAATGTATATACAGTCTGGTCCGTTCGTCTATGAGTATCGCATATCCTGCCTAGGGGGCTAGTAATGTCAGACCCCCAATAGCGGTATAAGTCATGTCGGAGACAAGCCCGGAACACCCTGAGAAACTACCGGAGTACCTACCAGTAATTCTCACCTGCCTTAGCTAAGGACTTAGTGTAATAGCTTTCCTAGACACAGCACGATCTCCACCCCCAATACCGGGAGAGACGAATCCCCTGCCGATCCACTCACGTGCCGCCGTGTGGCTCGGGACTGTACCCAAAAACTACCTGTTTGCACGACTCCTTTGAGCCGTGGTAAGGTAGAAATCAAAGCACAGTGGGAACTCACACGAGACAAATGACGACCTCAGGTCGATGAACTAACCTGTACACATGTCACCAGGGAACTGCTATCTGACGATAGGTATAATACCAACTAGCAGATTCCCGGCGAGTCCTGTCCGGTGTACTCATATCCCAATGAGCACCTGTATACATCTTAGGTGATCCGACTGACACCAGTGGCATGTGAGACCGGCTACCGCCCCTCATCGGGGTCTCGACTGTATACACTAGTCTACTCCGGAGTATCGATGCCCTGTCTTGAAACTCCCATGACTAGGGACCACTTTTAAGGAAATGTTTATAGACTACCCAACTCTCACGTATATGATCGCCCTCATACTGTTGGTAGTCAAGCAAGATCCTAAGGGCTCTATCAATGTGTAATCGTGATCAGTCACCTGAACCTATACACGACTGATAAAGGCAAACCAGATAGCATACTATCATCTCAAGTAAGACTGTGCTACCGGCATAGGTCCTCCTCAATCATTGCAATCACGTGCCTGCGATCCAATAATTGACATTGAGGGCACTATATCCAACACGAACCCTTGTCGTAAAACCATACGACCTCTATATCGTTTCGTCTGGAGCAGGGAAACTCTCTGTGTGGGACTCTGAAGACTCGACTACTATGCTGGCAGTGGGTTTAACCACAGACCGCAAGCGGCACTAGCTGTACGTAACGGTCCCCAGGTAGATGTCGATAAGAAGGCCGATGAGGAAACCAATCCGAACTCCTACTGAGCCTGATGTGACAATCTCCGTACAGTCCGGTCTGTTCGTCTAAGACTATCACATATCGGGCCTAGGGGCCGGCAAGCGTCAGTCCCCTAATAGCGGTATAAGTCGTGTTGGAGTGAAGCCCATTACACCCTGAGAAACTACTCGAACCTACCAGTAAATCTCGCTTGCCCTGGCCAGGGACTTTGCGTAATGGCTCTCTGACACAGCGCGATAACAACCCCCAATACCGGGAGAGACGAATCCTGTCTAACTGCCACTGCCTCCAAGTGCTCGGAACTGCACCCAACTGCTACCTGTTTGCACGACTCCTTTGAGCCGTGGTAGGGTACTAATCTAAGAACAGTGGGACACACTCGAGGCGAAGTAGCAGTGTCAAGTCTGCGGACTATGCTGTACTCATCTGACCAGGGAACTGTTAACTGACGGCGGGTATAATACCAACTAACAGTTCCCTGCGAGTTATGTCCGGTGTACCCGTAACCCAACGAGCACCTGTATACTATCTCCAGTACGACGTATTAACGGCTGTGGGACAGACTATCTCCCCAACTGGGATGAGAAGCGTACACACTAGTCTACTCCGGAGTATCGATGCCCTGTCTCGATAATCCTATGACTAGGGACCTGGGAAAGGATGTGCTTGTAGACTACCCAGCCCCCACTAGTGTGACTGCCATCACAACGCTGGTAGTCAAGCAAGATCCTAAGGGCTCTATCAATACGAATACTCACATATTAAGATAGATAAAACCAAGTAGCATACTACCATGTTTAGCAAGATTGTTATATAACTGTGAATATCCCAAGCTTCCATTAAGTAATATACAAACTAGTATGATACAATAATGGCCCCTAGGGCATATACACTAACAACTACCATAAATGAAAAGAGATATACCTCATAGTTACTCCCAAACAAAACCCTAGAAGTCCCAATTTTGTCATAATTCCACTTTACTTGGTTCTATGTGATGAACATGAAGAGAGGATCATTTTTAGTAAAAGGGGTTTAGGGTTTTGATGGAGTTTTGGAGGTGGATCTAGGGGTTGAAGGTGAAGGGAGATTGTAACGTTTTGAAAATCGTTTCGGTGAAATTTCGGAAAAAATCGGTAAAATAAAGGGGTTTTCTGTAAAAAGTCAAAATATAAATATCTTTATTATAAAATTAAATATACATATTCTAGCAATGAAATTGCTAGTATTTGGTGTTTATTGAGTCACTGGTGAAATTTCAAATTTTCTGAAAAATTTTCCGAAATTAATTATTTTAATATTATTTTAAGCCGTCACTAATACATTTAATTAGGGAAAATTATAAATTGGAATGAGTTGAAACAAATTTTGTGCATCATAACACATTAAACAAAATTTTATCATGTAGTTTTTGAAATGAAATGGTTTGCCAAAACGGTTTAGAAAATATCGAAGAAAAAGGGCTTAAATGGTGAAATATAGCTAAATAGAAATTGGGGTATAATATTTATCATTTCTTTCCTGACACACCCACACACACACACACACCATCATGTGCTGGCCGAAACCACTACAGCCCCCTCTCCCTCCAATTCTTTTCTTTACCTCATCAAAAAAATCAAATAAAGTGAAGGAATAAAGAAAGAAGGGTTAAAGTCAAATGAGGCATGGTTTCCTTTGACTTGGCCACCACTTTCAACACCCCACTCTCTCTCCAATCCCCCTCCCAAATCAGCCGAGCCCTTCCCCAAATTTCAGCAACAGTCCCCCCCCCCATTTCACCTCTCTTTCTCTTGAGAAAAATTGATCAAAATTGCCTCAAAATCCATCAAAAAAATCCCAAAACTCCAAATTCAAGCCCTACCCATTTTTCCTTAGCCTTTCAAGCATGGATTTTGGTGAAAAGAGAACAATTCAGGAAGCTTAGATTTCATGCTAGAACTCAATTGGGAGGTATAAATTTTAACACTCTAGTGAATTTGTTGTTTAATTGCTTTATGTTAGCTTATTAAGAGTTTAATTAGGTTTTAGAATGGTTCTAATTGCATGATTGAAAAATTCAAGAATGAGGTTGATTTCAAGTTAGGGTTTTGAGTAATGGGATTATGGTTGTGTGATGTATTTAACCGCTTAAGACATGTTAAAACCTAATCTAGTTGCTAGTTGCAAATTGTTAACTTAAAATTGTAATACTTAAGCTATATTGCAAACTAGGTTTTAAAATTAAATCAAATTGTAAGATTAAAAATCTAATTAGGTTCTTCATGACATCATTAAATTTATAAGTTGTAGTTTACCAACTTATTTCATGCAAAACCTAGTCAAGTTGATGATTTGTGAATTGTTATTTTGAAAATTGTTAAAATTGGATATTTTGGCAAACTAGGATTTTGGGGTTAATGAAAATTTAATGTGATTAAATTATGGAAATTGTTTTTATGACTTATTTAAGATATTTAATAAGTATTATGGCCACTAGATTTGTTTAAACATCGAGTTTTGTACTAAAACGGGTAATGATGCTTGCTAGATTTTCGGAAAAATGGCTTTTAAAGTGAGTTTGGGGTTTTTGTGAATTTTAAGCTATTTTATATCATAATTAGTGCTCATGATTGTACAAATGAGTGTGTTTGGGTTTTTCTCGATGGTCTGGCGTTTGTACGCCGACGTCAAGGGTTTTTGGGTTGATTTGTGAAAGCAACCATAGGTTTTGACCTATGTGGGATTCGTGTGTCGTTTTGGTCATGAGTCGGATTTTAATGCGATACGGTGCGTTATGATATGTAGGTACCCATATGGACTTCGAGACGACAAGCAAGCGCGTGGCGACGTCGGCACCGGCTAGCGAGGACCAGGTGAGTAGATTCATATCTACGGGGAGAAGTCGGGTGGATGGCGTATAGCACCCTCGCAGTTCGTGGTGATGTATACGAATACGTATACACACATAGTGATTATGTATTGTTTGATGTTATCGACGATATAGATGGATTTAGGGTGTAATCGGATTAGTTAGTGTTGCGAGACCCTAGAGTAGAGGTTACCCCACATTTACACACACATACCATACTTGCATACATTCTTCTTCCATATGTGCTTATATCGGGTTATATTGTTATGTGTTCACATGGGTATGGGACTATGTGCTCACATACTGGATTTGAGGATAGTATTTGGGATTTGAGATGAGTCGATAAGATTTGATTGAGACCGCGAGAACGGTGATATGGCAGGATTCGTACATGTGATCGTGATATGAGATATGGTATGCTAGGATATTGATCCTAGGCCGTAGTGGGCGATGTGTACCCCTTGATGATGATATGTGCTGATGATATCAGTTTGTACGAGACTGTCGATCCGTAGCCAGATCGTGACTATATTGATGATATTAGTATTGTACTAGACATAGGTCAGTACCCTAGACTATGATCTTTGATAAAGAGGATACCGGATGAATAGTGTGATGAATATGATATTGACCCGTACCCAGATTTGGGGATGCCGTACGACGGATTGACGCACGAGCTATATTTTGATGACTGATCCGCACTCTTGACTTGGGATGTCTGATGATAGATATGGTATCGGATATGATATTATTGAGGCGGGATCACCGACTAATATATATACAGGTATGTATATATATCGACTCAGATGTTAGGCGGTTTCCTTACCTGTAGTCCAGCTTGTTAGCTTAGCCTTTTAGTTTAGTTTAGTTGTTAGATTAGATTCGACTCCTACCTATTTCAAAAGCTTACGAATCGTGGGTATTTTAAAAGACAGGTCGAGGGATTCTACCGATATTTCAAAAGACGTATCTTTTCCTAAAAACACCGTAGCCCTTATTTTCAAAACACCGCGATTCGTGTTATTTCAAAAGGCACTATTGTAGGACTTATATTAGGATAATGTAGTGTAGTTATCGTTATGTCTAGTATTCCTCTCATTATTACTGTTCGCTCCGCATCACATGCTTATATTATAATTTCTTATTGCACTGTTGATATCATACTGTTAGGACACCAGCACCATTACCGATGATGCGTATGTACCACGTACACTTGCTTGCCGGTTCACACACATCTTCATCGGTAATTGTCATGTCACGCACACCTTAGAAAATATTATCGCCTAATGTAGCTTGTTACTAGTAGTTTTGACATGATGATTAGTTGCTTGCCTTATATGCTAGTTTAGACATTGTAGTTGTTACTTGTCACTTCACATACTGTTATTCATTATATGTCGCATTCATGGATGCTCATGCTTATTTTCATGGTTTTACATGCTATTGATGATTCGGATTCCCATGATATTTTCTGGATTTGGAGGAAAACCGCAAAACATATATAAACTGCTTTCTCTCTTTTTAAATAAAAAATGCGGTTTTCCCATGATGTATGAATCATCCACCATGAGTTTGCTGATGGATTTCGAGATCCGATTCGAGGAGATGGATGAACCGTTTCGGGTACATGGTGGGCCCGGTGCGGTACCCCGGGGCAAAAGATCGTGTTGTTGACATTGAGCCTGTGCAGGGGAGCACTACCTATCGATGATATTACCCGACGCGTCGAATATCCGGAGGATACCGTCGTGGTCTTGAGATGGAAGGTAGGGGCCGGTCTAGACTAACGGCGCCCTAGACATTGAGATTTCGAGATATTGAGGTACTGAGATTTGATGATACAGGACAGTCCGGATAGCCGGAGCCTGAGATTTTGAGACATTGAGATTTATGTTTTGTGTCGATGCTGGACACTATTGATGCTGATTTCATTATGATAGCTCATTTTAAAAATACAAAGGAAATCTCACTAAATTATGAAAACAGTTTCTTCTTTTACATGTATTCTGTTTTCATGCATTCATACCTCATTCATCTGATATATTGCTACCTGAGGCACTGACACGGGCACATGAGATTACACCCGGGTTAGATATTTACCCTAGCCATTGTTATAGGCTGCATGTTATATACATATTTGAGGGTATATTATGATCATTGACCTAGGATTGCGTTATTTATGCGATTTCTGTGCGTAGATGTTTTTCTACTCACGAATTGGCAACTCACCCCCGTTGTGCCACAGTTCTTGCAGGTTTCGCCGTACAGGTTTCATTACGGCTTGCTGGCACTATTTCCTTTTCCGGGTGACTTGCTAGTAGGTGGGTTTATTTGTATCGCACCCATCATTATTTCTTGTATATCATTATTCTGTTGTATCTAGAAGTTCCATCAACCAAACTTGTATTTATTTTTTTGAGATAGAGACCAGTGATGTTTATTCTTTCGACCTTAGGGTCGCGCGTTGTATTTCTATGGATTTCTTGTTGTTTTGAGTTTCCTTTTGAGTTTTGATCCTCTCCCTTGGCGTTGTATATTATATTGCTTGTGTGGTTGTGATCGTCAATTGACGAAGAGCTAGCTCCCGCTTGGGGATGCCTTTTATTGATTTCGTGTACTATTCATGTTGTATCCCGTTTGGGGGCCAGTATTTACAAAGGAGACTCTGCCGAAATTTTCAGGAAATATTTAATGTTTTAAAAACCGCATAATTCGGCTTATGCTATTAAAACTACTTGATTTTAAATTTGTTTTCCTTCACTCTACTACTTTTCTTGGTTTGGATTTCTGGATTTTCGGCTTACTTAGATTACGTACGCCTCGAGACGTTTCGTAGTTTAAGTGCCGGTCATGTTCCGTACTTTCGGGACGTGACAAAGTTGGTATCAAAGCGTTAGGTTTTACCTTCGGAGCGTAGGATGACCTTTGGTTGATGGAATAGGTGACTAAAGTAGAGTGACGTACCGTGGGTATGTTCCGCGGCATACTTACGATACGCTACTCCACTTAAGGGGCCTTAGGATATACATTTCTTTACTCAGTATCATATTCATTCCTGATCTAGCCTCATCGGTACCAGTCATGGTTTTGCTGCCACGATTACGGGCAGGGAGAGCTACGGCTAGAGTTGCGGTCAGCACGAGCTCGTCACAAACGAGGACTGACCAGGGCGTAATTCCGGCGACACATGATTGCGGAGATGTGTCTTTTTACTGTGTTTTCGCGCCACGAGCTTTTGATGGATCGCTGTATGAGGTTACTCGGATGTGCTGATCGACACCAGAGGATCGGGCCAATGATAGAGGCCAACCATATTTTTTTGATCGTTGGTGTATGGCTTATTCATGATGTTTGAGGCACTGTTCAGCGTGCAGACGAGTGAGCCAGTTATTGCTGCGAACGACAAGATATCACCCTAGATGTTGGAGCTATTACAGTACGAGTTGTACTAAGAGATGATAGATGGTCGCTAGTCACCGAGGATGAATGACTTGGACATGTGGTTCGTTCGCTACCCCGATGCGAGGTCATCAGATAGATTGATTCCAGCTAGAGACGACTTCACGCGGAGACGTTGAGAGTCGACAGAGACGATCGAATGTCAGAAAGTTTAAAGTATTCGGAAGGACATGCAGGCAATTCTATGGACCCTCTAGAAGAATGAAACCCTAACTCGACTTAATGACCGTGTGAAAGCCTTTGAACCTTAGGGTTTGTGGCAGTTCCGTGGCGCCATTAGTGAGGCTTGGGTTTGCCCTTCTACGGCTGGATCATGGATGTTGTGGTATGTATTCGATACTATTAAATTGTGCCCAAGATGTTGAGCTCTTGGAGGATTATGAGGTTTTGACGAGTCGATCGAATGGTTCGACTTCATTCGGATGCTAGGTAGTGAGATGCATTCTTGGGAGGCTCCAGATACGAGGATAGCCGTTGGAGCTCATTCCATGCAACCACGACGAGACGAGTCCGGAGCAGTCGACATTAGAGAAAAGTGGAGTAAGAGGTTCGTACGAGATCTGGATAAGACGATGTTCCACTCCGCCGACATCAGAAATGCGATACACATGCCGAGGCATTGTACTTGGATATACCTTCCAGAAGGAGTCGCGGTGAGTATGCAGCCGTTCCGGAATAAGAAACAGATATAGTAAAAGACGATAAATTCCGGACAGTTTGGTAAAGACGAGACTTGGGAGAGATTTCGACAGGACCTTTCTGGAATGAATTACGAGAAGACTTGGACCCAGGAGTGGTCATGTTACGCACACCAGCAGGCCAGAGTTCAGGATCGTCGACGAGACAGGCTATGAGTGACCACAACAGTTGGCCAAGATTCTTGGAGGGTGTGTTTGAGCGGGACTATTCCGCCATATTTGATTTCGGTATTTTGGGCGGTCTATTTGCATGATTGATTTTGATGATGGAGTTTCATGGTATTTGTTTTCATGCACCATGGTTGCACTTACTGAATATTTACGATTTTTGCGCGGTTGTTGCACCTGATATCGTTTTCGTGCCTTGGTTTCATATGTTTATGATTTTATGGGTTTCATACAGTGAGATGATCTTATGCATATGTACGCACACGATTTGGTTTTTGCACTCGGTATAGTTCACATATGCTTGCAGTGTAGTGATACGCATTTTGTGCACTACTGTTGCACTGGACTTCGATTTCGATGGTGATGTATGATATTTATTTTGTGCACTTTGTGCACCTGATTGGATTTTGCGCATGTTCGGCGCTTGATATTAGATTTCATGATTTCGTGCATGATGGATGCACCTGATTTGGATTTTCGCGCATGTTGGGCGCATGTTATGAGATACGATTTTGGTGCACACCAGATGCACTAAATCGAGATTCTTCGTGCATGTCAGATGCACCTGTTTTGCTGTCTGGCACACCTGTTGCCCTTGACAGATGTTTCGTGCACACCCGATGCACTTAGATGTTGTTTCTTTGCATATGTATGGCACATTCATGGATTTCGATTTCCGTGCGCACCAGACGCACATAGCATTGATATATATATTTGGGACTGATTTATGTTGGAGCAGTATATTTTACGATGTTTGCTATTTGGTTTAGTACTGAGCAGGACTAGTCACAGGACAGTACCTGAGTATATTTTTGCATGCATTGATAGTTATCGAAGGGATTTCCAAAGAAAAGCTATAGTCTCAGTATTTACCTACGTGTCTGATATGACACGAAACGTTTTAAAAACAAGGAAACCCTTCTAAATTGTTTCTAAAATGGCGGAACGTACAGTTCAAACAAAAGGTATATATGTATATGATTATTTTCTTATGATAGACGTCCGCCACTGTGCAGTGTTATGCGCATTGCACAGCGACTTTAAGAGATTTGGCATGCATTCCCTTCAGATATTTACATATATAGATTTGATATTTACGTGTATAATTTCGAGTTATATCGTATTGGTTTTGTATTGGATTTGAGATTTGTGTCTTTACCATGACTCCGATGATTGCGGGGTGCTTGACGGAGTTTTGATTCTGAGTTATATGCTCATTTTTCATGCGCATGCGCTGCGCTACGATTTGTTTTATGTATTTACGATTTCGGAGCCCCGACGACATGATGGTTTTGGCTTAGATGTTTTAGTATTTGGGGGGAGAGTTTTAATTTAAATTCGGGGACCGAATTTCTTTAAGGGGGGAAGATTGTAACGTTTTGAAAATCGTTTCGGTGAAATTTCGGAAAAAATCGGTAAAATAAAGGGGTTTCTGTAAAAAGTCAAAATATAAATATCTTTATTATAAAATTAAATATACATATTCTAGCTATGAAAATGCTAGTATTTGGTGTTTATTGAGCCACTGGTGAAATTTCAAATTTTCTGAAAATTTTTCCGAAATTAATTATTTTAATATTATTTTAAGCCGTCACTAATACATTTAATTAGGGAAAATTACAAATTGGAATGAGTTGAAACAAATTTTGTGCATCATAACACATTAAACAAAATTTTATCATATAGTTTTTGAAATGAAATGGTTTGCTAAAACGGTTTAGAAAATATCGAAGAAAAATGGCTTAAATGGTGAAATATAGCTAAATAGAAATTGGGGTATAATATTTATCATTTCTTTCCTCACCCACCCACACACACACACACCCCATCATGTGTTGGCCGAAACCACAACAGCCCCCTCTCCCTTCAATTCTTTTCTTTACATCATCAAAAAAATCAAATAAAGTGAAGGAATAAAGAAAGAAGGGTTAAAGTCAAATGAGGCATGGTTTCCTTTGACTTGGCCATCACTTTCAACACCCCACTCTCTCTCCAATCCCCCTCCCAAATCAGTCGAGCCCTTCCCCAAATTTAAGCAACAGCCCCCCTCCCATTTCACCTCTCTTTCTCTTGAGAAAAATTGATCAAAATTGCCTCAAAATCCATCAAAAAAATCCCAAAACTCCAAATTCAAGCCCTACCCATTTTTTCTTCGCCTTTCAAGCATGGATTTTGGTGAAAAGAGAGCAATTTGGGAAGCTTAGATTTCATGCTAGAACTCAATTGGGAGGTATAAATTTTAACCCTTTAGTGAATTTGTTGTTTAATTGCTTTATGTTAGCTTATTAAGTGTTTAATTTGGTTTTAGATTGGTTCTAATTGCATGATTGAAAAATTCAAGAATGAGGTTGATTTCAAGTTAGGGTTTTGAGTAATGGGATTTTGGTTGTGTGATGTATTTAACCTCTAAAGACATGTTAAAACCTAATCTAGTTGCTAGTAGCAAATTGTTAACTTAAAATTGTAATAATTAAGCTATATTGCAAACTAGGTTTTAAAATTAAATCAAATTGTAAGATTAAAAATCTAATTTGGTTCTTCATGACATCATTAAATTTATAAGTTGTAGTTTACCACCTTAGTTCATGCAAAACCTAGTCAAGTTGATGATTTGTGAATTGTTATTTTGAAAATTGTTAAAATTGGATATTTTGGCAAACTAGGATTTTAGGGTTAATGAAAATTTAATGGGATTAAATTATGGAAATTGTTTTTATGACTTATTTAAGATATTTAATAAGTATTATGGCCACTAGATTTGTTTAAACATTGAGTTTTGTACTAAAACGGGTAATATTGCTTGCTAGATTTTCGGAAAAATGGCTTTTAAAGTGAGTTTGGAGTTTTTGTGAATTTTAAGCTATTTTATATCATAATTAGTGCTCGTGATTGTACAAATGAGTGTGTTTGGGTTTTTCTCGATGGTCTGGCGTTTGTACGCCGACGTCGAGGGTTTTTGGGTTGATTTGTGAAAGCAACCATAGGTTTTGACCTATGTGGGATTCGTGTGTCGTTTTGGTCATGAGTCGGATTTTAATGCGATACGGTGCGTTATAATATGTAGGTACCCATGTGGACTTCGAGACGACAAGCATGCGCGTGGCGACGTCGGCACCGGCTAGCGAGGACCAGGTGAGTAGATTCATATCTACGGGGAGAAGTCGGGTGGATGGCGTATAACACCCCCGCAGTTCGTGGTGATGTATACGAATACGTATACACACATAGTGATTATGTATTGTTTGATGTTATCGACGATATAGATGGATTTAAGGTGTAATCGAATTAGTTAGTGTTGCGAGACCCTAGAGTAGAGGTTACCCCACATTTACACACACATACCATACTTGCATACATTCTTCTTCCATATGTGCTTCTATCGGGTTATATTGTTATGTGTTCACATGGGTATGGGACTAGGTGCTCACATACTGGATTTGAGGATAGTATTTGTGATTTGAGATGAGTCGATAAGATTTTGTTGAGACCGCGAGAACGGTGATATGGCAGGATTCGTACTTGAGGTACGTCCTGGTGTTATAGCGGATCTTGGGACGACGATACGGGTGAATAGTGTTATTAATTAAATGGTCGACATGTGATCCTGATATGAGATATGTTATGCTAGGATATCGATCCTAAGCCGTTGTGGGCGATATGTACCCCTTGATGATGATATGTGCTGATGATATCAGTTTGTACGAGACTGTCGATCAGTAGCCAGATCGTGACTATATTGATGATATTAGTATTGTACTAGACATAGGTCAGTACCCTAGACTATGATCTTTGATAAAGAGGATACCGGATGAATAGTGTGATGAATATGATATTGACCCGTACCCAGATTTGGGGATGCCGTACGACGGATTTACGCACGAGCTATATTTTGATGATTGATCCGCACTCTTGACTTGGGATGTCTGATGATAGATATGGTATCGGATATGATATTATTGAGGCGGGATCACCGACTAATATATATATAGGTATGTATATATATCGACTCAGATGTTAGGCGGTTTTATTACCTGTAGTCAAGCTTGTTAGCTTAGCCCTTTAGTTTAGTTTAGTTGTTAGATTAGATTCGACTCCTACCTATTTCAAAAGCTTACGAATCATGGGTATTTTAAAAGACAGTTCGAGGGATTCTGCGGAAATTTCAAAAGACGTATCTTTTCCTAAAAACACCGTAGCCCTTATTTTCAAAACACCGCGATTCGTGTTATTTCAAAAGGGACTATTGTAGGACTTATATTAGGATAATGCAGTGTAGTTATCGTTGTGTCTAGTATTCCGCTCATTATTACTGTTCGCTCCGCATCGCATGCTTATATTATAATTTCTTATTGCACTGTTGATATCATACTGTTAGGACACCTGCACCATTACCGATGATGCGTATGTACTACGTACACTTGCTTGCCGGCTCACACACATCTTCATCGGTAATTGCCATTTCACGCATACCTTAGAAAATATTATCGCCTAATGTAGCTTGTTACTAGTAGTTTTGACATGATGATTACTTGCTTGCCTTATATGCTAGTTTAGACATTGTAGTTGTTACTTGTCACTTCGCATACTGTTATTCATTATATACCACATTCATGGATACACATGCTTATATTCATGGTTTTACATGCTATTGATGATTCGGATTCCCATGATATTTTCTGGATTTGGAGGAAAACCGCAAAACATATATAAACTGCTTTCTCTCTTTTTAAATAAAAAATACGGTTTTCCCATGATGTATGAGTCATCCACCATGAGTTTCCTGATGGATTTCGAGACCCGATTCGAGGAGATGGATGAACCGTTTCGGGTACATGGTAGGCCCGGTGCGGTACCCCGGGGCAAGAAGATCGTGTTGTTGACGTTGAGCCTGTGCAGGGGAGCACTACCTACCGGTGATATTACCCGACGCGTCGGATATCCGGAGGATACCGTCGTGGTCTTGAGATGGAAGGTAGGGGCCGGTCTGGACTGACGGCGCCCTAGACATTGAGATTTCGAGATATTGAGGTACCGAGATTTGATGATACAGGCCAGTCCAGATAGCCGGAGCCTGAGATTTTTAGACATTGAGATTTATGTTTTGTGTCGATGCTGGACACTGTTGATGCTGATTTCATTATGATGCCTCATTTTAAAAATACAAAGGAAATCTCACTAAATTATGAAAACAGTTTCTTCATTTACATGTATTCTGTTTTCATGCATTCATACCTCATTCATCTGATATATTGCTACCTGAGGCACTGGCACGGGCACATGAGATTACACTCGGGTTAGATATTTACCCTAGCCATTGTTATAGGCTGCATGTTATATACATATTTAAGGATATATTATGATCATTGACCTAGGATTGCGTTATTTATGCGATTTCTGTGCGTAGATGTTTTTCTACTCATGAGTTGGCAACTCACCCCCGTTGTGCCACCGTTCTTGCAGGTTTCGCCGTACAGGTTTCATTACGGCTTGCTGGCACTATTTCCTTTTCCGGATGACTTGCTAGTAGGTGGGTTTATTTGTATCGCACCCATCATTATATCTTGTATATAATTATTCTATTGTATCTAGAAGTTCCATCAACCAAACTTGTATTTATTTTTTTGAGATAGAGACCAGTGATGTTTATTCTTTCGACCTTAGGGTCGCGCGTTGTATTTCTATGGATTTCTTGTTGTTTTGAGTTTCCTTTTGAGTTTTGATCCTTGCCCTTGGCGTTGTATATTATATTGCTTGTGTGGTTGTGACCGTCGATTGACGAAGAGCTAGCTCCCACTTGGGGATGCCTTTTATTGATTTCGTATACTATTCATGTTGTATCCCGTTTGGGGGCCAGTATTTACAATGGAGACTCTGCCGAAATTTTCAGGAAATATTTAATGTTTTAAAAACCGAATAATTCGGCTTATGCTATTAAAACTACTTGATTTTAAATTTGTTTTCCTTCACTCTACTACTTTTCTTGGATTGGATTTCTGGGTTTTCGGCTTACTTAGATTACGTACGCCTCGAGACGTTTCGTAGTTTAAGTGCCGGTCATATTCCGTACTTTCGGGACATGACAGAGATAAGGGTGAGGAAGATGAGGAAAGAGAATAAAATGAATTGTAACCCTTCGAAAATCATTTAGGCAATTTTTCGGTAATCGGCTAATTTTTCGGCTTTTTCCGTAAAAAGTCAAAATAGGTATTTTTCATTGTAGACCTAATTATACAAAATTTAGATAAGATATTACTATAACTTTGTCACTAAAATGTCACTTATAATTTTCTAGTTAAATAAATTTTTTTTCGTAATTAATTATTTTTTTTATTATTTTAAGTCTTTTTAAATACATTAAATTAGTGATAAATACAAATGTAATTAGGTAAATTTCATAATTAGGAGTCTTTATAATCTAAAATATGGTGTTAATAAAATTATATCATGGCTTGCAAACTTTTAGTTTTTTGGTGGGAAAATTATGAAAAAAAATGATGAAAAAGGGGTTTTTTTGGAAAAAGTTGATTTGAAATGCATTAAATGATAACATGGGGTGTTTTTGGTCCTAGAAACTTCTCCAAAAATCCACAAACCCCCTCCCTTGCTGCTGGCCGACCCCCCTTTGCTGCAGAATTCCCTCACTTCCCACTTCTTTTTGCTTCAATTTCCTTGCTAAAATTCAATAAAAACTCACAAATTTCCTTCTCCATTCAAAGCTAAACCCTAATCCATTCTCTCTTCAACCCAAATTAGTTCAAAAACTTGATGAATGGAGGCTTCTTGGTGACTTGATCAAGCTAGGGTTCAAGCTTGTGAGGTAAAATCCTAAACTAGTTGCTAACTTGTAGTTTATATATGCTAGAATTTAATTTTGAAGTATAAATTTAGTTGTAAATCCTTGTTCATGAAAAATCAAGAATGGGTTTTGATGTTGAGTTAGGGTTTGAAACATGGTTGTAAAAATTAAGTTAGGGTTTTGGTTATCTAATTGATTAGAATGGTTAATTGTGTAATGATACGATCGCTAAATCGATAAATTTCGATGTTTGCATCGAATCGGTATTGAATTTGCTTACTAGATTTTTACGAAAATTAGAATGCGATCAAATTGCGTTATGTTAGCGATATAATTAGCTTCGTATAGGACTATTAGAGTGCGCGAATGCAGGGTTTCGTCTAGTCGGGTTGTAGTTTAGTCGATTTTCCCGAATTGACAATTCTAGTTAAAGGTTAGCGATTTTAGTGCGTTTTTCCGCGCACCGAGTGCATGCTATGATTAAATTCGAGAGCGTTGATAATTGTATATTGTGACTTGCATTGTGTTAGGTTTTGTAATCTTATGCTTGATATTGTGCAAATATAGGATCGGTCGGGGAAACATCGGACACGGCGCGAAAAGGCAAGGCGGTGGCCGGAACGGATTAGCGGGGATTTCAGGTGAGTAGATGTATTCATCTATGGGGGAATCGTCTGAATGGCGCGAGGCGCCCCCTAGTTAGGATTACCCTACTTTTTGCAAGATTTATTTTGTTAGCTAGCTTATCCATTTATGTACACTGCATACCCTTATAGCGAACGGTATATTAAACTGCATGGACATTCATCTATACTTATGCTATATCATTTCGTAGGATACGAACACCTTACCAATGGCTTCTGTTGCACGCGCACTATTCATGTGACACACACGCCTTTGGTAAATGCTATGCCACGTGCACTATAGAATCTGTTTATCATAATATCGCCACTTGCATTCATACTTGATATATGAAATTGCATAGCATGCATATATCTCGCATCATCATCATGTTTACATAGAATTCTAGCCAAAATTCACATCATACACATTGATATCATAGACATTTATCATATATAACATGTGGACATTATGATTTTCTTGAGGATTTCAGTATTGCTGCGATTTTTGGATTTTTGGGGAAAACCGCAAGAATTTAACAAAAGCTTATATTTATCATTTTTAAAACAAGGTTGCGGTTTTCTCGTGATGTATGTGTCGTCCACAGTGAGTTTTCATGTTTTCTGTTGGATTTCGAGACCCGATTCGAGGAGTGGATGAACCGTCTCGGGTACATGGTGGGCCCGGTATGGTACCCCGGGGCAAGAAGATCGAGATGTAGACGATGAGCCTGGCAGGGGAAGACTACCTACCGGTGATGACTGGTGCGGCGGATATCCGGAGGATACCGACCGTTGTCGTGAGATTTATGATATGGGCCGATCCGGACTGACGGAGCCCGATATTGAGACAGATATGATTCCTATTTGGTGTCGATGCTTGACACGGGTTTTCAGATGATTTCTTGATGGTATTTAGCTATTATACAGATATTCATGTTTTAAAGTTAAGAATTCAATACCTTTAGCATTTAAAACACTTAAAGACTTAATAATGACATTGCATACCTGTGCATGCATACTAGAGATATTATATCACATATGGGCATGCATGTTGTGGTGCATTGCGTGCATTCTTACGATTGCCTTATTAGATGTTATATTTACTCACGAGCTGGCAACTCACCCCCGTTGTGCCACAGTGTCTTGCAGGTCGGACCCGTCAGTCTTGTAGCGGCTGGCTATCTTATCATCAGTTCCTTTTGCTCAGACTCGCGACATCGCCCGTAGGTGGGTTGCGAGCACACTTTATTTCTTTTTGCTTTATCATTGTATCTAGTATTCTCCATCTACCACTTTATATTGTATATGCGACCTAGTGATGAGACTGAGAGATTTGTATATTTGTGGTTTCTTTTGGGTCGAGCTCACTTGACCCGGCGTTGTGTTTCTGATATTTTGCGTTTCTTTCATGCTCTTTTCTTGATATTGCTATTATATTGCATGTGGTTGTGATCCGCCTTGGGCGAAGAGCTAGCTCCCGCATGGGGATGCCATTTTATGATTACAGGTTTATTATCTTGTTGTACCCATTTTGGGGGATAGAAAATACAGGGGAGACTCTGCCGAAATTTTCTGAAATTTTTGATGTTTTTAAAAAGGGATTCTTTGCAACTTAATTGATTTGAAAAATCGTCATTAAAGGTTTTCCTTCACTCTCTTTTGATTTTGGTTTAGATTCTTCTGGGCTTTGGCTGACTTGGGTTACGATACGCCTTTAGACGTCTCGTAATCTAAGTGCCAGTCGCGTTCCGTACTTTCGGGTCGTGACAAAGTTGGAATCAGAGCGTAGGTTTTACCTTTCTGAGTGTAGCACGACCTTGGTAGATGGAGTAGGTGACTTAAGCAGAGTGGCGTAGCGTGGGTATGATCCGCGGCATACTTACGATACGGTACTCCGCCTAAGTGACCTTAGGACATAATTGCTTGTATTTCCTTTCTTGATTCCTTGCATTCCTTGATTCAATTGCAATGTCCTTATCAGTCCTGTTTCTTATTCCAGCTTCGATGCCGCCAAAGACTACAAGAGCTCAGCGGGCTGCCGCTAGGGATGAGATTCGGGCGGGCCCGTCTGAGGCGAGGATCGAGCGGGGTGATACACCTACCCCTAAGGGTCATACTGATCCGCTTTATCCTGACCGTATTGCCAGATTAGAGGCCGGCATGCAAGAGTTGCGGCAGATGATGGGATCTTTAGTTGAGTCTAGCCGGGCACAGAGATCCGAGGACGTTCCTTCCACCGCACAGACCACGATCGTACCTGCTGCACAGATGGTCACTCCTGCTGCTACTACGGAGACTATCCCTGTTTCACTACAGGAGTTCATGAGATTGAGACCTCCAGCTTTTACCGGTACAGATGCGACAGAGGACCCACAGGCATTTCTTGATAGGATGGCTCGGATTTGCCGTTCGTTGAGGTGTTCTGATGATAGATTGGTGGAGTTTGCGAGTTTTTGTCTGGAGGGCCTTGCCCAGACATGGTACGATTCGGTAGAGAGAGGCCGAGCTGCAGGTCTGCCTTCTATAACCTGGGATGAGTTTACATCTGCATTTCTTGCCCGTTTTCTTCCGGAGAGTGTCCGAGATGCTCGAGCCCGTAGTTTTGAGTCTTTGCGCAAGACTCCTGGGATGACAGTGTCGGAGTATGATATACAGTTTACCCAGTTGTCTCGATATGCTCCGTACCTAGTCGACACAGAAGAGAAGAGAATAAAGATGTTTGTACGAGGGCTTGATACACAGCTATTCCTTGCCATCGGCACCCAGCACTTTGATACATACGCAGCCGCGATGGATGCGGTCTTACTTTTGGAGGAGCGTATTTCTGAGATTCCGTTCGTTTCTGGGCCGAAGAGGATCCGTACTGATACGCCAGCTCAGCGGCAGATGGGTAGACACCGCGATAGATTATTTCCGGGAGATGGTCGAGGTAGAGGATTGAGACGAGGTCAGTTATTTGGTTCATATCCACAGACCCAGCAGTCGTCTCCAGAATGTTTTCGGTGTGGGAGTCAGTACCACCTGTAGAGTTCCTAGGCACTCTCAAGGGGTCTCACAAGGCATCAACCATGCCCGTTTCAAAAATTCGGTGCCGAGAAACCCTAGACTACGGATCGTTTGCTAGAATTCTAGGCGACAAAGAAAACTAGTTAAAAACTTAACTACAAGAATACGGAAATACAACCTTTGTAGATCCGGTTCTCCACCTCCATAGCTCCGCAATGAAGTCTCCTCGCTGTCCAAGTCGAACCCCGGGCTCTAGCGTCGGCTTCATCGAAAAATGGACGGGCTAGGTCATCGACGACGTGCCGAAGATGATCTACGTCGAAGCATCACTAGATCAAGCTCCACCTTCACCAAGCCATGAAAACTTATGAAGGAAACACACTCTACTACTTGGCAAGAGGTAGAGGATGAAGAAATAGGAAGTGGGTTCACTTTAGAATTGGATTTCTCACACTTATGCTCAAATCACCATTGATGAAGTATGCTTTCTTCTTGAAGAAGAAGAAGAAGATGATAATTCTCATGATAAGTTAAAAGAAAATAATACTTATCATCTAATAAACCATGGTCAAGTGTAGAGAACTAACTAAGGTTATAAGAATGGTTAGGGTTAAAAGAACAAGACAAAATGGTCACTTGGTCAAAGCTTCATGAAGCTTCAAAAAGCTTCATGAAAGAAAATAAAATAAAGAAACCATTTTCCTTTTCTTTTTATGCTTTTATCAACATCCAAAAGGAATAAACAAATAATTAAATGAAAAAGCAAAACCCTAATCATTAAGTTAACCATGGTTTAATTCTATACACTTAACCAAATAAGCATGTATCATCAAACATGATACAAACATTTGTACAAAAAGTATATCACATATACAACTTGTACAACAAAGTGAGAAAAACCATTTAAACTGAACCAATACTAGTTAATGCAAAGTAATATATCAAATATATAATTATACAATAAATCATTAAATCAACACTTGATTTAACGATCCGGTCATATCGCATATAACTGACTAGTATTCAATGTATCGGCTTATCGAATCAATCCTTGATTCGATAACTAGGTTATATCGCATACAACCATTCGATACATTCATCGCGAGAATGAAATACGGTATCGCATACTCGCAATATTCTCGGTCCCGCACATATCTCATATGCGCTCCTATTTCGTTTCGCTTGAGCCAGGAAACCTCTGTGTATGACTCTAAAGACTCGTCAATACGCCGGCAGCAGGTGATGATCATATCAAACACCCACAAGCCGCAAGCGGTCTGCTAAACGTAACGGCCACCCGGGTATTGAGCGATCAGAAGATCGACGAGCAAGCCCGCTCACACTCCAGTGAATCCAACCAGTAACACTACCGTGCAGTCCGGTCTGATTGTCTGATATGTCGCATATCTCGCCTAGGGGTGGTAAACGTCAGACCCCAATAGCTCGATAAGTCGTGTCGATATGAGGTCTATAACAATTCGAGAAACTACTGGTAACACTTACCAGTATATCTCAGCAACCCTGGCCAGGGATTTCCTGTTATAGCCAATCGAACATAGCGCAACATCAACTCCCTATACCGGGAGAGACGAATCCCCTCCTATCGCTCATTGCCTCCATGTGACTCGGGACTGTACCCAAAAACCACCGTTTTGCACGCCCTCTTGGACGTGGTAAGATGGAAATCAAAGCACAGTGGGAACCACACAAGACTCTTTAACGATCTCGGGTCAACAGACTACTCTGTACCAGTGTCACCAGAGAACTGCCATCTGACGTGAGGTATAATACCATCTGGGAGTTCTCGTCGAGTCCGTCCAGTGTACCCAGTCTCTACTGAGCACCCGTATATCATCTCTGATGTCAAACACCGATGGATATGGGATCATCCATCGCCCATCTGTATGGGTCGAGAAGGCACACGCTAGTCTACTCTGCTATATCGATGCCCCGTCTCGATATACCCACGACTAGGGATTTTGAAGGATGTACTTATGGACTACCATGTCCCCACTAGTATGATCCGCATCATAGTCCAGGTAGTCAAGTACACATCCTAAGGGCTTTACCAACATGTAATAGAGAGACAATCTTTGTACACGTTAAGGTAAAGAGCAACCAGATAGCATACTATCTTGTCGAGCAAGAAAGTCCTCCCTATATATGTCCCAGCATCCACTACAATATACATCCAATGTACAGTAATGGCCTCTAGGGCATACATATAACTAACAATCTCCCACTTGCACTAGGGCCATCTGTAGCAGTGGTCGAAGTATCTCATACTCAACCATCCCATAAAAGTCTCTCTCTGGGAATAGGCCTTCGTGAGTGGATCCGCCGTGTTGTCCTCTGAGTCTACTCTCCAAACCTCGATCACCCTGGAGATCAAATATCTCCATGATCAAGTGATACTGCCTTAGAATATGTCTGGATCACTGATAGGACCTGCGTTTCTTGGCATAAGCCACAACTCCATTGTCACACAATGGGAGAAACATAGTTCATCTTATGAACCATGATACACCCAAACAGCCTCTTTGGTAGCTTCTTAAGTAGCGATGTATCATGCCTTTATCGTCTAGTATGTCACGGTATCTAGTTTGGAACTCTTCCAACATACCGTCCCTTTACTGAGGGTAATGACAATGCATGTGACTGACACTCAGTCATCTTTATCACCCTGGAACACTTCCAGTGATTTTCCCCAGGATCAACTGATACCATCTCACTACAACTAGTGAGTATTCTAACACCCAAATAACATCTATCTCATAGATGAAAACTCAGGATTTAAGAGGTATCACTTTGATCCTATATGGAGAATCATGTGATAAGCGGAGATTGATCGAGCGTAGCATAGGAAACTCATTCCCTATCAGGTTAGGAGACTGATATTATTTTGTATATCAGGTTCGGTATCTAATAGCATTTGTTCAGAATCAATGTATTGTTAATACAGGGTGAAAGTGACCGACAGACTTGGCTGCAACACTTGCCCCGTTTTCTGCCTCATGAAACTTATCACCCGATCTCAGTTTTTCTACCCTTTTGTAGCCCTATGTAACAGATTACATATCTGGGATTCTGATCCGGTATCATATACCAAGGATGCGGAGGATACTGAGAAACAGTTCTGTATAATGAACATACCCGAAGATGATGCATCAGCATGCACTCTCTTCGTTTGGGCGGCACGGGAAATCTGGTATTCCCCAATCTCCTGCTCTGTCTTATAACAATTATAAGTTGGAGCGGGACCAACGTTCCCCAGCTCAGTATAACAAGCGGGTTCGGTCAATATTCCGTATTATTATCTTGATTAAGGCGTGACATGGTCGCTACCAGGAGAGAGAGAGAAGAAAACACTCAGCGTGCGCTCTTGCAAGAATAGATTGGTTATTATTTTATCTAATCAGGATGGTTCCCACTGCTTTTTATCAAATCTTCCTTCAAACCCTAAAAGGAAAGACTAGCCGGGATTAATTACACACTACAAGTTCGCCAATCTTTCAGCCAGGCCAGTGTCGGTACTTTGAAGGAGGTGCCCCATGCTTTCGCACGGACCTAATTAATGTAAACCTCGTTTTCCCAGAGGCGTAACCTCGTTAACACCTTTCTAGACACCTATTTGATCGGCTAATTGTAATGTGTAAAACTCTCCCAGGAGTAACTCTTACTCGCAGCGGGTATCGGGATCCAACTATCTCATAGAAGGTATGCAATCTCATTGCAAATTTCAACACTTGAAATTCTGGAGAATATTTTGCCCCGAACGATCTATGACCTTGACAAGGTCAACAAACCATAGACCGCAAGTCAAGTTCAACCCGTCATTTCTTAATTGAATCAAACCCACCCGCACGACCCTTTACAAGGTCAACAAGGCCGTACGACTACCCTAACCCAATCTGCATCATATGCATAAGCAGATAAATACTGGTTTGCTACCGCACACTGCGCCTTGACAAGGTCAACAAACGCAGCACGAATACTAAACAGGACTTATCTGAAATGACGGAGGGCTACGACAGGTTTTTCTAAAAACCTATTGCGTAATGAACTTGATATCGTTGTAGAATCAAATGATTTTGAAATGGAGTGTTTTTGAGGCTTTTCTAGTTTTGCTAAAGGAGTCACTCCCGGTGAAGGGATCGTCGGTCCTTTCCTCGTCGAATGAGGTGCGGGATATATCATATATATCACTGTGCAAAGCAGAACTCTTAAAAGCAATCAAAAGACAAACTGAGTGTGTAGCATCTGCCAGTTATTGCTAAAGGAGTCACTCCCGGTGAAGGGATCTCGGTCCTTTCCTCATCGAATAAGGTGCAGGATATATCGTATATACCGCTGTGCAAAGCAAGAACTGTAGCTACCTGTTTTATTTTGAAATTCGATTCTACAACATCTTAGGTTTCTTTTGTTTCATTAATCATATTAATGAAGTCCCATCATTTAAGTACCTAAACATCACAGATAAATACGACGTACACTTATGCCATCCGCATTCGCCTCGATGTCCCCTCGTGCACCGTTAGGTTAAGTAAATAACGGCAGAGCGGGGCAGGGCTAGCACGGGTGTAAAACATAAGTAACGTCTATATAATATATCATATATACTATATACTGTATCTATCACAGAGCATCACATGATCACATCACAGATATCGCAGCAGAAGAAACATATGAAATATTGGATATACTAGGACGTCCGTGTTTTCAATACGAGCCAGTATAAAACACGGATTCCACGGTCGTGATGAATAGCCAAAACCCACACCCCTAGACCCCTACGAGAGCGGCAACCAACCCTACCAATTCTAGAGTTAGGAGACCCGGACTCGACTCCTCGAGTTGGTCTCCCACTGGACTCCAGAACCCGGTTACTTGTGCCCTCCTCCTTGGGTCTATCCTAGTGCGGAAAAGTAAATAATATACAAAGGGTGACATCTTCCGCTACCTGGAAGTGCCCCAATAAAAGAATATTACATACAAGTTTTTACATGAATGAAAATGAAAAAAACACTCATCTCACATAAAAACCCCCGGCTATTCAAACGCGACGATCCAATATAACATATTCAGCAACACATAACATCACATGTCATCAACGTAAGTAAATATGCGCATCCCAATTGTCGTTGACATATAGCAAAGAAACCGGCAATATCATATATTACACTTACGGTCACAGAAAAGAAAGTGTAAAACTACAACAGTTGGAATCCGCAATCTGCATAGACATCGCATGCCTAATCAAATGAATTACTTAGACATCACATGCCTAACAGTTATAAACCCCGCATTTTAGTCTCAAAATCGAAAACACCTTTCAATATCAAGTCGGGCAATTCAACAGGATTCCCGAAAAACTGATCGAATGCTCGTCGCAAACTTTAGTAGACGGCCGCACCCCCGATACCGTCGACGAAGTGCACCAAGGCGGAACGCCGCCACCGTGAGCACCCGAACGGATGCTTTCGGCGATGGGGTTCTCCTACAGTCACTTGGTCGGGGCTATGGGGTGTAGCTGTCTATTAAGTTTACCCGGCGAGTATCCGCGTACGCTACGTGATTGCGACGGACTTTTGATCACATCAAAATTCCGTGGCAACCGATCAAGTGAGACTAAAGTGCTATGTTTATAACATTCATTCAGTTATCTCATAACTATATGTGAATTCCAATTTTTGTATCCCATTCCGGATAAATAGAAAATGTCAAACTTTCCGATCGAACAATCGAACACCCAAGTTTTCCCGATACAGCTCAACACATGAAATAAGTCTAACAACATTCAGTTCGTGCCTCAGTACCAACGGTCCAGCCGTAGAAGGGTCAAGCCAACGCCTCACATGTGGCACGCCGTACTGCCCCAAACCCGAAGGTTCAAAGGGCAGTTCAAGACGGTCACATAATCGAGTTAAGGTTTGTTGTCTTTTAGAGGGTCCATCGAGTTACTTGCACTACTTAGAACGTCTTTAAACTACGGAAAAATCCAACACTTGGAAATTTCCCGACAGGGGAAAAAGTGGGTATTTATATCTGGTCGAACTTTTTAACATATTCTAAAAATACCCGGAAAGCCACATAGACAAAGTTTGACAATCCGATCGAAACAACGAGTCCCCAAAACAATCCAGAAAATTCAACTCTTGAAAAAATATTAAAAATTCCCAGAAAAATCACCACTGGAAACTAAGAATTACAGTGCAAAATAATTTAAATAATGTGGCCGTACGGCCGCGGAACCGCCGCATGAGCCTTGCTCATGCCGCGGAACCGCGGTGGGATAGTTGAATTGGGCCTCCGAATTTCACAGTAACTCTTAGATATTCCTGATGTGTTTTCTGCATATTTTTAATGTGGAAAAATCCCAGAATTTGGAAAAAGTCCAGAGAGCTATTTTGGGTTCTAGTTTTCAGTTCGATCGGACTTCAAACTCCATCTGGACTTCGTCTAAGGCTCTAGCTAGGCTCTGATACCACTGTAGGGTTCCTAGGCACTCTCAAGGGGTCTCACAAGGCATCAACCATGCCCGTTTCAAAAATTCGGTGCCGAGAAACCCTAGACTATGGATCGTTTGCTAGAATTCTAGGCGACAAAGCAAACTAGTTAACAACTTAACTACAAGAATACGGAAATACAACCTTTGTAGATCCGGTTCTCCACCTCCATAGCTCCGTAATGAAGTCTCCTCGCTGTCCAAGTCGAACCCCGGGCTCTAGCGTCGGCTTCATCGGAGAATGGACGGGCTAGGTCATCGACGACGTGCCGAAGATGATCTACGTCGAAGCATCACTAGATCAAGCTCCACCTTCACCAAGCCATGAAAACTTGTGAAGGAAACACACTCTACTACTTGGCAAGAGGTAGAGGATGAAGAAATAGGAAGTGGGTTCACTTTAGAATTGGATTTCTCACACTTATGCTCAAATCACCATTGATGAAGTATGCTTTCTTCTTGAAGAAGAAGAAGAAGATGATGATAATTCTCATGATAAGTTAAAAGAAAATAATACTTATCATATAATAAACCATGGTCAAGTGTAGAGAACTAACTAAGGTTATAAGAATGGTTAGGGTTAAAAGAACAAGACAAAATGGTCACTTGGTCAAAGATTCATGAAGTTTCAAAAAGCTTCATGAAAGAAAATAAAATAAAGAAACCATTTTCCGTTTCTTTTTATGCTTTTATCAACATCCAAAAGGAATAAACAAATAATTAAATGAAAAAGAAAAACCCTAATCATTAAGTTAACCATGGTTTAATTCTATACACTTAACCAAATAAGCATGTATCATCAAACATGATACAAACATTTGTACAAAAAGTATATCACATATACAACTTGTACAACGAAGTGAGAAAAACCATTTAAAGTGAACTAATACTAGTTAATGCAAAGTAATATATCAAATATATAATTATACAATAAATCATTAAATCAACACTTGATTTAACGATCCGGTCATATCGCATATAACCGACTAGTATTCAATGTATCGGCTTATCGAATCAATCCTTGATTCGATAACTAGGTTATATCGCATACAACCATTCGATACATTCATCGCGAGAATGAAATACGGTATCACATACTCGCAATATTCTCGGTCCCGTACATATCTCATATGCGCTCCTATTTCGTTTCGCTTGAGCCAGGAAACCTCTGTGTAGGACTCTAAAGACTCGACAATACGCCGGCAGCAGGTGATGATCGTATCAAACACCCACAAGCCGCAAGCGGTCTGCTAAACGTAACGGCCACCCGGGTATTGAGCGATCAGAAGATCGACGAGCAAGCCCGCTCACACTCCAGTGAATCCAACCAGTAACACTACCGTACAGTCCAGTCTGATCGTCTGATATGTCGCATATCTCGCCTAGGGGTGGTAAACGTCAGACCCCAATAGCTCGATAAGTCGTGTCGATATGAGGTCTATAACAATTCGAGAAACTACTGGTAACACTTACCAGTATATCTCAGCAACCCTGGCCAGGGATTTCCTGTTATAGCCAATCGAACACAGCGCAACATCAACTCCCTATACTGGGAGAGACGAATCCCCTCCTATCGCTTATTGCCTCCATGTGACTCGGGACTGTACCCAAAAACCACCGTTTTGCACGCCCTCTTGGACGTGGTAAGATGGAAATCAAAGCACAGTGGGAACCACACAAGACTCTATGACGATCTCGGGTCAACAGACTACTCTGTACCAGTGTCACCAGAGAACTGCCATCTGACGTGAGGTATAATACCATCTGGGAGTTCTCGTCGAGTCCGTCCAGTGTACCCAGTCTCTACTGAGCACCCGTATATCATCTCTGATGTCAAACACCGATGGATATGGGATCATCCATCGCCCATCTGTATGGGTCGAGAAGGTACACGCTAGTCTACTCTGGTATATCGATGTCCCGTCTCGATATACCCACGACTAGGGACTTTGAAGGATGTACTTATGGACTACCATGTCCCCACTAGTATGATCCGCATCATAGTCCAGGTAGTCAAGTACACATCCTAAGGGCTTTACCAACATGTAATAGAGAGACAATCTTTGTACACGTTAAGGTAAAGAGCAACCAGATAGCATACTATCATGTCGAGCAAGAAAGTCCTCCCTATATATGTCCCAGCATCCACTACAATATACATCCTATGTACAGTAATGGCCTCTAGGGCATACATATAACTAACACCACCGTGTCAGAGACTGTACCATGGGACGTCAGGGCGTGGCGACAGTCCCGCATGTGACCTTACCACCCTCACCACCTTCTCAGAGAGCTTTACTTCCTACTCCTGATGATGCTCCACGTCAGTCAGATGCTTCTAGAGGCCGTGGACGTGGCGGTCCAGTTCAGAGAGGACGAGGCGACAGAGGCAGAGGCAGAGGCCGAGGTAGAGGCAGAGGACAGCCAGCTATTAGTGGTGGACAGGCCCGAGTGTTCGCGTTGACTCCTCTAGATGCACAGGCATCCAATGCCGTCGTGACAGGTACTCTGCCAGTATGTTCTTTTAATGCACGGGTATTATTTGATCCAGGCTCCACACATTCCTATGTTTCCATGTATTTTGCACCGAGGTTGGGCCGGGAGGGTTCTCCGTTAGATCAGCCGCTCGTCGTTATTACCCCGATAGGCGAGTCTTTTGTTGCCCGTTTTGTGTATCGATCGTGTTCCGTTCGTATCGGGGAGAGGGATTCTTCAGTTGATTTGATTCTCCTCGATATGCTTGACTTTGACGTTCTTCTTGGTATGGACTGACTAGCCACCTGTTATGCATCTGTGGACTGCCGTGAAAAGGCAGTCAGATTCAGTTTTCCTGGTGGCCGGTTCTTATTATTCAGGGAGATCGTAGTGCTACCCTTCCCAGCTTGATTTCTTCTCTTCGCGCTGGTTAGCTCTTAAGAAAAGGGTGTCAGGGATTCTTAGCCTATGTTTGTAATACTAGCTCCACAGAGGTTCCGTTGGACCAGGTCCCTGTTGTGAGAGAGTTTCCTGATGTATTCCCTGACGAGCTGCCTGGTCTGCCACCAGAGCGCGAGATTGAGTTTTGTATTGACTTGATCCCTGGCACGGGGCCTATCTCTATACCGCCTAATCGGATGGCCCCAGCGGAGATGAGAGAGCTAAAGGATCAGTTACAGGACTTGCTGCACAAAGGGCTTATCCGACCGAGTGTGTCACCTTGGGGCGCTCCTGTCTTGTTTGTTAAGAAGAAGGACGGAAGTATGCGTTTATGCATTGATTATCGTCAGCTGAACCGGGTTACTGTGCGGAACAGATATCCCCTACCCCGCATTGATGACTTGTTTGATCAACTCCAGGGTGCAGGGTTTTTCTCGAAGGTTGATTTACGATCAGGTTATCACCAGTTGCGGGTTCGGAAGGAGGATATTCCGAAGACCGCTTTCCGTACTCGATATGGTCATTACGAGTTCTTGGTGATGTCGTTCGGGCTCACCAATGCCCCGGCAGCATTTATGGATTTGATGAACCGCGTATTCAGGCCGTATCTCGATCAGTTCATCATTGTGTTCATTGACGACATTTTGGTTTATTCTCGGAGCCGGGAGGAACATGAGCAGCACTTACGTATCACACTGCAGACTTTGAGGGAGCATCAGCTGTTCGCCAAATTCTCCAAGTGCGCATTCTGGCTAGACAGTGTCGATTTCTTGGGTCATCTGGTGACGAGAGATGGTATTTGTGTGGACCCGAAGAAGATCGAGGCAGTTCAGCGTTGGCCTAGACCAGTATCAGTTACAGAGGTTCGTAGTTTTCTAGGTCTGGCCGGCTATTATCGACGTTTCGTCCAGGATTTCTCCCGCATTGCTGCACCATTGACCGGGTTGACCCGGAAGGGGGTTCCTTTTGATTGGACCCAGGCATGTAAGGATAGCTTCCAGCAGTTGAAGACTCGTCTGACTACTGCACCAGTGTTAGCATTGCCTTCAGGATCAGGCGGGTTCGTGGTATATTGTGATGCTTCTCGAGTGGGGCTAGGATGTGTATTGATGCAGCACGACAGAGTTATCGCGTATGCTTCTCGGCAGCTGAGAAAACACGAGCAGAACTACCCCACCCATGATTTAGAGATGGCTGCAGTGGTATTTGCACTTAAGATCCGGAGACATTACCTATACGGTGAGTCGTGCCATATATTCACTGACCACAAGAGTTTGAAGTATATCTTCCAGCAGCGAGATTTGAACCTGAGACAGCGCCGTTGGATGGAGTTGGTGAAGGATTATGACTGCGAGATTTTATACCATCCGGGCAAGGCGAATGTGGTGGCAGATGCTTTGAGTAGGAGGCCCGGAGGTAGCTTATCTTGTTTGAGCGCAGTACAGATGCAGTCGACGGCGGATTGGCAGGTTTTATGTGATAGCAGAGTGCAGTTCGAGTTTACTCCTACAGGGGGACAGCTGGCCCATTTCAGAGCACGCCCACAGTTACTTGACCGTATCCACGAGGCACAGTCTGGCGATGCCCGTACATTAGAGATTATTGAGCAGATTCGGCAGGGCAGAGTTTCCGAGTTCGTGATTGATGATCAGGGGATACTTCGATTTGGGACTCGACTGTGCGTGCCAGATTCAGAGGGACTGAGGCGTGATATTCTCGAGGAGGCACATAGATCAGTATACAGTGTGCATCCGGGTTCCACCAAAATGTACCGTGATTTAAGAGAGGTTTACTGGTGGGACGGGATGAAGAAGGATATTACAGACTTTGTGTCGAGATACCTGACTTGTCAGCAAGTCAAGGCCGAGCACCAGAGGCCAGCCGGCGAGTTACAGCCTTTGCCCATCCCTGAGTGGAAGTGGGAGCAGGTCTCCATGGACTTCGTTGTGGGTCTACCCAGGACTAGTCGAGGGTATGACTCTATTTGGGTGATTGTGGATCGACTGACGAAAGCGGCTCACTTTCTGCCAGTGAAGACCACTTTTGGATTTTCTCAGTACACCCAGGTTTATATTGATGAGATAGTGCGACTGCATGGTGTTCCGATTTGCATCGTGTTCGACCGTGGCACCCAGTTTACCAGCCGGTTGTAGCAAAAACTCCAGGAAGCATTGGGCACCCGATTGAGTTTTAGCACAGCCTTTCATCCTCAGACTGACGGTCAGTCGAAGCGTACGATTCAGACTCTTGAGGATATGCTCAGAGCTTGTGTTTTAGATTTCGGTGGTAGCTGGGATCGTCATTTGCCTTTGATCGAGTTTTCCTACAATAATAGCTTCCAGGAGACGATTCAGATGGCACCTTTCGAGGCTTTATATGGGAGGAGATGTCGATCGCCTGTATGCTGGACAGAGCTCAGGGAGAGCAGTATTTTGGGGCCGCAGATCGTACAGGAGACGACCGAGAAGATACAGTTGATTCGGGACAGGATGAGAGCGGCACAGAGCAGGCAGAAATCATATGCTGACAAGCGTTGTCCCCGACTCGAGTTAACTGTTGGCGATCATGTTTTCCTGAAGGTCTCTCCGATGAAAGGGGTGATGAGATTTGGGCGGAAAGGGAAACTGAGTCCTAGATATGTTGGTCCTTTCGAGATCCTAGAGCGTGTTGGTCCAGTCGCTTATCGGTTAGCTCTTCCGCCTAGCTTCCCCGATGTTCACCCCGTATTCCATGTCTCGATGCTCCGCAAGTACCTTCATGATCCTTCCCATGCGATTCATCACCAGACGATCCAGCTAGAGCGTGATCTTTCATTCACCGAGCAGCCGGTGGTCATTCTGGATCGGCAGGTGAAGAAATTGAGGTCGAAGGTTATACCGTCCGTCAAGGTCCTTTGGCGTGGCCCGAACAGCGAGGAGGTCACCTGGGAGACCGAGGTCGAGATGAGGAAGAGATATCCCCATCTTTTTGAAGGTACGCGTAGTTAAATTCTAAATTCGGGGACCGAATTTCTTTAGGGGGGGAAGATTGTAACCCTTCGAAAATCGTTTAGGCAGTTTTTCGGTAATCGGCTAATTTTTCGGCTTTTTCCGTAAAAAGTCAAAATAGGTATTTTTCATTGTAGACCTAATTATACAAAATTTAGATAAGATATTACTATAATTTTGTCACTAAAATGTCACTTATAATTTTCTAGTTAAATAAATTTTTTTCGTAATTAATTATTTTTTTTATTATTTTAAGTCTTTTTAAATATATTAAATTAGTGATAAATACAAATGTAATTAGGTAAATTTCATAATTAGGAGTCTTTATAAGCTAAAATATGGTGTTAATAAAATTATATCATGGCTTGCAAACTTTTAGTTTTTTGGTGGGAAAATTATGAAAATAATGATGAAAAAAGGGGTTTTTTTGGAAAAAGTTGATTTGAAATGCATTAAATGATAACATGGGGTGTTTTTGGTCCTAGAAACTTCTCCAAAAATCCACAAACCCCCTCCCTTGCTGCTGGCCGACCCCCCTTTGCTGCAGAATTCCCTCACTTCCCACTTCTTTTTGCTTCAATTTCCTTGCTACAATTCAATAAAAACTCACAAATTTCCTTCTCCATTTAAAGCTAAACCCTAATCCATTCTCTCTTCAACCCAAATTAGTTCAAAAACTTGATGAATGGAGGCTTCTTGGTGACTTGATCAAGCTAGGGTTCAAGCTTGTGAGGTAAAATCCTAAACTAGTTGCTAACTTGTAGTTTATATATACTAGAATTTAATTTTGAAGTATAAATTTAGTTGTAAATCCTTGTTCATGAAAAATCAAGAATGGGTTTTGATGTTGAGTTAGGGTTTGAAACATGGTTGTAAAAATTAAGTTGGGGTTTTGGTTATCTAATTGATTAGAATGGTTAATTGTGTAATGATACGCTCGCTAAATCGATAAATTTCGATGTTTGCATCGAATCGGTATTGAATTTGCTTACTAGATTTTTACGAAAATTAGAATGCGATCAAATTGCATTATGTTAGCGATATAATTAGCTTCTTATAGGACTATTAGAGTGCGCGAACGCGGGGTTTCATCTAGTCGGGTTGTAGTTTAGTCGATTTTCCCGAAATAACGATTCTAGTTAAAGGTTAGCGATTTTCGTGCGTTTTTCCGCGCACCGAGTGCATGCTATGATTAAATTCGAGAGTGTTGATAATTGTATGTTGTGACTTGCATTGTGTTAGGTTTTGTAATCTTATGCTTGATATTGTGCAAATATAGGATCGGTCGGGGAAACATCGGACACGGCGCGAAAAGGCAAGGCGGTGGCCGGAACGGATTAGCGGGGATTTCAGGTGAGTAGATGTATTCATCTATGGGGGAATCGTCTGAATGGCGCGAGGCGCCCCCCCTAGTTAGGATTACCCTACTTTTTGCAAGATTTATTTTGTTAGCTAGCTTATCCATTTATGTACACTGCATACCCTTATAGCGAACGGTATATTAAACTGCATGGACATTCATCTATACTTATGCTATATCATTTCGTAGGATACGAACACCTTACCAATGGCTTCTGTTGCACGCGCACTATTCATGTGACACACACGCCTTTGGTAAATGCTATGCCACGTGCACTATAGAATCTGTTTATCATAATATCGCCACTTGCATTCATACTTGATATATGAAATTGCATAGCATGCATATATCTCGCATCATCATGATGTTTACATAGAATTCTGGCCAAAATTCACATCATACACATTGATATCATAGACATTTATCATATATAACATGTGGACATTATGATTTTCTTGAGGATTTCAGTATTGCTGCGATTTCTGGATTTTTGGGGAAAACCGCAAGAATTTAACAAAAGCTTATATTTATCATTTTTAAAACAAGGTTGCGGTTTTCTCGTGATGTATGTGTCGTCCACCGTGAGTTTTCATGTTTTCTGTTGGATTTCGAGACCCGATTCGAGGAGTGGATGAACCGTCTCGGGTACATGGTGGGCCCGGTATGGTACCCTGGGGCAAGAAGATCGAGATGTAGACGATGAGCCTGGCAGGGGAAGACTACCTACCGGTGATGACTGGTGCGGCGGATATCCGGAGGATACCGACCGTTGTCGTGAGATTTATGATATGGGCCGATCCGGACTGACGGAGCCCGATATTGAGACAGATATGATTCCTATTTGGTGTCGATGCTTGACACGGGTTTTCAGATGATTTCTTGATGGTATTTAGCTATTATACAGATATTCATGTTTTAAAGTTAAGAATTCAATACCTTTAGCATTTAAAACACTTAAAGACTTAATAATGACATTGCATACCTGTGCATGCATACTAGAGATATTATATCACATATGGGCATGCATGTTGTGGTGCATTGCGTGCATTCTTACGATTGCCTTATTAGATGTTATATTTACTCACGAGCTGGCAACTCACCCCCGTTGTGCCACAGTGTCTTGCAGGTCGGACCCGTCAGTCTTGTAGCGGCGGGCTATCTTATCATCAGTTCCTTTTGCTCAGACTCGCGATATCGCCCGTAGGTGGGTTGCGAGCACACTTTATTTCTTTTTGCTTTATCATTGTATCTAGTATTCTCCATCTACCACTTTATATTGTATATGCGACCTAGTGATGAGACTGAGAGATTTGTATATTTGTGGTTTCTTTTGGGTCGAGCTCACTTGAGCCGGCGTTGTGTTTCTGATATTTTGCGTTTCTTTCATGCTCTTTTCTTGATATTGCTATTATATTGCATGTGGTTGTGATCCGCCTTGGGCGAAGAGCTAGCTCCCGCTTGGGATGCCATTTTATGATTACAGGTTTATTATCTTGTTGTACCCATTTTGGGGGATAGAAAATACAGGGGAGACTCTGCCGAAATTTTCTAAAATTTTTGATGTTTTTAAAAAGGGATTCTTTGCAACTTAATTGATTTGAAAAATCGTTTTCATTAAAGGTTTTTCCTTCACTCTCTTTTGATTTTGGTTTAGATTCTTCTGGGCTTTGGCTGACTTGGGTTACGGTACGCCTTTAGACGTCTCGTAATCTATGTGCCAGTCGCGTTCCGTACTTTCGGGTCGTGACATGAATAATGGTGGAGGGATATGTGGCCGCCCTCTCCTCTCTCTCTCTCTCTCTCTCAAATATTCTCGCACACTCTCTCCAAGTCATCATTATGTCCCTTCTCTCTCTCCAATTCATCATTACACCTTTTTTTTTCTTTTTCTTTTCTCACCATCAATAAAACATAACACATAACCCAAATGAAATGAAACAACATGTAACCAAATGAAACATGTCATGGTGCACTAACCATGAAAACTGTAGAAACACGGATTTGGCCTAATCGCGATTAGCAGTGCACTAATCGGGTTTTTATCAAAACTGCATATATTAAATTTTTAAAATGCCAAATCTTCTAAATATATTTTTAAATGAATAAATAATTTTTATTTTCATTTATTTCACAAATATTGGTATATATTTATACCCTTTTTCGAAAACCGCAGTTTTGCAAATCGGGCAGTTTTTGGGAAATATATTATTTTAATATTAAATTCCAAAAATAATATTTTATATTTTCTGAAATGTTACAATTATTTTTCCACATAGACGTAAATGTACCCATTTTGCTTATGTAATTGCTTATTTTATTGGTATTTATTAGTTATTTATTTAATCATTTGTTCACTTAATTATTTTCTTATTTATTAATTATTAAAAATTATTTTAAACATGCACACACACTAAATTTGTGTTAATCACAAGTTAGGTTATGTTGATACAAGTTTTATGCACCATGGCAACTTAAGCTAAGTTTTGTATCATGTTTTCTTTAAATAGAAGGTTCTAGGCTATTTTTAGAAAAGAGAAAAATGAAAATAAAAGGAAAATGAGGTATGGTGCATTAAATGCTAGGCATGGATGAGCCATGGCATGGGCATTCTCTCTCTCCCTCAAGAGGCAGCCACACCTTCTCCCTCTTTCTTCTTTCATGCTAAAATCTCTTTACCTCACAACAAGTTACCACAAATCACAACAAAACCCTTCTCTAATCACTTCAAAATCCTATTTTCAAAATCTTTTTAAGAAGTTCTTGAGGCAAGTCTTCACTTTGGATAGCAGTTCTGCTCAAGTAGGATCTTTTCCAAATCATTCTTGAGGTATAAAACCAAGTTTTAACTTTCTTAGCTAATCTTTACTTTAATTAGTCCTAATTAGATGTTTAAGTGGTTATTAATGCATGTTTAGGGTGTTTAAGTGAGGGTTAGGTTATGTTAGCGTTTTTATGGCTCATTAGGATAGTTAAGAGTTGATTAACACCTAATAATCTTTCTAATCCAGCAAGTTTTTAGCTTAGCACCTTAGCAAGGTTTTGGCAAGCATCAAACATGTTATTTTAAAATTTTGGGGTGCTAAACAAACCCTAACCAAGCTCTTAACTAGAGAATTAGGCTTAACTTGCATGTAAACAACTTTACATCTAAGAGAGAGGAATTACAACCTTTGTAGTTCATTCCTTCGCTTCATAAGCTCCGAGTAGTAGTCCCTTCGCCGCGATCCATGAACTTCCGGACTCTAGAGAGGCTCCACAAGTCGAATGATCCATGCTTGCTTGAAGTCTTCCTTTTCGAAGATGATCTACCTTGAAGAATCTCAAACTCAAGCTCTCACTTCTCTAATCAAGTATTAGTGAAGTGAACACCCTAATCTAAGTGGCTAGAATAGATGAGAATGATGAAGTGGGAATTTTGCACTCTTTTGTTTTCAATTTCTCACTTTAAATCATTACTTTACAAAAAGCTAGAAAGCTTTTTCAAGGAGGAAGAAGAAGAAGAAAGTTTTTGTGATGAATAATGAATATTGTTATGGTTACAAATGACAACCATGAGTTAATAATATCAAGGCTTTAACTCATGTAGAGAATGAACTAGAGTTAAGGGTTTCGTTTGGGTTAAATAATATCTTCACAAAATATCAAAGGAAAATGACAAAAGGAAAGCTTTATGAAGCTTCATGAAAAAGCTAACCCAAATCCAAACCCTAACTTTGTTTAAATTTTACAACCATGTTGCATTTGTAACCCTAACTTGTTACAATATTATATATCACATATACAATATCTTTTGTATCAAAAGAAAATAATACAATTAATATATATCGCATATACATTAATGTATTATCCAGTGAGAAAATAAATCAATAAAGTGAGTTTATATTAGTTAACGTAATGTAATATATCACATATATAATTATACATTAAATTATCGAATCAACACTTGATCCGACAATCCGGCTATGGTACATATAACCGACTAATATAACATGTACCAATTCATGGAATCAACACTTGATCCGAAGACCCGGCTATATCACATATACCCGGCTGATATCTCATATCGCGAGAATAGAATACGGTATCTCATATCGTATTATTTTCGGTCCCGCACATATAGAATATGTGCCCCTACTCCGTTTTGACTTAGCCAGGAAACCTCTGTGTAGAACTCTAAAGAATTGTCAATACGCCGGCAGTAGGTGATGATCATATCAAACACCCACAAGCTGCAAGCGGTCAGCTAAACGTAACAGCCACCCGTGCATTGAGCAATCAGAAGATCAACAAGCAAGCCTATACATTCTCCTACAAATCCAATCAGTAACACTCACGTACAGTCCGATCTTTTCGTCTGATATGTCGCAGATCTAGTCTAAGGGTGGTAAACGTCAGACCCCAGTAACCGATAAGTCATGTCGATGTAAGGCTCATAACAGGTTGAGAAACTACTGATAACACTTACCAGTAAATCTCCATATCAGCCCTGGCCAGGGACTTCCAGTTATAGCCAATAGAACACGACACAACATCAACTCCCTATACCGGGAGAGACGAAACCTCTCCTATCGTTCATTGCCTCCATATGATTTGGGACTGTACCCAAAAGTCACCGTTTTGCATGCTCTCTTGGACGTGGTATGGTGGAAATCAAAGCACAGTGGGAATCACACAAGACTCTATGACGATCTCGGGTCTACAGATTAACCTGTACCAGTGTCACCGGAGAACTGCTATCTGACGATAGGTATAATACCATCCAGGAGTTCTCGGCTAGTCCGTTCAGTGTACCCAGTCTCCACTGAGCACCCGTACACCATCTTTGATGTCCAACACCAATGGATATGGGATCATCCATCGCCCATCATATGGGTTAAGATGCGTGTACGCTAGTCTACTCTGGAGTATCGATGCCATGTCTCGATACACACTGGACTAGTAACAGTTATAAGATGTACTCGTTGACTACCCTGGCCCCACTAGTATGATCTCATCATAGTCGTGGTAGTCAAGTACATATCCCAAGGGCTTCATCAACATGTGATCACAAAACAGTATTTGTTTACACGTTAAGATAAAGTGAAACCAGATAGCATACTATCATATCGAGCAAGAAAGTCCTCTCTATATATATCCAAGCATCCATTATAATATACATCACATGTACAATAATGGCCTCTAGGGCATATACATAACTAACAATCTCCCACTTGCACTAAGGCCAGCTGTTGTAGTATCCCATACACAACATCCCGAAGAGTCTCTTAAATTGTATCTGAGGAATGGCCTTTATGAGTGGATCCACAGTGTTGTCCTTCGTATCAACTCTCCTAACCTCAATCTCCCGGCGATCAACTATCTCCCGGATCAGGTGATACCGCCTCAGAATATGTCTGGACTTCTGATGGGACCTGGGTTCCTTGGCCAAAGCCACAGCCCTATTGTTATCACAATACAGAGGTATTGGATACTCAATGGACGGAACCACACCAAGTTCACTGATGAACTTCTTTATCCAGACAGCCTCTTTGGCAGCATCGTTGGGAGCGATGTATTCAGCCTCCATCGTCGAGTCTGCCACGTTTTCCTGTTTAGAACTCTTCCAACAAACCGCCCCTCCATTGAGGGTAAAGACAAAACCCGAGTGCGACTTAGAGTCGTCCTTATCACTTTGGAAGCTCGAATCGGTAAAGGACTCCACCTGGAGTTCTCTGTTACCATACACCAAGAACATCTCTTTAGCCCTTCTCAAGTACTTGAGAATGTTCTTCACAGATGTCCAGTGATTCTCTCCAGGATATGCTTGATACCTACTTACTACACTTAGTGAGTATGCTACATCGGGTCTGGTACATAGCATCATGTACATGATAGAGCCTACTGCCGAAGCATAGGGTATCCCTTGCATGCGAGCTCTTTCCAAATCAGTCTTGGGAGACATCTCTTTGGAGAGAGTGAGTCCAGAGATCGTGGGTAAATTCCCACTCTTGGATTCTTATCACGACCCGAAAGAGCACGTGACTGGCATTTGAACCATATAAAGTCTATAGGACCTCATCTGATCCAAGTAAGCCAAAAGCCCAGAAATCTAAAACCATTTTAAGAAGTAAATAAGGAAAACTGGTTTTAAGAAGTAAAGAAATCATGTTTTGAAAATCAAAGTTTTTAAATAACTAAGCCGAATATGCATTTAAAAAAATGTAGTCCTTTCTGAAAATTTCGGCAGAGTTTCCTTTGTAAAAACTGGCCCCGAACGGGGTAGAACAAGAAATATATATATGAAATGATAAAAGGCATCCCCAAGCGGGAGCTAGCTCTTCGTCAATCGACGGTTATAACCATGCAAGAAATATTAATATACAACGCCAAAGGGCGAGGATCAAAACCCAAAAAAAGAAACTCAAAACAGCCGGAAAACCATAATACTACAAGCGCGACTCTAAGGTCGAAATAATACATCACTGCCTCTAAGTCTGAAACAATATACAAGTTTTGGTTGATGGAATTTCTAGATACAATGAATAATACATGTACAATGGCGGTTCTGATACAAAGAACCCACCTACCAAAGCAAGTCACCCATATGGAAGCAGTGTGCCAGAAATGCCGCTATGGAATCTGTACGGCAAAAACCTGCAAAGACTGTGGCACAACGGGGGTGAGTTGCCAACTCGTGAATAGAAAATATCTACGAGCAGAGATCGAATGTATGACCCATCCTAGATCAATACAATCAGATATATATAAATCTCAATATGAACAAGTCTGAAGCATGCTAAACTGGCAATGTAATCTCTATACATGAGTGTAGTGCCAAGTTCTCGTGCCAGTGCCTCAGGTAATAGCATATCATAAATGTGAGGTATGATCAATGTAATCAAATCTTCATGTACGTGCATCCCGTCCACTCGTCACCCAATAACAATAACCATCATGGATGTAAATATCATAAAGCATATGCACGGAAAAATATGAAGATATAAACCATCTGTGTCCCTCGCGACACGTCAAAATCATGGAACCGGAGTGCCTAGCATCGACACTCGAAAACATCATGAATGCTGTGCCCGGCATCGGCACGTAAATCCTCATATATCGGGCTCCATCGATCCGGATCAGCCCACGGGCTCCGTCTACGGAATCGGCCCTCGGCCCCAGCAGTACGCCCATATCCATCTATCGACTCTGGTCAGTATCCTCCGGATAACCGCCAGGTCCAACCAATCACCGGTAGGTAGTCGCCACCCTGCTAGGCTCATCGTCTACTCCACGAAAAACATTTCTTGTCCCGGGGAACCATACCGGGTCCACCATGTACCCGCAATCGGCCTCATCCGCCTCCTCGAATCGGGTTTCACATGTCGCTCTCAGCACCGAGAAAACACATGGTGGACGCACTGAAATATCATATCAAGGGTAACCGAGTTTTTAAAACAATTACATATTCTCTTTTGAAATACCCACGGTTCCCAAATCCCGAAATATCATGGAAACAACATATCTCAATGCGTATAATCAGAAAGCATGATGTATGCGACATGTAAAAGAAATGTAAGCATAACAGTATGTCATGCAAGGGTCATATCCTGAATGCAAAAGTACTACAGTGTAGTGATACGGCAATTATCGATGATGAAGTGTGTGAGCCGGCAAACAAGTGTATGTGGAACATACGCATCATCGATAATGGTGCTGGTGTTCTAGCAGCATGACTGTAATATATCAATAAACACCAGCAATGCAATGCAAATAGCATGAGTATGCGGATTCGAATAATCAACGCATCGGTACAGACTGTATCTAAATCAATATATCATGCCGCCTTGCCTTTTGAAATAAGACGAATCAAGGTTTTGGTAAAAGAAGGGCTACGGTGTTTTAAGAAAAGATGTGTCGTTTGAAAATATCCGTAGAATCCCTTTTTGCCTATCTTTTAAAATATCCCCGATTCGTTAGTTTTGAAATAGGTATGATTCGGGTCTAGTTTAACGCCTACTGTGCGAACTACGTACCCAACTATCAGTCAATCGGGAGGGGTATGAAAACCACCTAAATCTGAGTCAATATCACATAACAGGTATCACTACCATCATATCACATCTCAAATACGAACTCTGTCATATCGCCAAATCTGATGGCCTCAATCAAACCTCATCGACTTATCTCAATCCCACGTATCATCATCAATCCCGTATATGAACACATAGTCCCATACCCATGTGTAGATATACACACCTCCATATGCGCACAGATAAATGAAAGAATGTATGCAAGTATATGTGTACGTGTATGTGTGAGTGCAACCACTACTCTAGGGTTTCGCACTATACTAATCAAATACATCCTTATCATCAATAATTCCATTATCACCATCAATAATCCTAACAACGGATAATAAATATATGTGTGTATACGTATTCGTATATATCACCACGGACTGCGGGGGTGCTATACGCCATCCACCCGACTTCTCCCCGTAGATATAAATCTACACACCTCGCTTCTCATGTGCCGATGCCGATGTCGCCATCTTCATCTTCTTCGCCTCAGCATCACGTAGGGTACCTACAAGTATATCACAAACGCTAAAGCACATGAAAATCACATCGCAAAAACAAAACAGCACACGCTACTCGCATAGGTAAAAACCTATCGTCTCGCATATAGACACGATAAATATCCATTTGTCGTTGACGTCCAAACGCCACCCGACAGGAACGAATCACCAAATACCAAAATCCATGCTAAAACAAGTCGTAAATCATGCGTCAACATAGGAAAATCAACCCAGATTTTACCCTAGATGGAACTAGACAAAATTACACAGCCATGGGTTAAGACTACTGGAAATAGGGCCATGCACCAAAATAGAGACGGTTTCCTCCTGCTCTGGCCGCAAATTGCGGCCAGAAGGAATTAATTGGCAGCCAGGGTTTGGAGTTGGAGGCTAGGGTTTGGTGTGGTGGTTCCATGGTGCCTGCACATCTCACTGTCAACTCAATTTTATTTTAGGGTTCTCGGGGTGATAGCAGATTCCTAAATACGATCACAGATTCACAGTTTTTCCCCGACATCGTCTCATAAATCCATATTCTGTGTTCTAGTCTGTAGTTTGACCCAAATTAACATCACACCATGGGTTCTAAAGTCACCACAATCCTCAATTTCATCTTTAATTTCAAATCTCACAAAAACCCTAACTTGAAGTCTCCAAGGTCCACAAACAACATGATATCGATATGAAACTAGCATAGATCCATAAGGAAATTGAAATACTACTCTAGGGTGTAGAAATTACCTTCTTTGGCAACTCAAGAATTTTCTTGAGTTGCTCAAAGTCCTCAAGATCAGCTCTTGCTTAGTCCATTGTGTAGCTATTGAGCTTTGGAGAAACTTTTGTGAAATGGGAAATGGGTTTTGGGGTTGATTTAATTATGGATATAAGGTTTTTGTGAAGAGGGAGAGAGAGGGAGAAGAGGGAACAGGAGCAGCAGCAGCTCATGTTTGAAGAGGGGAGAGAAAATGAGAAGGGAATGATGGGAGTATGGTTCAAAAAGGTGAGGGTTGACTTGGTCTCTCTCTCTCATCATGAAGCCTCTTATTTTCTTTTCTTTTCTTTTTCTCTTCTCCCTTCCTTCTCACTCATGGAAAGCCCTAAGCAACCATATTGCCAAAACATGTAACGAGTATGGAAAATGATATGTGCACATTTTTGCACAAAAATGCCAAAAATCCGATTAGCGATTTTTAATCGTGATTAGCACTAATTTAGTATATAACTAATCATAAAAACTTCAAAATGGCATAATTCCATAAAATACCCTATTTTAGAATTTTCCATAATTTTTCCCCGTTTATTTGTATTTAACTATACTGGAATATTAAAATATTCATTAAAATAATATTAATTTATAAAAATTCCCAAAAATAATATTTTATTATTTTGAAAACGTTACAATCTACCCCCCTTAAAGAAATTCGGTCCCCGAATTTAAATTTAAACCCCCAAATACTAAAACATTTCGATACTAAGTCCAAGTCGTCGGGGCTCCGAAATCAGCAATACATAAAACATCATAGCGCAATGCATGCGCATGAGTACTGAGTAGATAACTCAAAAGCAAAACTCCGTCAAGTATCCCGCAATCATCGGATTCATGGGAAAGACACAAATGTCAAATCCAAAATAAAACCAATATGATATAGATTAGAACTATACATGTAGACATCCAATCTATACATGTGAATAGCTGATGTAAATGCATGCCAAATCTTTTTAAAGTCGTTGTGCGATGCGCATAACACTGCACAGTGGCGGACGTTTTTCATAAGAAAATAACCATCTATGTATATATCTTTTGTTTACTATGTACGTTCCGCCGTTTTGAAAACAATTTAGAAGGGTTTCCTTGTTTTTAAAACGTTTCGTGTCATATTGGACACGTAGGTATATATGCCGAGACTATAGCTCGCTTTTTGGAAATCTCTTCGATAACTATCAATGCATGCAAAATATATCCAGGTACTGTCCTCTGACTTGTCCTGCTCAGTACAAAATGAATATCAAGTATCATAAAAATGTACTGCTCCAAAAGGAATAAATCCTAAAAATGCACATAACACCACCCTGTGCGTCTGGTGCGCACTGAAATCAAAATCCATATATGTGCCATACATGTGCACAAAACAACATCTAGGTGCAACGGGTGTGCACGAAGTATCTGTCATAGGCAACGTGTGTGCCTGACAGCCAAATCAGGTGCATCTGACATGCACGAAAAATCTCGATTTAGTGCATCTGGTGTGCACCAAAATCGTATCTCAAAACATGTGCCCAACATGCGCGAAAATCCAAATCGGTGCATCCATCATGCACGAATGAAAATCTAAACCCCGCGCACTCAACATGTACGGAATCACGAAATCCAGTAGCAACGCCAAACATGCGTAAGTCCAATCAAAAGCACGGAGTGCAAGAATCAATCATCAATATCAGGGTCAAAATCGACAATATACAATGCGGCTCAATCAAAATCAGTTGTATCGCGATGGAAAATCTCACAACCGTATGCATCAGCGTGCACAAATCAAATCAAAATTCTAAAAGTGCATGAGAACTATGCTGGAAGCGTAAATCAAATCACTGCATAAGATAGGCGTGAAATCACAATCAATACCTCAAATGTAATAACTATGCGCAAAATATAAATACCCAGTGGGTGCATAAAAACAAATATCATGAAACTAATCCATCAAGACTAAATCATGCAAACAGAACGCCCAAAATACTGAAATCCAAGATGACAGATACGTGATAATCGAATCACAAAATCACAAATCATAAATACCGTCGTCGGTAGTTCCTCCTTCAAAGTCGAGAAGGTGTCGGTGCATCCAATACTAGCAGCGCAAGATATCTACTTGCCTCTTGCTCCCGGCCTGGCGTCCTCTGTCTCTGGGTCCTTATCTTCTCTGCGGATTACCTATCTCGTAATCAATCTGCTCATCAGCCCTGTCAGGTGTGCTAACGAGGACGATTCCGTTCTGTCACTTCTCTGGTCATCTCTTGATCAATCATTACGACTACTCATAAAGCGGCATGTCACTGGCGTCGGCCTCTGATTGTTTGAATGCATATCACACTTGATCCTGGGTGCAAATATCATTGCAGCAGTGTACAGGAAGGAATCCTGCTCAAGGTCTCTTCTAATCTCGCCTAAGCCAAACTGTACGGTGGCTGGTACTCTGGCATAATCTTTTCCCGCTCTCTGGACATCTGCGTCCTTAGTACAACATCTACTCGGAAGCTGGTTGCATCCCAGCGCCTCTGTATGCATATCAGGTCTCCGGTCTCGACGGAAAGTAATGACAGCTCGTCAGCGTCTCGCACGAACCTCTTGTCCCGCTTGTCTGTATCATCATCCACTTCGACGTCATGTCTCTATCTGCGCACTGCAATTTTCTCGGCTACGGTCCATCCGAAGTCCCTCACACGGACTCGAAATCACGAACTCGGTATCTTCATCACTCAGTAGAAGATACTAGCCGATCACGTCCTCAACGTGCGTATCGTATCTCTGATGTCGGCGGAGTGGAACGTCATCTCGTCGAAATCTCATGCGAACTCTTTACTCCACTCTGCTTCAATATCGACAGATTTGGACTCATCTCATCATGGCTACACGGACTGCGCTCCAACGGCTATGCTCGTATCTGGAGTCTCCCAAGCAGTGTCCCATCACATGATATCCGAATGATGTCGAATCGTCCGATCGACTCGTCAGAACCTCACAATCCCCCAAGAGCTCAACATCTCGGGTACAGTTTAATAGTATCGAGTACATACCACAGCATCGGTGGTCTAGCCGTAGAAGGGCAAACCCAAGCCTCACTAATGGCGCCGCGGAACTGCCGTAAACCCTAAGGTTCAAAGGCTTTCACACGGTCATTATGTCGAGTTAGGGTTTCATTCCTCTAGAGGGTCAATAGAATCGCTTGCATGTCTTTCCGAATACTTTAAACTTGGAAAATGGGTTCCTGACATTCGATTGTCTCAATCGACTCTCAACGAATCTGCGAGAAGTCGTCTCTAGCTGGAATCAATCTACCTGATGACCTCGCATCGGGGTAAGCGAATGAACCACATGTCCTAGTCATTCATCTCACCATCATCTCTCTAAGTATATGCTCAAGCTGCAGTAGCTCCAACATCTGGGGTGATATCTCGTTATTTGCAGCAACAATTGGCTCATTCGTCAGTACGCTGAACAACGCCTCAATCATCATGAATAAGAGATATATCAATGGTCATCACACCTGGCTGGCCTCTATCAGTGGCTCAATCCTCTGGTACCGATCGGTACGTCCGGAAAATCTCGTAAAAGCGATCTGTCCAATGCTCATGGCGCGAAAACACAATAAGACGACGCGTCAATATGCAATCATATGTCTTTAGAAACACGCCCTGGTCAGTCCTCGTCCACGACGAGCTCATGCTGACGCAATTCGAGCCGTAGCTCACTCTGCCCGTGCAATCATGGCAGCAAAAGTATAACCAGTCTCGATAAGGATAGATCATAGGAAGGAATATAATACTGTGTAAGGAAATGTACATCCTAAGGTTTCTTAAGCGGAGTGGCGTGTCGTAAATATGCCGCGGAACATACGTACGGTACGTCTCTCTACTCAAGCTACCTACTCCATCAACCAAGGGTCATCCTATGCGACGAAAGTTCGGGTATAATACCCCCTCGACTAAGTCTAAGTTCCGTAAGGTCAAGCCTAAGTTCCGTATATAGATAACGCCCAAGGCTCCACATAGTCAAACTTAGACTCAAACCAAGGTCAACCTAGGGCTATGATACCAACTTTGTCACGACCCGAAAAAGCACGTGACTGGCCTTTGAACCTTATGAAGTCTATAGGACCCCATCTGATCCAAGTAAGCCAAAAGCCCAGAAATCTAAAACCATTTTAAGGAGTAAATAAGGAAAACTGGTTTTAAGAAGTTAAGAAATCATGTTTTGAAAATCAAAGTTTTTAAATAACAAAGCCGAATATGCATATAAAAAATGTAGTCCTTTCTGAAAATTTCGGCAGAGTTTCCTTTGTAAAAACTGGCCCCGAATGGGGTACAACAAGCAATATATATATGAAATGATAAAAGGCATCCCCAAGCGGGAGCTAGCTCTTCGTCAATCGACGGTCACAACCACGCAAGCAATAATAATATACAACGCCAAAGGGCGAGGATCAAAACCCAAAAAAAGAAACTAAAAACAGCCGGAAAACCATAATACTACAAGCGCGACTCTAAGGTCGAAATAATACATCACTGCCACTAAGTCTGAAACAATATACAAGTTTTGGTTGATGGAATTTCTAGATACAATGAATAATACATGTACAATGGCGGTTCTGATACAAAGAACCCACCTACCAAAGCAAGTCACCCATATGGAAGCAGTGTGCCAGAAATGCTGCTATGGAATCTGTACGGCAAAAACCTGCAAAGACTTTGGCACAACGGGGGTGAGTTGCCAACTCGTGAATAGAAAATATCTACGAGCAGAGATCAAATGTATGACCCATTCTAGGTCAATACGATCAGATATATATAAACCTCAATATGAACATGTCTAAAGCATGCTAAACTGGCAATGTAATCTCTATACATGAGTGTAATGCCAAGTGCTCGTGCCAGTGCCTCAAGTAATAGCATATCATAAATGTGAGGTATGATCAATGTAATCAAATCTGCATGTACGTGGATCCCGTCCACTCGTCACCTAATGACAATAACCATCATGCATGTAAATATCATAAAGCATATGCATTGAAAAATATGAGGATATAAACCATCTGTGTCCCTTGTGACACGTCAAAATCATGGAACCGGAGTGCCCAGCATCGACACTCGAAAACATCATGAAAGCTGTGCCCAGCATCGGCACGTAAATCCTCATATATCGGGCTCCGTCAGTCCGTATCAGCCCACGGGCTCCGTCTACGGAATCGGCCCTCGGCCCCAGCAGTACGCCCATATCCATCTATCGACTCTGGTCAGTATCCTCCGGAAAACCGCAATGTCCAACCAATCACCGGTAGGTACTCGCGACCCTGCTAAGCTCATCGTCTACTCCACGAAAAACATTTCTTGCCCCGGGAAACCATACCGGGTCCACCATGTACCCGCAATCGGCCTCATCCGCCTCCTCGAATCGGGTTTCACATGTCGCTCTCAGCACCGAGAAAACACATGGTGGACGCACTGAAATATCATATCAAGGGTAACCGGGTTTTTAAAACAATTACATATTCTCTTTTGAAATACCCACGGTTCCCAAATCCCGAAATATCATGGAAACAACATATCTCAATGCGTATAATCAGAAAGCATGATGTATGCGACATGTAAAAGAAATGTAAGCATAACAGTATGTCATGCAAGGGTCATATCTTGAATGCAACAGTACTACGGTGTAGTGACATGGCAATTATCGATGATGAAGTGTGTGAGCCGGCAAACAAGTGTACATGGAACATACGCATCATCGATAATGGTGCTGGTGTTCGAGCAGCATGACTGTAATATATCAATAAACACCAGCAATGCAATGCAAATAGCATGAGTATGCGGATTCGAATAATCAACGCAGCGGTACAGACTCTATCTAAATCAATATATCATGCCGCCTTGCCTTTTGAAATAAGACGAATCAGGGTTTTTGGTAAAATAAGGGCTACGGTGTTTTAAGAAAAGATGTGTCGTTTGAAAATATCCGTAGAATCCCTTTTTGCCTATCTTTTAAAATATCCCCGATTCATTAGTTTTGAAATAGGTATGACTCGGGTCTAGTTCAACGCCTACTGTGCGAACTTCGGACCCAACTATCAGTCAATCGGGAGGGGTATGAAAACCACCTAAATCTGAGTCAATATCATATAACAAGTATCACTACCATCATATCACATCTCAAATACGAACTCTGTCATATCGCCAAATCTCATGGCCTCAATCAAACCTCATCGGCTCATCTCAATCCCACGTATCATCCTCAATCCCGTATATGAACACATAGTCCCATACCCATGTGTAGATATACACACCTCCATATGCGCACAGATAAATGAAAGAATGTATGCAAGTATATGTGTACGTGTATGTGTGAGTGCAACCACTACTCTAGGGTTTCGCACTATACTAATCCAATACATCCTAATCATCAATAATTCCATTATCGCCATCAATAATCCTAACAACACATAATAAATATATGTATGTATACGTATTCGTATACATCACCACAGATTGCGGGGGTGCTATACGCCATCCACCCGACTTCTCCCCGTAGATATAAATCTACTCACCTCGCTTCTCATGTGCCGATGCCGATGTCGCCATCTTCATCTTCTTCGCCTCAGCATCACATAGGGTACCTACACGTATATCACAAATGCTAAAGCACATGAAAATCACATCGGAAAGCCAAAACAACACACGCTACTCGCATAAGTAAAAACCTATCGTCTCGTATATAGACACGATCAATATCCATTTGTCGTTGACGTCCAAACGCCACCCGACAGGAACGAATCACCAAATACCAAAATCCATTCTAAAACAAGTCGTAAATCATGTGCCAACATAGGAAAATCAACCCAGATTTTACCCTACATGGAACCAGACAAAATTACACATGCCATGGGTCAAGACTACTGGAAATAGGGCCATGCACCAAAATCGAGACGGTTTCCTCCTGCTCTGGCCGCAAATTGCGGCCAGAAGGAATTAATTGGTGGCCAGGGTTTAGAGTTGGGGGCTATGGTTTGGTGTGGTGGTTCCATGGTGCCTGCACATCTCACTGTCAACTCAATTTTATTTTAGGGTTCTCGGGGTGATAGCAGATTCCTAAATACGATCACAGATTCACAGTTTTTCCCCGACATCGTCTCATAAATCCGTATTCTGTGTTCTAGTCTCTAGTTTGACCCAAAATAACATCACACCAGTGGTTCTAAAGTCACCACAATCCTTCATTTCATCATTAATTTCAGATCTCACATAAACCCTAACTTGAAGTCTCCAAGGTCCACAAACAACATGATATCGATATGAAACTAGCATAAATGCACAAGGAAATTGAAATACTACTCTAGGGTGTAGAAATTACCTTCTTTGTCAACTCAAAAATTTTCTTGAGTTGCTCAAAGTCCTCAAGATCAGCTCTTGCTTAGTCCATTGTGTAGCTATTGAGCTTGGGAGCAACTTTTGTGAAATTGGAAAAGGGTTTTGGGGTTGATTTCATTGTGGATCTAGGGTTTTTGTGAAGAGAGAGCGAGAGGGAGAAGAGGGAACAGGAGCAGCAGCAGCTCATGTTTGAAGAGGGGAGAGAAAATGAGAAGGGAATGATGGGAGTATGGTTCAAAAAGGTGAAGGTTGACTTGGTCTCTCTCTTTCTCTCATCATGAAGCCTTTTCTTTTCTTTTATTTTCTTTTTCTTTTCTCCCTTCCTTCTCACTCATGGCAAGCCCTAAGCAACCATATTGCCAAAACATGTAACAAGTATGGAAAATGATATGTGCATATTTTTGCACAAAAATGCCAAAAATCCGATTAGCGATTTTTAATCGCAATTAGCACTAATTTAGTATATAACTAATCATAAAAACTTTAAAATGGCATAATTCCATAAAATACCCTATTTTAGAATTTTCCATAATTTTTCCCCATTTATTTGTATTTAACTATACTGGAATATTAAAATATTCATTAAAATAATATTAATTTATAAAAATTCTCAAAAATAATATTTTATTATTTTGAAAACGTTACAATTCTTCCATACTAAACCTCTTTAGTATGGTGTCAATGTACCTAGATTGGGACAATCCTAGTATCCATCTAGATCTATCTCTATAGATCTTAATTCCCAAAATGCAGGAGACATCACCTAGATCTTTCATTAAGAATCTATTTGATAAGAAGAGCTTGACCGAGTGCAGCATAGGAAAATCATTTCCTATCAAGAGTTTGTCATCCACGTACAATACGAGGAAGACAACCTTACTATCTGCCACCTACTTGTATATACAAGGTTCATCTATGTTTTTGATGAAGTCAAACTCTTTGACTACTACATCAAAACATATGTTCCAACTCCGCAATACCTGCTTCAACCCATAGATGGATTTAAGCAGCTTGCATACCTTTCCGCTGCTCCCACTATCTACGCAGCCCTCTGGCTGAGTCATGTACATGCACTCTTCCAAATCACCATTTAGAAAGGTGGTCTTAGCATCCATTTGCCAGATTTCGTAGTCATGGTATGCAGCAATGGAAAGTAAGATCCGGATGGACTTAAGCATAGCCACTGGAGAAAAGGTTTCGTCATAATCCACACCTGGTCAATGACGAAAACCCTTTGCAACAAGTCTAGTTTTGAAAGTCTCAACTTTTCCATCTACACCAAGTTTCTTCTTAAAGATCCATTTGCTCCCAATGGGTTTTACCCCTTCAGGAGCAACTTCCAAAGTCCATACTTTGTTGGTGTACATGGATTCTATCTCAAATCGCATTGCATCCATCCATTTCACAGTCACCACTCGTGATGGCCTGCTCGAAACTAGTCGGGTCATCATCTTCCATGATGCAATTCTCGCTCCCACCATCAATGAGAAAACCACGGTATCTCTCAGGTGGATGAGGAACCCTACTAGATCGGCGGAGAGGCTAGGGTTCGTTGGGAACTACTGAATGCTCTAGTTCTACTAAATCTTCTGTTTCAGTATGTGTAACTGGAACTTCTTCCAGTTCTCCCTCCTTGCCACTAATTTCCTTTGCAAGAAATTCCTTTTCTAAAAAGGTGGCATGCTGAGCAACAAATACCTTTTGTTCTTCAGGATGGTAGAAGATATGTCCTTGTGAATGCTTGGGATATCCTACAAACTTGCACAAAAATGATCTTGCCTCGAGCTTGTCCGGATTTTGCCTTTTAACATAGGCCGGGAAACCCCATATCTTAACGAAATTAAGACACGGTCTTTTCCCCTCCCATATCTCATATGGAGTGGTAGGCACTACTTTGGTTGGAACTCTATTCAATAGGTATATGGTTGTCTCAAGCGCATACCCCCAAAAGGAAATAGGTAACTCAGAAGTGCTCATCATAGAGCGCACCATATCCAATAGGGTGCGATTCCTCCGCTCTGATACGCCGTTGTGCTATGGTGTATAGGGAGGAGTAAGCTGAGAGAGAATCCCATTCTCTTTTAGATAATCCCGGAACTCATTGCTCAAGTATTCTCCTCCTTGATCAGATCGAAGGATTTTAATACTACTACCCGTTTGGTTCTCTACTTCGTTCTTATATTCTGTGAATTTCTCAAAAGCTTCAGACTTGTGTTTCATCAGGAACACATGTCCGTATCTTGAGAGATCGTCAGTGAACGTAATGAAGTACGAGGAACTATTCCTGGCATGTGTAGACATGGGACCGCATACATCACTATGTATCAGTCCCAAGAGTTCTGTAACTCTTTTTCCGTGTCCACTAAACGGAGTTTTGGTCATTTTGCCTTTGAGACATGAATGGAAAGTTTCATAAGATGATAATTCGAACGTATTTAAATAACCATCTTTATTTAACTTAGCAAGTCGTATCGTATTGATATGACCAAGTCTATAATGCCAAAAGAAGGATTCGTTCATTTCTGAACTTTTCCTCTTGTGTGTGTTCTGTTTATTAAGAACCGTGTTTTGATTTAGAACGTATATGCCATTATTTAACGAGCCTGATCCAATCAACTTTTGATTTCGGAAGATGTTCATAACATTATCATGTATTACAAAATTATATCATTCATTACTTAATAAAGAAACTGATATAATGTTGCATATCATGTTCGGTATATAATAGCATTCGTTCAGAATCAATGTATTACCACTTGGTAATACAAGGTGATTTTCGCCAACTGCTTTGGCTGCAACATTTGCATCATTCCCTACTCTTACGGAATGATCACCCATTCCCAGTTCTCTAACTTTCTTTAGCCCATGCAATATATTGCATATGTGGGATCCTGATCCGGTATCTAATGCCTAGGATATAGAGTGAACTGAGAAACAGTTCTCGGTAACTAACACATCCGAAGAAGATACATCAACATGTTTATTCTTCGTTTGGGCGGCGTATGAATTCTGGTATTCCCCTATTTCCTGTTCAGTCTTATAACAATTATAAGAAAGAACGGTACCAATGTTCCCCTACTCAGTATAATAAGCAGGTTCGGTCAATACATCTATATTATTATCTTAATTAAGGCCTGACATGGTCGCTACCTGGAGAGAGAGAGAGTGAGAAGAAAAACACTTTAGCGTGCGCTTTTGCAAGATTAGATTGGTACTTTGAGGGAGGTTCCCCGTGCTTTCGCACGGACCTAATTAAAATAAACCCCGTTTTCTCAAAGGCATAACCCCATTAACACCTTTCTAGAAACCTACTTGATCGGCTGATTGTCCTGTGTAAAATTCTCCCAGGAGTAACTTTTACTCGCAGTGGGTATCGAGATCCATCTATCTAATAGAAGGTATGCAATCTCATTGCAAATTTCAGCACTTGAAATTCTCGATAATAGCATTTACCCCTGGCGTCCTATGACCTTGACGGAGGTCAACAAATCATAGGCTAATAGTCAAGTTCAACCCGTCATTTCCTGATTGAATTAAACACACCCGCACGACCCTTGACGGAGGTCAACAAGGTCGTACGACTAGCCTAAAACAATCGCATCACATGCTGCAGATAAATACTAGTCAGCTACCGCACACTACGTCTTGACGAAGGTCAACAAACATAGCACGAATACTAAGTAGGACTTATCTGAAATGACGGAGGGCTACACAGGTTTTTCTGAAAACCATGAGCGTAATGAACTTGATATCGTTGTAGAAACAAGTGATTTTGGAAAAGGAATATTTTTGAGGCTCTTCTAGTTTCGTTAAAGAGGTCACTCCCGGTGAAGGGATCTCGGCTCTTTCCTCATCGAATAAGGTGCAGGATATTTCATAAATACCGCTGTGCAAAGCAAGAACTATAGAAGCAATCAAAAACTAAACCGTGAGTTTGTAGCATCTGCTAGTTTTGCTAAAGAGGTCACTCCCGGTGAAGGGATCTCGGCTCTTTCCTTATCGAATAAGGTGCTGGATATTCTACAAGGAATACCTCTATGCAAATCAATAACTGTAGCTACCCTTTTTGAAAAATTTGATTCTACAACAACTTTTAGGTGTCTTTTCTTTTATTAATCTCAATAATAAAATCCATCATTTAAGCTTTCTAAGCATCACAAAAGAAACGAAAGCAGCAATATTTATATATCAACATATAGTATAAGCATTCGTCTCAGACAGTAATATGATCTCATCATAGAACATAGCAGCAGAAGTCAACATATGAAATATTGGATATATTAGAACATCCGTGTTTTATTTTGAGCCTATATAAAATACGAATTCCACAGTCGCGATGAATATCCAAACCCACATCCCTAGACCCCTACGAGAGCGGCAAGCAACCCTACCAATTCTAGGGTTAGGAGACCCGGTCTCGACTCTTCGAAATAGCCTCCCACTGGACCCTAGAACCCGGTTACTTATGCTCTCCGCCTTGGGTCTATCCTAATGCGGAAAAGTAAATAATATGCAATGGTGACATCATCCTCAACCCGGAAGTGCCCCAATAAAAGAATATTACATACAAATGAATTTTATATGAATGAAAAAGAAAACTCCCATCTCACATGAAACCCCCAGCTATTCAATACACAACGATCCAATATAACATATCACAGCAACACATAAACATCACAGATAACTAGGCGAAGTTAGATAATTCGACAGACACAACGAATTCACAAAATACCCCAGTGAGCTCAACACTTGAGCAGAAAAAAAAATTCCCAGTAGCATGCCCTAGAACCTATGGACCGTCGCTGAAGTGCCCGTCCCAAGCCTCCACAGTGGCGCCGCGGTTACGCGGTCACTGTAGCGAGTTAGGGACACTTTCTTCAGGTGGGTCCATAAAATTCCCTGCATGATTTTCTGAGTATTTTTAATAAGAAAAATGTCAACTTTTTGAAAAATTTCCAGAAAAGGGGTCATTTCGGGGTTTCGGAGTTCTCGATCGGACTTCTAATTTCGTCTAGACAACTCCTAATGCTCTAGCTTGGCTCTGTTTTCACTAATGTAGTATTAGCTTAGCACCTTAGCAAGATTTTGGCAAGCTTCAAACATGCTACTTTAAAATTTTTTGGGTGCTAAAAAACCCTAATAAAGATCTTAACTAGAGAATTAGGGTTAACATGCATGTAAACAACTTTACATCTAAGAGAGAGGGATTGCAACCTTTGTAGTCCGTTCCTTCGCTTCATAAGCTCCGATTAGTAGTCCCTTCGCCGCGATCCATGAACTTCCGGACTCTAAAGAGGCTCCACAAGTCGAATGGTCCATGCTTGCGTGAAGTCTTCCTTTTCGAAGATGATCTACCTTGAAGAATCTCAAACTCAAGCTCTCACTTATCTAATCAAGTATTAGTGAAGTGAACACCCTAATCTAAGTAGATAGAATATATGAGGATGATGAAGTAGCAATTTTGCACTCTTTTGTTTTCAATTTCTCACTTTAAATCATTACTTCACAAAATGCAAGAAAGCTTTTTCAAGGAGGAGGAAGAAGAAGAAAGCTTTTGTGATGAATAATGAATATTGTTATGGTTACAAATGGCAACCATGAGTTAATAATATCAAGGCTTTAACTCATGTAGAGAATGAACTAGAGTTAAGGGTTTTGGTTGGGTTAAATAATATCTTCACAAAATATCAAAGGAAAATGACAAAAGGAAAGCTTCATGAAGCTTCATGAAAGAGCTAACCCAAAAGCTAACCCAAATCCAAACCCTAACTTTGTTTAAATTTTACAACCATGTTGCATTTATAACCCTAACTTGTTACAATATTATATATCACATATACCCGGCCGATATCTCATATCGTATTATTCTCGGTCCCGCACATATCGCATATGTTCCCCTACTCCGTTTTTCCTGAGCCAGGAAACCTCTATGTAGGACTCTAAAGAATTGTCAATACGCCGGCAGTAGGTGAAGATCATATCAAACACCCATAAGCTGCAAGCGGTCAGCTAAACGTAACAGTCACCCGTGCATTGAGCAATCAGAAGATCAATAAGCAAGCCTGTACATTCTCCTGCAAATCCAATCAGCAACACTCCCGTATAGTCCGATCTCTTCGTCTGATATGTTGCATATCTAGTCTAAGGGTGGTTAATGTCAGACCCCGGTAACCTATAAGTCGTGTCGATGTAAGGCTCATAACAGGTTGAGAACTACTCATAACACTTACCAGTAAATCTCCATATTAGCCCTGGCCAGGGACTTCCAGTTATAGCCAATCGAACGCAACACAACATCAACTCCCTATACCGGGAGAGACAAAACCCCTCCTATCGATCATTGCCTCTATAAGATTCGGGACTGTACCCAAAAGCCACCGTTTTGCATGCCCTCTTGGATGTGGTAAGGTGAAAATCAAAGCACAGTGGGAATCACACAAGACTCTATGACGATCTCGGGTCTACAGACTAACCTATACCAGTGTCACCAGAGAACTGCTATCTGACGATAGGTATAATACCATCCAGGAGTTCTCGACGAGTCCGTTCAGTGTACCCAGTCTCCACTAAGCACCCGTACACCATCTTTGATGTCCAACACCAATGGATATAGGATCATCCATCGCCCATCATATGGGTCAAGATGCATGTACGCTAGTCTACTCTGGAGTATCGATGCCCTGTCTCGATACACACTCGACTAGGAATAGTTACAGGATGTACTCGTTGACTATCCTGGCCCCACTAGTATGATCTCATCATAGTCGTACTAGTCAAGTACATATCCCAAGGGCTTCATCAACATGTGATCACAAAACAGTATTTGTTAACGCGTTAAGATAAAGTGAAACCAGATAGCATACTATCATATCGAGAAAGAAAGTCCTCTCTATATATATCCAAGCGTCCATTATAATATACATCACATGTACAATAATGGCCTCTAGGGCATATACTTAACTAACAACTAAAATACCATATTGTTTCAATCTAGTGTTTTAAATCGGTTTTTAATCAAGTTTTATGATATCTAAAATTTGTTATCATTTCATCAATCTATTATTAAATCAAACAACATTGTGATATTTTTCTAAGAGCCCTGAGATTACCACTAAAACCCAGACCCAAACTTCCCCACTTCGACCGGAGAAAATCCCTATTTTGCCGGCGCCGCCGGTCCTCCTATGGCTTTGGGTGTTGAGGTTTTGTAGGTTGCTCTCTGTGTATATTTTAGGATATTTGGTATTGTTTGTTTTTCCTAGTTCAGCTTCACGTAAAATCTAGGACCATTTACCGTTTATGAGAGTGTGTTTTTATAGTACGATATGCACAATTCGATTCTAAATGTGGCGTTTGCCGTGTATAGCAGCCTTTAGGTGTGGTTTGTGACGTTGTTGCACACGTTTTGTGCACTAAGTGCACAAGTGTTTAACTAGTGCGCGTTAGTTGCTTCGTATCATTTTTTCTTCGCGTTATATCGAATATTTAGCCTTATGTATTAGTTTTGTGCGATTCTAAGATCGGTTGCGGAGACGTCGGACGCGACAAGGAAAAAAAAGGCAGTGATTGGATCTGATTAGCCGAGGCGTCCGGTGAGTAGATGTACACATCTATGGTGAAATCGCTTGGATGGCGTAAAGCGCCCGATAGCTAGGATTTACCTATAGATCTTGTTTTCATATGCATATATCATGTCCATATTGCACTTGCATCATTATATATATTGATATTATCACCTAGGACATGCGCACCATTACCGATGATTCATGCTTCACGTACACTATTTTATGTGAACACACGCCATTGGTAATTGCTATGTCACGAACACTATATAACTTGCTTAATAATCGGTAATCTTTGCATTGCATCATCATTGATATGTAGCTTTCAAGTTATTTAGCTCATTTCACCCTTATTGCTATGTAGTCACCAAGTCAGTCATCATCATCGCATCATATTGATATCATGGACATTCATCGTCATCTACATATTCATATATTGTGATTTCCTTAGAGATTTCCTTATTCATGAGATTTCTGCATTTGGGGAAAACTGCAAAATGACTTTTATTAACTTATGATCATTTTAAAATAGAAATTGCGGTTTTCTCGTAATATGATGTGTGTGGCGTCCACCATGATATTTTCTCGGTTTTTGAACTATGTGTATAAACCCGATTCGAGAAGAGAGGAGGCACCGTATGCGGGTACATGGTGGACTCGGTAAGGTACCCCGGGGAAAAAGATACAATAGATAGACGTTGATCCTGGCAGGGGAGCACTACCTACTGGTTATTATTGGCTCGGCGGAGATCCGGAGGATACCGACCGGAGTCGTGTGATTTGACAAATTTGAGGGCCGATTCTAGAGACGGCACCCAAGATATATATATATATATATATATATATATATATATATATATATATTGTGTCGATACTTGACACGGATTTCTGTCGATTTCATTGATGATATTCCAGTTTTATAATACTAAAATTTTTACTAAGATAAAAACAAAGATTTTTCTTATACCAGATATATCCAGATTTCGTGTTTGATCATTCATTCATGTCGCATTCATACTAGCATATTCATATCCTAGTTATATACATAGGGTGTGACGCATTTACGTGCATACTTGCGATGGCCTTATTAGATGTTACTTACTACTCACGAGTTGGCAACTCACCCCCATTGTGCCATAGTGTCTTGCAAGACTGATCCGTCAGCATAGTAGTGGCGGGCGCACTTCTTCTTCTGCTTCCTTTTATTTCAACTTGCGGTTTTGCTTGTAGGTTGGTTTGCGAGGATATTCTTTTGTTCCCACTATGTATATTTACATTGTATCTAGTACACTTCATCTACCATTTCTACCATTTGTATATGTGACCTAGAGACTGGACAGTGAGGCTTGTATTATTTTGTTATCTGGTGTGGAGCTCGTATGAGCCGACTTTTATGCTTTTATTACTTCTTGCTTTTATATGGTTTTCCGTATTATTATGATATATCTTGCATGTGATTGTGTTCCTCCATTCGGCGAAGAGCTAGCTCCTGCTTGGAGATGTCTTTATTCATTGCTTATACATATTCATGTTTTGTACCCGTTTTGGGGCCTGTTTTTACAAAGGAAACTCTGCTGAAATTTTTCAAAAAGACTTGAGGTTTTTAAGCGATTTCGGTGTAACTCTATTTTGTTAAAAATCAACCTTTTAAAACTAAGTATTCTTCACTCTAATTCATTAAACGGTTAAATTTTTGGGCTTTTATTTGCTTAGATTACGTTACGCCTCTAGACGTTGCGTGATATAAGTGCAAGTCACATTCCACACATTCGGGTCATCACATTGAGCTTAGGGTAGGAACAAAGTGTTAGATATATGTATGCCCTAGAGGCCATTATATGTATAGTGGATGCTTGGACATGTATATATGGATTTAGATGACTTTCTTGCTCAACATGATAGTATGCTATCTGGTTTATTTTATCTTGACATGTTGATTTGATCATACTTTTATTCATTTGCACATATTGATAAAACCCTTAGGATATTTGCTTGACTACTGTGACTATGATGCGGATCATACTAGTGGGGTATGTGTAGTTTATAAGCATATCCTTGAATTGTTCCTAGTCGTGGGTGTATTGAGACGGGGCATCGATATTCCAGAGTAGACTAGCGTATACTATTCTTGTCCCATATGATGGGATATGGATGATCCCATATCCATCTGGTGAGGTGACAGCAAAGATTGTATGCGGGTGCTCAGTGGAGACTGGGTACACTGAACGGACTCACAGAGAACTCCTATATGGTATTATATCTATCGTCGGATAGCAGTTCTCAGGTGACACTGGTACAGGCTAGTCTGTAAACCCAAGATCGTCATAGAGTCTTGTGTGTCCTCCTTATAGGGTTCCTAGGCACACCCATGAGGTTCAACAAGGCATCAAACATGTCCAATTCAAATTTTATGTGCCGAGAAACCCTAATATAGATCGTTAACTATAGGTGTCACGACCCGAAAGAACGGAACATGACCGGCACTTAAACTACGAACGTCTCGAGGCGTACGTAATCTAAGTAAACCGAAAACCCAGAAATCCAAACCAAGAAAAGTAGTAGAGTGCAGGAAAAACCAACTTAAAGCAAGTAGTTTCAAAAGCATAAGCTGAATTATGCGGTTTTAAAAACATCAAAAATTTACTGAAAATTTCGGCAGAGTCTCCTTTGTAAATACTGGCCCCCAAACGGGATACAACATGAATAGTATACGAAATCAATAAAAAGGCATCCCCAAGCGGGAGCTAGCTCTTCGTCTATCGACGGTCACAACCACACAAACAATATAATATACAGCGCCAACGGCGAGGATCAAAACTCAAAAGGAAACTCAAAACCACCAGAAATATAACGAGCGACTCTAAGGTCGAAAGAATAACCAACACTGGTCTCTATCTCAATAAATACATATTTGGTTGATGGAATTTACTAGATACAACTGAATAATATCATACAAGGTAAATAATGGGGGTATGATACAAGTAAACCCACCTACTAGCAAATCACCCGAATGAAACTATGCCCGCAAAGCCGTAAGGAAACCTGTACGGCAAACCTGCAAGAAACTGGGGTACAACGGGGATGAGTTGCCAACTCGTGAATAGAAAATATCTACGCACAGAAATCGCATAAATAACGCAATCCTAGGTCAATGATCATAATATATCCTCAAATATCTGTATAACAGGCAGCCTATGACAATGTCTAGGGTAATATCTAACCCGAGTGTAATCACATGTGCCCGTGTCAGTGCCTCAGGTAGCAATATATCATATGAGTGAGGTATGAATGCATGAAAACAGCATACATGTAAATGAAGAAACTGTTTTCATAAATTAGTGAGATTTCCTTTGTATTTATTCCAAATGAGGTATCATAACTGAAATCAGCACCAATGGTGTCTAGCATCGACACAAAACATAAATCTCAATGTCTCAAAATCTCAATATCTAAATCACAATATCTAGGGCGCCGCCAGTCCAGACCGGCCCCTACCATCCATCTCAAGACCACGACGGTATCCTCCGGATATCCGACGCGTCGGGTAATATCACCGGTAGGTAGTCTCCCCCTGCCAGGCTCATCGTCATCACCACGAGCTTCTTTCCCCGGGGTACCTTACCGGGTCCACCATGTACCCGAAACGGTTCCTCCACTCCTCGAACTCGGGTCTCACATGTCGCTCTCAGCACCGAGAAAACACATGGTGGACGCACTGAAATATCATATCTAGGGTAACCGGGTTTTTAAAACAATTACATATTCTCTTTTGAAATCTCCACGGTTCCCAAGTCCAGAAATATCAAGGAAATCCGAGTCCAAAACCTCAATAGCACATAAACTAGTGAATAAAGGCATGAGAATCCATGCGTGCGGTATAACAATGAATAACAATATGCATGAAGTAGCAAGTAATAACTGAAATGTCTAATGTGGCATATAAGGAAAGTACACTAATATCATGTCAAAACTACTAGCTAACAAGCTAAGTCAAGCAAATATATTCTCTAAAGTGTACGTGACATGGCAATTACCGATGAAGATGTGTGTGAGCCGGCAAGTAGGTGTACGTGGTACATACGCATCATCGGTAATGGTGCTGGTGTCCTAACAGCATGATATCAATAATGGAATATGCAGCACAATAAGTATGCGAGGCAGAGCGAACAGCAATAATGTGCGGGAGCTGAATACTAGACACAACGATAACTAATCAGCAATAATCTAATATAAGTCCTACAAATGGTGCCTTTTGAAATAACACGAATCATGGGGTTTTGAAAATAGGGGCTACGGTGTTTTTATGAAAAGATACGTCGTTTTTTGAAATATCCGTAGATTCCCTTGAGCTGTCTTTAAAAATGCCCACGATTCGTTAGTTTTTGTAATAGGTAAGAAGTCTAATCTAATCTAACAACTACACTAAACTATACGGCTGAACTAACAAGCCGGACTACAGGTAAGGAAACCGCCTATCATCTGAGTCGATACATATACATACCTGTATATGTATAGTCGGTGATCCCGCCTCAATAATATCATATCCGATACCATATCTATAATCAGGCATCCCAAGTCAAGAGTGCGGATCAATCATCAATATTGCTCATACGTAAATCCGTCGTACGGCATCCCAATCTGGGTACGGGTCAATATCACATTCATCATACTATTCACCTGGTATCCTCTTTATCAAATATCATGATCGGGGTACTGATCTACGTCTAGTACCATACTGATACCGCCTACGTGTGCATGGACATATGTGAAACACTACATCAAGGACCCGCTACAACGTCATGTCGTATCTAAGATACGAACCCTGCTATATCACCGATCTCACGGCCTCAAATCAAATCTCATCGACTCAGCTCAATCCCAAGTATCATCCTCAATCCGTATGTGAACACATAGTCCCATACCCATGTGAACACATAACCATAAAGAATCCCATGAGCACATATCAATAGGAATGTATGCAAGTATGTATGTGTGTATGTGTAGTGCAACACTACCCTAGGGTTCGCAACACTAAAAAAATAGTCCAACACACCAATATCCATCCTAAGCATCGTTATTAATCCTAAATAACATATAATAAATGTTGGTGTGTATACGCATCCGTATACACCACCACGGACTGCGGGGGTGCTATACGCCATCCACCCGACTTCTCCCCGTAGATATAAATCTACTCACCTGGTCCTCGCTAGCCGGTGCCGACGTCGCCACGCACTTAATTGTCGTCTCGAAGTCCACATGGGGGTACCTACATATCATAACGCACCATATCTCATTAAAATCCGACTCATGATCAAAACGACGCACGAATCCCACATAGGTCAAAACCTATGGTTGCTTTCACAAATCAACCCAAAAACCCTCGACGTCGGCGTACAAACGCCAAACCATCGAGAAAAACCCAAATACACTCATTTGCACATTCACGAACACTAATTTTAATATAAACTAGGTTGAAACTCACAAAAACGCCAATTTCACTCAAAAAGTCATTTTTCCGAAAATCTAGCAAGCACAATTCGCCGTTTTTGTACAAAACACGATGTTTAAATGAATGTAGCGGCCAATATATTTATTAAATATCTTAAACAAGTCATAAAAACCATTTCCATAATTTAAACTCATAAATTTGCATAATTTCCAAAATCCTAGTTTGCAAAATATCAAATTTAACACCCTTTAAAGCAAAATTCACAATTCATCAATTAAGCTTCGTTTTGCATGAACCAAAGTCATTAAACCACTCATTATAATAGTTATAATGACATGAACACTTAATTATATTTTAATCTAAGCATTTGATAATTTTTCAAAAACTCTAGTTAGCAAAAACAAAACTTAATTTAGACATTTCCATGCAACAATATGAAATTTAACTACTAAATTACTTTCTACAAATTCTAAGATGGTAAGCTACCCATCACAACCATACACCAATTCACAATAACCTAACTTGCATTCAAACCCTTTTCTTGAATTCCAAAACGTGCAATTAAACTCACGTATCCAAATAACACTTAAATAAATTAGCTTAAGAAATTAGTAACAATTTAAGCAACAAAAATGTTTAGAAATATACCCAAAAGTATATGAAGATCCACAAGCATCCATGGCACTCCAAAATGCTCTCTTTTCACAAGGATCCATGCTTGAAATGCTAAGGAATAATGGGTAAGTGTTGGATTTGGAAAAAAGCTTTGAAATTGTATGGATTTTGAAGCTTTTTTATGGATTTTTGAAGCAAAAATGGAGTGAGAACTTGGGGGAGGGGGGGCTGCTGCTCTATGGATCAGTTTCGGCCAGATTTGAAGGGGGGGAGGGTGAGTGAGGAGAGAGAGTGAGGTAGGGAAAGTTGTTTCAAGTCAAAGTCAACTCAAAATATATCATTTTCTACTCTTTTCTTTTCTTTTCTTTTCCTTTTCTTTCCTTTGCAAACCAAGTGGGGAAAAAGTGAGGGCTGCTGAATTTGGCTAAGGGGAGGAGTAAGTGGGGGTGTGGGGGTGTGGGCACGGGTGTGGGGTGATGAAAAATGATAAATACAATACCCCAAACATCCATTTACGCTAAAAAAAAGCATTTTTTCTTCAATAATTTCTAAACAGTTTTGGCAAATGATTTCGTTCCAAAAACCACATGATAAATTTTTATTTAATGTTTTATGATGCACAAAATTTGTTTCAACTCATTCCAATTTGTAATTTTCCCTAATTAAATGTATTAGTGACGGCTTAAAATAATAATAAAATAATATTTTTTTCAGAAAATTTGAAATTTCACCAGCGGCTCAATAAACACCAAATAATAGCAATTACATAGCTAGAATATGTATATTTAATTTTTATAATAAGATATTTGTATTTTGACTTTTTACAGAAAACCCCTTTTATTTTACCGATTTTTTCGAAATTTCACCGAAACGATTTTCAAAACGCTACAATCTTCCCCCCTTAAAGAAATTCGGTCCCCGAATTTAAATTCAAACCTCCCCAAATACTAAAACATCTAAGAAAAACCATTAAGTCGTCGGGGCTCCGAAACTGTAAATACATAAAACAAATCGTAGCGCAGTGCATGCGCTTGAAAAAAAAAATGAGTATATAACTCAAATCAAAACTCCGTCAAGCATCCCACAATCATCGGAGTCATGGAGAAGATATCAATGCCAAATCCAAATCAAACCAATATGATATAACTCGAAACTATACATGTAAACATCGAATCTATATCTGTAAGTATCTGAAGGAAATGCATGCCAAATCTCTTAAGTCGCTGTGCAACGCGTATAACACTGCACAGTGGCGGACGTCTATCATAAGAAAATTGCTATATACATATATACCTTTGTTTGAAATGTACGTTCCGCCGATTTAGAAGGGTCTCCTTGTTTTAAACATTTCGTGTCATATCAGACACGTAGGTAAATACTGAGGCTATAGCTCGCTTTTTGGAAATCCCTTCAATAACTATCAATGCATGCAAAATATATTCAGGTACTGTCCTCTGACTAGTCCTGCTCAGTACGAAAATATATAGCAATATCATAAAAACGTACTGCTCTATAAGAAATCAATCCCAAAATATGCACATGAATACTACGTGCGTCTGGTGCGCACGGAAATTAAAATCCATGAATGTGCCATATATGCGCACAGAAACAACATCTAAGTGCATCGGGTGTGCATGAAACATCTGTCGTAGGCAACATGTATGCCTGACAGCAAAATCAGGTGCATCTGACATGCACGAAAAATTCTCAATTTAGTGCCTCTGGTGTGCACCAAAACCACCCTTCAAAACATGCGCCCAACATGCGCGAAAATCCATATCAGGTGCATCCAGCGTGCACGAAATCATGAAATCCAATATCAAGCACCGAACGTGCGCAAAATCAATCAGGTGCACAAGGTGCACAAAACAAATATTGAGTATCACAATCGAAATCGAAGTCCAGTGCATCTAAGTGCACAAAAGGCGTATCACTGCACTGCAAGCATATATAAACTATACAGAGTGCAGGAACCAAATCGTGTGCGTGCATATGCACAAAATCAACTCAAATGTCTAAAACCGTAAAATCACAAATATGTGAAACTAAAGCACGAAAACGATATCAAGTGCAACACTGTGCAAAGATCATAAATCCTCAATCATCAAAATTAAATCATACGAATAAATCACCCAAAACATCGGAATCAATAATGGCGGAATAGTACTGCTCCAGCGCATCCTCTAAGAATCTCGTCCAACTGTCGCGGTCACTAGTGGGACGTCTCGTCGATGATCATGAACTCTGTCCTGCTGGTGTGCGTAACCATGACCACTCCTGGGTCAAGGTCTTCACTGTGAATTACCAATCTTTCGGTCCATCGGCTCATCGGCCCTGTCGGGTGTGCTAACGGGGATGATCCAGTTCTGGCACGTCTCTTGTCATCTCCCGGTCAATCATCACGACCACTCGTAAGACAGCATATCACTGGCGTCGGCCTCTGGCTCTTTGAATGTACATGACACCTCTGATCCTGGGTGCAAGTATCATTGCAGCAGTGTCCTGGAAGGAATCCTGCTCACGGTCTCTTCCATGTCTCGTCTCTGCCAACTGTCCGGAAGTCATTGTCCTTTCCTATATCTGCATCTTACTCTGGAACGACTGCATACTCATCGCGACTCCTTCTGGAAGGTAAGTCCAAGTACCATGCCTCGGCATGCGCATAGCATCTCTAATGTCGGCGGAGTGGAACGTCATCTCATCTAGATCTGGTGCGAACCTCTTACTCCACTTTTCTCTAATGTCGTCTGCTTTGGACTCGTCTTGTCGCGGCTGCATGGACTGAGCTCCAACGGCTATCCTCGTATCGGGAGTCTCCCAAGAAATGCATCTCACCACCTAGCATCCGAATTGAGTCGAGCCATCTGATCGAGTCGTCAAAACCTCATAATCCCCCAAGAGCTCAACATCTTGGGCACAGTTTAATAGTATCGAGTACATACCACAGCATCGGTGGTCCAGCCGTAGAAGGGCAAACCCAAGCCTCACTAATGGCGCCGCAGAACTGCCGCAAACCCTAAGGTTCAAAGGCTTTCACACGGTCATTAAGTCGAGTTAGGGTTTCATTCTTCTAGAGGGACCATAGAATTGCCTGCATGTCTTTCCGACTACTTTAAACTTGGAATAATAGGTTTCCGACATTCGATCGTCTCTGTCGACCCTCACGTCTCTGCGTGAAGTCGTCTCTAGCTGGAATCAATCTATCTGATGACCTCTCATCGGGTAGGCGAACGAGCCACATGTCCTAGTCATTCATCCTCGGGTGACTAGCGACCTTCTATCATCTCTTAGTACAATCTGTACTGCAATAGCTCCAATATATGGGGCGATATCTCGTCGCTCGCAGCAACAACTGGCTCACTCGTCTGCATGCTGAACGGTGCCTCAATATCAGGAGTAAGCAACACACCAACGGTCATCAAAATCTGGCTGGCCTCTATCATTGGCTCAATCCTCTATTGTCGATCAGCACCTCCGAGTAACCTCATAAAGGCGATCCGCCAATCGCTCGTAGCGCGGAAACACAGTAAAAAGACACATCTCTGCAATTGTGTGTCGCCGGAATTTCGCCCTGGTCAGTCCTCGTTCGTGACGAGCTTGTGCTGACCGCAACTCTAGCCGTAGCTCTCCCTGCCCGTAACCGTAGCAGCAAAACCAAACTGGTACCGATGAGGCTAGATCAGGAAGGAATATAATACTGAACAAGGAAATGTACATCCTAAGGCTTCATAAGTGGAGTAGCGTATCGTAAATATGCCGCGGAACATACCAACGGTACATCACTCTACTTTAGTCACCTATTCCATCAACCAAGGGTCATCCTACGCTCCGAAGGTAAAACCTAACGCTCTGATACCAACTTTGTCACGACCCGAAAGAACGGAACATGACCGGCACTTAAACTACGAACGTCTCGAGGCGTACGTAATCTAAGTAAACCGAAAACCCAGAAATCCAAACCAAGAAAAGTAGTAGAGTGCAGGAAAAACCAACGTAAAGCAAGTAGTTTCAAAAGCATAAGCCGAATTATGCGGTTTTAAAAACATCAAAAATTTACTGAAAATTTCGGCAGAGTCTCCTTTGTAAATACTCGCCCCCAAACGGGATACAACATGAATAGTATACGAAATCAATAAAAAGGCATCCCCAAGCGGGAGCTATCTCTTCGTCAATCGACGGTCACAACCACACAAACAATATAATATACAACGCCAACGGCGAGGATCAAAACTCAAAAGGAAACTCAAAACCACCAGAAATATAACGAGCGACTCTAAGGTCGAAAGAATAACCAACACTGGTCTCTATCTCAATAAATACATGTTTGGTTGATGGAATTTACTAGATACAACTGAATAATATCATACAAGATAAATAATGGGGGTATGATACAAGTAAACCCACCTACTAGAAAATCACCCGAATGAAACTATGCCCGCAAAGCCGTAAGGAAACCTGTACGGCAAACCTGCAAGAAACTGGGGCACAACGGGGGTGAGTTGCCAACTCGTGAATAGAAAATATCTACGCACAGAAATCGCATAAATAACGCAATCCTAGGTCAATGATCATAATATATCCTCAAATATATGTATAACAGGCAGCCTATGACAATGTCTAGGGTAATATCTAACCCGAGTGTAATCACATGTGCCCGTGTCAGTGCCTCAGGTAGCAATATATCATATGAGTGAGGTATGAATGCATGAAAACAGCATACATGTAAATGAAGAAACTGTTTTCATAAATTAGTGAGATTTCCTTTGTATTTATTCCAAATGAGGTATCATAACTGAAATTAGCACCAACGGTGTCTAGCATCGACACAAAACATAAATCTCAATGTCTCAAAATCTCAATATCTAAATCACAATATCTAGGGCGCCGCCAGTCCAGACCGGCCCCTACCATCCATCTCAAGACCACGACGGTATCCTCCGGATATCCAACACGTCGGGTAATATCACCGGTAGGTAGTCTCCCCCTGCCAGGCTCATCGTCATCACCACGAGCTTTATGCCCCGGGGTACCTTACCGGGTCCACCATGTACCCGAAACGGTTCCTCCACTCCTCGAACTCGGGTCTCACATGTCGCTCTCAGCACCGAGAAAACACATGGTGGACGCACTGAAATATCATATCCAGGGTAACCGGGTTTTTAAAACAATTACATATTCTCTTTTGAAATCTCCATGGTTCCCAAGTCCAGAAATATCAAGGAAATCCGAGTCCAAAACCTCAATAGCACATAAACTAGTGAATAAAGGCATGAGAATCCATGCGTGCGGTATAACAATGAATAACAATATGCATGAAGTAGCAAGTAATAACTGAAATGTCTAATGTGGCATATAAGGAAAGTACACTAATATCATGTCAAAACTACTAGCTAACAAGCTCTAAGTCAAGCAAATATATTCTCTAAAGTGTACGTGACATGGCAATTACCGATGAAGATGTGTGTGAGCCGGCAAGTAGGTGTACGTAGTACATACGCATCATCGGTAATGGTGCTGGTGTCCTAACAGCATGATATCAATAATGGAATATGCAGCACAATAAGTATGCGAGGCAGAGCGAACAGCAATAATGTGCGGGAGCTGAATACTAGACACAACGATAACTAATCAGCAATAATCTAATATAAGTCCTACAAATGGTGCCTTTTGAAATAACACGAATCATGGGGTTTTGAAAATAGGGGCTACGGTGTTTTTATGAAAAGATACGTCGTTTTTTGAAATATCCGTAGATTCCCTTGAGCTGTCTTTAAAAATGCCCACGATTCGTTAGTTTTTGAAATATATAAGAAGTTTAATCTAATCTAACAACTACACTGAACTATACGGCTGAACTAACAAGCCGAACTACAGGTAAGGAAACCGCCTATCATCTGAGTCGATACATATACATACCTGTATATGTATAGTCGGTGATCCCGCCTCAATAATATCATATCCGATACCATATCTATAATCAGGTATCCCAAGTCAAGAGTGCGGATCAATCATCAATATAGCTCGTACGTAAATCCGTCGTACGGCATCCCAATCTGGGTACGGGTCAATATCACATTCATCATACTATTCACCTGGTATCCTCTTTATCAAATATCATGATCGGGGTACTGATCTACGTCTAGTACCATACTGATACCGCCTACGTGTGCATGGACATGTGTGAAACACTACATCAAGGACCCGCCACAACGTCATGTCGTATCTAAGATACGAACCCTGCTATATCACCGATCTCACGGCCTCAAATCAAATCTCATCGACTCAGCTCAATCCCAAGTATCATCCTCAATCCGTATGTGAACACATAGTCCCATACCCATGTGAACACATAACCATAAAGAATCCCATGAGCACATATCAATAGGAATGTATGCAAGTATGTATGTGTGTATGTGTAGTGCAACACTACCCTAGGGTTCGCAACACTAAAAAAATAGTCCAACACACCAATATCCATCCTAAGCATCGTTATTAATCCTAAATAACATATAATAAATGTTGGTGTGTATACGCATCCGTATACACCACCACGGACTGCGGGGGTGCTATACGCCATCCACCCGACTTCTCCCCGTAGATATAAATCTACTCACCTGGTCCTCGCTAGCCGGTGCCGACGTCGCCACGCGCTTGCTTGTCGTCTCGAAGTCCACATGGGGGTACCTACATATCATAACGCACCATATCTCATTAAAATCCGGCTCATGATCAAAACGACGCACGAATCCCACATAGGTCAAAACCTATGGTTGCTTTCACAAATCAACCCAAAAACCCTCAACGTCGGCGTACAAACGCCAAACCATCGAGAAAAACCCAAATACACTCATTTGCACATTCACGAACACTAATTTTAATATAAACTAGGTTGAAACTCACAAAAACGCCAATTTCACTCAAAAAGTCATTTTTCCGAAAATCTAGCAAGCACAATTCGCCGTTTTTATACAAAACACGATGTTTAAATGAATGTAGCGGCCAATATATTTATTAAATATCTTAAACAAGTCATAAAAACCATTTCCATAATTTAAACTCATAAATTTGCATAATTTCCAAAATCCTAGTTTGCAAAATATCAAATTTAACACCCTTTAAAGCAAAATTCACAATTCATCAATTAAGCTTCGTTTTGCATGAACCAAAGTCATTAAACCACTCATTATAATAGTTATAATGACATGAACACTTAATTATATTTTAATCTAAGCATTTGATAATTTTTCAAAAACTCTAGTTAGCAAAAACAAAACTTAATTTAGACATTTCCATGCAACAATATGAAATTTAACTACTAAATTACTTTCTACAAATTCTAAGATGGTAAGCTACCCATCACAACCATACACCAATTCACAATAACCTAACTTGCATTCAAACCCTTTTCTTGAATTCCAAAACGTGCAATTAAACTCACATATCCAAATAACACTAAAATAAATTAGCTTAAGAAATTAGTAACAATTTAAGCAACAAAAATGTTTAGAAATATACCCAAAAGCATATGAAGATCCACAAGCATCCATGGCACTCCAAAATGCTCTCCTTTCACAAGGATCCATGCTTGAAATGCTAAGGAATAATGGGTAAGTGTTGGATTTGGAAAAAAGCTTTGAAATTGTATGGATTTTGAAGCTTTTTTATGGATTTTTGAAGCAAAAATGGAGTGAGAACTTGGGGGAGGGGGGGCTGCTGCTCTATGGATCAGTTTCGGCCAGATTTGAGGGGGGGTGGGTGAGTCAGGAGAGAGAGTGAGGTGGGGAAAGTTGTTTCAAGTCAAAGTCAACTCAAAATATATCATTTTCTACTCTTTTCTTTTCTTTTCTTTTCCTTTTCTTTCCTTTGCAAACCAAGTGGGGAAAAAGTGAGGGCTGCTGAATTTGGCTAAGGGGAGGAGTGAGTGGGGGTGTGTGGGTGTGGGCACGGGTGTGGGGTGATGAAAAATGATAAATACAATACCCCAAACATCCATTTACGCTAAAAAAAGCCTTTTTTCTTCAATAATTTCTAAACCGTTTTGGTAAATGATTTCGTTCCAAAAACCACATGATAAATTTTTATTTAATGTTTTATGATGCACAAAATTTGTTTCAACTCATTCCAATTTGTAATTTTCCCTAATTAAATGTATTAGTGACGGCTTAAAATAATAATAAAATAATATTTTTTTCAGAAAATTTGAAATTTCACCAGCGGCTCAATAAACACCAAATAATAGCAATTACATAGCTAGAATATGTATATTTAATTTTTATAATAAGATATTTGTATTTTGACTTTTTACAGAAAACCCCTTTATTTTACCGATTTTTCGAAATTTCACCGAAACGATTTTCAAAACGCTACAATAGGATAGGCGAAAACAAATGCAAGTTAACAACTTAACTACAAGTGAAAGTGACTACAACCTTTGTAGATCCGGTCCTCCACTTCTTCAGCTCCGTGATGACGTCCCTCCGCTGCGATCATCGGGATCCCAGACTCTAGCGATGGTTTCGTCGGAGAAATGATCGGGCTAGGTCGTTGACTTCGATGCCGAAGATGATCTACGTCGAGGCAACTCAAACTCAAGCTCCATCTTCACTAAGTCATGAAACTTGTGAAGAAAACACCCTATACAACATGGCAAGTGGTAGAGGATGAAGAAATAGGAAGTGGGTTCACTTTGGATTTGGATTTCTCACTTGATTTCAACACTTGAAATTTTTCAAGAAAGGTTTCTTCACTTGAAGAAGAAGATGAAGAAGAAGAAAGAAAATGAATTATCTCAAAAATAAATCAAGTGAAGTCTTCTCATATTGAAACCGTGGGTGAGATTAACCTTTGTAGAGACTAAACTCAAGTTTAAGTTAAAGGTTAGGTTAAGGAAAATCTTATGTAAAACAAAATGGTGGACTTTGTCAAAGATGCTTGAAAGCTTCATGAAACTTCAAGAAAAGACAAAGTAAGCCACCATTTTATTTTACATAAATTAAATAAATTAAATAAAAAACTAAACCTTTAACTTAAACATGGTATAATCCATACACATACCCAAGTTTGCATGTATCATCAAACATGATACAAACTAGTGCACAAACATATATCACATATACAACTTGTGCAAATCAAATGAGAAAATCCATCTTAAGTGAACAAATACTAGTTAATGTAAAGTAATATATCAAATATATAATTATACATTAAATCATTAAATCAACACTTGATTTAATGATCCGGTCATTCTGCATATAACCGGCTAATATCAAGTGTATCAATATATCGAATCAACATTTGATTCGGTAACCCGGCTATATCTTATATAACCGTCCGATGATACAAATCGCGAGAATAGAATCCAGTATCACAAACTGGTATTATTCTCGGTCCCGCACATATCTCATATGCGCTCCTATTTCGTTTCGCTTGAGCCAGGAAACCTCTGTGTAGGACTCTAAAGACTCATCAATACGCCGGCAGCAGGTGTTGATCATATCAAACACCCACAAGCCGCAAGCGGTCTGCTAAACGTAATGGCCACCCGGGTATTGAGCGATTAGAAAATCAACGAGCAAGCCCGCTCACACTCCTGTGAATCCAACCAGTAACACTTACCGTACAGTCCGGTCTGTTCGTCTGATATGTCGTTGTTCATACCAGAATATTGCATTTTATACCGCTCATTCTTATGCTCGTTTGTTTATAGGTAGGTGCTTTTAATCCGTGTTTGCTACATATTTACAGATTACAGGTTTCCGGTACGAATATTGCAAATCAACACTAAAACTTCACAGTTACGTCAAAATACAGAACATCTGTCACAACAGATAAAAGCCGGGTTTCTGTCATCCGCATCCGTCTAGTACCGCTTACCAGTTAAAAAGGGCAGGACGAAAACAGTCGTCATTTCTGGTCAAGCGTGGGGCCCACTGAAGATATTCAAAGATGCGTGGGGCCCACTGAAGATATTCAAAGATGTGTGGGACCCGAGGGAGTAGAATGTCAAAAGTGTTGAAAAGTAAAAGCCATCAATGTTGACTCTGGAAACTGAGGAAATCGTGGAAAGAATTATGCAAATCTGTACATATGTAACAACAAAGGACACAAAACCAGGCAAGCCACCAAAAAACGACACCATAATCCCATCACATGGCCGCGGATCCGCGGCCAATAGGGGGTATTGGCCGCGCATCCGCGGCCAATAGTGCTCTTTGATTGGTCAATTTTTCCTGGTTGGTGGCACATGGTTTTCTGGTGGTAGTTGGCACATGGTATTTGCAAATCTCGGCCTATAAATAGCCCGGAGCAGAACCAAGAGAGGGACACTAAGTTTCATATGTAATTTTGAGAGAAGAAATTCTTACATTTGTGATATATTCGTGCCCCTTTGTTAAAATTCTTGTTCTTGGAATTTAGTTGAGTTCTTTGCCTTCCTCTAGTCTTGCAACTTCTATTTTTGAGCTTGCAAGATTAGATTTTGGTAGTTGAACTCATTTCATGTATTTTTGACCCGTTGCAATACATATTCAAGTTTGATTCCTGTAACTTTTGCTATTTTGTCAATTCTTATGATTATGCAGTGTGATATTCATATAATGATGTGTGAGTAGTTGCTCTTGGGCTACGGGGAGGTAGGATGTCGAATGACTGAACCTCCAACTCTTTCCTTTTTGATTCTTGCATCTTTTCACTTCTCTTCTTAACATCGCAAATTTATTATGTTTTGATTGATAGGGTATATTGTTTTGAATGATTGCAAATCAATCTTTAACATATATCCTATCCTTTCGTCACATTTTATTGTTGCTATGTTATGACTTGAAGACGGCATGAATACGGAATTAAGTTACTTGTTGAAATTAGCTAGATAGGGTATATAGCACTCTTGCATATAGTCTATACTTGCTACTTCACTTAACTAATTCCATATACATTCCATTATAAACCGCATTCTTGTTAGTTTCTGTTTTTCTACCCTTGATATCGTATTTCATCCCGAGACACGTTTCGGATAAATACGGCATACTTTCGATACTCAAATGGAAACCAAAAGAATGAATCTTGAATCAAAATGAAGAGTTGGGAGTAAAAGTCATATATCATTCCTACTAAACCTCAGCCCAAGTTTTCGTCTCATTACACCTTGTTCCTTTTTAGGGAGTACACTAAACGTGACAAAACACCATCTTCCAACCTTTGATCCGTAGCTCAATTTGATGTCGTGATATCCACTCCTTGTGGTTCGACCCGTGCTTGCCGGCTTGCTTCAACGCACCGTGCACTTGCGGTATTTTTAAAACTCGATACTCACGTCGTGCATTATTTTCCGACAAAAACCGACATATACGATATTGACCTTACTTTCCAAAAAGCACGTCACCGTGGGTTTCGAACAGTCGCATATCTCGCCTAGGGGTGGTGAACGTCAGACCCCAGCAGCTTGATAAGTCATGCCGATGTAAGGTCCATAACAAGCGTGAAACTACTGATAACTCTTACCAGCAAATCACTGCAACCCTGGCCAGGAATTTCCAGTTATGGCCAGTCGAGCATAGCGCAACATCAACCCCCAATACCGGGAGAGACGAATCCCCTCCTATCGCTCATTGCCTCCATGTGAATCGGGACTGTACCCAAAAACCACCTGTTTGCACGACTCGGTAGAGCCGTGGTAGGGTGGAAATCAAAGCACAGTGGGAGACACACAAGACTCTATGACGATCTCGGGTCAACAGACTAAGCTGTACCAGTGTCACCAGAGAACTACCATCTGACGTGAGGTATAATACCATCTGGGAGTTCTCGGCGAGTCCGTTCAGTGTACCCAGTCTCCACTGAGCACCCGTATACCATCTCTGATGTCAAACACCAATGGATTTGGGGTCATCCATCGCCCATCACATGGGTCGAGAAGATATACGCTAGTCTACTATGGAATATCGATTCCCCGTCTTGATATTCCCACGACTAGGAACATTGAAGGATGAACTCATGGACTACCCAGGCCCCACTAGTATGATCTACATCATAGTCCTGGAAGTCGAGTACACATCCTAAGGGCTTTATCAACATGTAACAGAGAGACAGAAAGTATACAAGTTAAGATAAAGAGAAACCAGATAGCGTACTATCATATCGAGCAAGAAAGTCATACCTATATATGTCCCAGCATCCACTACAATGTACATCCTGTGTACAGTAATGGCCTCTAGGGCTTACATATAACTAACAATGTCCCACTTGCACTAGGGCCATCTGTAGCAGTGGTTGCAGTATCTAATACTCAACCATCCCATAAAAGTCTCTCTTTGGGAAAAGGCCTTTGTGAGTGGATCCGCCGTGTTGTCCTCTGAGTCTACTCTCCTAACCTCGATCACCCTGGAGATCAACTATCTCCATGATCAGGTGATGCTGCCTCAGAATATGTCTGGGTCACTGATGGGACTGGGGTTCCTGGGCCAAAGCTATACTTCCATTGTTACACAATGGTAGGAACCTAGTTCATCTCATGAACTAATATACACCCAAACTGCCTCTTTGGTAGTATCTTTAATAGCGATGTTACCAACCTTTATCGTCTAGTTTGCCACGGTATCTAGCTTGGAACCCTTCCAACATACCGTCCCTTTACTGAGGGTAAAGACAATGCCTGCGACTGACATTCAGTCGTCCTTATCACCCTGGAACCTTTCCAGTGATTCTCCCCAGGATCGATTGATACCATCTCACTAAACCTAGTGAGAACCCTAACATCCATTTAGATCTATCTCATAGATCCAAATCCCAGGATTTAGCAGTATCACCTTTATCCTATTGGAGAATCCTTGTGATAAGAGGAGATTGACCGTGTGTAGTATAGGAATCTCTTTTTCTATCAAGAGTATGTTGTCCACGTACAATACGAAGATGACCACCTTACTCTCTACTACCGTTTTGTATATACAAGGTTTATCTACCATTTTGATGAAGTCAAACTTTTTGACTGCCACATCAAAACAGATGTTCCAACTCCGCGATGCCTGCTTTATTCTGTAAAGCAACTTGCACACGTTTCCGCTGCTCCCACTGTTTACGAAGCCTTCTGGATGTGTTCTTATAGACGTTCTCTTCTAAATCATTATTTAGAAAAGCAGTCATGGCACCCAACTGCCAGATATCGTAGTCATGGTATGTAGCCGTGGCAAGTAGGATCTGGATGGACTTAAGCATAGCTACTTGAAAAGGTTTCATCATTATCCACGCCTGGTCGATGACGAAAACCTTTAACATGTCTAGCTTTGAAAGTCTCAACTTTTCCATCTACACCAAGTAATCTTCTCATGATATACTTGCTCCTGATGGGGATTTAACCCTTCAGATGTAGCAACCAAAGTCCATACTTTGTTGGTTTATAAGGATTCCATCTCAGATCGATAAGCATCCAGCCATTCTTACAGAGTCCCACTCCTGATGGCCAGCCCGAAACTAGTTGGGTCATCATCTCATGATGCAATCCTCGCTCCCACTGTCATAGAGAAACCGAAGTATCTCTCAGGTGGGTGAGGAACCCTGCTAGATCGGCGGAGAGGCTGAGGCTCGTTGGAATCTACTGAATCCTTTGGTTCTACCAAATCATCAGCTGCAATTTGTATAGCTGGAACATTTCCAGTTCTACATAACAGACCTTGCTTCGAGCTTTTCCGGATTTTGCTTTTAGACATAGGCTGGACAACCCCAAATCTTAACTTACTTAAGAGATAGGCTCTTCCCATACCATATCTTATATGGAGTGGTAGGCACTGATTTGATTCGAATCCAATTCAATAGGTATGCAGCTTCTCAAGTGCACAACCCCAAAAGGAAATAGGTAACTCAGTAGTACTCATTATAGAGCACACCATATCTAATATGGTGTGATCGCTCCGTCCTGATACACCGATGTGCTGTGGTATATTCAGAGGAGTAATACGGAGAGAGAATCTCATTCTGTTAGTTATATGTATGCCCTAGAGGCCATTACTGTACATACGATGTATATTGTAATGGATGCTTAGACATATATAGGGAGGACTTTCTTGCTCGACATGATAGTATACTATCTGGTTGTACTTTGTCTTAACATGTACTCTGATTGTCTCTATATTACATGTTGATAAAGCCCTTAGGATATGTACTCGACTACTGGGACTATGATGAGATCATACTAGTGGGGCCACGGTAGTCGACGAGTACATCCTATAACTGTTCCTAGTCGAGAGTGTATCGAGACAGGGCATCGATACACCAGAGTAGACTAGCGTATACGCATCTTGACCCATATGATGGGCGATGGATGATCCCATATCCATCGGTGTTTGACATCAAGGATGGTGTACGGGTGCTCAGTGGAGACTGGGTACACTGGATGGACTCGCCGAGAACTCCCAAATGGTATTATACCATACGTGAGATGGCAGTTCTCCGATGACACTGGTACAGAGTAGTCTGTCGACCCGAGATCGTCATAGAGTCTTATGTGATTCCCACTGTGCTTTGATTTCCATCATACCACGTCCAAGAGGGCGTGCAAAAAGGTGGCTTTTGGGTACAATCCCGAATCACATGGAGGCAATGAGCGATAGGAGGGGATTCGTCTCTCCCGGTATAGGGAGTTGATGTTGTGCTGTGTTCGATTGGCTATAACCGGAAATCCCTGGCCAGGGTTGCTGAGATTTACTGGTAAGTGTTATCATTAGTTTCTCGAACTGTTATAGACCTCATATCGACACGACTTATCAAGCTACTGGGGTCTGACGTTTACCACCCCTAGGCGAGATATGCGACATATCAGACGACGAGACCGGACTGTACGGGAGTGTTACTGTTTGGATTCACAGGAGAATGTACAGGCTTGCTTGTTGATCTTCTGAGCGCTCAATACCTGGGTAGCTGTTACGTTTAGCTGACCGCTTGCAGCTTGTGGGTGATTGATATGATCATCACCTACTGCCGGCGTATTGATGATTCTTTAGAGTCCTACACAGAGGTTTCTTGACTCAGGCAAAACGGAGTAGGAGAACATATGTGATATGTGCGGGACCGAGGATAATGCGGTATGTGATACCGTATTATATTCTCGCGATATTTGATATCAGCCGGGTCATCGGATCAAGTGTTGATTCGATGAATCGGTACGGATAAATATTAGTCGGTTATATGCGATATAGCCGGATTGTCGGATCAAGTGTTGATTAGATAATTTAATGTATAATAATATATATGATATATTAAATTGCATTAACTAATATTTGCTCACTAAAAGATTCTTTTTCTCACTCGGGTAATACATTGATATATATGCGATAAATGTTAAATGTATTATTTTATTTTGTTACAATAAATATTGTATATGTGATATATAATATTGTAACATATTATAATTATTAATGCAACATGTTTAGAGGAGTTTAAACATGATTAGGGTTTGGATTAGGGTTAAACCTTGTAGTTGATTCTAGAAGCTTTACTTTGTCTTTGTTAAGATATTATGATAGATATTTCTTTGTGACTCACCCTTTAACCTAACCCAAACCCTAACCCTAGTAAACTCTCTACAATGGTTACTACAACCATGGTTGCATAAATGATTATGATAACATTTTATTATTCATCACAAAACATTATTCATCTTCTTCTTCCTTGAGTTCTTCTTGAAAAGCTTTCTTGCTTTGATAAAAGTGATGAATAAATATGAGAAAAAGATAAATAAAGAGAGCAAAAATCCTACTTCATCATCCTCATCTTCCCTTGCCATTTAGATGAGGGTGTTCACATCATTTAATGAGTGTTAGCTTGTGTTAACGAAACTTCAAGGTAGATCATCTTAGTATCGAAGATCGGAAGCAAAGGTTGCATCTTTCTCTTCGTGGAACCTCTCGAGAGTCCGGAACCCGATGATCGCAGCGAAGGGACCACAACACGGAGCATATGAAGTGAAGGACCGGATCTACAAAGGTTGTAATCCATCTCACTTAGTGTTAAAGTGTTTAGCATGCTTGTTTTCGCCTAATCTCTAGTTTAAAGTTCCGTATTCGGGTTGTTCGGCACGGCTAAATTTTAAATCGGGCATGGTTGATGCCTCGTAGACCCTTGTGCGCGTGCCTAGCAACCCTACAGTGGTATCAGAGCCAAGCTAGAGCTTTAGGCGAAGTCTAGACGAAGTTTGAAACCCGATCGAACCCGAAACCCCAATTTTACGAGCTCTCTGGACTTTTTCTAAAAACTGGGATTTTTCCACATTAAAAATGCTTAAAAAATTCAGCAGAGAATTATAAGAATTACGGTGCAACATTTTTTCCATGAACAGTACAAAGTGCGGCGGAACCGCGGCAGAAGCATGCCTTCGGCGGCGGTTACTCGGCTAAATGATGACATCATCATCCCCTGTTTGCACAGTAACTCCTATTTTATTATGCCGGTTTTTCTGGGAATCTTTAATATTTATTCAAGAGTTGAATTTTCTGGGGTTGTTTTGGGGATTCGGTGTTTCGATCGAAGTATCAGATTTTGTCTATGTGGCTTTCCGGATAAATTTTAGAAACTGTTAAAAAGTTCGAACGGATATCAATAACTCACTTTTTCCCCTGTCGGAAAATTTTTCAAAAGTTGGATTTTTTCTCATGTTTAAGAATGTTCTAAGTCGTGCAAGTAACGCGGTGGACCCTCTAGAAGACAACAAACCTTAACTCGATTATGTGACCGTCTTGAACTGCCTTTTGAACCTTAGGGTTTGGGGCAGTACGGCGTGCCACATGTGAGGCGTTGGCTTGACCCTTCTACGGCTGGACCATTGGTACTATGGCATGTGATGGATGTTTTTAAACTGATTTCAAGTGTTGAGATATATTGGGGAAATCTTGGGTGTTTGATGATTCGATCGGAAAGTTTAACTTTATCTATTTATCTGGAATGTGATACAATATTTGGAATCCACAAAAAGTTATAAGATAACTAATTTGAATATTATAGACATAGAAGTTTAGTCTCAGATGATCGGTTGCCACGGAATTTTGATGTGATCAAAAGTCCGTCGCAATCACGTAGAGTACGCGGATACTCGCCGGGTAAACTTAATAGACAGCTACGCCCCATAGCCCCGACCAAGTGACTGTAGGAGAACCCCGTCGCCGCAAGCATCCGTTCGGGTGCTCGCGGCAGCGGTGTTCCGCCTTAGTGCACTTCGTCGACGGCATCTGGGGGTGCGGTCGTCTACTAAAGTTTGCGACGAGCATTCGATCAGGACGTCGGGAATCTTGTTGAATTGCCCGACTTGATATTGAAAAGAGTTTTCGATAATGAGACTAAAATGCTGGGTTTATAATAGTTAGGCATGAGATGTCTAAGGAATTCATTTGGTTAGGCATGCGATGTCTAAAGAGGTTGCGGATTCCAACTGTTGTAGTTTTACACTTTCTTTTCTGTGACCGTAAGCGTAGTTGTGGTGTATCGCCGGCTTCGTTGCTATACATCAACGACAATCGGGATACGCATACTTGCTTACGTTGATGATATGAGATATTATGTTTTGCTGTGATATGTTGTATTGGATCGTCGCGTTTTGAATAGCCGGGGGTTTTATGTGAGATGAGAGTTTTTTCTTTTTCGTTCATGTAAAATTCATTTGTATGTAATATTCTTTTATTGGGGCACTTCCAGGTAGCGGAAGATGTCACCGTTGTATATTATTTACTTTTCCGCATTAGGTAGACCCAAGGCGGGGAGCACAAGTAACCGGGTTCTAGGGTCCAGTGGGAGACCATCTCGAGGAGTCGAGACCGGGTCTCCTAACCCTACAATTGGCAGTGTTTCTTGCCGCTCTCGTAGGGGTCTAGGGATATGGGTTTGGCTATTCATCGCGACCGTGGAATCCGTGTTTTATACAGGCTCGTATTAAAAACACGGACGTCCTAGTATATCCAATATTTCATATATGTTCTTCTGCTGCAATGTTTTGTGATGAGATCATATTACTGCCTGAGACGAATGTTTATATTATATATATGAGATATATGTTATATTGCAGATTTCGTTTTCAAAAGGAGATGCTTGCGAAGCATAATAAAATGGGACTTCATGTTAGTTATATGTATGCCCTAGAGGCCATTACTGTACATACGATGTATATTGTAGTGGATGCTAGGACATATATAGGGAAGACTTTCTTGCTCGACATGATAGTATGCTATCTGGTTGTACTTTATCTTAATATGTGCTCTTATTGTCTCTATATTACATGTTGATAAAGCCCTTAGGATATGTACTCGACTACTGGGACTATGATGAGATCATACTAGTGGGGCCACGGTAGTCGACGAGTATATCCTATAACTGTTCCTAGTCGAGGGTGTATCGAGACAGGGCATCGATGCACCAGAGTAGACTAGCGTATACGCATCTTGACCCATATGATGGGCGATGGATGATCCCATATCCATCGGTGTTTGACTTCAAGGATGGTGTACGGGTGCTCAGTGGAGACTGGGTACACTGGACGGACTCGCCGAGAACTCCTAGATGGTATTATACCATACGTCAGATGGCAGTTCTCCGGTGACACTGGTACAGAGTAGTCTGTTGACCCGAGATCGTCATAGAGTCTTGTGTGATTCCCACTGTGCTTTGATTTCCATCATACCACGTCCAAGAAGGCGTGCAAAAAGGTGGCTTTTAGGTACAGTCCCGAATCACATGGAGGCAATGAGCGATAGGAGGGGATTCGTCTCTCCCGGTATAGGGAGTTGATGTTGTGCTGTGTTCGATTGGCTATAACCGGAAATCCCTGGCCAGGGTTGCTGAGATTTACTGGTAAGGGTTATCAGTAGTTTCTTGAACTGTTATAGACCTCAAATCGACACGACTTATCAAGCTACTGGGGTCTGACGTTTACCACCCCTAGGCGAGATATGCAACATATCAGACGACGAGACCGGACTGTACGGGAGTGTTACTGTTTGGATTCGCAGGAGAAGTTACAGGCTTGCTTGTTGATCTTCTGAGCGCTCAATAACTGGGTAGCTGTTACGTTTAGCTGACCGCTTGCAGCTTGTGGGTGTTTGATATGATCATCACCTACTGCCGGCGTATTGACGATTCATTAGAGTCCTACACAGAGGTTTCTTGACTCAGGCAAAACGGAGTAGGAGCACATATGTGATATGTGCGGGACCGAGGATAATGCGATATATGATACCGTATTATATTCTCGAGATATTTGATATCAGCCGGTTCGTCGGATCAAGTGTTGATTCGATGAATCGGTACGGATAAATATTAGCCGGTTATATGCGATATAGCCGGATTGTCGGATCAAGTGTTGATTCGATAATTTAATGTATAATAATATATGATATATTAAATTGCATTAACTAATATTTGCTCACTAAAAGATTCTTTTTCTCACTCGGGTAATACATTGATATATATGCGATATATGTTAATTGTATTATTTTATTTTGTTACGATAAATATTATATATGTGATATATAATATTGTAACATGATATGATAACTAATGCAACTTGTTTAGTGGAGTTTAAACTTGATTAGGGTTTGGATTAGGGTTAAACCTTCTAGTTGATTCTAGAAGCTTTTCTTTTTGTCATGATAAAGATATTTGCAAGTGACTCATGCTTTAACCAAACCCAAACCCTAACCCTAGTTAATTCTCTACAAGAGTTAGCTTGACCATGGTTGCATTATCTATCATATTATTTCATTTCCTATTCATCACAAAAGGATTAACATTATTGTTCATCTTCTTCCTTCATTCTTTCATGGAAAAATGCTTGCTAGATTTTTCCAAGTGATGAATAATTGTGAGAAAAATATAAATAAAGAGAGCAAAAATCCTACTTCATCATCCTCATCTTCCCTTGCCATTTAGATGAGGGTGTTCACATCATTTCATGAGTGTTAGCTTGTGTTAAAGAAACTTCAAGGTAGATCATCTTAGTATCGAAGATCGGAAGCAAAGGTTGCGTCTTTCTCTTCGTGGAACCTCTCGAGAGTCCGGATCCCGATGATCGCAGCGAAGGGACCACAACACGGAGCATATGAAGTGAAGGACCGGACCTACAAAGGTTGTAATCCCTCTCACTTAGTGTTAAGTTGTTAGCATGATTGTTTTCGCCTAATCTCTAGTTTAAAGTTCCGTATTCGGGTTGTTCGGCACGGCTAAATTTTTAATCGGGCATGGTTGATGCCTCGTAGACCCTTGTGCGCGTGCCTAGCAACCCTACAGTGGTATCAGAGCCAAGCTAGAGCTTTAGGCGAAGTCTAGACGAAGTTTGAAGTCCGATCGAACCCGGAAAACCCGAACAAACCCCTTCTCTGGAAATTTTCTGAAAATTTGGATTTTTGTGAATTAAAAATTGCCAAAAAATTCAGCAGGGAATATGATGAATTACTGTGAAGCACGTGCTATTGATTCCACAGAAGAGGCGCGGAACCGCGGCGCCACCCTAGGCATGTGCGGCGGTTCCGCGGCCAAATTGATGAATCACTGCACGTGCTTTGCACAGTAATTAGTAACTTTATGTGCTGAGTTTTCTGGAAATTTTTATTTTTACTCAACAGTTGAGTTTTTCTGGGGTTGTTTTGGGGATTCGATTATTCGATCAGATTGTCTAATTTTGTCTATGTGTTTTGTCCGGATAACTTTTAGAAACTGTTAAAAAGTTCGAACGGATATCAATAATTCACTTTTTCCCCTGTCGGAAAATTTTTCAAAAGTTGGATTTTTTCTCGTGTTTAAGAATGTTCTAAGTCATGCAAGTAACTCGGTGGACCCTCTAGAAGATAACAAACCTTAACTCGATTATGTGACCGTCTTGAACTGCCCTTTGAACCTTAGGGTTTGGGGCAGTACGGCGTGCCACATGTGAGGCGTTGGCTTGACCCTTCTACGGCTGGACCATTGGTACTGTGGCATGTGATGGACGTTTTTAAACTGATTTCAAGTGTTGAAATATATTGGGGAAATCTTGGGTGCTTGATGATTCGATCGGAAAGTTTAACTTTTTCTATTTATCTGGAATGTGATACAATAATTGGAATCCACAGGTAGTTATGTGATAACTAGTTTGAATATTATAAACATAGCAGTTTAGTCTCAGTTGATCGGTTGCCACGGAATTTTGATGTGATCAAAAGTCCGTCGCAATCACGTAGGGTACGCGAATACTCGCCGGGTAAACTTAATAGACAGCCTCACTCCATAGCCCCGACCAAGTGACTGTAGGATAACCCCGTCGCCGAAAGCATCCGTTCGGGTGCTCCCGGTAGCGGTGTTCCGCCTTGGTGCACTTCGTCGACGGTATCGGGGGTGCGGCCGTCTACTAAAGTTTGCGATGAGCATTCGATCAGGACGTCGGGAATCTTGTTGAATTGGCCGACTTGGTATTGAAAAGAGTTTTCGATAATGAGACTAAAATACGGGGTTTATAATTGTTAGGCATGTGATGTCTAAGGAATTCATTTGGTTAGGCATGCGATGTCTAAAGAGGTTTCGGATTCCAACTGTTGTAGTTTTACACTTTCTTTTCTGTGACCGTAAGCGTAGTATGTGGTGTATCACCGGCTTCGTTGCTATACATCAACGACAATCGGGATACGCATACTTGCTTACGTTGATGATATGAGATATTATGTGTTGCTGTGATATGTTGTATTGGATCGTCGCGTTTGAATAGCCGGGGGTTTTATGTGAGATGAGAGTTTTTTCTTTTTCATTCATGTAAAATTCATTTGTATGTAATATTCTTTTATTGGGGCACTTCCAGGTAGCGGAAGATGTCACCGTTGTATATTATTTACTTTTCCGCATTAGGATAGACCCAAGGCGGGGAGCACAAGTAACCAGATTCTAAGGTCCAGTGGGAGACCATCTCGAGGAGTCGAGACCGGGTCTCCTAATCCTAGAATTGGCAGTGTTACTTGCCGCTCTCGTAGGGGTCTAGGGATGTGGGTTTGGCTATTCATCGCGACCGTGGAATCCGTGTTTTATACAGGCTCGTATTGAAAACACGGACGTCCTAGTATATCCAATATTTCATATATGTTCTTCTGCTGCAATGTTCTGTGATGAGATCATATTACTGCCTGAGACGAATGTTTATATATTATATATATGAGATATATGTTATATTGCAGATTTCGTTTCAAAAGAGATGCTTGTGAAGCATAATTAAAATGGGACTTCATTAATGAGATTAATGAAATAAAAGAAACCTAAGATGTTGTAGAAACTTGTTTATAAAAACTGGTAGCTACAGTTCTTGCTTTGCATAGCGGTGTTCCTTGTAGAACATCCAGCACCTTATTCGATAAGGAAAGGACCGAGATTCCTTCACCGGGAGTGACTCCTTTAGCGATAACTGGCAGATGCTACAAACTCGGTTTGTCTTTTGATTGCTTCTACAGTTTCTGCTTTGCACAGCGGTATATATGATATATCCTGCACCTTATTCGATGAGGAAAGGGCCGACGATCCCTTCACCGGGAGTGACCCCTTTAGCAAAACTAGAAAAGCCTCAAAAACACTCCATTTAAAATCACTCGATTCTACAACGATATCAAGTTCATTACGCAAAGGGTTTTCATAAAAACCTGTCGTAGCCCTCCGTCATTTCAGATAAGTAGTAGTTAGTATTCGTGCTACGTTTGTTGGCCTGCGTCAAGGCGTAGTGTGCGGTAGCTAACTAGTATTTATCTGCTTATGCATATGATGCAGATTGAGTTAGGGTAGTCGTGCGACTTTGTTGGCCTGCGTCAAGGGTCGTGCGGGTGGGTTTAATTCAATCAAGAAATGACGGGTTGAACTTGACTAGCGCACTGTGGTTTGTTGGCCTGCGTCAAGGTCATGGGACGCTAGGGGTAAAATATTATTGGGAATTTCAAGTGTTGAAATTTGCAATGAGATTGCATACCTTCTATGAGATAGTTGGATCCCAATACCCGCTGTGAGTAAGAGTTACTCCTGGGAGAGTTTTACACATTACAATTAGCCGATCAAGTAGGTGTCTAGAAAGGTGTTAACGGGGTTACGCCTCTGGGAAAACGAGGTTTACTGTAATTAGGTTCGTGCGAGAGCACGGGGGACCTCCCTCAAAGTACCGACACTGGCCTGGCTGAAAGATTGGCGAACTTGTAGCGTGTAATTAATCCCGGCTAATCTTTCCTTTTAGGGTTTGAACGAAGATTTGACTAAAACAGTGGGAGACATCCTGATTAGATATATTAGATAACCAATCTAATCTTGCAAGAGCATACGCTGAGTGTTTTCTTCTCTCTCTCTCCAGATAGCGACCATATCACGCCTTAATCAAGATAATAAAACGGATATATTGACCGAACCCGCTTGTTATACTGAGCTGGGGAACGTTGGTCCTGCTCCAACTTATAATTGTTATGAGACAGAGCAGGAAATTGGGGAATACCAGATTTCCCGTTCCGCCCAAACGAAGAAAGTGCATGCTGATGCATTATCTTTGGGTGTGTTCATTACAGAGAACTGTTTCTCAGTATCCTTTACGTCCTGGGTATGTGGTACCGGATCAGGATCCCGCATATGTAATCTGTTACATGGGCTACAGAAAGGTAGAGAACTGAGAACGGGTGAGAAGTTTCATGAGACAGAAAACGGTGCAAGTGTTGCAGCCAAGTCTGTTGGTCACTATCACCCTGTATTACCAGAATACATTGATTCTGAACAAATGTTATTAGATACCGAACCTGATATACAAAATCATATCAGTCTCTTTATTAGTAAAGAAAGGATATAATTTTGTATTGTTGGATAATATTTTGAACATTTCCTGTATCAAGAGTTGATCATTTCAGGCACGTTATCTAAAAGCATTGACGTTCTAAATCAAATTACAGTTTTTAGTATACGGAACACACACAAGAGGAAGAGTTCAGAAATGAACGAATCCTTCTTGAGGCATTGTAGACTAGGTCATATCAATGCGACCCGACTGCCTGAAGTTACATATAGATGCATATTTAAATTAGTTTGAATTTACATCTTGTGAAACTTGCCGGTCATGTCACAGAGATAAGATGACCACAGCTCTGTTTATTGGAAACAGAGAAAGAGTTTGTGAACTCTTGCGATTAATACATGCTGATGTATGAAAGTCCCATGTCTACATATGCCAAGATCGGTTCTTTGTACTTCATTACATTCTCTGATAATCTCTCAAGATTCAGACATATGCTTCTGTTGTGTTAGAAGTAGAGAACCAAAATACGGGTATAAGTATTATGTCCTTTGATGAGATCAAAGAGGAGAATACTTGAGCACGGAATTCCTGGACTATTCTAAAGGAGAATGAGATTCTCTCTCAGCATTACTCCTTCGAATACACCATAGCACGTCGGTGTATCGGGGCGGAGCAATAGCACCCTATGTGATATGGTGTGCTCTATGATGAGTACTACTAAGTTTCCCATTTCCTTTTGGGAGTTATGCACTTGAGAAGCTGTATACCTATTGAATAGGGTTCAAATCAAATCAGTTGCCTACCACTTCATATGTGATATGGAAAGGGAAGAGCCCATATCTTAAGCTTGTTAAGATTTGGGGTTGTCCGGCCTATGTCTGAAAGCAAAATCCGGAGAAGCTCGAGGCAAGGTCTGTTATGTAGAACTGGAAATGTTCCAGCTATACAAAATGCAGCTGATGATTTGGTAGAACCAAAGGATTCAATAGTTTCCAACGAACCTCAGCCTCTCCGCCGATATAGTAGGGTTCCTCACCCACCTGAGAGATACTTCGGTTTATCTATGACAGTGGGAGCGAGGATTGCATCATGAGATGATGACCCAACCAGTTTCGAGCTGGCCATCAGGAGTGGGACTCTGTAAGAATGGCTGGGTGCTTATCAATCTGAGATGGAATCCTTATACACCAACAAAGTATGGACTTTGGTTGCTTTATCTGAAGGGTTAAATGCCCATCAGGAGCAAGTATATCTTGAGAAGATTACTTGGTGTACATGAAAAAGTTGAGACTTTCAAACCTAGACTTGTTAAAGGTTTGCATCATAGACCAGGTATGGATTATGTTGAAACATTTTCTAAGGATCTATGCTTAAGTCCATCCAGATCCTACTTGCCACGGCTACATACCATGACTACGATATCTGGTGGTTGGGTGTCATGACTGCTTTTCTAAGTGATGTTTTAGAAAAGAGCGTCTATAAGTACACAGCCAGAGGGATTCGTAGACAGTGGAAGCAGCGGAAACGTGTGCAAGATGTTTTATATGATAAAACAGGTATTGCGGAGTTGGAACATCTGTTTTGATGTGGTAGTCAAAGAGTTTGACTTCATCAAAATGGTAGATGAACCTTGTATATACAAAAAAGGTAGTAGAGAGTATGGCGGTGATCCTCGTAGAGTGCGTGGATGACATACTCTTGATAGGAATGGGTTTCGATGTTCGTTCGGATTTCAAACGTCGTCTAGACTTCGCCTAAGGCTCTAGCTAGGCTCTGATACCATTGTAGGGTTCCTAGGCACTCTCAAGGGGTCTCACAAGGCATCAACCATGCCCGTTTCAAAAATTACGGTGCCGAGAAACCCTAGACTACGGATCGTTGGCTAGATGTCTAGGTGAAATAGAAACTAGTTAACAAATAAACTACAAGAACGGAAATACAACCTTTGTAGATCCAGTTCTCCACCTCCATAGCTCCGTGATGAAGTCCTCTCCGCTGTCCAAATCGAACCATGACTCTCACGGTGGTTTCATCGGAGAAAAGACCGGGCTAGGTCGTCGACTACGATGCCGAAGATGATCTACGTCGAGGCATCACTAAATCAAGCTCCAACTTCACCAAGTCATGAAACTTGTGAAGAAAACACACTCTACTACTTGGCAAGAGGTAGAGGATGAAGAAATAGGAAGTGGGTTCACTTTAGAATTGGATTTCTCACTCATTTACTCAAGTTGCCATTGTTGAAGTAAGGTTTCTTCATGAAGAAGAAGAAGAGGAAGAAGATGATAAGTGTTCTATTATCTTTTTTCCAAAAAGAATATAATATGAATACTTATCATAAGCCAACCATAGTTTGGTGTAGAGAATAAACCATGGTTAGAATGAAGGGTTAGGGTTAAGCATCAAGAAAAAATGGTCACAAGGTCAAAGCTTCATGAATCTTCAATGTACAAACAAAGAAAGCCACCATTTTCTCTTTATGCTTAATATTTTCCAATAAGAATAAATAAATAAATAAGAAAACCATAACCCTAACCAATATACAACCATGGTTTAAGCTTCACACAAACCCTAGTGAGCATGTATCATCAAACATGATACAATCAAGTGCACAAAAAGTATATCACATATACAATGTGCACATCCGAGCGAGAAAATCCATTTAATGTGAACCAATACTAGTTAATGCAAAGTAATATATCAAATATATAATCATGCATTAAATCATTAAATCAACACTTGATTCAATGATCCGGTCATATCGCATACAACCGACTAATGTCCGATGTATCGGCTTATCGAATCAACCATCGATTCGATAACTAGGTTATATCGCATATAACCATTCGATAAATTCATCGCGAGAATAGAATACGGTATCACATACACGCATTATTCTCGGTCCCTCACATATCTCATATGCGCTCCTATTTCATTTCGCTTGAGCCAGGAAACCTCTGTGTAGGACTCTAAAGACTCGTCAATACGCCGGCAGCAGATGATGATCATATCAAACACCCACAAGCCGCAAGCGGTCTGCTAAACGTAACGGCCACCCGGGTATTGAGCGATCAGAAGATCGACGAGCAAGCCCGCTCATACTCCTGTGAATCCAACCAGTAACACTACCATACAGTCCGGTCTCGTCGTCTGATATGTCGCATATCTCGCCTAGGGGTAGTAAACGTCAGACCCCAATAGCTCGATAAGTCGTGTCGATATGAGGTCTATAACTGTTCGAGAAACTACTGGTAACACTTACCAGTAAATCTCAGCAACCCTAGCCAGGGATTTCCTGTTATAGCCAATCGAACACAGCGCAACATCAACTCCTTATACCTGGAGAGACGAATCCCCTCCTATCGCTCATTGCCTCCATGTGACTCGGGACTGTACCCAAAAACCATCGTTTTGCACGCCCTCTTGGACGTGGTAAGATGGAAATCAAAGCACAGTGGGAACCACACAAGACTCTATGACGATCTCGGGTCAACAGAATACTCTGTACCAGTGTCACCAGAGAACTGCCATCTGACGTGAGGTATAATACCATATGGGAGTTCTCGGCGAGTCCGTCCAGTGTACCCAGTCTCTACTGAGCACCCGTATATCATCTCTGATGTCAAACACCGATGGATATGGGATCATCCATCGCCCATCTGTATGGGTCGAGAAGGTACACGATAGTCTACTCTGGTATATCGATGCCCCGTCTCGATATACCCACGATTAGGGACTTTGAAGGATGTACTTATGGACTACCATATCCCCACTAGTATGATCCGCATCATAGTCCAGGTAGTCAAGTACACATCCTAAGGGCTTTACCAACATGTAACAGAGAGACAATCAATGTACACGTTAAGGTAAAGAGCAACCAGATAGCATACTATCATGTCGAGCAAGAAAGTCGTCCCTATATATGTCCCAGCATCCACTGCAATATACATCCAATGTACAGTAATGGCCTCTAGGGCATACATATAACTAACAATCTCCCACTTGCACTAGGGCCATCTGTAGTAGTGGTTGTAGTATCTCATACTCAACCATCCCATAAAAGTCTCTCTCTGGGAATAGGCCTTCGTGAGTGGATCCGCCGCGTTATCCTCTGAGTCTACTCTCCTGACCTTGATCCCCTGGAGATCAAACATCTCCATGATCAGGTGATACTGCCATAGAATATGTTTGGATCACTGATGGGACCTACGTTCCTTGGCATAAGCCACAACTCCATTGTCACACAATGGAAGGAACTTAGTTCATCTCATGAACCAATATACACCCAAACATCCTCTATGGTAGCATCTTAAGTAGAGATGTATCCTGCCTTTATCGTCTAGTATGTCACGGTATCTAGCTTGGAACTCTTCCAGCATACCGTCCCTTTACTGAGGGTAAAGACAATGCCTGCGACTGACATTCAGTCGTCTTTATCACCCTGGAACCCTTCCAGTGATTCTCCCCAGGATCGATTGATACCATCTCACTACAACTAGTGAGAATCCTAACATCCATTTAGATCTATCTCATAGATCCAAAATCTAGGATTTAGTTGGTATCATTTTGATCCTACGTGGAGAATCTTTGTGATAAGCGGAGATTGATCGAGCGTAGCATAGGAAACTCCTTCCTTATCAAGAGTATGTCATCCACGTACTCTACGAGGATCGCCACCATACTCCCTACTACCTTTTTGTTTATACAAGGTTCATCTACCATTTTGATGATGTCAAACTCTTTGACTAACACATCAAAACAGACGTTCCAACTCCGCGATGCCTGCTTTATCAGATAAAACATCTTGCACACGTTTCCGCTACTCCCACTGTTTACGAAGCCCTCTGGCTGTGTACTTATAGACGCACTCTTCTAAAACATCATTTAGAAAAGCAGTCATGACACCCAACCACCAGATATCGTAGTCATGGTATGTAGCCGTGGCAAGTAGGATCTGGATGGACTTAAGCATAGGTACTGGAAAAGGTTTCATCATTATCCATGCCTGGTCAATGACGAAAACCTTTAACAAGTCTAGCTTTGAAAGTCTCAACTTTTCCATTTACACCAAGTAATCTTCTCAAGATATACTTGCTCCTGATGGGGATTTAACCCTTCAGATATAGCAACCAAAGTCCATACTTTGTTGGTGTATAAGGATTCCATCTCAGATTGCTAAACATCCAGCCATTCTTACAGAGTCTCACTCCTGATGGCCAGCTCGAAACTAGTTGGGTCATCATCTCATGATGTAATCCTCGCTCCCACTGTCATAGAGAAACCGAAGTATCTCTCAGGTGGGTGAGGAACCCTGCTAGATCGGCGGAGAGGCTGAGGTTCGTTGGTTACTACTGAATCCTTTGGTTCTACCAAATTATCTGCTGTATTTTGTATAGCTGTAACCTTTCCAGTTCTACATTACAGACCTTGCCTCGAGCTTGTCCGGATATTGCTTTTAGACATAGGCCGGACAACCCCAAATCTTAACTAACTTAAGATATGGGCTCTTCCCATACCATATCAAATATGAAGTGGTAGGCAATAGATTTGATTTGAACCTTACTCAATAGGTATGCAGCTTCTCGAGTGCATATCTCCCAAAAGGAAATAGGTAACTCAGTAGTACTCATCATAGAGCACACCATATCAGATAGGGTGTATCTGCTCCGCCCCGACATACCATCTGTGTAAAGGTGTATTCGGAGGAGTAATGCTCAGAGAGAATCTCATTCTCTTTTAGAATAGTCCAGGATTTCCGTGCTAGAGTATTCTCCTCCTTGATCTCATCAAAGGACATAATACTTTTATCCGTGTTTTGGTTCTCTACTTCTCGCTTATATTCTGTGAATATCTCAACAGGTTCGGACTCATGTTTCAACAGGAACATATGACTGAATCTTGAGAGATTATCAGAGAATATAATGAAGTATAAAGAATCAGTCCTGGCATGTGTAGACAGGAGACCTTACATACATCATCATGTATCAGTCCCAAGAGTTCACTAACTCTTTCTCTGTTTCCAATAAACAGAGCTATGGTCATCTTATCTTTGTGACATGACTGGCGAGTTTCACAAGATGTAAATTCAAACTGATTTAAATATGCATCTATATGTAACTCTAGCTAGTCGGGTCACATTGATCTGACCTAGTCTACAATACCTCAAGAAGAATTCGTTCATTTCTGAACTCTTCCTCTTGTGTGTGTTCCATATACTAAGAACTGTAGTTTGATTTAGAACATCAATGCTTTTAGATAACGTGCCTGAACCGATCAAGTTTTGATATAGGAAATGTTCAAAACATTATCCAACAATACAAAATTTTATCATTTCTTTACTAATAAAGAGAGTGATATGATTTTGTATATCAGGTTCGGTATCTAATAACATTCGTTCAGAATCAATGTATTACAATACAGGGTGACAGTGACCGACAGACTTGGCTGCAACACTTGCCCCGTTTTCTGCCTCATGAAACTTATCACCCGTTCTCAGTGTTTCTACCCTTTTGTAGCCCTATGTAACAGATTACATATCTGGGATCCTGATCCGGTATCATATACCTAGGATGCGGAGGATACTGAGAAACAGTTCTTTGTAATGAACACACCCGAAGAAGATGCATCATATGCACTTTCTTCGTTTGGGCGGCACGGGAAATCTGGTATTCCCCTATTTCCTGCTCTGTCTTATAACAATTATAAGTTGGAGCGGGACCAACGTTCCCCAGCTCAGTATAACAAGCGGGTTCGGTCAATAATCCGTTTTATTATCTTGATTAAGGCGTGAAATGGTCGCTACGAGGAGAGAGAGAGAAGAAAACACTCAGCGTGCGCTCTAGCAAGAATAGATTGGTTATTATTTTATCTAATCATGATGGCTCCCACTGCTTTTTATCAAATCTTCCTTCAAACCCTAAAAGGAAAGACTAGCCGGGATTAATTACATACTACAAGTTCGCCAATCTTTCAGCCAGGCCAGTGTCGGTACTTTGAGGGAGGTCCCCCGTGCTTTCGCACGAACCTAATTAATGTAAACCTCGTTTTCCCAGAGGCGTAACCCCGTTGACACCTTTCTAGACACCTACTTGATCCGCTAATTGTAATGTGTAAAACTCTCCCAGGAGTAACAATTACTCGCAGCGGGTATCGGGATCCAACTATCTCATAGAAGGTATGCAATCTCATTGCAAATTTCAACACTTGAAATTCCTGATAATATTTTTCCCCAGGCGATCTATGACCTTGACTGAGTCAACAAACCATAGACCGCAAGTAAAGTTCAACCCGTCATTTCCTGATTGAATTAAACCCACCCGCACGACCCTTGACTGAGTCAATAAGGCCGCACGACTACCCTAATCCAATCTGCATCATATGCATAAGCAGATAAATAGTAATCAGCTACCGCACACTACGCCTTGACTGAGTCAACAAACGCAGCACGAATACTAGCTATTACTTATCTGAAATGACGGAGGGCTACGTCAGGTTTTTCTGAAAACCTATTGCGTAATGAACTTGATATCGTTGTAGGATCGAATGAATTTTGAAATGGAGTGTTTTTTAGGCTTTTCTAGTTTTGCTAAAGGAGTCACTCCCGGTGAAGGGACCGTCGGTCCTTTCCTCGTCGACTGAGGTGCGGGATATATCATATATATCTCTGTGCAAAGCAAAAACTCTTAAAAGCAATCAAAAGACAAACCGAGTGTGTAGTATCTGCCAGTTATCGCTAAAGGAGTCACTCCCGGTGTCCTTTCCTTATCGAATAAGGTGCAGGATATATCATATATACCGTTGTGCAAAGCAAGAACTGTAGCTACCTGTTTTATTTTGAAATTCGATTCTACAACATCTTAGGTTTCTTTTATTTCATTAATCTCATTAATGAAGTCCCATCATTTAAGTACCTAAACATCACAGATAAATACGGTGTACACTTATGCCATCCGCATTCGCCTCGATGTCCCGTCGTGCACCGTTAGGTTAGGTAACTAACGGCAGAGCGGGGCAGGGCTAGCGCGGGTGTAAAACATAAGTAACGTCTATATAATATATCATATATACTATATACTGTATCTATCACAGAACATCACATGATCACATCACAGATATCGCAGCAGAAGAAACATATGAAATATTGGATATACTAGGACGTCCGTGTTTTCAATACGAGCCAGTATAAAACACGGATTCCACGGTCGCGATGAATAGCCAAACCCACACCCCTAGACCCCTACGAGAGCGGCAAGCAACCCTACCAATTCTAGAGTTAGGAGACCCGGACTCGACTCCTCGAGTTGGTCTCCCACTGGACTCCAGAACCCGGTTACTTGTGCCTTCCTCCTTGGGTCTATCCTAGTGCGGAAAAGTAAATAATATACAAAGGGTGACAACTTCCACAACCTGGAAGTGCCCCAATAAAAGAATATTACATACAAGTTTTTACATGAATGAAAATGAAAAACACTCATCTCACATAAAAACCCCGGCTATTCAAACACGACGATCCAATATAACATATCCAGCAACACATAACATCACATGTCATCAACGTAAGTAAATATGCGCATCCCAATTGTCGTTGACATATAGCAACGAAACCGGCGATATCACATGTTACACTTACGGTCACAGAAAAGAAAGTGTAAAACTACAACAGTTGGAATCCGCAACCACCTCAGACATCGCATGCCTGACCAAATGAATTACTTAGACATCACATGCCTAACAATTATAAACCCTGCATTTTAGTCTCAAAATCGAAAACACTTTTCAATATCAAGTCGGGCAATTCAACAAGATTCCCGACATCCTAATCGAATGCTCGTCGCAAACTTTAGTAGGCGGCCGCACCCCCGACGCCGTCGACAAAGTGCACCAAGGCGGAACACCGCTGCCGCGAGCACCCGAACGGATGCTTTCGGCGACGGGGTTCTCCTACAGTCACTTGGTCGGGGCTATGGAGTGAGGCTGTCTATTAAGTTTACCCGGCGAGTATCCGCGTACGCTACGTGATTGCGACGGACTTTTGATCACATCAAAATTCTGTGGCAACCGATCAAGTGAGACTAAACTGCTATGTTTATAACATTCATTCAGTTATCACATAACTATTGTGAATTCCAATTGTTGTATCACATTCCGGATAAATAGAAAATGTCAAACTTTCCGATCGAACAATCGAACACCCAAGTTTTCCCGATACAGATCAACACATGAAACAAGTCTAAAAACATTCAGTTCGTGCCTCAGTACCAACGGTCCAGCCGTAGAAGGGTCAAGCCAACGCCTCACATGTGGCACGCCGTACTGCCCCAAACTCGAAGGTTCAAAGGGCAGTTCAAGATGGTCACATAATCGAGTTAAGGTTTGTTGTCTTCTAGAGGGTCCATCGCGTTACTTGCACTACTTAGAACGTCGTTAAACTACGGAAAAATCCAACACTTGGAAATTTCCCGACAGGGGAAAAATTGGGTATTTATATCCGGTCGAACTTTTTAACATATTCTAAAATTTATCCGGAAAGCCACACTGACAAAATTTGATAATCCGATCGAATCTTCGATTCCCAATACAACCCCAGAATACTCTTCTGTAGAGTCACAATAAAAATACCCCAGAAAATATAGCATTAAATTATATGAGTTACTGTGCAGAAATAATCATACAAGGGAACAGTACGGCCGCGGAACCACCGCACCATGCATAGCACGTGCCGCGGTTCCGCGGTGGAAAAGTCGATTTAGGCCCTCGTATTTCACAGTAATTCAAATAACACCCTGCTTATTTTTCTGCATATTTTTAATTGACAAAAATCCAAAATTTTAGAAAATTTCCAGAGAGCATTTTGGGAATGGGTTTCGATGTTCGTTCGGATTTCAAACGTCGTCTAGACTTCGCCTAAGGCTCTAGCTAGGCTCTGATACCACTGTTGGGTTCCTAGGCACTCTCAAGGGGTCTCACAAGGCATCAACCATGCCCGTTTCAAAAATTACGGTGCCGAGAAACCCTAGACTACGGATCGTTGGCTAGATGTCTAGGTGAAATAGAAACTAGTTAACAAATAAACTACAAGAACGGAAATACAACCTTTGTAGATCCGGTTCTCCACCTCCATAGCTCCGTGATGAAGTCCTCTCCGCTGTCCAAATCGAACCATGACTCTCACGGTGGTTTCATCGGAGAAAAGACCGGGCTAGGTCGTCGACTACGATGCCGAAGATGATCTACGTCGAGGCATCACTAAATCAAGCTCCAACTTCACCAAGTCATGAAACTTGTGAAGAAAACACACTCTACTACTTGGCAAGAGGTAGAGGATGAAGAAATAGGAAGTGGGTTCACTTTAGAATTGGATTTCTCACTCATTTGCTCAAGTTGCCATTGTTGAAGTAAGGTTTCTTCATGAAGAAGAAGAAGAGGAAGAAGATGATAAGTGTTCTATTATCTTTTTTCCAAAAAGAATATAATATGAATACTTATCATAAGCCAACCATAGTTTGGTGTAGAGAATAAACCATGGTTAGAATGAAGGGTTAGGGTTAAGCATCAAGACAAAATGGTCACAAGGTCAAAGCTTCATGAAGCTTCAATGTACAAACAAAGAAAGCCACCATTTTCTCTTTATGCTTAATATTTTCCAATAAGAATAAATAAATATATAAATAAATAAGAAAACCATAACCCTAACCAATATACAACCATGGTTTAAGCTTCACACAAACCCTAGTGAGCATGTATCATCAAACATGATACAATCAAGTGCACAAAAAGTATATCACATATACAATGTGCACATACGAGCGAGAAAATCCATTTAAAGTGAACCAATACTAGTTAATGCAAAGTAATATATCAAATATATAATCATGCATTAAATCATTAAATCAACACTTGATTCAATGATCCGGTCATATCGCATACAACCGACTAATGTCCGATGTATCGGCTTATCGAATCAACCATCGATTCGATAACTAGGTTATATCGCATATAACCATTTGATACATTCATCGTGAGAATAGAATACGGTATCACATACACGCATTATTCTCGGTCCCGCACATATCTCATATGCGCTCCTATTTCGTTTCGCTTGAGCCAGGAAACCTCTGTGTAGGATTCTAAAGACTCGTCAATACGCCGGCAGCAGATGATGATCATATCAAACACCCACAAGCCGCAAGCGGTCTGCTAAACGTAACGGCCACCCGGGTATTGAGCGATCAGAAGATCGACGAGCAAGCCCGCTCATACTCCTGTGAATCCAACCAGTAACACTACCGTACAGTCCGGTCTCGTCGTCTGATATGTCGCATATCTCGCCTAGGGGTGGTAAACGTCAGACCCCAATAGCTCGATAAGTTGTGTCGATATGAGGTCTATAACTGTTCGAGAAACTACTGGTAACACTTACCAGTAAATCTCAGCAACCCTGGCCAGGGATTTCCTGTTATAGCCAATCGAACACAGTGCAACATCAACTCCCTATACCGGGAGAGACGAATCCCCTCCTATCGCTCATTGCCTCCATGTGACTCGGGACTGTACCCAAAAACCACCGTTTTGCACGCCCTCTTGGACGTGGTAAGATGGAAATCAAAGCACAGTGGGAACCACACAAGACTCTATGACGATCTCGGGTCAACAGACTACTCTGTACCAGTGTCACCAGAGAACTGCCATCTGACGTGAGGTATAATACCATCTGGGAGTTCTCGGCGAGTCCGTCCAGTGTACCCAGTCTCTACTGAGCACCCGTATATCATCTCTGATGTCAAACACCGATGGATATGGGATCATCCATCGCCCATCTGTATGGGTCGAGAAGGTACACGCTAGTCTACTCTGGTATATCGATGCCCCGTCTCGATACACCCACGACTAGGGCTTTGAAGGATGTACTTATGAACTACCATATCCCCACTAGTATGTTCCGCATCATAGTCCAGGTAGTCAAGTACACATCCTAAGGACTCTACCAACATGTAACAGAGAGACAATCAATGTACACGTTAAGGTAAAGAGCAACCAGATAGCATACTATCATGTCGAGCAAGAAAGTCCTCCCTATATATGTCCCAGCATCCACTACAATATACATCCAATGTACAGTAATGGCCTCTAGGGCATACATATAACTAACACTGTCGACCCGAGATCGTCATAGAGTCTTGTGTGATTCCCACTGTGCATTGATTTCCATCATACCACGTCCAAGAGGGCGTGCAAAAAGGTGGCTTTTGGGTACAGTCCCGAATCACATGGAGGCAATGAGCGATATGAGGGGATTCGTCTCTCCCGGTATAGGGAGTTGATGTTGTGCTGTGTTCGATTGGCTATAACCGGAAATCCCTGGCCAGGGTTGCTGAGATTTACTGGTAAGTGTTATCAGTAGTTTCTCGAACTGTTATAGACCTCATATCGACACGACTTATCAAGCTACTGGGGTCTGACGTTTACCATCCCTGGGCGAGATATGCGACATATCAGACGACGAGACCGGACTGTATGGGAGTGTTACTGTTTGGATTCACAGGAGAATGTACAGGCTTTGTTGTTGATCTTCTGAGCGCTTAATACCTGGGTAGCTGTTACGTTTAGCTGACCGCTTGCAGCTTGTGGGTGATTGATATGATCATCACCTGCTGCCGGCGTATTGACGATTCTTTAGAGTCCTACACAGAGGTTTCTTGACTCAGGAAAAACGGAGTAGGAGCACATATGTGATATGTGCGGGACCGAGGATAATGCGGTATGTGATACCGTATTATATTCTCGCGATATTTGATATCAGCCGGGTCATCGGATCAAGTGTTGATTCGATGAATCGGTACGGATAAATATTAGTCGGTTATATGCGATATAGCCGGATTGTCGGATCCAGTGTTGATTCGATAATTTAATGTATAATAATATATATGATATATTAAATTGCATTAACTAATATTTTCTCACTAAAAGATTCTTTTTCTCACTCGGGTAATACATTGATATATATGCGATATATGTTAAATGTATTATTTTATTTTGTTACAATAAATATTGTATATGTGATATATAATATTGTAACATATTATAATTATTAATGCAACATGTTTAGAGGAGTTTAAACATGATTAGGGTTTGGATTAGGGTTAAACCTTCTAGTTGATCCTAGAAGCTTTACTTTGTCTTTGTTAAGATATTATGATAGATATTTCTTTGTGACTCACCCTTTAACCTAACCCAAACCCTAACCCTAGTAAACTCTCTACAATGGTTACTACAACCATGGTTGCATAAATGATTATGATAACATTTTATTATTCATCACAAAACATTATTCATCTTCTTCTTCCTTGAGTTCTTCTTGAAAAGATTTCTTGCTTTGATAAAAGTGATGAATAAATATGAGAAAAAGATAAATAAAGAGAGCAAAAATCCTACTTCATCATCCTCATCTTCCCTTGCCATTTAGATGAGGGTGTTCACATCATTTGATGAGTGTTAGCTTGTGTTAACGAAACTTCAAGGTAGATCATCTTAGTATCGAAGATCGGAAGCAAAGGTTGCATCTTTCTCTTTGTGGAACCTCTCGAGAGTCCGGAACCCGATGATCGCAGCGAAGGGACCACAACACGGAGCATATGAAGTGAAGGACCGGATCTACAAAGGTTGTAATCCCTCTCACTTAGTGTTAAAGTGTTTAGCATGCTTGTTTTCGTCTAATCTCTAGTTTAAAGTTCCGTATTCGGGTTGTTCGGCACGGCTAAATTTTAAATCGGGCATGGTTGATGCCTCGTAGACCCTTGTGCGCGTGCCTAGCAACCCTACACATTCTCCTTTAGAATAGTCCAGGAACTCTATGCATAAGTATTCTCCTCCCTGATCTTATCATAGGACATAATACTTATACCCTTATTTGGTTCTCTACTTCTATCTTATATTCTGTGAATATCTCAAAAGGTTCGGACTTGTGTTTCAACAGGAACTGAATCTTCAGAGATCGTCAGAGAATGTAATGAAGTATAAAGAACCGGTCCTGGCATGTGTAGACAGGGGACCTTACATACATCATCATGTATCAGTCTCAAGAATTTACTAACTCTTTCTTTGTTCCCAATAAACAGAGCTATGGTCATCTTATCTTTGTGACATGACTGGCAAGTTTCACAAGATGTAAATTCAAACTGATTTAAATATGCATCTAAAATGTAACTTAAGCTAGTCGGGTCGCATTGATATGATCGAGTCTACAATGCCTCAAGAAGGATTCGTTCATTTCTGAACTTTTCCTCTTGTGTGTGTTCTATATACTAGGAACTGTAGTTTGATTTAGAACGTCAATGCTTTTAGATAACGTTCCTGAACCGATCAACTTTTGAAATAGGAGATGTTCAAAACATTATCAAACAATACAAAATTATATCCTTTCTTTACTAATAAAGCGACTGATATGATTTTGTATATCAGGTTCGGTATCTAATAACATTCGTTCAGAATCAATGTATTCTGGTAATACAGGGTGATAGTGACCAATAGACTTGGCTGCAACACTTGTACCGTTTTCTGTCTCATGAAACTTATCACCCGTTCTCAGTTCTCTGTCTTTCTGTAGACCTATGTAACAGATTACATATCTGGGATCCTGATCCGGTATCAAATACCCCGGACGTAGAGGATACTGAGAAACGGTTCTTTATAATGAACACACCCGAAGGAGATGCATCTCATGCACTTTCTTCGTTTGGGCGGCATGGGAATCCTAGTATTCTTCTATTTCCTGCTCGGTCTTATAACAATTATAAGTTGGAGCGGGACCAACGTTCCTCAGCTCAGTATAACAAGCGGGTTCGGTCAATACATCCAAATTATTATCTTGATTAAGGCGTGATATGGTCGCTACCTGGAGAGAGAGAGAAGAAAACACTCTGTGTGCGCTCTTGCAAGATTAGATTGGTTATTTACTTTATCTAATCAGGATGGCTCCCATTGTTTTTATCAAATCTTCCTTCAAACCCTAAAAGGAAAGACTAGCCGGGATTAATTACACTCTACAAGTTCGCCAATCTTTCAGCCAGGCCAGTGCCGGTACTTTGAGGGAGGTTGTTCATATCAGAATATTGCATTTTATACCGCCCATTCTTACGCTCGTGTGTTTATAGGTAGGTGCTTTTAATCCGTGTTTGTTACATGTTTACAGATTACAGGTTTCCAGTCCAAATATTGCAAATCAAGACGAAATCTCCACAGTTACGTCAAAATACGGAACATCTGTCACAGCAGATAAAAGCCGGGTTCCGGTCATCCATATCCGTCCAGTGCCGAGTACCGGTTCCAGATACAAGACATGTGACAGTGGTCATTCGTGTCTGGCACAAGCACAGAGCACGAGGGGGGCTGCACAAGAATCAATGGGTGCGCGGAGCTCGAGGGAGATAAAGTCAAAAGTGAAGAAAAGAAAGCAATCTTGGACTTAGAATTCTGCTGATATTCTGGAAGAAATTATCAGAAAATACATGTACCAGACAAGAGGGGACAGAAGACCAGGGAGGTACACAGAAACCCACTGCCCAACTCCACTAGACTGCCGCGTTTCCGCGGCCAATAGGGGGTATTGGCCGCGGAAACGCGGCCGTACGGCCTCTTCAGTGCATCGTTTTTCAGGGTTATTTTGGGTACTTCCCATGTGATCTGGTGGTTGCCCTAGATTCCCATTCTCCAGCCTATAAATACAGCAGATCTGAGCTCAACCAAGGGAGCTTTTCTTTAGCCTCTTTTTTGTGTAGTTTTGTTCTTCTTCTTCTTCTTCTTCATTCTTTCTCCATTAAAATTGTAGTGAGAGCTTTTTTGAGTGGAAGATTAATGAAGATGAGGGATTTTTATCTTTCTTGTTAGTTTCGCTCCCCCTTGAGATTTTTGCTTTCTCTTGATCATTCAACCTCTTCATTGAGCTTGAATGGTTAAGGGTTAGTTATTGATCTCAAGGGTCGTATTTTCTCACGGGACTAGTTCTTCACTTCACATGCGTTTTCTACCCTTCCCTTGATCTTGCAACCTCTTCATTGAGCTTGCAAGTTTAAGGGTTGGCTATTGATCACATGCTTGGCTTGAGTTCTACTTCCGTGTTCTTTTTATTTGCTTATTTATTACTTGCATTTTTCATTCTTGCTTTACTTACTTGCAATTTTATTCCATGTACTTTAATTACTTGTATCTTTTCTTTTCTTTGTTCTTTTCTTTTTGTTCTCTCTTTTTGGTTCTTTCTTGTGAATGAATGTAATTATTATTGTTAAGAAGAAATACGGTATTATAAGTTAACATTTCTTTGCCAATTCCTTTTCCCGTTATTTTCCATTTGAACTTCGCCCAAACCATACGCAAGCGCTCCGTTAGGCACCCTACCTTGACAAGGTAACGGTGATTCCTAACCGCGACCGGTTGCGTTCGGTTTGGCCGGAGGCGAAAGAAAGAGACAAGAACGGAAGGACAAGGGTAAATAAGCCGGATTCCACGAATACCGCGCTTAAATCCCCTAATCCACGTTGTTGCCAATTGCTTAGCTTCAATTGGTCAAGACTCGGCTTAAAGGTTTTGAGTACGGATTTCTTTAGCTTATAATCTCGTATCTTTTCTTAACAACTTTATACTTGCAAATAAACACATAGGTTAGAATCAAACTCATACAGATTCTTTATTGACTCGTCTAAGACAAGAAGGTAAGATACCACCATCTCCCTGTGGACCGACCCGTGCTCAACCGGCTAGCTGCATAGCGACACCGTCCTGATCGCGGTTATACTTTAATTCTTTGAACATCCGACACGCCAAAAGCGTGCGATCAAATGGCGCCGTTGCCGGGGAGACGGTAGCGTATTTTCTTTCTTGTTATTCGGGTTAATATTCTTTTTGTATATATATAAAATAAAATAAAAAAATTCTTTTTGTTTTTTTTTTTGATAATTTTTGTGGGCAAGAGTGCAGATTTTTGCGTATTTGCAAAACTGCGATTGTGGGGTGCAAAGTGTACATTCAAGGTTAAGGTGATTACGAAGTACAGTGCCAAAGATCCGGGTAGTTTGACTCGCGCAAGCGAACTTTTCAAGCTTACCGGATTTGATTCAACGGGGGTTTCCTAACCCAAAACTTAACGGTATGTATTTTACTAACACCTTCTTCTCAAATCCGACGCTTCCAATATACTATTCTTTGCAGGATTCTTTGCAAGTTCGCTAGCAAACGCTAAAAAATGACTAACCCGTATTTGTTGCAGCGCCGCGCTTAAACTAAAAAACGATTGTTTGATTCTTTAAAGAATTTTTGAATTGCGCATTGCATACATTAATACGGACTTAAGAGCAAGCGAACCCCACAACATACGGTAAAGGATTTCATCACCTTTTCCGTGGCCCACAAATCACGAACTTGAGCATAACGTTTACCCACACAAATTTTAAAAGAAACTAGACTTTAAGCCTTAAGGACTTCGCGCTCACTAGGAGAAGTTAACTGTGTTTAGAACCTTGCTTAAAGGTATATTGTTTACGGAGTGTCTAGGAAAGTGTTAACGGCGAAACCGCCAAAAGAGAAAGGGTTATTTAATTAAGGAACTTCGCGAAAGCGTTGGAAAACCTCCCCTTATCTCTGCACTTACCTGGCCTCGTGATCAGTGTATCTTGAGCCTGTTTCTCGACACAGTTTTACTTCGACAATCAAGTTCTGGAGCAGGTCTAGTTGACCTAGGTTAACCCTAGAACGATTAGGTGTGTGGTATTTTTTTTTTGTCGTGATTGTTTTTGTCCATATTCTTTTAGTGTATACTTCATTCTTTTGTTAATATATAACTAAAAAAAATCACATTCTTTTTCCTCTCCTTTTCTCTTCCTTTCTTTCCTTCTCTCTTCATATCATGGGTACTCCACCTCGCAAAACTCTTGCCGAACTTTGGTACCCACAACCAGACATTACCTCATACGGTTCTTGCTTTGGCCGAACATCGAACGACCCATCCATGCCCAAAATTTCGTTGAGAGATCGGATAGACGCGTCTAGGACGAACAACTGGACCCCGCAATCCACTTCGTATCAACCGTTTCAAACATTCACCCCTTCTTGTGTTGATACCCCTTTTGAAAATCCAGTTGTAACCCCGAGACCAATGTCCATTGCTGAACATATTGCACAATCTCGTAGCCGATCTTTCACTCCTTTCACCACTACAAATTCCTGGGACCAACAAATCCATTCACCTTCTTATCCCAATGTTGATCCAACTCCTGTCCAGCCATTCAATTCCTACCAACCCTACCCTACTTTTGCACCTTCCCTAGACATTGCTTCAGAACTGCCATTTGGGAGTTTTCAGTATCCAAACAACTTTGAATCTTTTACTGAAACCCCTTCACAACCTATGTCTAGTCTAGAACAATCGTTGGAAGATTTTAGGGTAGCGTCAAGCCAACAGATGATGGATTTGAATGCGTCCATGGCCGCCCTCATGCAACCTAGTGATCCGGTAGCTAGTTTTCAACTAGCTCCAACTTTTTCAATGTATAATGAGGCGGCAGGACAGGCTGTGAATTTGAGTGGAGAGAGTGAGATGTATCCCCTTCCAAATCAAACCTACCCGTCCCAAATTGAATCCCACAACTCCTGTTTTGAAAGTCTATCGAGTATCCCACATGATTTATCAATTGAAGATAGAATGATGAATGAGTTGTGCGACTTCGTAGTGTTTGATTTGCCCGATTGTGAAGGGTCCCTTCCAAGTGAAACCATACCTAATCCTTTTGACCTCTACACCTATATCTTAGAACAAGAATCGATTAATATCCATGCTTTTGATGAGGTGTCAGAGAATTTTGATTTTCACTTGATTGAGGATATTGACGCTGGGGATATTTTGGATGATGAATCCGTAGATTTGGCTGAGTTTGTCTCTTCAAATCATCATCCCGAGTCATTAAATGTTTTTCCCGAACCCCATATGCGTCTGGACTTTGAAGAGAAGAGCATGGATGTGCTAAATTTTGAGGAGAATATTGAGGATAGTTTTGAGGATGAACCAGTTTTGCTTGATGAGTCGGATTTTCCAATTCATCCTATTCCTTCCACTGACTGTGTACACCCTTCTGAACCTTTAACCGATACCCTTTCTCAACCACTTCCCTCCATCCTTTCCATCGTTCCGACCTTGCAAGAACCCGTCTCACTTTCATTTACTGTATCTGGTTTACCAAGTTCGGCGTACCCATGGCTTCTTACGAATCTTGAGGGATTTGATCCAATTTCTCGCCATATTGATAGATTAGTACAATCCATCTTTTCACATCGATCATTATAGGTTGTACTAATTTATTCAATCCATTTCCACCCTCAAGTTCGTATTCCATTTCTTTCTCCCTTCCACCATTCTTCTTCCAATAGACCGAGACCGTATTCCTTACGGTCTCGCGTAGTCTCCATTTCTTACCTCTCCGCTTTCTTTCACCTGCCACTGCTTTATCATGATAAAATCTTTGAATGGTTGGTGCTCACTTTTGGCCTGTGTAAGGCCTTGTATAGCTTGATACTGTTCTCCTTCCCCCCTAATCCTGAACTTCAACGCTTAACAATGGAAACACTGTTTTACTTAAGTTTGGGGGGAACACTTTTTTTGTACATATTTTTGTTTTCCTTTTTTTTTTGTATATAATTTGTTGTAGGGAGCGCCGGCAATTTTGACCCTCTTGGTATAGCCTGACAGTGAGGGCACTGTCAAGTTTAAGTTTGGGGGTGTGCTCGGTAAGCTTTCTTCCTTCGCATTCATTTGTATATTTTGCATCTGCATATTAAATCCATAAAATCCATAAAAATCTGAAAATTTTCTAAAAACTTAAAAACTTTTCTGTCAAGTTAGCTAGTGGGAGGACTCTGGTTCAACATTTCGACGGTTTTGTTTGATAAAATAAGAATAACTAAATCTTATGTTTAGATTTTGAAAACCTGAAAAATAACTCTCCTTTGAAGTTAACTATAGCTGATATACGTCTTTACATCACACTACACGTGTTGTGAGTCTTGGAAATTAGATGACAAGTCTTTTATGTTTAAAAACTTTTAAATAAGATAAATGATTTTCTGAGGATCAAATAGGTTTGTTCTGAAATAAGTAATATATTAAGAATAGCTTATGAAGTGAGTGAATATGAAGGAATGTTATTGATGCCTTAATTGGAACTAAGTCTGAAAAATAACCCATCTGAAACTTGATTGGAATGATTACACACCGAACCCACTAAACACGTCTTTTATCCAAAAAAATAATTGAACTACCGGTTATATCTCCGTTCGTATTGAATCATCATGATTTTCATGCCAAACTGTCTTTTGTTTTTGGACCTAGGTAACTTGAGTAATTAAGTCCGCTGGGGTGTTTCTACACCTAATGCCCTAAAACCAACTGGTTTGGGTGCATTGGCCCAAAGCTCGCTAAGAAGCCTAGAAAGTCCAGATAAAAACAAGGTCAAGCAAGTGTTCTCTCCGAGTTAAAATTCCTAACGGTTCTTTGTGTGAGAATAATCTTGATAAAAGACAGGCTTTTATAAAAAAATTTAACGGAGATATGAAGGTTTTATTCTATGATAAAGACTATTGCACGTTCACAGAGGTGTGTATGAAATGAAAACAAGAAAAAGGTGGAGTGAAGAATAAGACCTAGTTTCCTGTTAGGGAAGATAGAAATTCTGAAGTTGAAACTTTACTGGAAAACGAAACTTGAAAAATGCTTAACTTTTTATAAAACTTATGTGATCCTTTTAAAATTGTTATCTGGGCTTTATTGTGCGACATGATGATTTTAATCGACCTTTCTGGAACTTAACGGCACTATTTGCACTACACGTAAAGACATATAAAACCTGTAGTTAAATAAGAAGCGAGGTGTGAAAACTAAAGGTTCGATAGTCTAGACTTAGGATTATAGAATTGTTATTTTCTGAAACAAAACTTTAGGGTTTGAATCTTAGTTATTTTATGACACTAGCTTGACGGGATTTTGTGGGTGTAATCCGCCGAAAACCCTCAGGAGACAACACTCCTCCTACTAGGGACACCTAGAGGTTTAACGGCTTGTTTCACGCGCTCAGTGCAATCGCGTTCCCTGCGAAAGTGCGGTTATCATTTTATTTTTGTGAATAATTGGTTTTGCTCGGGACGAGCAAAAGTTAAGTTTGGGGGTATTTGTTCATATCAGAATATTGCATTTTATACCGCCCATTCTTACGCTCGTGTGTTTAAAGGTAGGTGCTTTTAATCCGTGTTTGTTACATGTTTACAGATTACAGGTTTCCAGTCCAAATATTGCAAATCAAGACGAAATCTCCACAGTTACGTCAAAATATGGAACATCTGTCACAGCAGATAAAAGCCGGGTTCCGGTCATCCATATCCGTCCAGTGCCGAGTACCGGTTCCAGATACAAGACATGTGACAGTGGTCATTCGTGTCTGGGACAAGCACAGAGCACGAGGGGGGCTGCACAAGAATCAATGGGTGCGCGGAGCTCGAGGGAGATAAAGTCAAAAGTGAAGAAAAGAAAGCAATCTTGGACTTAGAATTCTGCTGATATTCTGGAAGAAATTATCAGAAAATACATGTACCAGACAAGAGGGGACAGAAGACCAGGGAGGTACACAGAAACCCACTGCCCAACTCCACTAGACTGCCGCGTTTCCGCGGCCAATAGGGGGTATTGGCCGCGGAAACGCGGTCGTACGGCCTCTTCAGTGCATCGTTTTTCAGGGTTATTTTGGGTACTTCCCATGTGATCTGGTGGTTGCCCTAGATTCCTATTCTCCAGCCTATAAATACAGCAGATCTGAGCTCAACCAAGGGAGCTTTTCTTTAGCCTCTTTTTTGTGTAGTTTTGTTCTTCTTCTTCTTCTTCTTCATTCTTTCTCCATTAAAATTGTAGTGAGAGCTTTTTTGAGTGGAAGATTAATGAAGATGAGGGATTTTTATCTTTCTTGTTAGTTTCGCTCCCCCTTGAGATTTTTGCTTTCTCTTGATCATTCAACCTCTTCATTGAGCTTGAATGGTTAAGGGTTAGTTATTGATCTCAAGGGTCGTATTTTCTCACGGGACTAGTTCTTCACTTCACATGCGTTTTCTACCCTTCCCTTGATCTTGCAACCTCTTCATTGAGCTTGCAAGTTTAAGGGTTGGCTATTGATCACATGCTTGGCTTGAGTTCTACTTCCGTGTTCTTTTTATTTGCTTATTTATTACTTGCATTTTTCATTCTTGCTTTACTTACTTGCAATTTTATTCCATGTACTTTAATTACTTGTATCTTTTCTTTTCTTTGTTCTTTTCTTTTTGTTCTCTCTTTTTGGTTCTTTCTTGTGAATGAATGTAATTATTATTGTTAAGAAGAAATACGGTATTATAAGTTAACATTTCTTTGCCAATTCCTTTTCCCGTTATTTTCCATTTGAACTTCGCCCAAACCATACGCAAGCGCTCCGTTAGGCACCCTACCTTGACAAGGTAACGGTGATTCCTAACCGCGACCGGTTGCGTTCGGTTTGGCCGGAGGTGAAAGCAAGAGACAAGAACGTAAGGACAAGGGTAAATAAGCCGGATTCCACGAATACCGCGCTTAAATCCCCTAATCCACGTTGTTGCCAATTGCTTAGCTTCAATTGGTCAAGACTCGGCTCAAAGGTTTTGAGTACGGATTTCTTTAGCTTATAATCTCGTATCTTTTCTTAACAACTTTATACTTGCAAATAAACACATAGGTTAGAATCAAACTCATATAGATTCTTTATTGACTCATCTAAGACAAGAAGGTAAGATACCACCATCTCCCTGTGGACCGACCCGTGCTCAACCGGCTAGCTGCATAGCGACACCGTCCTGATCGCGGTTATACTTTAATTCTTTGAACATCCGACACGCCAAAAGCGTGCGATCAGAGGTTCCCCGTGCTTTCGCACGGACCTAATTAAATAAAACCTCGTTTTCCTAGGGGCGTAACCCCGTTGACACCTTTCTAGACACCTACTTGATCGGCTAATTGCAAAGTGCAAAACTCTCCCAGGAGTAACAATTACTCGTAGTGGGTATCGAGATCCAACTATCATATAGAAGGTATGCAATCTCATTGCAAATTTCAACACTTGAAACTCCCGATAATGGTTTTTACCCCTGGCACCTATGACCTTGGCTAAGGTCAACAAATCATAAGCACTAGTCAAGTTCTACCCGTCATTTCATGATTAATTAGACCCACCCACATGACCCTTGGCTAAGGTCAACAAAGCTACATGACTGTCCTAACTAATCGCATCATATGCGGTGTAGGAAGATATCACTTGGCTACCGTACACTGTGCCTTGACTATGGTCAACAAACACAACACGAATACTAAGTACTCTACTTCCTAAAATGACGGAGGGTTGCGGATAGTTTTTGAGAAAACCTCTAACGCTTTGAACTTGATCTCGTTGCGGAATCAAATGGTTTTTAGATGGAGTGTTTTTTAGGCTTTTCTAGTTTTGCTAAAGGGGTCACTCCCGGTGAAGGGATCGTCGGCCCTTTCCTCATCGAATAAGGTGCAGGATATATCATATATACCGCTGTGCAAAGCAAAAACTATAGAAGCAATCAAAAGACAAACCGAGGGTTGTAGCATCTGCCAGTTATTGCTAAAGGGGTCACTCCCAGTGAAGGGATCTCGGCCCTTTTCTTATCGAATAAGGTGCAGGATGTTCTATAAGGAACACCACGATGCAAAGCAAGAACTGTAGCTACCTGTTTTTGAAAATTCGATTCCACAACATCTTAGGTTTCTTTTCTTTCATTAATCACATTAATGAAGTCCCATCATTTAAGTCACCTAAACATCACAGATAAATATAACGTACGCTTATGCCATTCACATTCGCCTCGATGTCCCCTCGTGCACCGTTAGGTTAGGTGACTAACGGCAGAGCGGGACAGGGCTAGCGCGGGTGTAAAACATAAGTAACGTCTATATAATATATCATATATACTATATACAGTATCCATCACAGCATATCAAATGATCACATCACAGATATCGCAGCAGAAGAAACATATGAAACATTGGATATACTAGGACGTCCGTGTTTTCAATACGAGCCAGTATAAAACACGGATTCCACGGTCGCGATGAATAGCCAAACCCACATCCCTAGACCCCTACGAGAGCGGCAAGCAACCCTACCAATTCTAGGGTTAAGAGAACCGGACTCGACTACTCGAGATGGTCTCCCACTGGACCCTAGAACCCGGTTACTTGTGCTCCCCTCCTTGGGTCTATCCTAATGCTTAAAAGTAAATAATATACAAAAGGTGACATCAACCTCAACCCGGAAGTGTCCCAATAAAAGAATATTACATACAATTAATTTTACATGAATGAAAATAAAAACTCTCATCTCATATAAAAAACCCCGGCTATTCAAACACGACGATCCAATATAACATATCCAGCAACACATAACATCACATGTCATCAACGTAAGTAAATATGCGCATCCCAATTGTCGTTGACATATAGCAACGAAACCGGCGATATCACATATTACACTTACGGCCGCAGAAAAGAAAGTGTAAAACTACAACAGTTGGAATCCGCAAGCTGCATAGACATCGCATGCCTAACCAAATGAATTCTTTAGACATCGCATGCCTAACAATTATAAACCCCGCATTTCAGTCTCATTATCGAAAACTCTTTTCAATATCAAGTCGGGCAATTCAACAAGACTCCCGACATTCAGAACGAATGCTCGTCGCAAACTTTAGTAGACGGCCACACCCCCGATACCGTCGACGATGTGCACTAAGGCGGAACACCGCTGCCGCGAGCACCCGAACAGATGCTTTTGGCGATGGGGTTCTCCTACAGTTACTTGGTCGGGGCTATGGGACGTGGCTATCTAATGAGTTTACCCGGCGAGTATCCACATACGCGACGTGATTGCGACGGACTTTTGATCACATCAAAATTCCATGGCAACCGATCAAGTGAGACTAAAGTGCTATGTTTATAACATCCAAATCAGTTATCTCATAACTACTTGTGGATTCCAAATATTGTATCACATTCCAGATAAATAGAAAATGTTAAACTTTCCGATCGAACAATCAAACACCCAATGTTTCCCGAAACAGCTCAACACTTGAAATAAGTTTAAAAACATCCATTTCATGCCACAGTACCAATGGTCCAGCCGTAGAAGGGTCAAGCCAACGCCTCGCATGTGGCACGCCGTACTGCCCCAAACCCTAAGGTTCAAAGGGCAGTTCAAGATGGTCACATAATCGAGTTAAGGTTTGTTGTCTTCTAGAGGGACCATCGCGTTACTTGCACTACTTAGAACGTTATTAAACTACGGAAAAATCCAACAATTGGAAATTTCCCGGCAGGGGAAAAAGTGGGTATTTATATCCGGTCAAACTTTTTAACATGTTCTAAAATACCCGGAAAAACACATAGACAAAGTTAAACAATCCGATCGAATCACCGAGTCCCCAAAACAACCCAGAAAACACAACTGTTGAGTATCAATTAAAAATTCCCAGAAGAAACAAGAAACTCCTACAGAGATAACTGGAGAAAAAACACTGCTTAATCATCACAGACGGCCGCGGATCCGCCGCAACAAGTAGGGTTAGGCCGCGGTTCCGCGGCGGTACTGTAGAGATAGGGTGACATTTTCTGCAGTTTTTCTTTGAATGCTCTAGCTAGGCTCTGATACCACTGTAGGGTTCCTAGGCACACCCATGAGGTTCAACAAGGCATCAAACATGTCCAATTCAAATTTTATGTGCCGAGAAACCCTAATATAGATCATTAACTAGAGGATAGGCGAAAACAAATGCAAGTTAACAACTTAACTACAAGTGAAAGTGACTACAACCTTCGTAGCTCCGGTCCTCCACTTCTTCAGCTCCGTGATGACGTCCCTCCGCTGCGATCATCGGGATCCTGGACTCTAGCGATGGTTTCGTCGGAGAAATGATCGGGCTAGGTCGTTGACTTCGATACCGAAGATGATCCACGTCGAGGCAACTCAAACTCAAGCTCCATCTTCACTAAGTCATGAAACTTGTGAAGAAAACACCCTATACAACATGGCAAGTGGTAGAGGATGAAGAAATAGGAAGTGGGTTCACTTTGGATTTGGATTTCTCACTAGATTTCGACACTTGAAATTTTTCAAGAAAGGTTTCTTCGCTTGAAGAAGAAGATGAAGAAGAAGAAATAAATGAATTATCTCAAAAATAAATCAAGTGAAGTCTTCTCATATTGCAACCATGGGTGAGATTAACCTTTGTAGAGACTAAACTCAAGTTTAAGTTAAAGGTTAGGTTAAGGAAAACCTTATGTAAAACAAAATAGTGGACTTTGTCAAAGATGCTTGAAAGCTTCATGAAGCTTCAAGCAAAGACAAAGTAAGACACCATTTTATTTTACATAAATTAAATAAATTAAATAAAAAATAAACCTTTAACCTAAACATGGTATAATCCATACACACACCCAAGTTTGCGTGTATCATCAAACATGATACAAACTAGTGCACAAACATATATCACATATACAACTTGTGCAAATCAAGTGAGAAAATCCATCTTAAGTGAACAAATACTAGTTAATGTAAAGTAATATATCAAATATATAATTATACATTAAATCATTAAATCAACACTTGATTTAATGATCCGGTCATACTGCATATAACCGACTAATATCAAGTGTATCAACATATCGAATCAACATTTGATTCGGTAACCCGGCTATATCTTATATAACCGTCCGATGATACAAATCGCGAGAATAGAATCTAGTATCACATACTGGTATTATTCTCGGTCCCGTACATATCTCATATGCGCTCCTATTTCGTTTCGCTTGAGCCAGGAAACCTCTGTGTAGGACTCTAAAGACTCGTCGATACGCCGGCAGCAGGTGATGATCATATCAAACACCTACAAGCCGCAAGCGGTCTGCTAAACGTAACGGCCACCCGGGTATTGAGTGATCAGAAGATCAACGAGCAAGCCCGCTCACACTCCTGTGAATCCAACCAGTAACACTTACCGTACAATCCGGTCTGTTCATCTGATATGTCGCATATCTCGCCTGGGGGTGGTGAACGTCAGACCCCAGCAGTTTGATATGTCATGCCGATGTAAGGTCCATAATAAGCATGAAACTACTGATAACTCTTACTAGAAAATCACTGCAACCCTGGCCAGGGATTTCCAGTAATGGCCAGTCGAGCATAGCGCAACATCAACCCCCAATACCGGGAGAGACGAATCCCCTCCTATCGCTCATTGCCTCCATGTGAATCGGGACTGTACCCAAAAACCACCTGTTTGCACGACTCAGTAGAGCCGTGGTACGGTGGAAATCAAAGCACAGTAGGAGACACACAAGACTCTATGACGATCTCGGGTCAACAGAGTAAGTTGTACCAGTGTCACCAGAGAACAGCCATCTGACGTGAGGTATAATACCATCTGAGAGTTCTCGGCGAGTCCGTTCAGTGTACCCAGTCTCCACTGAGCACCCGCATACCATCTCTGATGTCAAACACCAATGGATATGGGATCATCCATCGCCCATCACATAGGTCGAGAAGATATACGCTAGTATACTCTGGAATATCGATGACCCGTCTCGATATTCCCATGACTAAGAACATTGAAGGATGTACTCATGGACTACCCAGGCCCCACTAGTATGATCTACATCATAGTCCTGGAAGTCGAGTACACATCCTAAGGGCTTTATCAACATGTAACAGAGAGACAGAAAGTATACATGTTAAGATAAAGAGCAACCAGATAGTGTACTATCATGTCGAGCAAGAAAGTCATACCTATATATGTCCCAGCATCCACTACAATATACATCCTGTGTACAGTAATGGCCTCTAGGGCATACATATAACTAACACTCCTACTATACTTCGATATCCACCTTACCACGGCTCTACTGAGTCATGCAAACAGGTGGACTTTGGGTACAGTCCCGAGGCACATGGAGGCGATGAGCGATAGGAGGGGTTTCATCTCTCCCGGTATTGGGAGTTGATGTTGTGCTATGCTCGATTGGCTATAACAAGAAGTCCCTGGCCAGGACTGCTGAGATTTACTGATAAGAGTTATCAGTAGTTTCTCGATCTGTTATGAACCATACACCAGCATGACTTATTGAGTTATTGGGGTCGACGATTCCGTCCCTACACTCGATATGCAACATATCTGACGAGGAGACCGGACTGTACGGTAAGTGTTGCCAGTTGGCTCGACGGGAGTTTTGACAGCTTCGCTGGTTTTCTTCTGATCGCTAAATACCCAGGTGGCCGTTACGTTTAGCTGACCGCTTGTGGCTTGTGGGTGTTTTATATGATCATTACCTACTGCCAGCGTATTGACGAGTCTTAGAGTCCCACAATGAAGTTTCCTGGCTCAGGCGAAAAGATGTGGTGTGCATATGAGATATGCGCGGGGACCCGATTAAATACGGATATGTGATACCGTATATTAATCGGGCATTTTCTATTGGTCGGGTCGTATGTGATATGACCGGTTTGCAAAATTAAGTGTTGATTTAACAAATGACTTTTAGATTAATTCTTTAATTAAACCCTTTTTCTATTTTTATATGCATGCATATATGCACATGATGATGTGCAAGGACACATACATACATCATTGTATCATGGTTGTTGATACATATTTGGTGGCAATGGAAGACTCATATTGTAGTAATTATCTATTTATTTATCGTTTTGAATAAAGGAAAGGATAATTCACACATTGTTAATGTTTATCATCTTTGACCATACTTCAACTACTTTTTAACCTTGAGGTAATTATCCTATTGCCTTTTTAACTCAATGATAAAGATCTAGATAATTACTAACCATGGTTGAAGTGAGAAGGATTAATATAGATTATTCTTTCTCATTTCAATTATTTTATCATATCATCTATCCTTTGAGCTCAAGCTTAGCCACCATCTTCTTCTTCCTCTCTTGAAATTTTCTTTGAGTGAAGTTGATAGAAAGAAAGAGTTTTGATTATAGAATACAAACCACATCATCATACTACACACATCTAGCCCATTTGTGTAGGGTGTTTGCTCTACTTCATTCACATATCAAGTAAAGTAATGAGCTTTGGGCAAAGAGACTTCGGGTGGATCTTCGTGGACTAGGAAGGCTTCCATCGATCCGTTCCAAACTCTCAAAGTGCCAAGGAGTCATCAAGGGAGGTCTACAAAGGTTGTAATCTCTACTCTTATTGATACTTTTTCTTTTGCATGTGATGCTTAGTCAAAAGAAACCCTAAATTTCTAGTTATGAATCTTGTCAAGTTCACTTAGCACCTTAAAAATTTGATTTTGGCATATGTGATGCTTCTAAACCCTTGATGAGGTGCTAGGTAAACCCAACAATGGTATCAGAGCCAAGCTAGAGCTTTAGGCCAAGTTTAGGCGAAGTTAAAACTCCGATCGAAACACGAAATACCAAATTAGACCCCTCTCTGAACAATTTTTAAAACTGTGATTTTTTCTGAATTAAAAATACTTTAAAAATTCAACAGGGAAATCTAAGCATTACTGTAAAAAACGAGGCCATAATCCGTACATACCGCCGCGGAACCGCGGCGGTACCTTGCTTGGGCCGTGGATCCGCGGCCGTAGAGAAGGATTATTGCATCGTTTTTGCACAGTAATGTCCGTAGCTGCTTGTACATATTTTTGGGTTTTTTTAATCTGACTCAAGTGTTGAGTTTTCTGAGGATTATTTTGAATTCGTTGATTCGATCGGAATATTTAATTTCGTGCTGTTTTTGGGTAAGTTAGAAAGTATTAAAAAGTTCGAACGGATATCATTAACTCACTTTTTCCCGACACGAAAAACTTTCAAGTGTTGAATTTTTCTCGAGTTTAAATCTTTCGGAAAAATGTGTAAGTAACGTGGTGGACCCTATAGAAGAACACAAACCTTAACTCGATTATGTGACCTTCTGAACCGCCTCTAAACCTTAGGGTTTGGGGCAGTACGGCGTGCCACATATGAGGCGTTGGCTTAACCCTTCTACGGCTGGACCACTGCTACTTTGACACATTCTGGGATTTTTGAACTCCGCTCAAGTGTTGAGCTAATTAGGAAATCTTAGGTAATGGGTTATTCGATTGGAATGTTTAATACTGTCTATTTATCTGGAATGTGATACAATATGTGAAATTCATATAGTTAGGCATGAAATGCGAAGTATGTGATATTTTGGATTTACAATGTCTAAAGAGATTGTGGATTCCAAATGTTGTAGTTTTACACTTTATTTTCTGTGACCGTAAGCGTAGTATGTGGGGTATCACCGGCTTCGTTACTATACATCAACGACAATCGGGATACGCATACTTGCTTACGTTGATGATATGAGATATGATGTGTTGCTGAGATATGATGTGCAGGATTGTCGCGATTGAATAGCCGGGTTTTTTTTATGTGAGTTGAGAGTTTTATTTTCATTCATGTATAAATCAATTGTATGTAATATTCTTTTATTTGGGGCACTTCCGGGATGAGGAAGATGTTTCCATCATTGTATATTATTTACTTTTCCGCAATAGGATAGACCCAAGGAGGGAAGCACAAGTGACCGGGTTCTAGGGTTCAGTGGGAAGCCATCTCGAGGAGTCGAGACCGGGTCTCCTAAACTATAGAATTGGCAGGATCACTTGCCGCTCTCATAGGGGTCTAAGGGTGTAGGCTTGGCTATTCATCGCGACCGTGGAATCCGTATTTTCTATTGTTGGCTAAATACAAAATACGGGCATCCTAGATATCCTTTTATTTTCATATGTGCTTCTGCTGTTGATATTCTGTAATGTGATTACTTAGTATCTGAGACGAATAGATTATTAATATATATATGATATATAATAAACGTTACTTATGTTTTACACCCGCACTAGTCCCGCCCCGCTATGCCGTTAGTTAAGTAACCTAACGGTGCATAACGGGACACTGTGGCGAATGCGGATGGCATAAGTGTACGTTCTATTTTCGTTTCTTTTCTGTGATGGCTTAGAAACTTAAATGATGGGATTACATTAATGAGATTAATGTAAAGAAAAAGAAACCTAAAAGATGTTGTAGAATCAGATTTGAAACCCACTCGGCCTTTTTTTTTATGAAAAATGCAAGTTTCAAAAGATGCGGAGCTTAAGCCACTCTTTTTCTAAAACTATTTTGATTCTACAACGAGATCAAGTTCAAAGAGTTAAGTGTTTTCATAAAAAACATCCGCAACCCTCCATCATTTTAGGAAGCAGAGTACTTAGTATTCGTGCTGCGTATTTTGATCATAGTCAAGGCGTAGTGTACGGTAGATAAGTGATGTCTTCCTACAAAGCATATGATGCGATCAGTTAGGACATTCATGTGATTATGTTGATCATAATCAAGGGTCATATGGGTGGGTCTAGTTGATCTCTAAATGACGGGTAGAACTTGACTAGTACTCCTGATATTTTGTCCATAGCCATGGTCATAAGTAACTAGGGGTAAAATCCATATCGGGAGTTTCAAGAGTTGAAATTCACAATGAGATTGCATACCATCTATATGATAGTTGGATCCCGATCCCACTGTGAGTAAGTGTTACTTTCAGGAGAATTTTGCACTTTACAATTAGATGATCCAGTAGGTGTCTAGAAAGGTGTTAACGGGATTTGACCTCTGGGAAAACGTGGTTTACTTTAATTAGGTCCGTGCGAAAGCACGGGGAACCTCCCTCAAAGTACCGACACTGGCCTGGCTGACCGGTTAGCGAAACTGTAGAATGTAATTAATCCTGGCTAGTTTTCTTTTCAGGTTTTGAAAGAAAATTTGATTAAAGTAGTGGGAGACATCGATTAGATAAGATAATAACCAATCTAATTCTTTACAAGAGCATTTCGCTGAGTGTATTCTTTTCTCTCTCCTAATGGCAGATACCAATGACGGGACTTAAGCTTCTACTAGAGAAAAATAAACTGACGGGACCGAACTATAAAGAATGGTTGAGGAACTTGAACATCGCACTTGCATATGATAAAGTATCATATGTCCTCACAACCAAAGCCCCACCCGTCCCAGGACCTGAATCATCTGTCTCGAATAGGGAGATCCAAAAAACTTGGGATGCTGATTGTAACATGGCCAAGTGCCTTGCGCTTGCTTCTATAGACAATATCCATCAGAAGCAACACGAGAAGATGGATGTACAATCCATCTTTCTTCACACAAAGGACTTGTATGAAGAGCAATCTCGTACTTTGAGATACGAGGCATCTCGAAAGCTGTTTCAGATGCGAATGGCCCCTGGTACATCAGTAGGAGACCATGTTTTGTAGATGATTGGTCTTATAGAAGAACTTGGGGAACTGGGATGGACCATGGACAATGAGCAGTATACAGATATTGTTCTACAGTCTCTCCCCCTGCCTTTGCTCCGTTCATAGTGAACTTTAATATGAATGATTTGGAGAAATCATTACCTGAACTTCTTAATATGTTGAGAAGTGCAGAGAGCACGTTGAAAACAACGAGGACTCCCGCTCTGCTTGCTGGGCCATCTTCCTCTTCAGTCCCAAAAGCCAAGGCCAAAGGAAAGAAAAAGAAGAAGTCCATCAAACAGAAAGGTGGAGTTAAAAAGGAAAAGGGGAAAGACAAATCCGGAGCTGCGGGAAGCGGGAAAGGAGAATGTTTTTACTGCCACAAGTCAGTACATTGGAAACGCAACTGTGCTATGTATCTTGCTGATCTCAAGAAGAAGAAGCATGCTGATGCTTCCACTTCAGGTGTGTTTGTAACTGAGAACTGTTTTTCTTTAAACTCTGCATCTTGGGTATTAGATACCGGTTCTGGTTCTCACATCTGCAATTATATGTAGGGATTGAGAAGGTTTTAAGCAAGTAGGAAGGCTTATTGCTTTCGGGTAGTAGAGTTTTGAAGACAGGTGACCATACTCTGCGGGTTGGAAATGGTTCCAATGTACATGCTGTATCCGTAGGAGAGTATCTTCTTGGGTTGCCTTCGGGTTGTATTTTGGTTTTGAACCCGTGTTATTTTGTACCTAGTATGCTATGTAATATAATATCCGTTTCTTTATTGGACAATGAAGGATATCATTTTTTATTGCAAAATAATGTTATGAACATTAACTTGAATCAAGAGTTGATTGGGTATGGTACATTAAATAACGGTATTTACGTCCTGAACCAACACACAGTTTTCAATATACATACTAATAAAAGAAAGTTTTCAGATATAAATGAAAATTTTCTTTGGCATTATAGACTTGGTCATACTAATGAAACAAGACTAAACAAACTACATAAAGATGGATATTTAAAATCCTTTTGAATATAAATCTTATGCGACTTGCCAGTCTTGTATCAAAGGTAAAATGAACAAAACTCCGTTTACTATGTTAGTTATATGTATGCCCTAGAGGCCATTACTGTACATACGATGTATATTGTAGTGGATGCTAGGACATATATAAGGAGGACTTTCTTGCTCGACATGATAGTATGCTATCTGGTTGTACTTTATCTTAACATGTACTCTGATTGTCTCTATATTACATTTTGATAAAGCCCTTAGGATATGTACTCGACTACTGCGACTATGATGAGATCATACTAGTGGGGCCACGGTAGTCGACGAGTACATCCTATAACTGTTCCTAGTCGAGGGTGTATCGAGACAGGGCATCGATACACCAGAGTAGACTAGCGTATGCGCATCTTGACCCATATGATGGGCGATGGATGATCCCATATCCATCGGTGTTTGACATCAAGGATGGTGTACGAGTGCTCAGTGGAGACTGGGTACACTGGACGGACTCGCCGAGAACTCCCAGATGGTATTATACCATACGTTAGATGGAAGTTCTCCGGTGACATTGGTACAGAGTAGTCTGTCGACCCGAGATCGTCATAGAGTCTTGTGTGATTCCCACTGTGCTTTGATTTCCATCATACCACGTCCAAGAGGGCGTGCAAAAGGTGGCTTTTGGGTACAGTCCCGAATCACATGGAGGCAATGAGCGATAGGAGGGGATTCGTCTCTCCCGGTATAGGGAGTTGATGTTGTGCTGTGTTCGATTGGCTATAACCAGAAATCCCTGGCCAGGGTTGCTGAGATTTACTGGTAAGTGTTATCAGTAGTTTCGCGAACTGTTATAGACCTCAAATCGACACGACTTATCGAGCTACTGGGGTCTGACGTTTACCACCCCTATGCGAGATATGCGACATATCAGACGACGAGACCGGACTGTACGGAAGTGTTACTATTTGGATTCACAGGAGAGTGTACAGGCTTGCTTGTTGATCTTCTGAGCGCTCAATACCTGGGTAGCTGTTACGTTTAGCTGACCGCTTGCAGCTTGTGGGTGTTTGATATGATCATCACCTACTGCCGGCGTATTGACGATTCTTTAGAGTCCTACACAGAGGTTTCTTGGCTCAGGCAAAACGGAGTAGGAGCACATATGTGATATGTGCGAGACCGAGGATAATGCGATATGAGATACCGTATTCTATTCTCGCGATATTTGATATCAGCCGGGTCATTGGATCAAGTGTTGATTCGATGAATCGGTACGGATAAATATTAGTCGGTTATATGCGATATAGCCGGATTGTCGGATCAAGTGTTGATTCGATAATTTAATGTATAATAATATATATGATATATTAAATTACATTAACTAATATTAGCTCACTAAAAGATTCTTTTTCTCACTCGGGTAATACATTGATATATATGTTAATTGTATTATTTTATTTGGTTACAATAAATATTGTATATGTGATATATAATATTGTAACATGATATGATAAATAATGCAACATGTTTAGTAGAGATTAAACAAGATTAGGGTTTGATTTGGGTTAATGGTTTCTAGATGATTCTAGAAGGTTTTTGTTTTGTCATGATAAAGATATTTTCATATGACTCATTCTTAACTCAACCCAAACCCTAACCCTTGGTTAATTCTCTACATTGGTTAAGTGAACCATGGTTGCATAATTGATCATTATCTCCTTTTCCTATTCATCACAAAAGGATTCTATTATTATTGTTCATCTTCTTCCTTCATTCTTTCATGGAAAAATGCTTGCTAGATTTTTCCAAGTGATGTATAATTGTGAGAAAAAGATAAATAAATAGAGCAAAATTCCTACTTCATCATCCTCATCTTCCCTTGCCATTTAGATGAGGGTGTTCACATCATTTCATGAGTGTTAGCTTGTGTTAAAGAAACTTCAAGGTAGATCATCGTAGTATCGAAGATCGGAAGCAAAGGTTGCGTCATTCTCTTCGTGGAACCTCTCGAGAGTCCGGATCCCGATGATCGCAGCGAAGGGACCACAACACGGAGCATATGAAGTGAAGGACCGGATCTACAAAGGTTGTAATCCCTCTCACTTAGTGTTAAAATGTTTAGCATGCTTGTTTTCGCCTAATCTCTAGTTTAAAGTTCCGTATTCGGGTTGTTCGGCACGGCTAAATTTTAAATCGGGCATGGTTGATGCCTCGTAGACCCTTGTGCGCGTGCCTAGCAACCCTACATACTAGACACGGAGAAAGAGCTGTGGAACTCTTAAGCCTCATACATAGTGATGTATGTGGACCAATGTCTACACATGCTAGAGGTGGTTTTTCATACTTCATTACTTTTACTGATGATTTCTCAAGATTCGGACACGTGTTTTTGATAAAGCACAAATCCGAAGCTTTCGAGAAATTCAAAGAGTATAAACTTGAAGTAGAAAAACAAATAGGCTTGAGCATCAAGAAACTTCGATCAGATCGAGGTGGAGAATATTTAAGTATAGAGTTTTTAGACTTCTTAAAAGAGAATGGGATTCTCTCTCAGCTCACTCCTCCTTACACACCACAGCACAATGGTGTGTCAGAATGGAGGAATCGTACCCTATTAGATATGGTACGATCCATGATGTGTGATGCTGAGTTACCGCTTTCCTTTTAGGGGCATGCATTAGTGACAGCGATGAATCTATTAAACAGGGTTCCAACCAAGACCGTGTCTACCACTCCATATGAGATATGGAGTGGAAAGAGACCATCTCTTAAAAGAGTTAGGATTTGGGGTTGTCCGGTTTTTGTTAAAAAGCAGAATCCAGACAAACTCGAGACACGATCGGTCATGTGTAAATTTGTGGGGTATCCAAAACATTCGTATGGATATCTATTCTACCACAAGGAGGAACAAAAGGTGTTTGTTGCTCAGCATGCCACATTTTTGGAAAATGAAATCTTTACAGACAGTAGTGATGGCAATGCGGTAGAACTAGAAGAGGTTCTAGAGACACAAATTACTCAGGACGAATTGGTTGAAACTGATGTTTCAGTAAAACTTCAAGAACCTCAGCCGCTCTGGAGATCTGGTAGAACTTCTCGCCCACCAGAGAGATACTATGGGTTTCTCATTGATGGTGATAGAGAAGATTGCATCATGGATGATGATGACCTTACTAGTTTTCAGCAAGGTATCACGAGTGGTGACTCAGTGAAGTGGTTGGAAGCCATGAGATCCGAAATGGAGTCCATGTATACCAACAAAGTATGGACTTTGGACGTTGCGCCTCCTGGGATAAACCCGTTGGGTGCTAATGGATCTTTAAAAGAAAGATTGGTATAGATGGACAGGTAGAGACCTTTAAAGCAAGGCTAGTAGCGAAAGGTTTTCATCAAAGAGCAGGATTGGACTATGATGAAACTTTCTCTCCAGTAACAATGCTTAAATCCATTAGGATCCTACTTGCTATTGCTGCTCACTATGATTATGAAATCTGGCAGATGGACGTTAAAACTGCATTTCTAAATGGTGATTTAGAAGAATGCGTTTTTATGGATCAGCCAAAGGGCTTCATTGACAGTGGGAGCAGCGGGAAAGCATGTAGATTGCTTAAATCCATTTATGCATTAAAGCAGGCCTCACGGAGCTGGAACATCTGCTTTGATGATACAATCAAAGAGTTTGATTTTATCAAAAATATAGATGAACCATGCATTTATAAGAAGACTGTAGGGGGTACTGTCACATTTCTCGTACTGTACGTAGATGACATTCTCCTGATAGGAAATGATATTCCTATGCTACAATCGGTCAAACTATTCTTATCACAAAGGTTCTCCATGAAGGACCTGGGTGATGCCTCATGCATTTTGGGCATAAAGATCTATAGAGATAGATCCAAGAGGTTATTAGGATTGTCCCAATCAAAGTACATAGACACCATCCTAAAAAGGTTTAGTATGGAAGATTCTAAGCGTGGTGCATTCCCTGCTTGTCATGGAATCACTCTCTCTAAAGACTTCTGTCCGAAGACTGATGAAGAGAGAGCTCGCATGAGCGTTATACCCTACGCTTCAGCCGTAGGATCTATAATGTATGCGATGTTATGTACTCGCCCTGATGTAGCTTATACACTAGCTGTAGTAAGCAGGTATCAATCCAACCCTGGGGAGAAACATTGGATAGCAGTGAAGAACATTCTTAAATACTTGCGAAGGACTAAAGAATTGTTCTTGGTGTATGGTAATGGGGATCTCCAGATGGAGGCCTTTACCGATTCCAGCTTCCAAAGTGATAAGAATGACAACAAATCTATCTCAGGGTTTGTATTTACCCTCAACGGAGGGGCGGTTAGTTGGAAGAGTTCCAAACAGGATACCGTTGCAGACTCTACGATGGAAGCTGAGTATATTGTTGTAAATGATGCTGCCAAGGAAGCCGTCTGGATGAGGAAGTTCATCGTGGAATTAGGAGTAGTTCCAACCATTGTTGATCCAATACCATTGTATTGTGATAATAATGGAGCTATGGCGTTAGCCAAAGAACCAAGGTCCCATCAGAAATCCAGACACATCCTGAGGCGGTATCATTTGATCCGGGAGATAGTAGATCGCAAGGAGATCGAGATTCGGAGAGTAGATACAAAGGATAACACAGCGGATCCACTCACCAAGGCCCTTCCACAGCCGCAGCATGAGAGACTTTTTGAGATATTGGGTATGAGATACGCCAATAACTGGCCTTAGTGAAAGTGGGAGATTGTTAGATATATGTATGCCCTAGAGGCCATTATATGTATAGTGGATGCTTGGACATGTATATATGGATTTAGATGACTTTCTCGCTCAACATGATAGTATGCTATCTGGTTTACTTTATCTTGACATGTTGATTTGATCATGTTTTTATTCATTTGCACATATTGATAAAGCCCTTAGGATATTTGCTTGACTATTGTGACTATGATGCGGATCATACCAGTAGGGTATGTATAGTTTATAAGCATATCCTTGAACTGTTCCTAGTCGTGGGTGTATCGAGACGGGGCATCGATATTCCAGAGTAGACTAGCGTTTACTATTCTTGTCCCATATGATGGGAGATGGATGATCCCATATCCATCTAGTGAGGTGACACCAAAGATTATATGCGGGTGCTCAGTGGAGACTGGGTACACTGAACGGACTCACAGAGAACTCCTATGTGGTATTATATCTATCGTCGGATAGAAGTTCTCAGGTGACACTAGTACATGTTAGTTTATAGACCCAAGATCGTCATAGAGTCTTGTGTGTCCTCCCACTGTACTTTGTCATCCACCCTACCACGGCTCTATTGAGTCGTGCAAACGGGTGGACTTTGGGTACAGTCCCAAGGTACATGGAGGCGATGAGCGATAGGAGGGGTTTTGTCTCTCCCGGTATTGGGAGTTGATGTTGTGCAATGCTCGATTGGCTATAACAGAAGTCTCTGGCCAGGGCTGCTGAGATTTACTGATAAGCGTTATCGGTAGTTTCTCGATCTGTTATGAGCCGTACACCAGCATGAATTATTGAGTTATTGGGGTCGACGATTCCATCCCTTGACTCGATATGCAACATATCTGACGAGGAGACCGGACTGTACGGTAAGTGTTGCCAGTTGGCTCAACGGGAGTTTTGACAGGTTCGCTGGTTTTCTTCTGATCGCTCAATACCCAGGTAGTCGTTACGTTTAGCTGACCGCTTGCGGCTTGTGGGTGTTTGAGATGATCATTACCTACTGCCGGCGTATTGACGAGTCTTAGAGTCCCACAATGAAGTTTTCTGGCTCAGGCGAAAAGATGTGGTGTGCATATGAGATATGCGCGGGGACCCGATTAAATACGGATATGTGATGCCGTATATTAATCGGGCATTTTCTATTGGTCGGGTCGTATGTGATATGACCGGTTTGCAAAATCAAGAGTTGATTTAACAAATGACTTTTAGATTAATTCTTTAATTAAAGCCTTTTTCTATTTTTGTATGCATGCATGTATGCACATGATGATGTACATGGACACATACATACATACATTGTATCATGGTTGTTGATACATATTTGGTGGCAATGCAAGACTCATATTGTAGTAATTATCTATTTATTTATCATTTTGAATAAATGAAAAGATAATTCACACATGGTTAATATTTATCATCTTTGACCATACTTCAACTACTTTTTAACCTTGAGTTAATTATCCTTTTGCCTTTTTAACTCAATGATAAAGATCTAGATAATTACTAACCATGGTTGAAGTAAGAAGGATTAATATAGATTATTCTTTCTCATTTCAATTATTCTATCATATCATTTATCCTTTGAGCTCAAGCTTAGCCACCATCTTCTTCTTCCTCTCTTGAAATTTTCTTTGAGTGAAGTTGATAAAAAGAAAGGGTTTTGATTATAGAATACAAACAACATTATCATACTACACACATCTAGCCCATTTGTGTAGGGTGTTTGCTCTACTTCATTCACATATCAAGTAAAGTAAGGAGCTTTGGGTAAAGGGACTTCGGGTGGATTTTCGTGGACTAGGAAGGCTTCCATCGATCCGTTCCAAACTCTCAAAGTGCCAAGGAGTCACCAAGGGAGGTCTACAAAGGTTGTAATCGCTACTCTTAGTGATACTTTTTCTTTTGCATGTGATACTTAGTCAAAAGAAACCCTAAATTTCTAGTTATGATTCTTGTCAAGTTCACTTAGCACCTTAAAAATTTGATTTTGGCATATGTGATGCTTCTAAACCCTTGATGAGGTGCTAGGTAAACCCAACACAAAGAAGTACAATTCGAGAATGGAGATTAGATTTAAAGGTCAAACCTTAATCCGTATTTAATTTTGCTATTGGGGCTCAAACAAGAGAGATCCTTTTGTGATTCGAGGATGAAGAACGAGAAATAGCGAAGGAGAAGAAAAGAACAAGCATGACATCTCCCATTTACTATACATATTTTTAGAAATTGCTTGCCATATAAGAATAAGGGTAAAACTGGGATTTTTGGAAAAATTTCCTATTATAGAAGTCATTTTGGACTTCAATCCTATGTACTTACTGGAGACAGCAATTAGATATTGTTAGTGTATATGCCCTAGGGGCCATTATTGTATCATATTAGATTGTATATTACTTAATGGAAGCTTGGGATATTCACATTTGTATATACAGTCTTGCTAAAAATGGTAGTATGCTACTTGGTTTGAGTCTACTTTAATATGTGCATATGATTCTTGTGACATATCACTTATACATATTAGTAGAGCCCATAGGTTCTTTGCTTGATTACCAGCGTTGTGATGGCAGTTACACTAGTGGGGGCTGGGTAGTCTATGAGCAAAATCCTATACTTGTCCCAAGTCGTAGGATTATCGAGACAGGGCATCGATCTCCAGAGTAGACTGGTGTGTACGCTTCTCATCCCAGTTGGGGAGATGGTTTGTCCCATTGCTATCAGTACGTCGTACTGGAGATAATACACAGGTGCTCGTTAGGTTACCGGTACACCGGACATGACTCGCAAGGGAACTGTTGGTTGGTACTATACCCACCGTCACTTAACAGTTCCCAGGTGACATGAGTACAGCATAGTCCGCAGACTTGACACTGCTACTTCGCCTCGAGTGTGTCCCACTGTTCCTAGATTCCTACCCTACCACGGCTCAAAGGAGTCATGCAAACAGGTAGCAGTTGGGTGCAGTCCCGAGCACTTGGAAGCAGTGGCGGTTAGATAGGATTCGTCTCTCCCGGTATTGGGAGATGATATCGCACTGTGTCAGAGAGCCATTACGCAAAGTCCCTGGCCAGGGCAAGCGAGATATACTGGTAGGTTCCAGTAGCTTCTCAGGGTGTAATGGGCTTCACTCCGACACGACTTATACAGCTATTAGGGGACTGACGCTTGCCGCCCCCTAGGCTTGATATGCGATAGTCTTAGACGAACAGACCGGACTGTACGGAGATTTTCACATCAGGCTCAGTGGGAGTTCGGATGAGTTTCCTCATCGACCTTCTTATCGACATCTACCTGGGGACTGTTACGTACAGCTAGTGCCGCTTGCGGTCTGTGGTTAAACCCACTGCCAGCGTAGTGTCGAGTCTTTAGAGTCCCATAGAGAGAGTTTTCCTGCTCCAGGCGAAACTATATAGAGGTCGTACGGTTTTACGACAAGGGTTCGGACGCGTACGTGTGTTTACGCACGTACGACTTTTCGGACAGTTTTTACTAGCCGGCTTTGGTTTAAGCCAGATTCTAGTATCGGGTTTTCGGACAGTCTAAAGTTTTTCCGTGTTTTCACGGAATGGAGGGGCGTTCTCGTAATTTTTATGGGATGCTTCTAGAAGAGTAGTGACTAAGGGGTTAAGGTGGCATGAGCATTAAATGCTTAATGACTTATTTGTGTGATTCATCCTTTGTATTAAATGATTCATTAATGAGTTAGTGAGTTATATGATGAATCACACAAGGTGAATGCATCAACCATGATGATTAATCATTTATATTATTTATTTGATTAATTGTTATGGTTTTTATATTCTTATGGGTTCATTATTCATTCTCATTCTCATCATCTCCTTCTCTCTCCTCAAGTTCATCTCTTCTTGAAACCCTAATCCTCCCACCTCATGTGTTGAGATCAAGAATTAGAGAGACTAATACATCCATAACCTCACTCTATATCACCTAGTTAGCTTAGATTAGCAATTTGAGCAAACTAGTTATCTCAAGTTTGAGATTAAGCTTGGCGTAGTGATTTTGGGTGGATCGTGATTCGAGGAGGTCGTTGAGGTGCCCATGTTCCAAGGAGCCTATGAGGAGTGGAGGACAGCAATGAAGACCCGAAGGACATGTAACGTGAGGTATAACATCGGAGCCGAGTAGTTAAACCTCTTGTTGTAGTTAGCAATGGTTTAGATAACGATTCATGTGCTCAAGTTCGTGTTATGATGCTTTGATAATCGTTTTTCATATATTCCGCCTCCCCGTAAGTTCGTGGGGTGCGTGACATGGACTTACAGTGGTATCAGAGCCAACTAAACCGTTACTAGCTTGTTAGCAAATGATTAGAAGTTCGATCGACAGATAAACACGAAAACAGAATTTCGAAACCCTAAGTTTCTGTTAATTTTAAAAGTGTCTGAAAAATTATTTGACATGCTTTAAAATTCACAGCAGGGTATTGTAAGAATACTGGGAAAAAACGAGTCAGTGAATCGGCAAAACGGCCGTGGATCCGCGGCAATAGAGAGCTTGTGCCACGGATCCGCCGCCGAGTCAACGCCGAGTTGACTCGGATTTGCTCAGTAATTCCTATTTTGTTGTTTTCTATTTTCTTGTATGTTCTTTTTCTGCCCAGGTTGCCTCTGTACTGACTTGCTTTTGGGGTAGACATGGATAAAGGTGATCGATCGATGTTCTAAGTTAATTGCTAATCGGGTTATTATCTGTAATGTTTTATGTGTTCGTAAACCTCTCCTAACTGCTAGTATGTCGGTTGGCAGGGGGTTGCACATATCTGTGATGTTATTTTTAACTGTTTGTGTATATAAACTGTATTGGACTGTTGTGATGATTAGCCGGGTTTTGTGATGGATTATTGTATTAATTCAATCGATGTAATTGTAATAAGTTGTAATATTATTTTGCGGGGCACATCCAGGTTGCGGTTGTAGCCACCGTTGTATTATTTCTTTTTACTGGTTTTGCTCATAGGATAGACCCAAGGTGGGGTGCACAAACTACCGGGTATTTTGAAGTGTTGAGGCAAACCGCTTCACTTCTGGTACTTGGCGGGTAGTTTGCCGTACCCGTAGGGGTCTAGGGTGGGGTAATGGCTATTCATCAGAACTGTGTAATCCATCTTTCCTTGCAGGCTCAAAAGAAATGCGGATTGCTTGCATATCCAATAAAGTTTATCTGTGATCTGGAATGCTTATTATTGCGTCTGACGAATGTACAATATCTATATATAAATAGCTATTAGACATCATTTATGTTTTACACCCACGCTAGCCCAGCCCCCGCTCTGTCGTTAGTTAAGTAACCTAACGGGTGATGACGGGACCCTGTGGCGAATGCGGATGGCATAAGAGGACGTGGTATTTTCTTTGTTTTCTGCAATGATAAGATTAAAAGATGGGACGCATTATTATAATGCAAAGAAAATAAACCAAAGTTTAATCTTTGGAACAAATTTAAAAGAAACCACTCGGTTATTTTAAAAGAGCAGAATTTTTAATTGCGGAGCTTTAACCACTCCTTTTAAAAAGTATCAGGTTCCTTCGATTATATCAAGTTCACTACGTTCACGGTTTTGCCAAAACCATTCGTAGCCCTCCGTCATTTCATATAGATAGTCAATAGTATTCAAGCTGTGTTTGTTGACTAAAGTCAAAGCACAGTGTTTGGTAGCTGTTGGGTATTTATATGTAGCATAGATAGATGCGTTGGTTTGGGACAGTCGTATTACCTTGTTGACTAAAGTCAAGGGTATGTACGGGTGGGTTCAAATTAACCTGGATAATGACGGGTAGAACTTGACATGTGACTTATGATTTGTTGAATAAAGTCAAGGTCATAAGAGCATGGGGCAAAAATAAATATCGGGAATTTCTAAAGAAACTGAAATTTGCAGAGAGATGCATACCATTTTGGAGTTTGATGAATGTTGGTAGGATTCCTTCAACATTATCATACGATGATATTTTGGATACCGATCCTACTGTTAGTATATACAACTTATCAGGAGATTCGTCACTTAACGATCAATGCTATAAACCAAGTAGGTGTCAAGAAAGGTGTCAGCGGGGCTACGCCCCTAGAGAAAAGAGGTTATTTAATTAAGGAACTTCGCGAAAGCGTTGGAAAACTCCCTCGAAGTATCGACACTAGCCTGGCTGAACAGTTAAGCAAGTATTGTACGGTGAGAATAGTCCTGGCTAGTTCTTCCTTTATGGTTTGAGGAGGGATTCGAGAAACAGTGGGAGCCATCCTGTTTAGATAAATTAAAAACCACTCTAAACTTGCAAGAGCATCATGCTAATAGTTTTCTTCTCTCTCTTAATTGCAGCGACCTTGTGACCACACATAGGTTATATCTAGATAATAATTTGACTGTATCTAACTTATATGACTGGCAAAGGTCTGTCCAGATGTCCATTACCTATGACAAGCTGGACCACCCTATTACTAGTCAAGATCCCGCCGTCCCAGGTCCAGTTTCCACTGTCACGGATATGGACATCCGTGAGACAAGGGAAAAGGATAAAACGAAAGCCAAGTGCCTCGTGTCAGCTTCAGTTGATGGTGTATACCAGAAGTAGCACGAGAAGATGGACTTAGTTTCCATCATTCTCCATAACAAAGATTTATATGGAGAGCAAACTCATATCGCAAGATATAAGACCTCAAACGAATTAATTCAAGTGAGGTTGGCTGACGGGTCATCTGTAGGGGACAATGTCCTTAAAATGACTAGCTGTATTAATGAGCTCCAGGACCTGGAGACCACGTTGGGAAACGAGTCAGATACTGACTTAATTCTACAGCTTCTGCCTTCTACCCTGAAGGAAACCAGGGAAGTAGAAGGAAAGAGAAGGGCAAAAGTTTCAAGACTGAATGTAGTAAAAGAGGGACGTTCCTATTGTTACGGGAATGAACATTGGCAGAAGGATTGCAGGGCTAGCAAAGCCAGTAGCCAGGATTCGAAGCATGTTGTGGCTTCAGCTTCAGGTGTGTTTGTAATAGAGAATTGTATGTCAGTTAACCCTACTTCCTGGGTATTGGATACCGGGTCAGGATCTCACATCTGTAATTCATTACAGGCTCTAAGAAATCGTAGGGTTATTGGGAGAGGTGATATGACACTCACAGTTGCTAACGGAATGAGCATGGATGCTGAATCCGTAGGAGAATATCATCTTGGACTGACAACTGGGCAGATATTGATTCTGCGTAACTGTTTTTATGTACCAGGTACTACTTGTAATATCATTTCTGTAACCTTACTTTCTAAAGAAGGATATGATTTTACTTTTATAAGAGATGTGGTTCACATCCACCTAAATCAAGTTATGGTTGGGTCAGGTACATTACAAAACGGAGTATACGTATTAAATCAAGCTCAGATTTTCAGTGTCTAGAACACACTTAAAAGAATGTCTCCGGAATTAAATCAGGCTTTCTTATGGCATTGTAGACTAGGTCACATCAATGAGAGAAGGTTGACTAAGTTGCATAGAGAAGGATATTTGAATCCGTTCGAATATCAATCTTATGCTACTTATGAATCTTGTCTCATGGGAAAGATGACAAAGACTCCGTTTACTGGACACGGGGTAAGAGCAAGCGAGTTCTTAGGACTCGTACACAGTGACGTGAGCGGTCCAATGTCTACACATGCGCGAGGTGGTTATTCCTACTTCATTTCTTTTACGGATGATTTCTCTAGGTATGGATATATCTTCTTGATGAAGCATAAATCCGAGGCCTTTGAGAAATTCCAAGAATACAAGAATGAAGTGGAAAAACAAACAGGCAAGAGTATAAAAACACTGAGATCTGATCGAGGTGGTGAATACTTAAGTGCCGAATTCCTGGGTTACTTAAAAGAGAATGGAATTCTCTCTCAGCTTACTCCTCCATACACACCACAACACAACGGTGTATCGGAAAGGAGGAATCGAACCCTATTAGATATGGTTCGTTCCATGATGAGTAACGCTGAGTTACCACAATCATTCTGGGGATATGCACTAGAATCAGCTGCATATCTTTTGAACCGGGTTCCAACCAAGACTGTGCCTACCACACCATATCAGATGTGGAGTGGGAAGAAACCCTGTCTTAAGTATATTAAGACATGGGGATGTCCAGCTTTTGTAAAAAAACAGCATGCGGACAAGCTCGAGGCACGCTCAGTACAGTGTAAGTTTGTGGGATATCCAAAGAATTCCATGGGATATTGTTTCTATTACGCAGAGGTATAAAAGGTCTTTATTTCTCAACATGCCCGCTTCTTGGAAACTGAATTTTTGGAAAATCAGAAGAGTGAGAGCACAATAGAACTGAAAGAAATTCCAGAGCCACAAGCTATTACTGAAACCTTGGTAGAACAAGAAGGTTCAGGAGAACAGGACATCCCGACGCCACTCCGCAGGAGTAGTAGGCAGTCTCATCCGCCCGAGAGATACTACGGTTTTCTCATAGATGGGGATAGAGAAGATTGCACTATTGACTATGATGAGCCTACTAGCTTCCAGCAAGCCATTCAGAGCGGTGACTCGGTAAAATGGCTGGATACAATGCAGACCGAAATGGAGTCCATGAACACTAACAAAGTATGGACTTTGGACATTACTCCAGATGGGGTAAAACCCGTAGGATGCAAATGGATCTTCAGAAGGAAGATTGGTGTAGATGGACAGGTTGAAACCTATAAAGCTAGACTTGTTGCAAAGGGTTTTCGTCAAAGACCCGGTTTGGACTATGACAAGACCTTTTCTCCAGTGGCTATGCTTAAATCCATTAGGGTCCTTCTTGCTGTTGCTGCCTTCCACGATTATGAGATCTGGCAGATGGACGTAAAGACAGCCTTTCTAAATGGAAATTTGGAAGAGAGCGTCTATATGAATCAGCCATAGGGATTCATTCAGAGTGGGAGCAGCGATAAAGTATGCAAGTTGCTTAAGTCCATTTATGGACTAAAGCAGGCATCTCGGAGTTGGAACATCAGTTTTGATGATGCTGTCAAAGAATTTGACTTTATCAAAAATCCAGATGAACCATGCATATAGAGAAAGATTGTAGGGAGAGCTGTAGTATTCCTCGTCTTATACATAGATGACATTCTTCTAATAGGAAATGATATTCCTATGTTACAGTCAGTCAAAAGATTCTTGTCACTGAAATTCTCCATGAAAGACCTAGGTGATGCCACCTACATTCTGGGGATCCAGATCTACCGTGATAGATCAAAGAGGATGTTGGGACTTTCACAGTCCAGGTACATAGACACCATATTGAAAAGATTCAGTATGGAAGATTCTAAGCGCGGTAACCTACCGGCTTGTCACGGAATCACCCTCTCCAAAGATATGTCTCCCAAGACAGATTTGGAAAGGGATCGCATGTCGATTATACCCTACGCTTCAGCGGTAGGCTCTATAATGTATGCGATGTTATGTACGAGACCAGACGTAGCATACGCATTGAGCGTAGTAAGCCGGTATCAAGCAAACCCAGGGGAGAATCATTGGATAGCAGTAAAGAACATTCTCAAGTACCTGAGGAGGACTAAGGAGATGTTCTTGGTGTATGGTGGAAAAGACCTCCAGATTGAGGCCTTTGCCAACTCCGGCTTCCAGAGTGACAAAGATGACTCCAAATCCATGCCGGGTTATGTCTTTACCCTCAATGGAGGGGTGGTCTATTGGAAGAGTTCCAAACAGGAGACCGTTGCTGATTCAACGATGGAAGCGGAGTACATAGCTGCTTGCGATGCCGCAAAAGAAGCTGTCTGGATGAAGAAGTTCCTCACAGAACTTCAGGTGGTTCCTACCAGTGTTGATCCAATACCTCTGTATTGTGACAACAAAGGCACTATAGCTTTAGCGAAGGAATCCAGGTCCCATCAGAAGTCCAGACACATCTTAAGGCGGTATCACCTGATCAGGGAGATCATAGATCGCCGGGAGATCGAGGTGAAGAGAGTAAAGACGGAGGATAACATTGCTGATCCATTCACAAAGGCCATTCCTCATACGCAGTTCGAGAGGCTATTCGAGTTGATAGGTCTACGATATGCAAGCTCATGGCCCTAGTGCAAGTGGGAGATTGTTAGTGTATATGCCCTAGGGGCCATTATTGTATCATACTAGATTGTATATTACTTAATGGAAGCTTAGGATATTCACATTTGTATATACAGTCTTGCTAAAAATGGTAGTATGCTACTTGGTTTGAGTCTACTTTAATGTGTGCATATGTTTCTTATGACGTATCACTTATACATATTAGTAGAGCCCATAGGTCCTTTGCTTGATTACCAGCGTTGTGATGGCAGTCACACTAGTGGGGGCTGGGTAGTCTATGAGCAACATCCTATACTTGTCCCTAGTCGTAGGATTATCGAGATAGGGCATCGATACTCAAGAGTAGACTAGTGTGTACGCTTCTCATCCCAGTTGGGGAGATGGTTTGTCCAATTGCCATCAGTACGTCGTACTGGAGATAATACACAGGTGCTCGTTAGGTTACGGGTACACCGGACATGACTCGCAATGGAACTGTTGGTTGGTACTATACCCACCATCAGTTAACAGTTCCCTGGTGACATAAGTACAGCATAGTCCGCAGACTTGACACTACTACTTCGCCTCGAGTGTGTCCTACTGTTCTTAGATTGCTACCCTACCACGGCTCAAAAGAGTCGTGCAAACAGGTAGCAGTTGGGTGCAGTCCTGAGCACTTGGAGGCAGTGGCGGTTAGATAGGATTCGTCTCTCCCGGTATTGGGAGATGATATCGCACTGTGTCAGAGGGCCATTACGCAAAGTCCCTGGCCAGGGCAAGCGAGATATACTGGTAGGTTCCAGTAGCTTCTCAGGGTGTAATGGGCTTCGCTCCGACACGACTTATACAGCTATTAGGGGATTGACGCTTGCCGCCCCCTAGGCTTGATATGCGATAGTCTTAGACGAACAAACCGGACTGTACGGAGATTGACACATCAGGCTCAGTGGGAGTTCGGATGAGTTTCCTCATCGACCTTCTTATCGACATCTACCTTGGGACCGTTACGTACAGCTAGTGCCGCTTGCGATCTGTCGTTAAACCTACTGCCAGCGTAGTGTCGAGTCTTTAGAGTCCCACACAGAGAGTTTCCCTGCTCCAGGCGAAACGATATAAAGGTCGTACGGTTTTACGACAAGAGTTCGGACGCGTACGTGTGTTTACGCACTTACGACTTTTCGGACAATTTTTACTAGCCGGCTTTGGTTTAAGCCAGATTCTAGTATCGGGTTATTGGATTTATACAGTCTAAAGTTTTTCCGTGTTTTCACGGATTGGAGGGGCGTTCTCGTAATTTTCCGGGAAGCTTCTAGAAGAGTGGTGACTAAGGGGTTAAGGTGGCATGAGCATTAAATGCTTAATGACTCATTTGTGTGATTCATCCTTTGTATTAAATGATTCATTAATGAGTTAGTGAGTCATATGATGAATCACACAAGGTGAATGCATCAAGCATGATGATTAATCATTTATATTATTTATTTGATTAATTGTTATGGTTGTTATATTCTTATGGGTTCATTATTCATTCTCATTCTCATCATCTCCTTCTCTCTCCTCAAGTTCATCTCTTCTTGAAACCCTAATCCTCCCACCTCATGTGTTGAGATCAAGAATTATAGAGACTAATACATCCATAACCTCACTCTATATCACCTAGTTAGCTTAGATTAGCAATTTGAGCAAACTAGTTATCTCATGTTTGAGATTAAGCTTGGCGTAGGAGCTTTCGGGTGGATCGTCTTTGATTCGAGGAGGTCGTTGAGGTGCCGATGTTCCAAGGAGCCTACGAGGAGTGGAGGACAGCAATGAAGACCCGAAGGACATGTAACGTGAGGTATAACATCGAAGCCGAGTAGTTAAACCTCTAGTTATAGTTAGCAATGGTTTAGATAACGATTCATGCGCTCAAGTCCGTGTTACGAAGCTTTGATAATCCTTTTTCATATATTCCGCCTCCCCGGAAGTTCGTGGGGTGCGTGACATGGACTTACAGATATCTTCCATCTTCCTTGTTTTCTTTTCATATGGGTGTTTTCTATCTTTTTCTGCATGTTATTTTCTTAGTTCGAATATAATGATCTGGTCTTGTTTTTTTTTTCTTGGTGTATTTCTGGTACAACATCATGTCATGTTTAGGAGATGGGAAGTAAATATATAAAGTGAGAAAGTAATGAAAGTGGATATTTTTTGTGTTTGGAGAGAGGAAAGTGGTGAGAAAGTAGACGGCTACTTTCTTTGCCACCTAGAAATTTTGCCCCGGTTCACTTTCTAGCTCTGCTAGAAAGTGAAAGCAAGAGTTTATCATTATTTTATATTATTTTAAAGAATTAATTGTTAGTTTTAACACCAAAAGGATAAAATTGTGCTTTTTATATCATTGATTTTATTGCCGCATAAGCTCCAACTCATCATTTTTCTCACTTGACCAAAAAAGGTTTTGTAACTTTCTTATAATCACTCTTTCTTATTACTTTCCCACTTTCTTACTTTCATCTCTCTTTCGATTTGCCACCTATTCTCCATATTACCCAGCTTTCCTTCTTTTCTCGGGATGTGTTCTTGTGTTTAAATTTTTAATTGTACTTTCCAATTTGTAATATTGTACTGCTACAATATGATTTTCAATATATGTTTTTTGAGTAGATGAGTTGCTCTGCTAAAAAAATAATATAAGTCTATATTATACAAAGACCTTGTTTCATAAACCATGGTCCCGAACAACCCTGAACTTCATAAAACCCTGAACTTCATAAAACGCAAATTTTCTAAAACCACATTTTACACACATGCAAACTATGGTTTCGATTTAACTTAATCCAAATCATGGCTTCGGAAATCTTATTGCCAAACTAAGCCTTAATATTTTGTGCGAATCAAAAATTCTTGAGTTCAGTTCCTTTTAAAGAGAAGGCTAATATGCTCAGGTATAAAGAAAATACTTATATCATAACCATAAGACACAACAAAGAAACAATATCAACATATAACAATAAAGAAAACTGTATGCATTCAAATCCATATATAACAATAAATAATGCTCCTAAAGTAGACCTAATAAGGATCCAACTGTTCATCATCAATTACTTGTAAACAGAATATCATCTTTTTATCATCTTCTGCTGATAATTCTGCGGACAGAATTCTAATTCTTCTCATTAATCCTCTCCCGAAGGGGTTTTGCAACCCTATCATATCCTGGATGAGGACCCAACATAATAAGAGGCTGAGGAAACCACGGCTGTAAAAATAAAATTTTAATAATCATCATATGATAATAGAGATCAAAAAGAAGATTTTATATATCATGTGCAATTCAGTTCAAATGCTATTGTATATCCCTACTTCAAATTTTTAGAAAGCGAAAAAGAAACTATGATATGTAGTAATGGCATCGAGAAATGAATTTTGATAGATGGAGATTAGAAGGTATGTTTACTGAATACGACTAATATGAATAATAATTGGTAAGTTTCCATGCACAGAAAATCTAAGATAGTAAATAGAAAAGAAAAAATAAAACACAAGACAATGTCTATTTCAATTTTCAATTGATACAAGGACAAATTGTTTAACTTTTCAACATAAGAATTTCTGATAAACTTTTTAAATAGTTCATAACCCAATTTTTGTTAGTTATATGTATGCCCTAGAGGCCATTATTATACATTGGATGTATATTGTAGTGGATGCTGGGACATATATAGGTAGGACTTTCTTGCTCGACATGATAGTACGCTATCTGGTTGCTCTTTATCTTAACATGTATACTTTCTGTCTCTCTGTTACATGTTGATAAAGCCCTTAGGATGTGTACTCGACTTCCAGGACTGTGATGCAGATCATACTAGTGGGGCCTGGATAGTCCATGAGTACATCCTTCAATGTTCCTAGTCGAGAGAATATCGAGACGGGACATCGATATTCCAGAGTAGACTAGCGTATATCTTCTCGATCCATGCGATGGGCGATGGATGATCTCATATCCATTGGTGTTTGACATCAAAGATGGTATGCGGGTGCTCAGTGGAGACTGGGTACACTGAACGGACTCGCCGAGAACTCCCAGATGGTATTATACCTCACGTCAGATGGCAGTTCTCTGGTGACACTGGTACAGCTTAGTCTGTTGACCCGAGATCGTCATAGAGTCTTGTGTGTCTCCCACTGTGCTTTGATTTCCACCCTACCACGGCTCTACTGAGTTGTGCAAACAGGTGGTTTTTGGGTACAGTCCCGATTCACATGGAGGCAATGAGCGATAGGAGGGGATTTGTCTCTCCCGGTATTGGGGGTTGATGTTGCGCTATGCTCGACTGGCCATAACAGTAAATCCCTGGCCAGGGTTGCAGTGATATACTAGTAAGAGTTTTCAGTAGTTTCACACATGTCATGGACTTCACGTCGGCATGACTTATCGAGCTATTGGGGTCTGACGTTTACCACCCCTAGGCGAGATATGCGACATATCAGACGAACAGACCGGACTGTACGGTAAGTGTTACTGGTTGGATTCACAGGAGTGTGAGCGGGCTTGCTCGTCTATCTTCTGATCGCTCAATGCCCGGGTGGCCGTTACGTTTAGCAGACCGCTTGCGGCTTGTGGGTGTTTGATATGATCATCATCTGCTGCCGGCGTATTGACGAGTCTTTAGAGTCCTACACAAAGGTTTCCTGGCTCAAGCGAAACGAAATAGGAGCGCATATGAGATATGGGCGGGACCGAGAATAATGCGTGTATGTGATACCGTATTCTATTCTCGCGATGAATGTATCGAATGGTTATATGCGATATAACCTAGTTATCGAATCAAGGATTGATTCGATAAGCCGATACATATGATACTAGTCGGTTATATCCGATATGACCGGATCGTTAAATCAAGTGTTGATTTAATGATTTAGTGCATATTTATATATTTGATATATTACTTTGCGTTAACTAGTATTGGTTCACTTTAAAAGGATTTTCTCACTTGAATTGTACACATTGTATATGCGATATAGTTTTGTGCACATGTTTGTATCATGTTTGATGATACATGCTTACTTGGTTAAGTGTAAAGAATCAAACCATGGTTTAAGTTAATGATTAGGGTTTTGATTATTTATTCATTTATCTTTCTTATTTATTCATTTTGGAAAAAGAAAAAGATAAATGAATGGTTGTATGTTTTGTTTTTAGTTGAAGTTTCTTGAAACTTTGACTAAGTCACTCTTTTGTTGTTTTGCTTAACCCTAACCATTTAACTAACCCATGTTAATTCTCTACACTTAACTATAGTTGAAAGTATGATAAGTATTGAATTATTTTATCTAATTATTCAAGACTTATCATATCTTCTTCTTCTTCATCTTCTTCAACATGAAGAAAGCTAGTGGCCATCAATGGCAACTAGTGAAATTGAGTGAGAAATCCAAATATAAAGTCTACCCACTTCCTATTTCTTCATCCTCTACCTCTTGCCAAGTTGTATAGGGTGTTTACTTCACAAGTTTTCAAAGCTTGGTGAAGTTGGAGCTTGTTCTTGTGATGCTTCGACGTAGATCATCTTCGGCATCGAACCGACGATCAAGCCCGCCCATTCTTCGATGATGCCAATGCTAGAGTCGTGAGTTCGATTTGGACAGCGGAGGGAGATCATCGTGGAGCTTAGGAAGTGGTGGACTGGATCTACAAAGGTTGTAGCCCCTTTCCTTTAGATACATTTCCATTTACTTGCTTGCTTCGCCTAAATATCTAGTTAACGATCCGTTCTAGGTTTTCTCGGCACCGTAATTTTTAGAAATTAGCGTGTTTGATCACTTGTGAGACCTCACTAGAGTTCCTAGGAACCCTACAGTGGTATCAGAGCCTAGCTAGAGCCTTAGGCGAAGTCCAGACGGAATTAGAAGTCCGATCGACCCGAAACCCCGATTTTAACATGCTCTCTGGACGTTTTTGAAATTCATGGTTTTTTCGATATTAAAAATATGCAGAAAAATCAGCAGGAATATTTAAGAGTTACTGTAAAATTCTATCCCCTAACTCCATCATGCTGCCGCGGATCCGCGGCACGAGCATGGCTCGTGCGGCGGTTCCGCGGCCGTACGGCCTCCTTATTCAAAACAGTTTAGACAGTAACTCCTAATTTCTAGTGGTGGTTTTCCTGGGAATTTTTAATATTTATTCCAGAGTTTTATTTTCTGGGTTGTATTGGGGACTCGGTGTATTCGATCGGACTGTCTAATTTTTGTCGGTGTGCTTTTCCGGGTATTTTAGAATATGTTAGAAAGTTCGACCGGATATAAATACCCACTTTTTCCCCTGCCGGGAAATTTCCAATTGTTGGATTTTTCCGTAGTTTAACGACGTTCTAAGTAGTGCAAGTAACGCGATGGACCCTCTAGAAGACAACAAACCTTAACTCGATTATGTGACCGTCTTGAACTGCCCTTTGAACCTTCGGGTTTGGGGCAGTACGGCGTGCCACATGTGAGGCGTTGGCTTGACCCTTCTACGGCTGGACCGTTGGTACTGAGACACGAACTGAATGTTGTTAGACTTATTTCATGTGTTGAGCTGTATCGGGAAAACTTGGGTGTTCGATTGTTCGATCGAAAAGTTTAGCATTTTCTGTTTATCCGGAATGTGATACAATAATTGGAATTCACAAATTGTTATGAGATAACGGAATGAATATTATAAACGTAGCAGTTTAGTCTCACTTGATCGGTTGCCACGGAATTTTGATGTGATCAAAAGTCTGTCGCAATCACGTAGCGTACGCGGATACTCCCCGGGTAAACTTTATAGACAGCCTCACCCCATAGCCCCGACCAAGTGACTTAAGGAGAACCCCGTCGCCGAAAGCATCCGTTCGGGTGCTCGCTGCAGCGGTGTTCCGCCTTGGTGCACTTTGTCGACGGCTTCGGGGGTGCGGCCGTCTACTGAAGTTTGCGACGAGCATTCGATCAGAATGTCGGGAATCCTGTTGAATTGCCCGACTTGATATTGAAAAGAGTTTTCGATAATGAGACTAAAATGCGGGGTTTATAATTGTTAGGCATGCAATGTCTAAAGAATTCATTTGATTGGACATGTGATGTCTAAAGGAGTTGCGGATTCCAACTGTTGTAGTTTTACACTTTCTTTTCTGTGACCGTAAGTGTAATATGTGATATCGCCGGTTTCGTTGCTATATGTCAACGACAATTGGGATGCGCATATTTACTTACGTTGATGACATGTGATGTTATGTGTTGCTGGATATGTTATATTGGATCGTCGTGTTTGAATAGCCGGGGGGGTTTTATGTGAGATGAGTGTTTTTCATTTTCATTCATGTAAAAACTTGTATGTAATATTCTTTTATTGGGGCACTTCCAGGTTGCGGAAGTTGTCACCGTTGATGTATATTATTTACTTTTCTGCACTAGGATAGACCCAAGGAGGGGAGCACAAGTAACCGGGTTCTGGGGTCCAGTGGGAGACCAACTCGAGAAGTCGAGTCCGAGTCTCCTAACCCTAGAATTGGTAGGGTTGCTTGCCGCTCTCGTAGGGGTCTAGGGGTGTGGGATTGGCTATTCATCACGACCGTGTAATCCGTGTTTTGTACTGGCTCGTATTGAAAACACGGACGTCCTAGAATATCCAATATTTCATATGATTCTTTCTGCTGCGTTTTCTGTGATGTAATCATGCGATGTTCTGTGCTCTGTTCAGATAGATGTAGTATATAGTATATATGATATATTATATAGACGTTGCTTATGTTTTACACCCGCGCTAGCCCTGCCTCGCTCTTCCGTTAGTTACCTAACCTAACGGTGCAGACGGGACATCGAGGCGAATGCGGATGGCATAAGCGTACGTTATATTTATCTGTGATGATTAGGTGGAATTAAATGATGGGATATTCATTAATGAGATTAATGAAAGAAAATAAACCTAATTGATGTTGTGGAATCGAATTTCAAAATGAAAACAGGTAGCTACAGTTCTTGCTTTGCATCGCGGTGTTCCTTGTAGAACATCCTGCACCTTATTCGAGAGGGAAAGGACCGAGATCCCTTCACCGGGAGTGACTCCTTTAGCAATAACTGGCAGATGCTACATCACTCGGTTTGTCTTTTGATAGCTTCTGCTTTGCACAGTGATATATATGATATATCCCGCACCTCATTCGACGAGGAAAGGGCCGACGATCCCTTCGCCGGGAGTGACCCCTTTAGCAAAACTAGAAAAGCCTAAAAAACATTCCATTTAAAAAACCATTTGATTCTGCAACGAGATCAAGTTCAAAGCGTTAAAGGTTTTCATAAAAACCAGCCGCAACCCTCCGTCATTTTAGGAAGTAGAGTACTTAGTATTCGTGCTGTGTTTGTTGACCATAGTCAAGGCACAGTGTACGGTAGCTAAGTGATGTCTTCCTACACCGCATATGATGCGATTAGTTAGGACAGTCGCGTGACTTTGTTGACCTTAGTTAAGGGTCATGTGGGTGGGTCTAATTAATCACGAAATGACGGGTAGAACTTGACTAGTACTTATGATTTGTTGACCATAGTTAAGGTCATAGGTGCTAGGGGTAAAAACCTTTATCGGGAGTTTCAAGTGTTGAAACTTGCAATGAGATTGCATACCTTCTATATGATAGTTGGATCCCGATACCCACTGCGAGTAATTGTTACTCCTGGGAGAGTTTTGCACTTTGCAATTAGCCGATCAAGTAGGTGTCTAGAAAGGTGTTAACGAGGTTACGCCTCTGGGAAAATGAGGTTTACTGTAATTAGGTCCGTGCGAAAGCACGGGGAACCTCCCTCAAAGTACCGACACTGGCCTGGCTGAAAGATTGGCGAACTTGTAGAGTGTAATTAATCCCGGCTAGTCTTTCCTTTTAGGGTTTGAAGGAAGATTTGATAAAAATAGTGGGAGCCATCCTGATTAGATAAAATATATAACCAATCCGATCTTGCAAGAGCGCACGCTGAGTGTTTTCTTCTCTCTCTCTCTCCAGGTAGCGACCATATCACGCCTTAATCAAGATAATAATATGGATGTATTGACCGAACCCGCTTGTTATACTGAGCTGGGGAACGTTGGTCCCGCTCCGACTTATAATTGTTATAAGACCGAGCAGGAAATAGGGGAATACCAGATTTCCTATGCCGTCCAAACGAAGAAAGTGCATATGATGCATCTCCTTCGGGTATGTTCATTACAAAGAACTGTTTCTCAGTATCCTCTGAATCCTGGGTATATGATACCGGATCAGGATCCCAGATATGTAAGCTGTTACATAGGGCTACAAAAAGGTAGAAAAACTGAGAACGGGTGATAAGTTTCATGAGACAGAAACCGGGGCAAGTGTTGCAGCCAAGTCTGTTGGTCACTGTCACCCTGTATTACCAATACATTGATTCTGAGCAAATGCTATTAGATACCGAACCTGATATACAAAATCATATCAGTCTCTTTATTAGTAAAGAAATGATATAATTTTGTATTGTTGGATAATGTTTTGAACATTTCCTATATCAAAAGTTGATCGGTTCAGGCACGTTATCTAAAAGCATTGACGTTCTAAATCAAACTACAGTTCCTTGTATACAGAACACACACAAGAGGAAGAGTTCAGAAATGAACGAATTCTTCTTGAGGCATTGTAGACTAGGTCACATCAATGCGACCCGACTGGCTGAAGTTACATTTTAGATGCATATTTAAATCAGTTTGAATTTACATCTTGTGAAACTTGCCAGTCATGTCACAAAGATAAGATGACCATAGCTCTGTTTATTGGAAACAGGGAAAGAGTTGGTAAACTCTTGGGACTGATACATTATGATGTATGTAAGGTCTCCTGTCTACACATGCCAGGACTGGTTCTTTATACTTCATTACGTTCTCTGATAATCTCTCAAGATTCAGTCATATGTTCCTGTTGAAACATGAGTCCGAACCTTTTGAGATATTCACAGAATATAAGTTAGAAGTAGAGAACCAAAATACGGGTATAAGTATTATGTTCTATGATAAGATCAGGGAGGAGAATACTTGTGCATAGAATTCCTGGACTATTCTAAAGGAGAATGAGATTTTCTCTCAGTGTTACTCCTCTGAATACACCACAGCACAACGGTGTATCGGGGCGGAGTAATCACAAAATATTAGATATCGTGTGCTCTATGATGAGTATTACTGAGTTACCTGTTTCCTTTTGGGTGTCATGCACTTGAGAAGCTGCATACATATTGAATTAGGTTTGTATCAAATCAGTGCCTACCACACCATATGAGATATGGTATGGGAAGAGCCCATGTCTTAAGCTAGTTAAGATTTGGGGTTGTCCGGCCTTTGTTTAAAGCAAAATCCGGACAAGATCGAGGCAGGATCAGTTCTGTAGAACTGGAAAGGTTCCAGCTATACAAAAACTGTTGTTGATGATTTGACAAAACCAAAGGATTCTATAGTTCCCGACGAACCTCAGCCTCTCCGCCGATCTAGTTGGGTTCCTCATCCGCCTGAGAGATACCTCGGTTTCTCGATGACAGTGTGAGCGAGGAATGCATCATAAGATGATGACCCAACTAGTTTCGAGCAGGCCATCGAGAGTAGGGACTCTGTAAGAATGGCTGGATGCTTAGCGATCTGAGATGGAATCCATATACACCAGCAAAGTATGGACTTTGGTTGCTATATCTGAAGGGTTAAATCCCCATCAGGAGCAAGTATATCTTGAGAAGATTACTTGGTGTAGATGGAAAAGTTGAGACTTTCAAAGCTAGGCTTATTAAAGGTTTTAGTCATCAACCAGGCATGGATAATGATGAAACCTTTTCCAAGTGACTATGCTTAAGTCCATCCAGATCCTACTTGCCACGGCTACATACCATGACTGCGATATCTGGTGGTTGGGTGCCATGACTACTTTTCTAAATACTGATTTAGAAGAGAACGTCTATGAGAACACAGCCAAAGGTCTTCGTAAACAGTGGGAGCAGCGGAAACGTGTGCAAGTTGCTTTACATAATGAAGCAGGCATCGCGGAGTTGGAACGTCTGTTTTGATGTGATAGTCAAAGTGTTTGACTTCATCAAAATGGTAGGCGAACCTTGTATATACAAAAGGGTAGTAGAGAGTAAGGTGGTCATCTTCGTATTGTACGTAGACAACATACTCTTGATAGGAAAAGAGTTTCCTATACTACGATCGGCCAATCTCCTATTATCACTAGGATTCTCCAAATAGGATCAAAGTGATTCCTCCTAAATCCTAAGTTTTCATCTATGAGATAGATGTAATTGGATGCTAGGATTCTCACTAGATGTACTGAGATGGTATCAATCGATCCAGGGGAGAATCACTGGAAACGTTCCAGGGTGATAAAGACGACTGAATGTCAGTCACGGGCATTGTCTTTACCCTCAGTAAAGGGACGGTATGTTGGAAGAGTTCCAAGCTAGATACCGTGGCAAACTAGACGATAAAGGCTGGTAACATCGCTATTGAAGATACTACCAAAGAGGCAGTTTGGGTGTATATTGGTTCATAAGATGAACTGGGTTCCTCCCATTGTATGACAATGGAAGTATGGCTTCGGCCCTGGAACCCTGGTCCCATCAGTGACCCAGACATATTCTGAGGCAGCATCACCTGATCATGGAGATAGTTGATCTCCAGGTTGATCGAGGTTAGGAGAGTAGACTCAGAGGACAACACGGCGGATCCACTCACGAAGGCCTTATCCCAGAGAGAGACTCATATAGGATGGTTGAGTATTAGATACTGCAACCACTGCTACAGATGGCCCTAGTGCAAGTGGGAGATTGTTAGTTATATGTATGCCCTAGAGGCCATTATTGTACATTGGATGTATATTGTAGTGGATGCTGGGACATATATAGGTAGGACTTTCTTGCTCGACATGATAGTACGCTATCTGGTTGCTCTTTATCTTAACATGTATACTTTCTGTCTCTCTGTTACATGTTGATAAAGCCTTTAGGATGTGTACTCGACTTCCAGGACTGTGATGCAGATCATACTAGTGGGGCCTGGATAGTCCATGAGTACATCTTTCAATGTTCCTAGTCAAAGGAATATCGAGACGGGGCATCGATATTCCAGAGTAGACTAGTGTATATCTTCTCGACCCATGCGATGGGCGATGGATGATCCCATATCCATTGGTGTTTGACATCGAAGATGGTATGCGGGTGCTCAGTAGAGACTGGGTACACTGAACGGACTCGCCGAGAACTCCCAGATGGTATTATACCTCACGTCAGATGGCAGTTCTCTGGTGACACTGGTACAGCTTAGTCTGTTGACCCGAGATCGTCATAGAGTCTTGTGTGTCTCCCACTGTGCTTTGATTTCCACCTTACCACGGCTCTACTGAGTTGTGCAAACAGGTGGTTTTTGGGTACAGTCCCGATTCACATGGAGGCAATGAGCGATAGGAGGGGATTTGTCTCTCCCGGTATTGGGGGTTGATGTTGCGCTATGCTCGACTGGCCATAACAGTAAATCCCTGGCCAGGGTTGTAGTGATATACTAGTAAGAGTTATCAGTAGTTTCACACATGTCATGGACTTCACGTCGGCATGACTTATCGAGCTATTGGGGTCTGACGTTTACCACCCCTAGGAGAGATATGCGACATATCAGACGAACAGACCGGACTGTACGGTAAGTGTTACTGGTTGGATTCACAGGAGTGTGAGCGGGCTTGCTCGTCTATCTTCTGATCGCTCAATGCCCGGGTGGCCGTTACGTTTAGCAGACCGCTTGCGGCTTGTGGGTGTTTGATATGATCATCATCTGCTGCCGGCGTATTGACGAGTCTTTAGAGTCCTACACAGAGGTTTCCTGGCTCAAGCGAAACGAAATAGGAGCGCATATGAGATATGGGCGGGACCGAGAATAATGCGTGTATGTGATACCGTATTCTATTCTCGCGATGAATGTATCGAATGGTTATATGCGATATAACCTAGTTATCGAATCAAGGATTGATTCGATAAGCCGATACATATGATACTAGTCGGTTATATCCGATATGACCGGATCGTTAAATCAAGTGTTGATTTAATGATTTAGTGCATATTTATATATTTGATATATTACTTTGCGTTAACTAGTATTGGTTCACTTTAAAAGGATTTTCTCACTTGAATTGTACACATTGTATATGCGATATAGTTTTGTGCACATGTTTGTATCATGTTTGATGATACATGCTTACTTGGTTAAGTGTAAAGAATCAAACCATGGTTTAAGTTAATGATTAGGGTTTTGATTATTTATTCATTTATCTTTCTTATTTATTAATTTTGGAAAAAGAAAAAGATAAATGAATGGTTGTATGTTTTGTTTTTAGTTGAAGTTTCTTGAAACTTTGACTAAGTCACTCTTTTGTTGTTTTGCTTAACCCTAACCATTTAACTAACCCATGTTAATTCTCTACACTTAACTATAGTTGAAAGTATGATAAGTATTGAATTATTTTATCTAATTATTCAAGACTTATCATATCTTCTTCTTCTTCTTCATCTTCTTCAACATGAAGAAAGCTAGTGGCCATCAATGGCAACTAGTGAAACTGAGTGAGAAATCCAAATATAAAGTCTACCCACTTCCTATTTCTTCATCCTCTACCTCTTGCCAAGTTGTATAGGGTGTTTACTTCACAAGTTTTCAAAGCTTGGTGAAGTTGGAGCTTGTTCTTGTGATGCTTCGACGTAGATCATCTTCGGCATCGAACCGACGATCAAGCCCGCCCATTCTTCGATGATGCCAATGCTAGAGTCGTGAGTTCGATTTGGACAGCGGAGGGAGATCATCGTGGAGCTTAGGAAGTGGTGGACTGGATCTACAAAGGTTGTAGCCCCTTTCCTTTAGATACATTTCCATTTACTTGCTTGCTTCGCCTAAATATCTAGTTAACGATCCGTTCTAGGTTTTCTCGGCACCGTAATTTTTAGAAATTAGCGTGTTTGATCACTTGTGAGACCTCACTAGACTGCCTAGGAACCCTACAATTTGTAAATGCCAAATGTGGCCTAGCATTGTGGTGTGAATAAACGTTTCCATTATTTCTAAATTTTAGATACAATGACAAATGTCACACAAAGTTATGGTAGGAGGGAGTATACAACAAATTATCGCTAATAAGAGAATATTTGATTGCTTGAAAATAGAGTTTGCAAACGACATGTTTTTAAATAAAAATAACATCTCCAAAAGTGGCTAGCAACAATTTGAGTCATGTTTGAAAACACACATTCTTGCAATTCTGAAACTTATGAACAAGTTAATTATTAGGAGCGCACCTTCAGTTTGCATAAACATACCAAATATTTTTCTCTTCCTATTTAAGGGAACCAAAAATAAAAAAGCGGTCTGACTATGAACAACAGTCGAAATATCTATAAATGTTAACAACAAATGATACATACGGCATTGGTTGCATGCACTAAGCCATATTTTCAATCCTTGCAAACCAAGTACTCCTATGGTTTGTTCTAACAATATCGCGTGGCCTTACAATGGAGATTGTAGGCATTGTTACAGTTAAAACTTCATTTCTATATACAACTCAGATTATTGCTAATTGAAATATGAAAATGGAGTTTGTTTGCAACAAATCTTACATTTATCTTTATTTCCAAGAAATCAAACACCTCTAAATAGATAAAATAAGTTTAGGTGTGTTAGTTATATGTATGCCCTAGAGGCCATTACTGTACATTGGATATATATTGTAGTGGATGCTGGGACATATATAGGTAGGACTTTCTTGCTCGACATAATAGTACGCTATCTGGTTGCTCTTTATCTTAACATGTATACTTTATGTCTCTCTGATTACATATTGATAAAGCCCTTAGGATGTGTACTCGACTTCCAGGACTATGATGTAGATCATACTAGTGGGGCATGAGTACATCCTTCAATGTTCCTAGTCATGGGAATATCGAGACGGGGAATCGATATTCCAGAGTAGACTAGCGTATATCTTCTCGACCCATGTGATGGGCGATGGATGATCCCATATCCATTAGTGTTTTACATCAGAGATGGTATGCGGGTGCTCAGTGGAGACTGGGTACACTGAACGGACTCGCCGAGAACTCCCAGATGGTATTATACTTCACGTCAGATGGCAGTTCTCTGGTGACACTGGTACAGCTTAGTCTGTTGACCCGAGATCGTCATAGAGTCTTGTGTGTGTTAGTTGTATGTATGCCCTAGAGGCCGGTATTGTACAGATGATGTATATTATATTGGATGCTTGGACATATATAGAGATGACTTTCTTGCTCAATATGATAGTATGCTATCTGGTTACTCTTTATCTTAACATGTATACTAGTCTCTTTAAACTGTCTTATAGTTACATGTTGGTAAAGCCCTTAGGATGTGTACTTGACTACCTGGACTATGATGCAGATCATACTAGTGGGGACATGGTAGTCCATAAGTACATCCTTCAAGGTCCCTAGTCGTAGGTGTATCGAGACGGGGCATCGATATACCAGTGTAGACTAGCGTATACGCTTCTCGACCCATGAGATGGGCGATGGATGATCCCATATCCATTGTTGTTTGACATCAGAGATGGTATACGGGTGCTCAGTGGAGACTGGGTACACTGGACGGACTCGCCGAGAACTCCCAGATGGTATTATACCTCACGTCAGATGGCAGTTCTCAGGTGGCACTTGTGCAGGTTAGTCTGTAGACCCAAGATCGTCATAGAGTCTTGTGTGATTCCCACTGTGCTTTGATCTCCGCCTTACCACGTCCATGAGGGCGTGCAAAACGGTGGTTTTTGGGTACAGTCCCGAGTCACATGGAGGCAATGAGCAATAGGAGGGGTTTCGTCTCTCCCGGTATTGGGGGTTGATGTTGCGCTGTGCTCGATTGGCCGTAACAGGGAAGTCCCTGGCCAGGGCTGATCAGAGATTTGCTGGTAAGTGTTACCAGTAGTTTCTCGACCCGTTATGAGCCTCACATCGGCATGACTTATCGGTTATTGGGGTCTGACGTTTACCACCCCTAGACTTGATATGCGATATATCAGACGAACAGACCGGACTGTACGGTTAGTGTTACTGGTTGGATTTACAGGAGTGTGAGCGGGCTTGCTCTTCGATCTTCTGATCGCTCAATATCCGGGTGGCCGTTACGTTTAGCAGACCGCTTACGGCTTGTGGGTGTTTGATATGATCATCACCTGCTGCCGGCGTATTGACGAGTCTTTAGAGTCCTACGCAGAGGTTTCCTGGCTCAAGCGAAACGAAATAGGAGCGCATATGAAATATGTACGGGACCGAGAATAATGCGTGTATGTGATACCGTATTTCATTCTCGTGATGAATGTTTCGATTGGTTGTATGCGATATAACCTAATTATCGAATCAAAGATTGATTCGATAAGTCGATACATTGTATACTAGTCGGTTATGTGCGACATGACCGGATCATTGAATCAAGTGTTGATTTAATGATTTAATGCATAATTATATATTTGATATATTGCATTAACTAGTATTGGTTCATTTTAAAAGGATTTTCTCACTTGATGCACATTGTATATGTGATATATTTTTGTGCACTTGTTTGTATCATGTTTGATGATACTTGCTCACTTGGGTTTGTGTAAAGATTAAACCATGGTTATATGAATGGTTAGGGTTTTGTTTATTTACTTAGTTATTTATTTATTTATTCATTTTGGAAAATAAAAGGAATGGTGGCTTATTTTGTTTGTTTGTTGAAACTTCTTGAAGCTTTGAACAAGTCCACCATTCTTATCTAATGCTTAACCCTAACCATTCCAACTAACCTTAGTTTATTCTATACACCTAACTAAGGTTAAGATTATGATAAGTATTATATTGTTTTCTATTTTTAAAAGAGGCTTATCATATTCTTCATCTTCTTCTTCTTCTTCTTCAAGAAAGAAACCTTGCCTTCATCAATGGCAACTTGAGCAAATGAGTGAGAAATCCAATTCTAAAGTGAACCCACCTCCTATTTCTTCATCCTCTACCTCTTGTCAAGTAGTATAGGGTGTTTTCTTCAAAAGTTTCATGGCTTGGTGAAGTTGGAGCTTGATCTTGTGTTGTCTCGACGTAGATCATCTTCGGCATCGAAGCCGACGACCTAGCCCGCCCATTTCTCCGATGAAGCCGATGCAAGAGTCCGAGATTCAAGATGGACAGTGAGGGGATGTCTACGTGGAGCTAAGGAAGTGGAGAACCGGATCTACAAAGGTTGTAGCATCTTTCTTATAGTTAAAATGTTAACTAGTTTCACTTTTCGCTTAAACTCTAGTCAACGAATCCGTATTAGGGTTTCTCGGCACTTGTAAAATTTGAAATTGGCATGGTTGATGCCTTGTGAGACCACATTAGTGTGCCTAGGAACCCTACAGTGGTATCAGAGCCTCGCTAGAGCCTTAGGCGAAGTGTAGACGACGTTTGAAACCCGATCGAACCAAAACCCTAATTCCAAAATGCTCTCTGGACTTTTTTCAAAAACCGGGATTTTTCCAGATTAAAAATGCTTAAAAAATTCAGCAGGGAATTCTAAGAATTACGGTGCAAAAATTACCTCATGAAGTGTCTAAAGCGCGGCGGAACCGCGGCAGAAGCCCTACTTCTGCGGCGGTTCCGCGGCCAAATGATGGGATTTGCTTTCAATTTTTGCACAGTAATTCATGTTTTCAGGTGCTGCGTTTTCTGGGAATTTTTAATTTGCACTCAAGAGTTGAGTTTTCTGGGGTGTTTTGGAGCGTAGATGATTCGATCGGATTATCAGATTTTGTCTATGTGGCTTTCCGGATATTTTAGAATATGTTAAAAAGTTCGACCAGATAAAAATACCCACTTTTTCCCCTGCCGGAAAATTTCCAATTGTTGGATTTTTCTGTGGTTTAAGGACGTTCTGAGTAGTGCAAGTAACGCGATGGTCCCTCTAGAAGACATCAAACCTTAACTCGATTATGTGACCGTCTTGAACTGCCCTTTGAACCTTCGAGTTTGGGGCAGTATGGCATGCCACATGTGAGGCGTTGGCTTGACCCTTCTACGGCTGGACCGTGTAGGGTTGCTAGGCACGCGCACAAGGGTCTACGAGGCATCAACCATGCCCGATTAAAAATTTAGCCGTGCCGAACAACCCGAATACGGAACTTTAAACTAGAGATTAGGCGAAAACAAGCATGCTAAACATTTTAACACTAAGTGAGAGGGATTACAACCTTTGTAGATCCGGTCCTTCACTTCATATGCTCCGTGTTGTGGTCCCTTCGCTGCGATCATCGGGATCCGGACTCTCGAGAGGTTCCACGAAGAGAAAGACGCAACCTTTGCTTCCGATCTTCGATACTAAGATGATCTACCTTGAAGTTTCTTTAACACAAGCTAACACTCATGAAATGATGTGAACACCCTCATCTAAATGGCAAGGGAAGATGAGGATGATGAAGTAGTATTTTTTTGCTCTCTTTATTTATCTTTTTCTCATATTTATCCATCACAAAAATCAAAGCAAGAAACCATTTCAAGCAAAGAAGAAGAAGGAAGAAGATGATGAACAATAATGTTAATTCTTTTGTGATGAATAGGAAAAGAATAATATGATAGAATTATGCAACCTTGGTCAAGTGAACCTTTGTAGAGAATTAACTAAGGTTAAAGGTTTGGTTAGGGTTAAGGAAATATCTAGCATAATATCTTAACAAAGACAAAGAAAGAAAACTTCTAGAAACTTCTAGAAAGCCTTAACCCTAATCAAACCCTAACCATGTTTAATCTCTACTAAACAAGTTGCATTATTTATCATATCATGTTACAATATTATATATCACATATATAATATTTATAGTAACCAAATAAAATAATACAATTAACATATATCGCATATATATCAATGTATTATCCGAGTGAGAAAAAGAATCTTTTAGTGAGCAAATATTAGTTAATGTAATTTAATATATCATATATATTATTATACATTAAATTATCGAATCAACACTTGATCCGACAATCCGGCTATATCGCATATAACCGACTCATATTTATCCGTACCGATTCATCGAATCAACACTTGATCCGATGACCCGGCTGATATCAAATATCGCGAGAATACAATACGGTATCACATACAACATTATCCTCGGTCCCGTACATATCACATATGTGCCCCTACTCCGTTTTGCCTGAGTCAAGAAACCTCTGTGTAGGACTCTAAAGAATCGTCAATACGCCGGCAGTAGGTGATGATCATATCAAACACTCACAAGCTGCAAGCGGTCAGCTAAACGTAACAGCTACCCAGGTATTGAGCGCTCAGAAGATCAACAAGCAAGCCTGTAACTTCTCCTGTGAATCCAAACAGTAACACTCCCGTACAGTCCGGTCTCATCGTCTGATATGTTGCATATCTCGCCTAGGGGTGGTAAACGTCAGACCCCAGTAGCTCGATAAGTCGTGTCGATATGAGGTCTATAACAGTTCGAGAAACTACTGATAACACTTACCAGTAAATCTCAGCAACCCTGGCCAGGGATTTCCGGTTACAGCCAATCGAACACAGCACAACATCAAATCCCTATACCGGGGGAGACGAATCCCCTCCTATCGCTCATTGCCTCCATGTGATTCGGAACTGTACCCAAAAGCCACCTTTTTGCACGCCCTCTTGGACGTGGTATGTATTAGTGTATATGCCCTAGAGGCCATTACTGTATCATACTAGTTTGTATATTACTTAATGGATGCTTGGGATATTCACCTTGTATATACAATCTTGCTCAAAATAGTAGTATGCTACTTGGTTTGTTTCTACTTCAATGTGTACATGTGTTTATTTTTGTATATCGCCTATACACATTAGTGGAGCCCTTAGGATCTTTGCTTGATTACCAGCGATGTGATGGCCGTCACACTAGTGGGGCTGGGTAATCTATAAGCACATCCTTATGCAGGTCCCTGGTCGCAGGACTATCGAGACAGGGCATCGATACTCCGGAGTAGACCAGCGCATGCGCTTCTCATCCCAGTGTGGGAGACGGTCTGTCCCACAGCCGTCAGTACGTCGTACTTGAGATAGTATGCGGGTGCTCGTTAGGTTACGGGTACACTGGACAGGACTCGTCGGGAACTGACTAGTTGGTATTATACCTATCGTCAGTTATCAGTTCCCAGGTGACATGAGTACAGCTTAGTCCGCTGACTTGACACTGTCACTTCGCCTCGGGTGTGTTCCCACTGTACTTTGATCACTACCCTACCACGGCTCAAAGGAGTCGTGCAAACAGGTGGTGGTTGGGTGCAGTCCCGAAGCACTTGGAGGCAGTGACGGTTAGACAGGATTCGTCTCTCCCGGTATTGGGGGTTGACATCGCGCTGTGTCTAGGAGAGCTATTACACGAGTAGTCCCTGGCCAGGGCGAACGAGATATACTGGTAGGTTTCCAGTGTTATCTCAGGGTGTTTTCGGCTTCGCTCCGGCACGACTTATACCGCTATTGGGGGACTGACGTTTACCGCCCCCTAGGCCCGCCATGCGATGTATCAGACGAACAGACCGGACTGTACGGAGAATGTCACACTCAAGCTCAGTAGGAGTTCAGATGGGTTTCGCCTCGTCGGTCTTCTTGTCGGCATTACCTGGGGACCGTTACGCACAGCTAGTGCCGCTTGCGGTCTGTGGTTAAACCCACTGCCAGCGTAGTGTCGAGTCTTTAGCGTCCCACACAGAAAGCTTTTCGCCTTTAGGCAAAAGAGTAGAGGTCGCATGGTTTTGCGACAGGGTGCGGTCACATCCGTGCACTTGTGCACGTACAGTGTCCGGACAGTTTACACTAGCGGGCTTTGGTTTAAGCCAGATCCTAGTGTACCTTATGGGATTGGATTTATCCAGTTTGCATTCGTGTTCCTCGGAACGCGGATGCGGGTGTGTATGCACAGTTGACAGGGAGGCACAGACAGCGGATTCTCATTAGGGTTGTTGACAGTTGACCGTTGACTTTTTGACTTTTTGTTCAACCCTAATGAGAATATGATATGTGATTAACTATTATATTAATTAAGTATTATGGTGACTTGGTTGTTGACTTTTGTTGACTTTGTTGACTTGTTGACTTTTGTTGACTTGTTGACTTTGTTGACCGGTTGACTAGGCTTGACTAGTTGACCATCATGATAACCATGGCTATCATTTCATGCCAAAGACTTTTACTTGCTTGCTCATTTGAGTAAAATGAGTGCATGACATGATAATGTTATGGTTGCTTCAACCATCACATAAGACTTTTATTGATATGATGAGTTATGATTACTTTGGATTATGAGAGGGTGAAAGACAAAAGAGAGCCTCATTCTTTCTTGCTCATTCTCTCTCTTGTTCTTGAGCTCTCCACTTTGCTCTCACTCTCATCCTCTTGCTCCCTCTCTTGACTCTATGGTTCATATCTCTCATGTGTTGAGAATCAAGAACCATAGATAAAATCCCATTCTAAATCTTCTCTACTCATTCTAGTTCACTAGGTTTAGCAAACCAAGTGAACTAGTTTCTTCAAAGAACGAAGAAGGAGCTAAAGGTTGGAGCTTTCAAGTGGATCTATCTTCGGCGTACGGAGACGACGAGAAGGAGCCATCGGACCACCATCGGAGCTTGAAGAAGAAGGAGTTCAAGACAAGTTTAGGTATAACCATCTTCATTCGAGTAGCTAACTCTCTTTAGCAAGTTTGCTAGTTTTAGTTTAGGAAAAGATCCCGACTTTGTTTAGTCCATGTTGCCCCTTGCGCTAAAAATTTAATTTTTATACCGTTTCCGCCTCCCCGTAAGAACCGGGGGTCGCAACGTGGACTTACAGTGGTATCAGAGCCTAACTAAACTTAAACTAGCTTGGTAGCGAAGTGTAACGAAGTTCGGAACCGGAAAAATCCAAAAACCAAACTTTTTCAAAATCCTAGTTTCTGTTAAAAAAATTTCTGGTCAAAACAAGATTTGTTATACACCTAAATTAGGCTCAGGGTTTTGTGTGAACACCCAAGAAAAACGATCCCCTAATTCGTTCAAACCGCCGCGGATCCGCGGCCTCACCTATTCATTGAGTCGCGGAACCGCCGCCGTTTAGAGTCTTCTGGTGATCGTCTTTCGTGCAGCGTGTCTCTGTATTGGTTTTGGGATTTTTAAAATATGTTATATGTGCCCAGATTCTCCAGAACAGAAATTTACTTTTGGGGTCCTATAATTTCTTATTTTTTCCGAACTTCACTACACTTTGACTATGATGGTTATATCTGTGATGTTTGCATGTATTGAACGTCGGCTAATCGCTATAAGTCGATTAGTCGGGGTTATACATGATCTGTGTTTGATATTGGAATGTGTATATGAATGTGTTGGACTGTCGCGGGTGAATAGCCGGGGTGGATGTGAGATGAGCTTTTGTTTTTCTTTCATTCATTGTAAATGTAAATTGATGTAATAATATTATTTCTATGGCCGCACAACCGGGTCGGGGTTGTAGCCGTCATTGTATAATTTCTTTTTACTGTTTTTGCTCCTAGGATAGACCCATGGAGGGGGTGCACAAACTACCGGGTATGCCGAAGTGTCGAGTGGCCTACTCATGGAGATGAGGGAGGTTGCTACGCTTCGGGTACTTGGCGGGTAGTTTGCCGCACCCGTAGGGGTCTTGGGTGGGGTATTGGCTATTCACCGCGACCGTGTAATCTGTTTTTGTTACAGGCTCGTACAAATTACAGATTCCTAGTATATCCAATGTATTTATCTGTGATCTGAAATGTTTATCATTGCAGTATATCTATATATGATATTATTTAGGCGTTGCTTATGTTTTACAGACGCGCTAGCCCAGTCCCCGCTCTGTCGTTAGTTAAGTAACCTAACGGGTAATGACGGGGCCCAGTGGCGAATGCGAATGGCATAAGCGTACGTTATATTTTGGTTGTTTTCTGCAATGGTAGGATTAAATGATGGGACGCATTAAAAGAACTAATGCAAGAATATCACGCATTAAAAGAACTAATGCAAGATAATAAACCAAGTTAAAGTCGTTGGAACACTTTCGAAAAACCACTCGGTTCTTTTCAAAACCAACTTTTAAATGCGGAGCTTGAGCCACTCCATTTAAAAGCTATCTCGTTCCATCGACTAAATCAAGTTCACTACGTTCACGGTTTTGCCAAAACCATTCGTAGCCCTCCGTCGTTTCACATGAACAGTCAATAGTATTCAAGCTGTGTTTGTTGGCCAAAGTCAAGGCATAGTGATTGGTAGCTATTGGGTATTCATGTGCAGCATAGATAGATGCGTTGGTTTGGAACAGTCGTACTGCCTTGTTGGCCAAAGTCAAGGGTATGTACGGGTGGATTCAAATTAACCTGGAGAACGACGGGTAGAACTTGACATGTGACTTATGATTTGTTGGCCAAAGTCAAGGTCATAAGAGCATAGGGCAAAAATCCACATCGGGAGTTTCATAAGTACTGAAACTTGCTAGATTTGCATACCATTTGGAGTGTGATGATTCTGGTAGGATTCCTTCAGTTTCGTCACGCGATGATATTTGGATCCCGATCCTACTGTGAGTATATGCTACTCCTCGGGAAATTTCTCACTTAACGATCAATGCTATAAACCTAGTAGGTGCCTAGAAAGGTGTTAGCGGGGCTACGCCCCCAGGGAAAAGAGGTTCTTTAATTAAGGAACTTCGCGAAAGCGTTGGAAAACCTTCCTCGAAGTACCGACACCGGCCTGGCTGAACGGTTAAGCAAGAATTGTACGGTGGGATTGATCCTGACTAATTCTTCCTTTATGGTTTGAGGAGGGATTCGAGAAACAGTGGGAGCCATCCTGTTTAGACAAACTAAAAACCACTCTAAACTTGCAAGAGCATCATGCTGAGTGTTTCTTCTTCTCTCCAAATTGCAGCGACCAATCAACATGACTGGACTTAAGTTACTCCTAGATAAAAACAAACTGACAGGGCCAAACTACAAAGATTGGCTCAGGAATGTCAAGATAGCAATCACTTATGACAAGCTGGGGTATCTTCTTACCACCAAAGCTCCCCCTGTCCCTGGTCCAACTTCCAGCGTCGCGGATAAGGAAATCCGCAAGACTTGGGAGATTGATAGCGCGAAGGCCAAGTGCCTCCTGCTTGCCTCGATGGACAACGAACATCAGAGGAGGCATGAGAATATGGACATGGAATCCATATTGCTCCATACAAAAGAACTGTATGGAGAGCAATCTCGTATCGCAAGATACGAAGCGTCGAAAAAGTTATTTTCGACAAGAATGGCCGTCGGATCATCAGTAGCCGAGCACGTGCTAAAGATGATCGGCTACATTGAGGAGCTCGCTGACCTAGGGATCACATTGGAGAGTGAGCTATATACGGATATAGTTCTCCAGTCCCTTCCTTCCACTTACTCCCAGTTCATACTGAACTTCAACCTACAAGAAAAAGAGGTTGAACTTTCAGAGCTCCTCAACATGCTGAGGAGCGCAGAGGGCACCCTACAGAAAGGTAGGGATACATCCACTTTGTTTGTAGGAGGATCATCTTCTTCTAGGTCCAAGGCAAAAGCCAAGGGAAAGAAGAAGAAGGCCCCCGCCAAACCAAGGGGCGGTGTTAGTAAAGTGGATACGAAGGGAAAAGGTAAAGCAACAAAGATAGCGGGGAAGCTTGTGGATAAGGAAGAATGCTTCTATTGTCATAAGAAAGGACACTGGAAGAATGATTGCAGGGCCTGGAAGGCCAGAACACAGGAATTGAAGCAGGTTGCAGCTTCAGCTTCAGGTGTGTATGTTATTGAAAACTGTCTTTCAATAAACTCTACTTCCTGGGTATTGGATACCGGATCAGGATCTCATATCTGTAATTCTTTGCAGGCGTTGAGAAACCGTAGTGTTTTGAAAGCAGGTGACATGACCCTCAGAGTTGCGAACGGAGCTAGCATGGATGCTAAAGCCGTGGGGGACTATCACCTAGGAATGTCAGATGGACATGTTTTGGTTTTGCGTAATTGCTTTTTTGTACCCAACGCAACTTGTAATATCATTTCTGTATCTTTAGTTTCTAAAGAAGGTTATGAATTTGCGTTTGTAAGTAATGTTGTAAACATTCACCTTAATCAAGTTCTGATTGGGTCAGGTACTTTGAGTAATGGTATATACGTATTAAACCAACCACAGATTTTTAATGTCCAGAATACACACAAAAGAAAGTCTCCAGAAATAAATCAGACTTTCTTATGGCATTGTAGATTGGGTCACATCAATGAGAGAAGGTTGACTAAGTTACATACAGAAGGGTATTTCAATGCGTTCGAATATCAGTCGTATGCCACTTGTCAATCCTGTCTCAAAGGAAAGATGACAAAGACTCCGTATACTGGACATGGAGTAAGAGCGAGCGAGCTCTTGGGACTCGTACACAGTGACGTGTGCGGTCTAATGTCTACACATGCCCGAAGCGGACATTCTTACTTCATTACTTTTACGGATGACTTCTCAAGGTACGGTTATGTCTTCTTAATGAAACATAAGTCCGAGGCCTTTGGAAAATTCCAGGAGTATAAGAATGAAGTAGAGAAACAGACCGGCAAAAGTATTAAGATTCTAAGATCGGATCGAGGTGGAGAATACTTAAGTGCCGAGTTCCTGGACTATTTAAAAGAGAACGGAATTCTCTCTCAGCTTACTCCTCCTTACACCCCGCAACATAACGGTGTATCGGAGAGACGGAACCGCACCCTATTGGATATGGTGCGGTCCATGATGGGTAACGCTGAGTTACCGCGATCATTCTGGGGGTATGCGCTAGAATCAGCTGCGTACCTTTTGAACCGAGTTCCGACTAAGACTGTGCCTTCCACACCATATGAAATGTGGTGTGGGAAGAGACCCTATCTTAAGCACATTAAGACATGGGGATGTCCGGCTTTTGTCAAAAAGCAGCATGCGGATAAGCTCGAGGCACGCTCAGTACAGTGCAAGTTTGTGGGATATCCAAAGAACTCAAAAGGATATTTCTTCTACTGTGAAGAGGAACAAAAAGTTCTTGTTTCTCGTCATGCCTACTTCTTGGAAACTGAGTTTTTGGAAAACCAGATAAGTGGGAGCACAGTAGAACTGGAAGAAATTCCAGAACCACGGACTATTACTGAAAGTCTAGTGGAACCAGAAGGTTCGGAAGAACAAGACATGCCTACGCCGCTCCGCAGAAGTAGTAGGCAGTCTCATCCGCCCGAGAGATACTACGGTTTTCTCATAGACGGGGATAGAGAGGATTGCATCATAGATTATGATGAGCCTACTAGCTTCCAGCAGGCCGTTCAGAGCGTTGACTCAGTGAAATGGCTGGATGCAATGCGGACCGAAATGGAGTCCATGTACACCAACAAGGTATGGACGTTGGACATTGCTCCAGACGGGGTAAAACCCGTAGGATGCAAGTGGATCTTCAAAAGGAAGATTGGTGTAGATGGACAGGTTGAGACCTATAAAGCTAGGCTGGTAGCAAAGGGTTTTCGTCAAAGACCTCGCTTGGACTATGACGAAACCTTCTCTCCAGTAGCCATGCTGAAATCCATTCGGATCCTTCTTGCCATTGCTGCCTTCCATGATTATGAGATTTGGCAAATGGACGTAAAGACAGCTTTTCTAAATGGAAATTTAGAGGAGTGTGTCTATATGGACCAGCCAGAGGGTTTCATTCAGAGTGGGAGCAGCGGAAAGGTGTGCAAGTTGCTTAAGTCCATCTATGGACTAAAGCAGGCATCGCGGAGTTGGAACATCTGCTTTGATGAGACGGTCAAAGAATTTGGCTTTATCAAAAATCCAGATGAACCATGCATCTATAGTAGATTTGTAGCGAGAACTGTAGTATTCCTCGTTTTATACGTGGATGACATTCTCTTAATAGGAAATGACATTCCTATGCTACAATCTGTCAAGGGGTTCTTGTCACACAGGTTCTCCATGAAAGACCTGGGTGATGCCTCATACATTCTGGGTATCCGGATCTACCGTGACAGATCCAAGAGGATATTAGGACTTTCTCAGTCCAGGTACATCGACACCATACTGAAGAGATTCAGTATGGAAGATTCCAAGCGCGGTAACCTACCGGCTTGTCACGGGATCACCCTCTCTAAAGAGATGTCTCCCAAGACTGATTTGGAGAGGGATCGCATGTCTATTATACCCTACGCTTCTGCGGTAGGCTCTATAATGTATGCGATGTTGTGTACCAGACCGGATGTAGCTTATGCACTGAGTGTGGTAAGCCGGTATCAGTCAAACCCTGGGGAGAAGCACCGGATAGCGGTAAAGAACATTCTCAAGTATCTGAGAAGGACTAAGGAGATGTTCTTGGTGTATGGCGGAAAGGACCTCCAGATCGAGGCCTTTGCTGACTCCAGCTTCCAGAGTGACAAGGATGATTCCAAGTCCATGTCGGGTTTTGTCTTTACCCTCAATGGAGGGGCGGTGTGTTGGAAGAGTTCCAAACAGGAAACCGTTGCAGACTCGACGATGGAAGCGGAATACAACGCTGCATCTGATGCTGCAAAAGAAGCTGTCTGGATGAGGAAGTTCTTGAAAGAACTTCAGGTGGTTCCGTCCATTGTTGATCCAATACCTCTGTATTGCGACAACAACGGGGCTATAGCTTTAGCGAAGGAACCCAGGTCCCATCAGAGATCCAGGCACATCTTGAGGCGGTATCACCTGATTAGGGAGATCGTGGATCGCCAGGAGATCGAGGTTCGGAGAGTCGCTTCAGAAGACAACACTGCAGATCCATTCACCAAGGCCTTGCCCCAGACTCAGTTCGAGCGGCTGATCGAGATGATAGGTCTTCGATACGCCAGTACATGGCCTTAGTGCAAGTGGGAGATTGTTAGTGTATATGCCCTAGAGGCCATTACTGTATCATACTAGTTTGTATATTACTTAATGGATGCTTGGGATATTCACCTTGTATATACAATCTTGCTCAAAATAGTAGTATGCTACTTGGTTTGTTTCTACTTCAATGTGTACATGTGTTTATTTTTGTATATCGCCTATACATATTAGTGGAGCCCTTAGGATCTTTGCTTGATTACCAGCGATGTGATGGCCGTCACACTAGTGGGGCTGGGTAATCTATAAGCACATCCTTATGCAGGTCCCTGGTCGCAGGACTATCGAGACAGGGCATCGATACTCCGGAGTAGACCAGCGCATGCGCTTCTCATCCCAGTGTGGGAGACGGTCTGTCCCACAGCCGTCAGTACGTCGTACTTGAGATAGTATGCGGGTGCTCGTTAGGTTACGGGTACACTGGACAGGACTCGTCGGGAACTGACTAGTTGGTATTATACCTATCGTCAGTTATCAGTTCCCAGGTGACATGAGTACAGCTTAGTCCGCTGACTTGACACTGTCACTTCGCCTCGGGTGTGTTCCCACTGTACTTTGATCACTACCCTACCACGGCTCAAAGGAGTCGTGCAAACAGGTGGTGGTTGGGTGCAGTCCCGAAGCACTTGGAGGCAGTGACGGTTAGACAGGATTCGTCTCTCCCGGTATTGGGGGTTGACATCGCGCTGAGTCTAGGAGAGCCATTACACGAGTAGTCCCTGGCCAGGGCAAACGAGATATACTGGTAGGTTTCCAGTGTTATCTCAGGGTGTTTTGGGCTTCACTCCGGCACGACTTGTACCGCTATTGGGGGACTGACGTTTACCGCCCCCTAGGCCCGCCATGCGATGTATCAGACGAACAGACCGGACTGTACGGAGAATGTCACACTCAGGCTGAGTAGGAGTTCAGATGGGTTTCGCCCCGTCGGTCTTCTTGTCGGCATTACCTGGGGACCGTTACGCACAGCTAGTGCCGCTTGCGGTCTGTGGTTAAACCCACTGCCAGCGTAGTGTCGAGTCTTTAGAGTCCCACACAGAAAGCTTTTCGCCTTTAGGCAAAAGAGTAGAGGTCGCATGGTATTGCGACAAGTCGCATGGTTTTGCGACAGGGTGCGGTCACATCCGTGCACTTGTGCACGTACAGTGTCCGGACAGTTCACACTAGCGGGCTTTGGTTTAAGCCAGATCCTAGTGTACCTTATGGGATTGGATTTATCCAGTTTGCATTCGTGTTCCTCGGAACGCGGATGCGGGTGTGTATGCACAGTTGACAGGGAGGCACAGACAGCGGATTCTCATTAGGGTTGTTGACAGTTGACCGTTGAATTTTTGACTTTTTGTTCAACCCTAATGAGAATATGATATGTGATTAACTATTATATTAATTAAGTATTATGGTGACTTGGTTGTTGACTTTTGTTGACTTTGTTGACTTGTTGACTTTTGTTGACTTGTTGACTTTGTTGACCGGTTGACTAGGCTTGACTAGTTGACCATCATGATAACCATGGCTATCATTTCATGCCAAAGACTTTTACTTTCTTGCTCATTTGAGTAAAATGAGTGCATGACATGATAATGTTATGGTTGCTTCAACCATCACATAAGACTTTTATTGATATGATGAGTTATGATTACTTTGGATTATGAGAGGGTGAGAGACAAAAGAGAGCCTCATTCTTTCTTGCTCATTCTCTCTCTTGTTCTTGAGCTCTCCACTTTTCTCTCACTCTCATCCTCTTGCTCCCTCTCTTGACTCTATGGTTCATATCTCTCATGTGTTGAGAATCAAGAACCATAGATAAAATCCCATTCTAAATCTTCTCTACTCATTCTAGTTCACTAGGTTTAGCAAACCAAGTGAACTAGTTTCTTCAAAGAACGAAGAAGGAGCTAAAGGTTGGAGCTTTCAAGTGGATCTATCTTCGGCGTACGGAGACGACGAGAAGGAGCCATCGGACCACCATCGGAGCTTGAAGAAGAAGGAGTTCAAGACAAGTTTAGGTATAACCATCTTCATCCGAGTAGCTAACTCTCTTTAGCAAGTTTGCTAGTTTTAGTTTAGGAAAAGATCCCGACTTTGTATAGTCCATGTTGCCCCTTGCGCTAAAAATTTAATTTTTATACCATTTCCGCCTCCCCGTAAGAACCGGGGGTCGCAACGTGGACTTACAGTATGATGGAAATCAAAGCACAGTGGGAATCACACAAGACTCTATGACGATCTCGGGTCAACAGACTACTCTGTACCAGTGTCACCGGAGAACTGCCATTTGACGTATGGTATAATACCATCTGGGAGTTCTCGGCGAGTCAGTCCAGTGTACCCAGTCTCTACTGAGCACCCGTACACCATCCTTGATGTCAAACACCGATGGATATGGGATCATCCATCGCCCATCATATGGGTCAAGATGCATATACGCTAGTCTACTCTGGTGTATCGATGCCCTGTCTCGATACACCCTCGACTAGGAACAGTTATAGGATGTACTCATCGACTACCGTGGCCCCACTAGTATGATCTCATCATAGTCCCAGTAGTCGAGTACATATCCTAAGGGCTTTATCAACATGTAATATAGAGACAATCAGAGTACATGTTAAGATAAAGTACAACCAGATAGCATACTATCATGTCGAGCAAGAAAGTCCTCCCTATATATGTCCTAGCATCCACTACAATATACATCATATGTACAGTAATGGCCTCTAGGGCATACATATAACTAACAATCTCCCACTTGCACTAGGGCCATCTGTTATGGTATCGCATACCCAACAATTAGCTGCGGTTGAAGTATCTCATACTCAACCATCCCATAAAAGTCTCTACTGGGAAAAAGGCCTTTGTGAGTGGATCCGCGCTGTTGTCCTCTGTGTCTACTCTCCTAACCTCGATCTCTCTGGAGATCAACCATCTCCATGATCAGGTGATACTGCCTAAGAATTATATCTGGATTTCTGATGGGACGGGGGTTCCTTGGCTAAAGCCACAACTCCATTGTCACACAATGGTAGGAACGAAGTTCATCTTATGAACTTATATATATCCAGACTGCCTCTTTGGTAGCATCCTTGGTAACGATGCATCTTGCCTTTAATCGTCTAGTATGTCACGGTATCTAGCTTGGAACTCTTCCAACATACCGTCCCTCCACTAAGGGTAAAGACAATGCCTGCGACTGACATTCAGTCGTCCTTATCACTCTGGAACCTTTCCAGTGATTCTCCCCAGGATCGATTGATACCATCTCACTACAACTAGTGAGTTTCCTAACATCCAATTAGATCTATCTCATAGATCCAAGAACCCAGGATATAGGAGGTATCACTTTGATCCTATATGGAGAATCCTTGTGATAAGCGGAGATTAACCGAGTGTAGCATAGGAAACTCCTTCCCTATCAAGAGTATGTCATCCACGTACTCTACGAGGATCACCACCATACTCCCTACTACCTTTTTGTATATACAAGGTTCATCTACCATTTTGATGAAGTCAAACTCTTTGACTACCACATCAAAACAGATGTTCCAACTCCACGATGCCTGTTTTATCATATAAAACATCTTGCACACGTTTCCGCTGCTCCCACTGTCTATGAAGCCCTCTGGCTGTGTGCTTATAGATGCTCTTTTCTAAAACATCATTTAGAAAAGCAGTCATGACACCCAACCACCAGATATCGTAGTCATGGTATGTAGCCGTGGCAAGTAGGATCTGGATGGACTTAAGCATAGATCCTTAGAAAAGGTTTCAACATAATCCATACCTGGTCTATGATGCAAACCTTTAACAAGTCTAGCTTTAAAAGTCTCAACTTTTCCATGTACACCAAGTAATCTTCTCAAGATATACTTGCTCCTGATGGGGATTTAACCCTTCAGATAAAGCAACCAAAGTCCATACTTTGTTGGTGTATAAGGATTCCATCTCAGATCGATATGCACCCAGCCATTCTTACAGAGTCCCACTCCTGATGGCCAGCTCGAAACTAGTTGGGTCATCATCTCATGATGCAATCCTCGCTCCCACTGTCATAGAGAAACCAAAGTATCTCTCAGGTGGGTGAGGAACCCTACTAGATCGGCGGAGAGGTTGAGGTTCGTTGGAAACTATTGAATCCTTTGGTTCTACCAAATCATCAGCTGCAGTTTATATAGCTGGAACATTTCCAGTTCTACATAACAGACCTTGCCTCGAGCTTGTCCGGATTTTGCTTTTAGACATAGTCCGGACAACCCAAATCTTAACAAACTTAAGATATGGGCTCTTCCCTTTCCATATCACATATGAAGTGGTAGGCAACTGATTTGATTTGAACCCTATTCAATAGGTATGCAACTTCACAAGTGCATAACTCCCTAAAGGAAATAGGAAACTGAGTAGTACTTATCATAGAGCACACCATATCACATAGGGTGCTATTGCTCCGCCCCGATACACCGACGTGCTGTGGTGTATACGGAGGAGTAATGCTGAGAGAGAATCTCATTCTCCTTTAGAATAGTCCAGGAATTCCGTACTCAAGTATTCTCCTCCTTGATCTCATCAAAGGACATAATACTTATACCTGTATTTTGGTTCTCTACTTGTAATTTATATTCTGTGAATATCTCAAAAGGTTCGGACCTGTGTTTCAACAGAAACATATGTCTGAATCTTGAGAGATTATCAGAGAATGTAATGAAGTAGAAAGAACCGATCTTGGCATGTGTAGACAGGGGACCTTACATACATCAATATGTATCAATCCCAAGAGTTCACTAACTCTTTCTCTGTTTCCAATAAACAGAGCTGTGGTCATCTTATCTTTGTGACATGACCGGTAAGTTTCACAAGATGTAAATTCAAACTAATTTAAATATGCATCTATATGTAACTTAGCTAGTCGGGTCGCATTGATATGACCGGTCTACAATACCTCAAGAAGGATTCGTTCAATTCTGAACTCTTCCTCTTGAGTGTGTTCCGTATACTAAGACTGTAGTTTGATTTAGAATGTCAATGCTTTTAGATAACGTGCCTGAACCGATCAACTTTTGATATAGGAAATGTTCAAAACATTATCCAACAATACAAAATTATATCACTTCTTTACTAATAAAGAAACTTATATGATTTTGTATATCAGGTTCGGTATCTAATAACATTCGTTCAGAATCAATGTATTCAGGTAATACAGGGTGATAGTGACCAACAGACTTGGCTGCAACACTTGCACCGTTTTCTGTCTCATGAAACTTATCACCCGTTCTCAGTTCTCTACCTATCTGTAGCCCATGTAACAGATTACATATGCGGGATCCTGATCCGGTATCACATACCCAGGACGTAAAGGATACTGAGAAACAGTTCTCTGTAATGAACACACCCGAAGAAGATGCATCAACATGCGCTTTCTTCGTTTGGGCGGCACGGGAAATCTGGTATTCCCCAATTTCCTGCTCTGTCTTATAACAATTATAAGTTGGAGTGGGACCAATGTTCCCCAGCTCAGTATAACAAGCGGGTTCGGTCAATATATCCGTTTTATTATCTTGATTAAGGCGTGATATGGTCGCTACCTGGAGAGAGAGAGAAGAAAACACTCAGCGTATGCTCTTGCAAGATTAGATTGGTTATCTAATATATCTAATCAGGATGTCTCCCACTGTTTTAATCAAATCTTCCTTCAAACCCTAAAAGGAAAGACTAGCCGGGATTAATTACACGCTACAAGTTCGCCAATCTTTCAGCCAGGCCAGTGTCGGTACTTTGAGGGAGGTCCCCCGTGCTTTCGCACGAACCTAATTAAAGTAAACCTCGTTTTCCCAGAGGCGTAACCCCGTTAACACCTTTCTAGACACCTACTTGATCGGCTAATTGTAATGTGTAAAACTCTCCCAAGAGTAACTCTTTCTCGCAGCGGGTATCGGGATCCAACTATCATATAGAAGGTATGCAATCTCATTGCAAATTTCAACACTTGAAATTCCCAATAATATTTTGCCCCTAGCGATCTATGACCTTAACTAAGTCAACAAACCATAAATTGCAAGTCAAGTTCAACCCGTACATTTCCCGATTGAATTAAACCCACCCGTACGACCCTTAACTGAGTCAACAAAGCCGTACGAATACCCTAATCCAATCACATCTCATGTTTTAGCAGATAAACATTACTTAGCTACCGTACACTATGCCTTAACTAAGTCAACAAACATAGCACGAATACTAAATAATATCTATCTGAAATGACGGAGGGCTACGCAGGTTTTTCAGAAAACCCTGAGCGTAATGAACTTGATATCGTTGTAGAATCGAGTGATTTTAAATGGAGTGTTTTTTAGGCTTTTTTAGTTTTGCTAAAGGGGTCACTCCCGGTGAAGGGATCGTCGGCCCTTTCCTCATCCAATAAGGTGCAGGATATTTCACAAATATCACTATGCAAAGCAAGAACTATAGAAGCAATCAAAAGACAAACCGAGTTTGTAGCATCTGCCAGTTATTGCTAAAGGAGTCACTCCCGGTGAAGGGATCTCGGTCCTTTCCTTATCGAATAAGGTGCTGGATGTTCTACAAGGAACACCGCTATGCAAAGCAAGAACTAGAGTTACCAGTTTTTATAAACAAGTTTCTACAACATCTTAGGTTTCTTTTATTTCATTAATCTCATTAATGAAGTCCCATTTTAATTATGCTTCACAAGCATCTCTTTTGAAACGAAATCTGCAATATAACATATATCTCATATATATAATATAAACATTCATCTCAGGCAGTAATATGATCTCATCACAGAACATTGCAGCAGAAGAACATATATGAAATATTGGATTTACTAGGACGTCCGTGTTTTCAATACGAGCCTGTATAAAACACGGATTCCACGGTCGCGATGAATAGCCAAACCCACATCCCTAGACCCCTACGAGAGCGGCAAGTAACACTGCCAATTCTAGGGTTAGGAGACCCGGTCTCGACTCCTCGAGATGGTCTCCCACTGGACCCTAGAACCCGGTTACTTGTGCTCCCCGCCTTGGGTCTACCTAATGCGGAAAAGTAAATAATATACAACGGTGACATCTTCCGCTACCTGGAAGTGCCCCAATAAAAGAATATTACATACAAATGAATTTTACATGAATGAAAAAGAAAAACTCTCATCTCACATAAAACCCCCGGCTATTCAAAAAGCGACGATCCAATATAACATATCACAGCAACACATAATATCTCATATCATCAACGTAAGTAAGTATGCGTATCCCGATTGTCGTTGATGTATAGCAACGAAGCCGGCGATACACCACATACTACGCTTACGGTCACAGAAAAGAAAGTGTAAAACTACAACAGTTGGAATCCGCAACTTCCTTAGACATCGCATGCCTAACCAAATGAATTCCTTAGACATCGCATGCCTAACTATTATAAACCCCGCATTTTAGTCTCATTATCGAAAACTCTTTTCAATATCAAGTCGGGCAATTCAACAAGATTCCCGACGTCCTGATCGAATGCTCATCGCAAACTTTAGTAGACGGCCGCACCCCAGATGCCGTCGACGAAGTGCACTAAGGAGGAACACCGCTGCCACGAGCACCCGAACGGATGCTTTCGGCGACGGGGTTCTCCTACAGTCACTTGGTCGGGGCTATGGAGTGAGGCTGTCTATTAAGTTTACCCGGCGAGTATCCGCGTACTCTACGTGATTGCGACGGACTTTTGATCACATCAAAATTCCGTGGCAACCGATCATCTGAGACTAAACTGCTATGTTTATAATATTCAAATTAGTTATCTCATAACTACATGTGGATTCCAATTATTGTATCACATTCCAGGTAAATAGAAAAAAAGTTAAACTTTCCGATCGAATCATCAAGCACCCAAGATTTCCCCAATATATCTCAACACTTGAAATCAGTTTAAAAACATCCATTACATGCCACAGTACCAATGGTCCAGCCGTAGAAGGGTCAAGCCAACGCCTCACATGTGGCACGCCGTACTGCACCAAACCCTAAGGTTCAAAGGGCAGTTCAAGACGGTCACATAATCGAGTTAAGGTTTGTTGTCTTCTAGAGGGTCCACCGCGTTACTTGCATGACTTAGAACATTCTTAAACAAGAGAAAAAATCCAACTTTTGAAAAATTTTCCGACAGGAGAAAAAGTGAGTTATTGATATCCGTTCGAACTTTTTAACAGTTTCTAAAATTTATCCGGAAAGCCACATAGACAAAATCTAATACTTCGATCGAAACATCGAATCCCCAAAACAACCCCAGAAAACTCAACTATAGAATAAAAATTAAAAATTCCCAGAGAACTCAGCACCGTGTAGTAGGAATTACTGTGCAAAACAGGAGGGGTGACGTCATCAAATGGCCGCGGAACCGCCGCAGAAGCCAGGCTTCTGCCGCGGTTCCGCCGCACTTTTGATGAATTAGCCCCTCGAATTTCACAGTAATTCTAATAAAACCCTGTTGAAATTTTTAGAAATTTTTAATTGACAAAAATCCAAATTTTCAGAAAATTTCCAGAGAGCATTTTGGAGTCGGGGTTTCGGGTTCGATCGGACTTTAAATTTCGTCTAGACTTCGCCTAAAGCTCTAGCTTGGCTCTGATACCACTGGTGGGAGCAGCGGAAACGTGTGCAAGATGTTTTATATGATAAAACAGGCATCGCGGAGTTGGAACATCTGTTTTGATGTGGTAGTCAAAGAGTTTGACTTCATCAAAATGGTAGATGAACCTTGTATATACAAAAAGGTAGTAGCGAGTATGGTGGTGATCCTCGTAGAGTACGTGGATGACATACTCTTGATAGGGAAGGAGTTTCCTATGCTACGCTCGGTTAATCTCCGCTTATCACAAGGATTCTCCAAATAGGATCAAAGTGATACCTACTAAATCCTAGGTTTTGGATCTATGAGATAGATCTAATTGGATGTTAGGACACTCACTAGTTGTAGTGAGATGGTATCAATCGATCCTGGGGAGAATCACTGGAAAGGTTCCAGGGTGATAAGGACGACTGAATGTCAGTCGCAGGCTTGTCTATACCCTCAGTGAAGGGACGGTATGTTGGAAGAGTTCCAAGCTAGATACCGTGACATACTAGACGATTAAAGGCAAGATACATCGTTACCAAGGATGCTACCAAAGAGGCAGTCTGGATATATATAAGTTCATAAGATGAACTTCGTTCCTACCATTGTGTGACAATGGAGTTGTGGCTTTAGCCAAGGAACTACCGTCCCATCAGAAATCCAGATATAATTCTTAGGCGGTATCACCTGATCATGGAGATGGCTGATCTCCAGGGAGATCGAGGTTAGGAGAGTAGACACAGAGGACAACAGCGCGGATCCACTCACAAAGGCCTTTTTCCCAGTAGAGACTTTTACTGGATGGTTGAGTATGAGATACTTCAACCGCAGCTAATTGTTGGGTATGCGATACCAAAACAGATGGCCCTAGTGCAAGTAGGAGATTGTTAGTTATATGTATGCCCTAGAGGCCATTACTGTACATACGATGTATATTGTAGTGGATGCTAGGACATATATAGGGAGGACTTTCTTGCCCGGCATGATAGTATGCTATCTGGTTGTACTTTATCTTAACATGTACTCTAATTGTCTCTATATTTCATGTTGATAAAGCCCTTAGAATATGTACTAGACTACTGGGACTATGATGAGATCATACTAGTGGGGCCACGGTGTTAGTGTATATGCCCTAGAGGCCATTACTGTATCATACTAGTATGTATATTACTTGATGGAAGCTTGGGATATTCACAGTTGTACAGACAATCTTTCTCAATATAGTAGTATGCTACTTGGTTTGTCTCTGCTTTAATGTGTACATGTGTGTTTATTTATTATATCACCTATACGCATTAGTAGAGCCCTTAGGATCTTTGCTTGATTACCGGCATTGTGATGGCGATCACACTCGTGGGGGCTGGGTAATCTACAAGCACATCCTTATACACGTCCCTAGTCGTGGGAGTACCGAGATAGAGCATCGATACTCCGGAGTAGACTAGCGTATGCGCTTCTCATCCCAGCACGGGAGACAGTCTGTCCCACAGCCGTCGGTACGTCGTACTTGAGATAGTATACGGGTGCTCGTTGGGTTACGAGTACACTGGACAGGACTCGTCGGGAACTGATGGTTGGTATTATACCTATCGTCAGTTATCAGTTCCCAGGTGACATGAGTACAGCTTAGTCCGCTGACTTGACACTGTCACTTCGCCTCGAGTGTGTTCCCACTGTTCTTTGATTGCTACCCTACCACGGCTCTACTGAGTCGTGCAAACAGGTAGTAGTTGGGAGCAGTCCCGAAGCACTTGGAGGCAGTGACGGTTAGACAGGATTTGTCTCTCCTGGTATTGGGGGTTGACATCGCGCTGTGTCTAGGAGAGCCATTACACGAGTAGTCCCTGGCCAGGGCAAGCGAGATATACTGGTAGGCTTCCAGTGTTATCTCAGGGTGTTTTGGGCTTCACTCCGACACGACTTGTACCGCTATTAGGGGACTGACGTTTTACCGCCCCCTAGGCCCGACATGCGATGTATTAGACGAACAGACCGGACTGTACGGAGACTGTCACATACAGGCTCAGTAGGAGTGCAGATGGGGTTCACCTCGTCAGTCTTCTTATCGACATCTACCTGGGGACCGTTACGTACAGCTAGTGCCGCTTGCGGTCTGTGGTTAAACCCACTGCCAGCGTAGTGTCGAGTCTTTAGAGTCCTACACAGAGAGCTATTCGCCTTTAGGCAAAATGAGTAGAGGTCGCATGGTTTTGCGACAGGGTTCGTTCACATTCGCGCACTTGTGCACGTTTGCTGTCCGGACAGTTTATACTAGCGGGCTTTGGTTTAAGCCGGATCCTAGTATATGGTTTGAGATTGGTTTTTCTCATTATGTTCGTGTTCCTCGGATCACGAATGCGGGTGCGTATGCACAGTTGCTTGAGATTGAGGGAGAGGACCTTGTTTAGGGTTATTGACTATTGTCATTTTATTAACCCTATTGCTTTTGTGTGTATTATAGTTAATTGATAATTAGCTTAATAATTGTGCATGGTTGTTGTTGTTGACTATTTGACTTCATTGACTTGTTGACCTAGTTGACAATTTGACCATGATCATTTCATTTGGAAGATGCTCTTTGATCCTTGCAATTTGCATTAATATTGAAATGATAATGGTCATATCTTGATTAAACCATGACAATTTTCTAGCTAATTAATTAATTAATATATTACACACATATTAGTGAGAATGGCTCACTAATAATTCATTCTCTCATATCATTTCTCTCACTTGCTCATCCTCTCCCTCATGCTCTCTCCCTCTCATGTGTTGAGAAACAAAAAGCTTGAGAAAAACCTTCACTTGATCTTCTCTACTCTCTTCTAGGGTTCAAGTCTTAGCAATTCTTGCACTCTAGTTACTCCTAGCTTGGAGTTGAAGCTAAAGGTCGAGGCTTTCGGGTGGATCCTTCTTTGACGGAAGAAGACAAGCAAGGTGAGCTCTTTCTACCATTCCAAGGAGCAAGGAGAGAAGGACTTTGAGCTCAAGGTATAACCTTTCTACAACTTAGCTAGTTGTTAGTTTGCTTTAGCTAGTTTTTGTTTAGCAAAGATCCTCACAAGCTTGGTCCATGTTGCCTAAGTCAAAAAAAAAACCGTTTTTTTATTATGTTTTCCGCCTCCCCGTAAGCACCGGGGTGGGCAACGTGGACCTAACAGTGGTATCAGAGCCTAACTAAACTTAAACTAGCTAGGTAGTGAAGTGTAACGAAGTTTCGAAACCGGAAAATCCAAAAACCAAACTTTGCAAAACCCTAGTTTCTGTTAAATTTTTTTCTGGTCAAAATGACATTTGTTATACACCAAAAATTATCTCAGGCTTTTGTATAGAAAACCACCGAATACTAACCAGAGAGGCGATCAGAGGAGCGCGGATCCGCGGCAAGACGAAGCTCTTGCCGCGGAAGCGCGGCCGTCTGGTCCCCTCTCTGCTTCGATTTTGGTGCAGAGTGTTTCTGTGTTGGTTTTGGGATTTTTAGGATATGTTATATGTGCCCAGATTTTCCAGAACTAAAATTTACTTTTGGGGGCCTATAAATCCGTATTTTTTCGGAACTTCACTACACTTTAACTATATCGGTTATATCTGTGATGCTTGTATGTATTGAACGTCGGCTAATCGCTATAAGTCGATTAGTCGGGGTTATACATCTCTGTGATCTGTGATTGTTATTAGTTTGTGGATATGAATGGATTGGATTGTCGCGGGTGAATAGCCGGGGTGGATGTGAGATGAGCTTTTGTTTTCTTTCATTCATTGTAAATGTAAATTGATGTAATATTATTATTTGTTTGGCCGCACAACCGGGTCGGGGTTGTAGCCGTCATTGTATAATTCTTTTTACTGTTTTTGCTCCTAGGATAGACCCATGGAGGGGTGCACAAACTGCCGGGTACTTGGCGGGCAGTTTGCCGCACCCGTAGGGGTCTTGGGTGGGGTATTTGGCTATTCACCGCGACCGTGTAATCCGCTTTTCGTTGCAGGCTCGAAAGGATTGCGGATTGCTATTATATCCAATGTATTCATCTGTGATCTGTAATGTCTATCATTGCTTTCTATTTAGGCGTTGCTTATGTTTTACAGCCGCGCTAGCCCAGCCCCCGCTCTGTCGTTAGTTAAGTAACCTAACGGGTGATGACGGGGCCCCGTGGCGAATGCATATGGCATAAGCGTACGTCATATTTTGGTTGTTTTCTGCAATGGTAGGATTTAAATGATGGGACGCATTAAAAGAACTAATGCAAGAAAATAAACCTAAAAGACGTTGTTGGAACAATTTTTCAAAAAGCTGTTATTGCAAGGACGTTCATTTTTGTTTTGCATCGCGGTATTCGGTTATGAATGCCCAGCACCTCAGTCGACGAGGCAAGGGCCGAGATCCCTTCACCGGGAGTGACCCCTTGGACAAAAGTTTGCGTCAGGGTAATAACTTCACTATAGTCGATTATTCTTGCTTTGCATCGAGGTATTCAATTTGGAATATCCTGCACCTCATTCGACGAGGAAAGAGCCGAGATCCTTTCACAGGGAGTGACCTCTTTAGCAAAAGTTTTCGCCACTATATTTTCAAAAAAGGGTGCAATCATGTTCCTTCAACGATATCAAGTTCAATACGTTAACGGGTTTTTCGCCAAAAACCCAGCCGTAGCCCTCCGTCATTTCGGATTAATGTTAGTTAGTATTCGTGCTGCGTTTGTTGACCTAGTCAAGGCGTAGTGAACGGTAGCTAAATAATATTTTTCTGTGGATTGCAAATGTGATTGGTTAGGACAGTCGTGCGGCCTTGTTGACCTAGTCAAGGGCATGTATGGGTGGGTCTAATGCAATCAGGAGTATGACGGGTAGAACTTGTCTAACAGTTTGTGGCTTGTTGACCTAGTCAAGGTCATGAACAGTTAGGGGCAAAAACCACATCGGGAGTTTCAAAAGAACTGAAACTTGCAGATTTAGCATACCTTCTGGAGTGTGGTGACTAGAGTGGATTCCATCTAGGTTATCACACAATGACAGTTGGATCCCGATCCCACTGATGAGTTGGTTTACTCTCGGGAGATTATTTCACTTAACGATCAATGCTATAAACCTAGTAGGTGTCTAGAAAGGTGTTAGCGGGGTTACGCCCCCAGGGAAAAGAGGTTCTTTAATTAAGGAACTTCGCAAAAGCGTTGGAAAACCTCCCTCGAAGTACCGACACTAGCCTGGCTGAAAGGTTAAGCAAGTATTGTGACGTGAATTAAAACCCGGCTAGTTCTTCTTTTAAAAAGGTTTTAAGAAGAATTTGAGGAAACAGTGGGAGACATCCTGCTTAGATAAATTAATAAACCAATCTAATCTTGCAAGAGCATACGCTGAGTGTTTCTTTTCTCTCTCTCCAGGCAGCAACCTTTTCACGCCCTAATCAAGATAATAAAATGTATCGCTTGACCGATCCGAATTCTTATTCGGGACTGGGGAAAGTTGGTTCAGCTCTAACTTGTGACAACAGTCATGAGTATGAGAATGGGAAAGAGGAAAGTATGGACTTCCAGGATACCCAGTTGAAGAAGAAGCATGGTTTTGCATCTACTTCAGGTGTTCTTGTAATTGAGAACTATTTTACGGTCAGCCCTACCTCCTGGGTACTTGATACCGGATCAGGATCTCATATCTGTAATTTATTGCAAGGACTGAGAAAAAGTAGGAAAGTTGCACCGGGTGATATGTCGCTCAGAGTAGCGAACGGAGCACAAGTTAATGCGGCAGCCGTCGGTGAATATCACCTAGTATTGCCAAATGGCAAGACTATGATTTTGAACGATTGCTACTATGTACCCTCCATGGTTTGCAACATCATATCGGTTTCTTTACTCGATAAAGATGGATATAACTTTGTTCTTGAAAAGAATATCATGAACATTTACCTTCATAAGGTACTGGTTGCAGAGGGTACACTGTGTAATGGTATCTATGTTCTAAATCAGAATACAGTTCTCAATATACAAAACACACGCAAGAGGAAGAATTCAGATACGAATGAATCCTACTTGTGGCATTGTAGACTTGGTCATATCGGAGAGAAAAGACTGAGTAAGTTGCATAAAGATGGACTCTTGAATGCGTTCGAGTTTTCATCTTATGGAACTTGTCAGTCTTGTCTCAAAGGGAAGATGACCAAATCTCCGTTCACCGGACATGGAGAAAGAGCAACCGTGCTCTTGGGACTCGTACATAGTGATGTATGTGGTCCGATGTCTATACATGCAAGAGGTGGGTTCTCGTACTTCATCACATTCACTGACGATCTCTCTAGGTTCGGATATGTGTATCTGATGAAACACATATCTGAAGCTTTTGAGAAATTCAAGGAATTCAGAAACGAAGTAGAGAACCAGACAGGCAAAAGTAGCAAGATCCTCCGGTCTGACAGGGGAGGGGAGTACTTAAGCACGGAATTCCTTGTTAGTTATATGTGTGCCCTAGAGGCCATTGCTGTACATACGATGTATATTGTAGTGGATGCTAGGACATATATAAGGAGGACTTTCATGCTCGACATGATAGTATACTATCTGGTTGTACTTTATCTTAACATGTACTCTTATTGTCTCTATATTACATGTTGATAAAGCCCTTAGGATATGTACTCGACTACTGGGACTATGATGAGATCATACTAGTGGGGCCACGGTAGTCGACGAGTACATCCTATAACTGTTCCTAGTCGAGGGTGTATCGAGACAGGGCATCGATACACCAGAGTAGACTAGCGTATACGCATCTTGACCCATATGATGGGCGATGGATGATCCCATATCCGTCGGTGTTTGACATCAAGGATGGTGTATGGGTGCTCAGTAGAGACTGGGTACACTGGACGGACTCGCCGAGAACTCCCAGATGGTATTATACCATACGTCAGATGGCAGTTCTCCGGTGACACTGGTACAGAGTAGTCTGTCGACCCGAGATCGTCATAGAGTCTTGTGTGATTCCCACTGTGCTTTGATTTCCATCATACCACGTCCAAGAGGGCGTGCAAAAAGGTGGCTTTTGGGTACAGTCCCGAACCATATGGAGGCAATGAGCGATAGGAGGGGATTCGTCTCTCCCGGTATAGGGAGTTGATGTTGTGCTGTGTTCGATTGATTATAACCGGAAATCCCTGGCCAGGGTTGCTGAGATTTACTGGTAAGTGTTATCAGTAGTTTCTCGAACTGTTATAGACCTCATATCGACACGACTTATCGAGCTACTGGGGTCTGACGTTTACCACCCCTAGGCGAGATATGCAACATATCAGACGACGAGACCGGACTGTACGGGAGTGTTACTGTTTGGATTCACAGGAGAAGTTATAGGCTTTCTTGTTGATCTTCTGAGCGCTCAATACCTGGGTAGCTGTTACGTTTAGCTGACCGCTTGCAGCTTGTGAGTGTTTGATTTGATCATCATCTACTGCCGGCGTATTGACGATTCTTTAGAGTCCTACACAGAGGTTTCTTGACTCAGGCAAAACGGAGTAGGAGCACATATGTGATATGTGCGGGACCGAGGATAATGCGATATGTGATACCGTATTATATTCTCGCGATATTTGATATCAGCCGGGTCATCGGATCAAGTGTTGATTCGATGAATCGGTACGGATAAATATTAGTCGGTTATATGCGATATAGCCGGATTGTCGGATCAAGTGTTGATTCGATAATTTAATGTATAATAATATATTTGATATATTAAATTACATTAACTAATATTTGCTCACTAAAAGATTCTTTTTCTCACTCGGGTAATACATTGATATATATGCGATATATGTTAAATGTATTATTTTATTTTGTTACGATAAATATTGTATATGTGATATATAATATTGTAACATGATATGATAAATAATGCAACTTATTTAGTGGAGTTTAAACATGATTAGGGTTTGGATTAGGGTTAAACTTTCTAGATGCTTCTAGAAGGTTTTCATTTTGTTTTGTGAAAGATATTTTGAAGTGAGTCAAGCTTTAACCAAACCCAAATCCTAACCCTAGTTAATTCTCTACAAGTGTTAGCTTGACCATGGTTGCATAATCTATCATATTATTCTTTCTATTCATCACAAATGATTAATCTTCTTCTTTCTCCTTCATTCTTCCATGAAAAAGCTCACTAGATTTTTCAAAGGTGATGAATAAATATGAGAAAAAGATAAATAAATAGAGCAAAATTCCTACTTCATCATCCTCATCTTCCCTTGCCATTTAGATGAGGGTGTTCACATCATTTCATGAGTGCTAGCTTATGTTAAAGAAACTTCGAGGTAGATCATCTTAGTATCGAAGATCGGAAGCAAAGGTTGCGTCTTTCTCTTCGTGGAACCTCTCGAGAGTCCGGATCCCGATGATCGCAGCGAAGGGACCACAACACGGAGCATATGAAGTGAAGGACCGGATCTACAAAGGTTGTAATCCCTCTCACTTAGTGTTAAAAGTGTTTAGCATGTTGTTTTCGCCTAATCTCTAGTTTAAAGTTCCGTATTCGGGTTGTTCGGCACGGCTAAATTTTAAATCGGGCATGGTTGATGCCTCGTAGACCCTTGTGCACGTGCCTAGCAACCCTACAGTGGTATCAGAGCCAAGCTAGAGTTTTAGGCGAAGTCTAGACGAAGTTTAAAGTCCGATCGAACCCGGAAAACCCGAAACCCAAAACTCAAAATTGCTCTCTGGAAATTTTCTAAAAACTGGGATTTTTCCAAATTAAAAATATCCAAAAATTACAGCAGGTAATTATAAGAATTACTGTGAAGCACGTAAGCACAATTCGACAAAGGTAGCGCGGAACCGCGGCCCCACCCCAGCATGCGCGGCGGTTCCGCGGCCACATGGTCGATTCATGGCACGTGCGTTTCACAGTAACTCCTATTTTTTAATGTTGTATTTTCTGGAAATTTTTATTTTTTATTATTCAACTGTTGAATTATCTGGGTTGTATTGGGGACTTAAAGATTTGATCGGATATTTTAACTTTGTTTAGTTTTGTCCGGATAATTTTTAGAAACTGTTAAAAAGTTCGAACGGATATCAATAACTCAATTTTTCCCCTATCGGAAAATTTTTCAAAAGTTGGATTTTTCTCGTGTTTAAGAATGTTCTAAGTCGTGCAAGTAACTCGATGGACCCTCTAGAAGACAACAAACCTTAACTCGATTATGTGACCGTCTTGAACTGCCCTTTGAACCTTAGGGTTTGGGGCAGTACGGCGTGCCACATGTGAGGCGTTGGCTTGACCCTTCTACGGCTGGACCATTGGTACTGTGGCATGTGATGGACGTTTTTAAACTGATTTCAAGTGTTGAAACATATTGGGGAAATCTTGGGTGCTTGATGATTCGATCGGAAAGTTTAACTTTTTCTATTTATCTGGAATGTGATACAATAATTGGAATCCACAGGTAGTTATGTGATAACTAATTTGAATATTATAGACATAGCAGTTTAGTCTCAGATGATCGGTTGCCACGGAATTTTGATGCGATCAAAAGTCCGTCGCAATCACGTAGCGTACGCGGATACTCGCCGGGTAAACTTAATAGACAACCTCACTCCATAGCCCCGACCAAGTGACTGTAGGAGAACCCCGTCGCCGAAAGCATCCATTCGGGTGCTCCCGGTAGCGGTGTTCCTCCTTGGTGCACTTCGTCGACGGTATCGGGGGTGCGGCCGTCTACTAAAGTTTGCGACGAGCATTCGATCAGGGCGTCGGGAATCTTGTTGAATTGCCCGACTTGATATTGAAAAGAGTTTTCGATAATGAGACTAAAATGCGGGGTTTATAATTGTTAGGCATGCGATGTCTAAGGAATTCATTTGGTTAGGCATGCGATGTCTAAGGAGGTTGCGGATTCCAACTGTTGTAGTTTTACACTTTCTTTTCTGTGACCGTAAGCGTAGTATGTGGTGTATCGCCGGCTTCGTTGCTATACATCAACGACAATCGGGATACGCATACTTGCTTACGTTGAAGATATGAGATATTATGTGTTGCTGTGATATGTTGTATTGGATCGTCGCGTTTGAATAGCCGGGGGTTTTATGTGAGATGAGAGTTTTTCTTTTTCATTCATGTAAAATTCACTTGTATGTAATATTCTTTTATTGGGGCACTTCCAGGTAGCGGAAGATGTCACCGTTGTATATTATTTACTTTTCCGCATTAGGTAGACCCAAGGCGGGGAGCACAAGTAACCGGGTTCTAGGGTCCAGTGGGAGACCATCTCGAGGAGTCGAGACCGGGTCTCCTAACCCTAGAATTGGCAGTGTTACTTGCCGCTCTCGTAGGGGTCTAGGGATGTGGGTTTGGATATTCATCGCGACCGTGGAATCCGTGTTTTATACTGGCTCGTATTGAAAACACGGACGTCCTAGTATATCCAATATTTCATATATGTTCTTCTGCTGCAATGTTCTGTGATGAGATCATATTACTGCCTGAGACGAATGTTTATATATTATATATATGAGATATATGTTATATTGCAGATTTCGTTTCAAATGTGATGCTTATGAAGCATAATTAAAATGGGACTTCATTAATGAGATTAATGAATTAAAAGAAACCTAAGATGTTGTAGAAACTTGTTTATAAAAACTGGTAGCTACAGTTCTTGCTTTGCATAGCGGTGTTCCTTGTAGAACATCCAGCACCTTATTCGATAAGGAAAGGACCGAGATCCCTTCACCGGGAGTGACTCCTTTAGCAATAACTGGCAGATGCTACAAACTCGGTTTGTCTTTTGATTGCTACTATAGTTCTTGCTTTGCACAGCGGTATATATGATATATCCTGCACCTTATTCGATGAGGAAAGGGCCGACGATCCCTTCACCGGGAGTGACCCCTTTAGCAAAACTATAAAATCCTCAAAAGCATTCCATTTAAAATCACTCGATTCTACAACGATATCAAGTTCATTACGCAAAGGGTTTTCTAAAAAACCCGTCGTAGCCCTCCGTCATTTCAGATAAGTACTGGTTAGTATTCGTGCTACGTTTGTTGACCTTAGTCAAGGCGTAGTGTGCGGTAGCTGATTAGTGCTTATCTGTATAAGCATATGATGCGATTGAGTTAGGGTAGTCGTGCGACTTTGTTGACCTTAGCCAAGGGTCGTGCGGGTGGGTTTAATTCAATCGGGAAATGACGGGTTGAACTTGGCTAGCACTTATGATTTGTTGACCTTAGCCAAGGTCATAAGCTGTTAGGGGAAAAATATTATTGGGAATTTCAAGTGTTGAAATTTGCAATGAGATTGCATACCTTCTATGAGATAGTTGGATCCCAATACCCGCTGCGAGTAAGAGTTACTCCTGGGAGAGTTTTACACATTACAATTAGCCGATCAAGTAGGTTTCTAGAAAGGTGTTAACGGGGTTAAGCCTCTGGGAAACCGAGGTTTACTGTAATTAGGTTCGTGCGAAAGCACGGGGGACCTCCCTCAAAGTACCGACACTGGCCTGGCTGAAAGATTGGCGAACTTGTAGCGCGTAATTAATCCCGGCTAGTCTTTCCTTTTAGGGTTTGAAGGAAGATTTGACTAAAACAGTGGGAGACATCCTGATTAGATATATTATATAACCAATCTAATCTTGCAAGAGCATACGCTGAGTGTTTTCTTCTCTCTCTCTCCAGATAGCGACCATATCACGCCTTAATCAAGATAATAAAACGGATATATTGACCGAACCCGCTTATTATACTGAGCTGGGGAACGTTGGTCCCGCTCTAACTTATAATTGTTATAAGACAGAGCAGGAAATTGGGGAATACCAGATTTCCCGTGCCGCCCAAACGAAGAAAGTGCATGCTGATGCATCATCTTCGGGTGTGTTCATTACAGAGAACTGTTTCTCAGTATCCTTTACGTCCTGGGTATGTGATACCAGATCGGGATCCCGTATATGTAATCTGTTACATGGGCTACAGATAGGTAGAGAACTGAGAACGGGTGATAAGTTTCATGAGGCAGAAAACGGTGCAAGTGTTGCAGCCAAGTCTGTTGGTCACTATCACCCTGTATTATCAGAATACATTGATTCTGAACAAATGTTATTAGATACCGAACCTGATATACAAAATCATATCAGTTTCTTTATTAGTAAAGAAAGGATATAATTTTGTATTGTTGGATAATGTTTTGAACATTTCCTATATCAAGAGTTGATCGGTTCAGGCACGTTATCTAAAAGCATTGATGTTCTAAATCAAACTACAGTTCTTAGTATACGGAACACACACAAGAGGAATAGTTCAGAAATGAACGAATCCTTCTTGAGGCATTGTAGACTAGGTCATATCAATGCGACCCGACTAGCTGAAGTTACATTTAGATGCATATTTAAATTAGTTTGAATTTACATCTTGTGAAACTTGCCGGTCATGTCACAAAGATAAGATGACCACAGCCCTGTTTGTTGGAAACAGAGAAAGAGTTAGTGAACTTTTGGGATTGATACATGCTGATGTATGAAAGTCCCCTGTCTACACATGCCAAGATCGGTTCTTTGTACTTCATTACATTCTCTGATAATCTCTCAAGATTCAGACATATGTTCCTGTTGAAACACAAGTCCAAACCTTTTGAGATATTCACAGAATATAAGTTAGAAGTAGAGAACCAAAATACGGGTATAAGTATTATGTCCTTTGATGAGATCAAGGAGGAGAATACTTGAGCACGGAATTCCTGGACTATTCTAAAGGAGAATGAGATTCTCTCTCAGCATTACTCCTCCGTATACACCATAGCACGATGGTATATCGGGGCGTAGCAACAAAACCTTATGTGATATGGTGTGCTCTATGATGAGTACTACTGAGTATCCTATTTCCTTTAGGGAGATATGCACTTGTGAAGTTGCATACCTATTGAATAGGGTTCAAATCAAATCAGTTGCCTACCACTTCATATGTGATATGGAAGGGGAAGAGCCTATATCTTAAGTTTGTTAAGATTTGGGGTTATCCGGCCTATGTCTAAAAGCAAAATCCGGACAAGCTCGAGGCATGGTCTGTTATGTAGAACTGGAAGGGTTCCAGCTATACAAACTGCAGCTGATGATTTGGTAGAACCGAAGGATTCAATAGTTTCCAACGAACCTCAGCCTCTCCGCCGATCTAGCAGGGTTCCTTACCCACCTGAGAGATACTTCGGTTTCTTTATGACAGTGGGAGCGAGGATTGCATCATGAGATGATGACCCAACTAGTTTCGAGCAGGCCATCAGGAGTAGGACTCTGTAAGAATGGCTGGATGCTTATCAATCTGAGATGGAATCCTTATACACCAACAAAGTATGGACTTTGGTTGCTTTATCTGAAGGGTTAAATCCCCATTAGGAGCAAGTATATATTGAGAAGATTACTTGGTGTACATTGAAAAGTTGAGACTTTCAAAGCTAGACTTGTTAAAGATTTTCATCATAAGACCAGGTATGGATTATGTTGAAACCTTTTCTAAGGATCTATGCTTAAGTCCATCCAGATCTTACTTGCCACGGCTACATACCATGACTACAATATCTGGTGGTTGGGTGTCATGACTGCTTTTCTAAATGATGTTTTAGAAAAGAGCATCTATAAGTACACAGCCAGAGGGCTTCGTAGACAGTGGGAGCAGTGGAAACGTGTGCAAGATGTTTTATATGATAAAACAGGCATCGCGGAGTTGGAACATCTGTTTTGATGTGGTAGTCAAAGAGTTTGACTTCATCAAAATGGTAGATGAACCTTGTATATACAAAAAGGTAGTAGGGAGTATGGTGGTGATCCTCGTAGAGTACATGGATGACATACTCTTGATAGGGAAGAAGTTTCCTATGCTACGCTCGGTCAATCTCCGCTTATCACAAGGATTCTCCATATAGGATCAAGGTGATACCTCCTAAATCCTGGGTTTTGATCTATGAGATAGATCTAATTGGATGTTAGGATACTCACTAGTTGTAGTGAGATGGTATCAATCGATCCTGGGGAGAATCACTGGAAGGGTTCCAGGGTGATAAGGACGACTGAATGTCAGTCAAAGGCTTGTCTATGCCCTCAGTGGAGGGACGGTATGTTGGAAGAGTTCCAAGCTAGATACCGTGACATACTAGACAATTAAAGGCAAGATACATCGTTACCAAGGATGCTACCAAAGAGGCAGTCTGGATATATATAAGTTCATAAGATGAACTTTGTTCCTACCATTGTGTGACAATGGAGTTGTGGCTTATGCCTAGGAACTACCGTCCCATCAGAAATCCAGATATAATTCTTAGGCAGTATCACCTGATCATGGAGATGGTTGATCTCCAGGGAGATCGAGGTTAGGAGAGTAGACACAGAGGACAACAGCGCGGATCCACTCACAAAGGCCTTTTTTCCCAGTAGAGACTTTTATGGGATGGTTGAGTATGAGATACTTCAACCGCAGCTAATTGTTGGGTATGCGATACCACAACAGATGGCCCTAGTGCAAGTGGGAGATTGTTAGTTATATGTGTGCCCTAGAGGCCATTGCTGTACATACGATGTATATTGTAGTGGATGCTAGGACATATATAAGGAGGACTTTCTTGCTCGACATGATAGTATGCTATCTGGTTGTACTTTATCTTAACATGTACTCTTATTGTCTCTATATTACATGTTGATAAAGCCCTTAGGATATGTACTCGACTACTGGGACTATGATGAGATCATACTAGTGGGGCCACGGTAGTCGACGAGTACATCCTATAACTGTTCCTAGTCGAGGGTGTATCGAGACAGGGCATCGATACACCAGAGTAGACTAGCGTATACGCATCTTGACCCATATGATAGGCGATGGATGATCCCATATCCGTCGGTGTTTGACATCAAGGATGGTGTACGGGTGCTCAGTAGAGACTGGGTACACTGGACGGACTCGCCGAGAACTCCCAGATGGTTTTATACCATACGTCAGATGGCAGTTCTCCGGTGACACTGGTACAGAGTAGTCTGTCGACCCGAGATCGTCATAGAGTCTTGTGTGATTCCCACTGTGCTTTGATTTCCATCATACCACGTCCAAGAGGGCGTGCAAAAAGGTGGCTTTTGGGTACAGTCCCGAACCATATGGAGGCAATGAGCGATAGGAGGGGATTCGTCTCTCCCGGTATAGGGAGTTGATGTTGTGCTGTGTTCGATTGGCTATAACCGGAAATCCCTGGCCAGGGTTGCTGAGATTTACTGGTAAGTGTTATCAGTAGTTTCTCGAACTGTTATAGACCTCATATCGACACGACTTATCGAGCTACTGGGGTCTGACGTTTACCACCCCTAGGCGAGATATGCAACATATCAGACGACGAGACCGGACTGTACGGGAGTGTTACTGTTTGGATTCACAGGAGAAGTTACAGGCTTTCTTGTTGATCTTCTGAGCGCTCAATACCTGGGTAGCTGTTACGTTTAGCTGACCGCTTGCAGCTTATGGTTGTTTGATTTGATCATCATCTACTGCCGGCGTATTGACGATTCTTTAGAGTCCTACACAGAGGTTTCTTGACTCAGGCAAAACGGAGTAGGAGCACATATGTGATATGTACGGGACCGAGGATAATGCGATATGTGATACCGTATTATATTCTCGCGATATTTGATATCAGCCGGGTCATCGGATCAAGTGTTGATTCGATGAATCGGTACGGATAAATATTAGTCGGTTATATGCGATATAGCCGGATTGTCGGATCAAGTGTTGATTCGATAATTTAATGTATAATAATATATTTGATATATTAAATTACATTAACTAATATTTGCTCACTAAAAGATTCTTTTTCTCACTCGGGTAATACATTGATATATATGCGATATATGTTAAATGTATTATTTTATTTTGTTACGATAAATATTGTATATGTGATATATAATATTGTAACATGATATGATAAATAATGCAACTTATTTAGTGGAGTTTAAACATGATTAGGGTTTGGATTAGGGTTAAACTTTCTAGATGCTTCTAGAAGGTTTTCATTTTGTTTTGTGAAAGATATTTTGAAGTGAGTCATGCTTTAACCAAACCCAAACCCTAACCCTAGTTAATTCTCTACAAGTGTTAGCTTGACCATGGTTGCATAATCTATCATATTATTCTTTCTATTCATCACAAATGATTAATCTTCTTCTTCCTCCTTCATTCTTCCATGAAAAAGCTCACTAGATTTTTCAAAGGTGATGAATAAATATGAGAAAAAGATAAATAAATAGAGCAAAATTCCTACTTCATCATCCTCATCTTCCCTTGCCATTTAGATGAGGGTGTTCACATCATTTCATGAGTGTTAGCTTGTGTTAAAGAAACTTCGAGGTAGATCATCTTAGTATCGAAGATCGGAAGCAAAGGTTGCGTCTTTCTCTTCGTGGAACCTCTCGAGAGTCCGGATCCCGATGATCGCAGCGATGGGACCACAACACGGAGCATATGAAGTGAAGGACCGGATCTACAAAGGTTGTAATCCCTCTCACTTAGTGTTAAAAGTGTTTAGCATGTTGTTTTCTCCTAATCTCTAGTTTAAAGTTCCGTATTCGGGTTGTTCGGCACGGCTAAATTTTAAATCGGGCATGGTTGATGCCTCGTAGACCCTTGTGCACGTGCCTAGCAACCCTACATTCCTAGATTACTTAAAAGAGAATGGTATTCTCTCTCAGCTTACTCCTCCTTATACACCACAGCACAACGGTGTTTCGGAGCGGAGGAATCGTACCCTACTGGATATGGTTCGCTCCATGATGAGTAATGCCGAGTTACCTCTTTCATTTTGGGGACATGCGCTATTGACAGCAGCATACCTATTGAATGATGTTCCGTCTAAATCAGTGCCTAAGACTCCGTTCGAGATATGGAATGGAAAAAGGCCATATCTTAAAAGATCTAAGATATGGGGTTGTCCGGCTTATGTTAAATCGCATAAACCGGATAAACTAGAGGCACGATCAGTTTTATGCAAGTTTGTGGGATATCCAAAGAATGGTTATGGATATCTATTCTACCACACCGAGGAACAGAAGGTGTTTGTTGCTCAGCATGCCGTTTTCTTAGAAACGGAGTTTCTTGCAAAAGAAATTAGTGGGAGCACGGTAGAATTGGAAGAAATTCAGCGACCACAAACTGAAACTGAAAATTTGACAGAACCTCAAGATTCAATAACCCCAGACGAACCTCAGCCACTCCACAGATCTGGTAGGATTTCTCATCCGCCCGAGAGATACTACGGTTTTCTCATAGACGGGGATCGAGAGGATTGCATCTTGGAAGAAGATGACCCTACCAGTTTCAGGCAGGCCATTATCAGTAGGGACTCTGATAAGTGGCAGGAAGCAATGCAATCCGAAATGGAGTCCATGTACGCCAATAAAGTATGGACCTTGGATATTGCTCCACCTGGGGTAAAACCCGTTGGATGCAAATGGATCTACAAAAGGAAACTTGGTGTAGATGGGCAGGTGGAAACCTATAAAGCTAGACTCGTTGCAAAAGGTTTTCGTCAAAGACCTGGTTTGGACTATGACGAGACTTTTTCTCCGGTGGCTATGCTCAAATCCATTCGGATCCTACTTGCCATTGCTGCCTTCCATGACTATGAAATCTGGCAGATGGATGTTAAGACGGCTTTCTTAAACGGTTGTTTGGAAGAGTGCGTTTACATGGATCAACCAGAAGGTTTCGTAGACAGTGGGAGCAACGGAAGGGTGTGCAAGTTGCTTAAATCCATTTATGGATTAAAGCAGGCATCGCGGAGCTGGAACATCTGTTTTGATGAGGCAATCAAGGAATTTGATTTCATCAAGAACGAAGATGAACCCTGTGTATATAAGAAGATTGTAGGACGAACTGTCGTATTCCTAGTCTTGTACGTGGACGACATTCTTTTGATAGGAAATGATATTCCTATGCTACAATCGGTCAAGCTATTTTTGTCACAAAGGTTCTCCATGAAGGACCTGGGTGATGCCTCGTACATTCTGGGGATCAAGATCTATAGAGATAGATCCAAGAGACTATTGGGACTTTCGCAGTCCAGGTACATAGAGACCGTACTAAAGAGATTTAGTATGGAGGGTTCCAAGCGCGGTAACATACCCGCATTGCACGGAATTACCCTCTCCAAGAAGATGTCTCCTAAGACTGACGAGGAGAGGGTTCGCATGAGCACTATACCCTACGCTTCGGCGGTAGGATCTATAATGTATGCGATGCTATGTATAAGACCAGATGTAGCTTACGCGTTGAGCGCGGTAAGCCGGTATCGGTCAGACCCAGGGGAGGACCACTGGACAGCAGCGAAGAACATTCTCAAGTACCTAAGAAGGACTAAGGAGATGTTCCTGGTTTACGGTAATGGAGACCTCAGGGTCGAGTCCTTTACCGATTCAAGCTTCCAGAGTGACAAAGATGACAGCAAGTCCGTCTCGGGTTTTGTGTTTACCCTCAACGGAGGGGCGGTATGTTGGAGGAGTTCCAAGCAGGATACCGTCGCAGACTCGACGATGGAGGCTGAATACATTGCTGCAAGCGATGCCGCAAAAGAGGCGGTCTGGATAAAGAAGTTCATTAGTGAACTTCAGGTGGTTCCGTCCATTGTTGACCCAATACCTTTGTATTGCGATAACAATGGGGCTATAGCTTTAGCGAAGGAACCAAGGTCCCATCAGAAATCCAGGCACATCTTTAGGCGGTATCACCTGATCAGGGAGATCATTGATCGACAGGAGATCGAGGTGCGGAGAGTGGACACAAAGAACAACACTGCGGACCCATTCACGAAGGCTTTACCCCAGACTCAGTTCAAGCGGCTGATCGAGATGATAGGTCTTCGATACGCCAGTACATGGCCTTAGTGCAAGTGGGAGATTGTTAGTGTATATGCCCTAGAGGCCATTACTGTATCATACTAGTATGTATATTACTTGATGGAAGCTTGGGATATTCACAGTTGTACAGACAATCTTGCTCAATATAGTAGTATGCTACTTGGTTTGTCTCTGCTTTAATGTGTACATGTGTGTTTATTTATTATATCACCTATACGCATTAGTAGAGCCCTTAGGATCTTTGCTTGATTACCGGCGTTGTGATGGCGATCACACTCGTGGGGGATGGGTAATCTACAAGCACATCCTTATACACGTCCCTAGTCGTGGGAGTACCGAGATAGGGCATCGATACTCCGGAGTAGACTAGCGTATGCGCTTCTCATCCCAGCACGGAAGACGGTCTGTCCCACAGCCGTCGGTACGTCGTACTTGAGATAGTATACGGGTGCTCGTTGGGTTACGAGTACACTGGACAGGACTCGTCGGGAACTGATGGTTGGTATTATACCTATCGTCAGTTATCAGTTCCCAGGTGACATGAGTACAGCTTAGTCCGCTGACTTGACACTTTCACTTCGCCTCGAGTGTGTTCCCACTGTTCTTTGATTGCTACCCTACCACGGCTCTACTGAGTCGTGCAAACAGGTAGTAGTTGGGAGCAGTCCCGAATCACTTGGAGGCAGAGACGGTTAGACAGGATTCGTCTCTCCCGGTATTGGGGGTTGACATCGCGCTGTGTCTAGGAGAGCCATTACACGAGTAGTCCCTGGCCAGGGCAAGCGAGATATACTGGTAGGCTTCCAGTGTTATCTCAGGGTGTTTTGGGCTTCACTCCGACACGACTTGTACCGCTATTAGGGGACTGACGTTTTACCGCCCCCTAGGCCCGACATGCGATGTATTAGACGAACAGACCGGACTGTACGGAGACTGTCACATACAGGCTCAGTAGGAGTGCAGATGGGGTTCACTTCGTCAGTCTTCTTATCGACATCTACCTGGGGACCGTTACGTACAGCTAGTGCCTCTTGCGGTCTGTGGTTAAACCCACTGCCAGCATAGTGTCGAGTCTTTAGAGTCCCACACAGAGAGCTATTCGCCTTTAGGCAAAATGAGTAGAGGTCGCATGGTTTTGCGACAGGGTTCGTTCACATTCGCGCACTTGTGCACGTTTGCTGTCCGGACAGTTTATACTAGCGGGCTTTGGTTTAAACCGGATCCTAGTATATGGTTTGAGATTGGTTTTTCTCATTGTGTTCATGTTCCTCGGATCACGAATGCGGGTGCGTATGCACAGTTGCTTGAGATTGAGGGAGAAGACCTTGTTTAGGGTTATTGACTATTGTCATTTTATTAACCCTATTGCTTTTGTGTGTATTATAGTTAATTGATAATTAGCTTAATAATTGTGCATGGTTGTTGTTGTTGACTATTTGACTTCATTGACTTGTTGACCTAGTTGACAATTTGACCATGATCATTTCATTTGGAAGATGCTCTTTGATCCTTGCAATTTGCATTAATATTGAAATGATAATGGTCATATCTTGATTAAACCATAACAATTTTCTAGCTAATTAATTAATTAATATATTACACACATATTAGTGAGAATGGCTCACTAATAATTCATTCTCTCATATCATTTCTCTCTCTTGCTCATCCTCTCCCTCAAGCTCTCTCCCTCTCATGTGTTGAGAAACAAAAAGCTTGAGAAAAACCTTCACTTGATCTTCTCTACTCTCTTCTAGGGTTCAAGTCTTAGCAATTCTTGCACTCTAGTTACTCCTAGCTTGGAGTTGAAGCTAAAGGTCGAGGCTTTCGGGTGGATCCTTCTTTGACGGAAGAAGACAAGCAAGGTGAGCTCTTTCTACCATTCCAAGGAGCAAGGAGAGAAGGACTTTGAGCTCAAGGTATAACCTTTCTACAACTTAGCTAGTTGTTAGTTTGCTTTAGCTAGTTTTTGTTTAGCAAAGATCCTCACAAGCTTGGTCCATGTTGCCTAAGTCAAAAAAATTCCATTTTTTTATTATGTTTTCCGCCTCCCCGTAAGCACCGGGGTGGGCAACGTGGACCTAACACACGGTAGTCGACGAGTACATCATATAACTGTTCCTAGTCGAGGGTGTATCGAGACAGGGCATCGATGCACCAGAGTAGACTAGCGTATACGCATCTTGACCCATATGATGGGCGATGGATGATCCCATATCCATCGGTGTTTGACATCAAGGATGGTGTACGGGTGCTCAGTGGAGACTGGGTACACTGGACGGACTCGCCGAGAACTCCCAGATGGTATTATACCATACGTCAGATGGCAGTTCTCTGGTGACACTGGTACAGAGTAGTCTGTTGACCCGAGATCGTCATAGAGTCTTGTGTGGTTCCCACTGTGCTTTGATTTCCATCATACCACGTCCAAGAAGGCGTGCAAAAAGGTGGCTTTTGGGTACAGTCCCGAATCACATGGAGGCAATGAGCGATAGGAGGGGATTCGTCTCTCCCGGTATAGGGAGTTGATGTTGTGCTGTGTTCGATTGGCTATAACCGGAAATCCCTGGCCAGGGTTGCTGAGATTTACTGGTAAGTGTTATCAGTAGTTTCTCGAACTGTTATAGACCTCATATCGACACGACTTATCGAGCTACTGGGGTCTGACGTTTACCACCCCTAGGCGAGATATGCAACATATCAGACGACGAGACCGGACTGTACGGGAGTGTTACTGTTTGAATTCACAGGAGAAGTTACAGGCTTTCTTGTTGATCTTCTGAGCGCTCAATACCTGGGTAGCTGTTACGTTTAGCTGACCGCTTGCAGCTTGTGGGTGTTTGATATGATCATCACCTACTGCCGGCGTATTAACGATTCTTTAGAGTCCTACACAGAGGTTTCTTGACTCAGGAAAAACGAAGTAGGAGCACATATGTGATATGTGCGGGACCGAGGATAATACGATATGAGATACCGTATTCTATTCTCGCGATATTTGATATCAGCCGGGTCATCGGATCAAGTGTTGATTCGATGAATCGGTACGGAATAATATTAGTCGGTTATATGCGATATAGCCGGATTGTCGGATCAAGTGTTGATTCGATAATTTAATGTATAATAATATATATGATATATTAAATTGCATTAACTAATATTTTCTCACTAAAAGATTCTTTTTCTCACCCGGATTAATACATTGATATATATGCGATATATGTTAATTGTATTATTTTCTTTCGTTGCAAATATATAATATATATGTGATATATATTATTGTGACATGATATGATTTATTATAAAACATGTTTAAGGATGATATAATGGGATTAGGGTTTGATTAGGGTTAGCACCTTCTTGTTCATTCTAGAAGGTTTTCTATTTTGTCATGATAAAGATATTTTGTTATGACTCATGCTTTGAACTAACCAAACCCTAACTCTAGTTTATTCTCTACATTGGTTTAGCCTCTCATCCTTGACCATGGTTTGATAATCAATCATATATTCTTGATTACTATTCATCACAAAAGGATTGATCAACAGACCGTTGGTACTGAGGCATGAAATGAATGTCTTTGAACTTATTTCATGTGTTGATCGGTTTCGGAAAAACTTGGGTGTTCGAATGTTTGATCGGAAAGTTTAATATTTTCTATTTATCCGGAATGGGATACAATAATTGGAATTCACAAACAGTTATGAGATAACTGAATGAATGTTATAAATCTAGCGGTTTAGTCTCACTTGATATTGAAAAGAGTTTTCGATAATGAGACTAAAATGCGGGGTTTATAATTGTTAGGCATGTGATGTCTAAGTATTTCATTTGATTAGGCATGCGATGTCTAAAAAGGTTGCGGATTCCAACTGTTGTAGTTTTACACTTTCTTTTCTGTGACCGTAAGTGTAGTATGACGATATCGCCGGTTTCGTTGCTATACGTCAACGACAATTGGGGTATGCATACTTACTTATGTTGATGACATGTGATGTTATGTGTTGCTGGATATGTTATATTGGATCGTCGTGTTCGAATAGCCGGGGTTTTTTATGTGAGATGAGTGTTTTTCATTTTCATTCATGTAAAAACTTGTATGTAATATTCTTTTATTGGGACACTTCCAGGTTGCGGAAGATGTCACCGTTGATGTATATTATTTACTTTTCCGCATTAGGATAGACCCAAAGAGGGAAGCACAAGTATGTCGTTAGTTACCTAACCTAACGGTGCACGAGGGGACATCGAGGTGAATGCGGATGGCATAAGTGTACGTCGTATTTATCTATGATGTTTAGGTGACTTAAATGATGGGACTTCATTAATATGATTAATGAAAGAAAAGAAACCTAAGATGTTGTAGAATCAAATTTTAAATAAAACATGTAGCTACAGTTCTTGCTTTGCACAGCGGTATATGTGATATATCATGCACCTTATTCGATGAGGAAAGGACCGAGATCCCTTCACCGGGAGTGACTCCTTTAGCAATAACTGGCAGATGCTACACACTCGGTTTGTCTTTTGATTGCTTCTATAGTTTCTGCTTTGCACAGTGATATATATGATATATCCCGCACCTCACTCGACGAGGAAAGGGCCGACGATCCCTTCACCGGGAGTGACCCCTTTAGCAAAACTAGAAAAGCCTCAAAATCACTCCATTTCAAAACTTCATTTGATTCTACAACGATATCAAGTTCATTATGCAATAGGTTTTCAGAAAAACCTGTCGTAGCCCTCCGTCATTTCAGATAATAATTGTTTAGTATTCGTGCTGCGTTTGTTGGCCTTTGTCAAGGCGTAGTGTGCGGTAGCTGAATAGTGCTTATCTGCTTATGCATGTGATGCAGATTGTTTCAGGGTAGTCATACGACCTTGTTGGCCTTTGTCAAGGGTCGTGCGGGTGGGTTTGATTCAATCAAGAAATGACGGGTTGAACTTGACTAGCATCCTGTGATTTGTTGGCCTTTGTCTAGGTCATAGGACGCTAGGGGCAAAATATTATCGGGAATTTCAAGTGTTGAAATTTGCAATGAGATTGCATACCTTCTATGAGATAGTTGGATCCCGATACCCGCTGCGAGTAAGAGTTACTCCTGGGAGAGTTTTACACATTACAATTAGCCGATCAAGTAGGTGTCTAGAAAGGTGTCAACGGGGTTACGCCTCTGGGAAAACGAGGTTTACTTTAATTAGGTCTGTGCGAAAGCACGGGGACCCTCCCTCAAAGTACCGACACTGGCATGGCTGACAGATCGACGAAGTTGTAAGGTGTAATTAATCCCGGCTAGTCTTTCCTTTTAGGGTTTGAAGGAAGATTTGATAAAAACCAGTGGGAGCCATCCTGATTAGATAAGATAATAACCAATCTGATCTTGCACGAGCATATGCTAAAGTGTTTTCTTCTCTCTCTCAAGGTAGCGACCATGTCATGCCCTAATCAAGATAATAATATGGATGTATTGACCGAACCCGCATGTTATACTGTGCTGGGGAACGTTGGTTCCGTTCTTTCTTATAAGAGTTATAGGACTGAACAGGATATAGGGGAATACCAGGATTCCCATGCCATCCGAATGAAGAAAGTACATGATGATGCATTTTCTTCGGGTGTGTTCGTTACAGAGAACTGTTTCTCCATTTGCTCCACGTCCTGGGTATTAGATACCGGGTCAGGATACCATATATATAATCAGTTACATGGGCTCAGGAAAGGTAGAGAACTTGGAGAAGGTGATAAAGACATTAGAGTTGGAAATGGTGCAATTGTTGCAGCTAAGACTGTCGGGGAATATCACCTTATATTACCAACTGGTAATACATTGGTTTTGAACGAATGCTATTACATGCCGAACCTGATATGCAACATTATATCGGTTTCTTTATTGAGTAAAGAGGGATATAATTTTGTATTACAGGACAATGTTATGAACATTTTCCGTAACCAAAAGTTGGTTGGATCAGGCACGCTGTGCAATGGTATTTACGTTCTAAATCAATCAACAGTTCTGAGCATAACAAACACACACAAGAGCAAGAGTTCAGAACTGAACGAATCCTTCTTGTGGCATTGTAGACTGGGTCACATCAATGCGACACGACTAGCTAAGTTGCATAAGGATGGATATTTAAATCCGTTTGAATTTTCATCTTATGACACTTGTCAGTCATGTCTCAAAGGCAAGATGACCAAAACTCCGTTTACGGGACACGGAGAAAGAGTTACCGAACTCTTGGGACTGATACATAGTGATGTATGCGGTCCAATGTCTACACATGCCAGGGATGGTTCTTCGTACTTCATTACATTCACTGACGATCTCTCTAGATTCGGATATGTGTTCCTGATGAAACACAAATCAGAAGCTTTTGAGAAATTTAGGGAATATAAACAAGAAGTCGAGAACCAAACCGGTAAAAGTATTAAAATCCTTCGATCTGATCGAGGAGGTGAATACTTGAGCAATGAATTCCTGGACTTCCTAAAAGAGAATGGGATTCTCTCTCAGCTGACTCCTCCATATACACCACAGCACAACGGTGTATCAGAACGGAGGAACCGCACCCTACTAGATATGGTGCGCTCTATGATGAGCACAGCTGAGTTACCTATTTCCTTCTGGGGATATGCGCTGGAAACAGCAGCATACCTATTGAATCAAGTTCCAACTAAATCTGTACCTACCACACCATATGAGATATAGAGTGGGAAGAGTCCATGTCTTAAACGAGTTAAGATATGGGGTTGCCCGGCCTATGTCAAGAGGCAAAATCCGGACAAACTCGAGGCACGGTCAGTTCTATGCAAGTTTGTGGGATATCCCAAACATTCACATGGATATCTTTTCTACCATGCAGAGGAACAAAAAGTGTTTGTTTCTCGACATGCCACCTTTTTGGAAAAGGAATTTCTTGTAAAAGAAATTAGTGGCGATAAGGTAGAACTGGAAGAAATTCCGGCTACACAAACTCAAACTGAAGATTTAGTGGAACCAGAGGATTTAGTAGCTCCCAACGAACCTCAGCCTCTCCGCCGATCTAGTAGGGTTCCTCGCCAACCTGAGAGATACTACGGTTTTCTCATGGATGGTGGGAGCGAGGATTGCATCATGGAGGATGATGACCCAACTAGCTTCGAGCAGGCCATCACGAGTAGGGACTCAGTGAAATGGCTGGATGCAATGCGGTCCGAGATGGAATCCATGTACACCAACAAAGTATGGACTTTGGAAGTTTCTCCTGAAGGGGTAAAACCCATTGGGAGCAAGTGGATCTTCAAGAAAAAACTTGGTGTAGATGGGAAAGTGGAGACTTTCAAAGCTAGACTTGTTGCAAAGGGTTTTCGTCAAAGACCAGGTGTGGACTATGACGAAACCTTTTCTCCAGTGGCTATGCTTAAATCCATCTGGATCATGCTTGCCATCGCTGCATATCATGATTACGAAATCTGGTAAATGGATGTTAAGACCGCCTTTCTAAATGGTGATTTAGAAGAGTGCATGTACATGACTCAGCCAGAGGGCTTCGTAGACAGTGGGAGCAGCGGGAAGGTGTGCAAGCTGCTTAAATCCATTTATGGATTAAAGCAAGCATCGCGGAGTCGGAACATCTGCTTTGACATCGTTATCAAAGAGTTTGATTTCGTCAAAAACCCAGATGAACCTTGTATTTACAAGAAGGTGGCAGAGAGCAAGGTTGTCTTCCTAGTATTGTACGTGGACGACATACTCTTGATAGGAAATGATATTCCTATGCTGCAATCGGTGAAGCTCTTCTTATCACAAAGATTCTCAATGAAAGATCTTGGTGATGCCTCCTGCATATTGGGAATTAGGATCTATAGAGATAGATCCAAACGGATATTGGGATTGTCCCAATCCAGGTACATTGACACCATACTAAAGAGGTTTAGTATGGAAGAATCCAAGCGTGGGAACTTGCCCACAATCTCTGGAGTCACTCTCTCCAAAGAGATGTCTCCCAAGACTGATTTGGAGAGAGCTCGCATGCAAGGGATACCCTATGCTTCGACTGTAGGCTCTATCATGTACGCGATGCTTTGTACCAGACCTGATGTTGCATACTCACTAAGTGTAGTGAGCAGGTATCAAGCTGATCCTGGAGAGAGTCACCGGACAGCTGTGAAGAGCATTCTCAAGTACTTGCGAAGGACTAAAGAGATGCTCTTGGTGTATGGTAACGGAGAACTCCAAGTGGAGTCCTTTACCGATTCGAGCTTCCAGAGTGATAAGGACGACTCTAAGTTGCAGTCGGGATTTGTCTTTACCCTTTACGGAGGGGCGGTTAGCTGGAAGAGTTCCAAGCAGGAAACCGTGGCAGACTCGACGATGGAGGCTGAATACATCGCTGCCAACGATGCTGCCAAAGAGGCTGTCTGGATCAAGAAGTTCATTAATGAACTTGGAGTGGTTCCATCCATTGAGCATCTAATACCTTTGTATTGCGATAACAATGGAGCGGTGGGTTTGGCCAAGGAACCCAGGTCCCATCAGCGATCCAGGCATATTCTGAGGCGGTATCACCTGATCCGGGAGATAGTTGATCGCCGGGAGATCGAGGTCAGGAGGGTTGACACGAAGAACAACACGGCGGATCCACTCACGAAGGCCATTCCCCAGATACAGTTTGAGAGACTCTTCGGGATGCTCGGTATGCGATACTACAGCAGCTGGCCCTAGTGCAAGTGGGAGATTGTTAGTTGTATGTATGCCCTAGAGGCCAGTATTGTACAGATGATGTATATTATATTGGATGCTTGGACATATATAGAGATGACTTTCTTGCTCAATATGATAGTATGCTATCTGGTTACTCTTTATCTTAACATGTATACTAGTCTCTTTAAACTGTCTTATAGTTACATGTTGGTAAAGCCCTTAGGATGTGTACTTGACTACCTGGACTATGATGCAGATCATACTAGTGGGGACATGGTAGTCCATAAGTACATCCTTCAAGGTCCCTAGTCGTAGGTGTATCGAGACGGGGCATCGATATACCAGTGTAGACTAGCGTATAAGCTTCTCCACCCATGAGATGGGCGATGGATGATCCCATATCCATTGGTGTTTGACATCAGAAATGGTATACGGGTGCTCAGTGGAGACTGGGTACACTGGATGGACTCGCCGAGAACTCCCAGATGGTATTATACCTCATGTCATATGGCAGTTCTCAGGTGACACTTGTGCAGGTTAGTCTGTAGACCCGAGATCGTCATAGAGTCTTGTATGATTCCCAATGTGCTTTGATCTCCACCTTACCACGTCCATGAGGGCATGCAAAACGGTGGTTTTTAGGTACAGTCCCGAGTCACATGGAGGCAATGAGCGATAGGAGGGGTTTCGTCTCTCCCGGTATTGGGGGTTGATGTTGCGCTGTGCTCGATTGGCCGTAACAGGGAAGTCCCTGGCCAGGGCTGATCAGAGATTTGCTGGTAAGTGTTACCAGTAGTTTCTCGACCCGTTATGAGCCTCACATCGGCACGACTTATCGGTTATTGGGGTCTGACGTTTACCACCCCTAGACTTGATATGCGACATATCAGACGAACAGACCGGACTGTACGGTTAGTGTTACTGGTTGGATTCACAGGAGTGTGAGCGGGCTTATTCGTCGATCTTCTGATCGCTCAATACCCGGGTGGCCGTTACGTTTAGCAGACCGCTTGCGGCTTGTGGGTGTTTGATATGATCATCACCTACTGCCGGTGTATTGACGAGTCTTTAGAGTCCTACGCAGAGGTTTCCTGGCTCAAGCGAAACGAAATAGGAGCGCATATGAGATATGTGCGGGACCGAGAATAATGCGTGTATGTGATACCGTATTTCATTCTCGTGATGAATGTTTCGATTGGTTGTATGCGATATAACCTAGTTATCGAATCAAAGATTGATTCGATAAGTCGATACATTGTATACTAGTCGGTTATGTGCGACATGACTGGATCATTGAATCAAGTATTGATTTAATGCATAATTATATATTTGATATATTACTTTGCATTAACTAGTATTGGTTCATTTTAAAAGGAATTTCTCACTTGATGCACATTGTATATGTGATATATTTTTTTGCACTTGTTTGTATCATGTTTGATGATATTTGCTCACTTGGGTTTGTGTAAAGATTAAACCATGGTTATATGAATGGTTAGGGTTTTGTTTATTTACTTAGTTATTTATTTATTTATTCATTTTGGAAAATAAAAGGAATGGTGGCTTATTTTGTTTGTTTGTTGAAGCTTCTTGAAGCTTTGAACAAGTCCACCATTCTTATCTCATGCTTAACCCTAACCATTCCAACTAACCTTAGTTTATTCTCTACACCTAACTAAGGTTAAGATTATGATAAGTATCATATTTTTTTCTATTTTTAAAAGAGGCTTATCATATTCTTCATCTTCTTCTTCTTCTTCTTCTTCAAGAAAGAAACCTTGCCTTCATCAATGGCAACTTGAGCAAATGAGTGAGAAATCCAATTCTAAAGTGAACCCACCTCCTATTTCTTCATCCTGTATCTCTTGCCAAGTAGTATAGGGTGTTTTCTTCACAAGTTTCATGGCTTGGTGAAGTTGGAGCTTGATCTTGTGTTGCCTCGACGTAGATCATCTTCGGCATCGAAGCCGATGACCTAGCCCGCCCATTTCTCCGATGAAGCCGATGCAAGAGTCCGAGATTCAAGATGGGCAGCGAGGGGACGTCTACGTGGAGCTAAAGAAGTGGAGAACCGGATCTACAAAGGTTGTAGCATCTTTCTTATAGTTAAAATGTTAACTAGTTTCACTTTTCGCCTAAACTCTAGTCAACGAATCCGTATTAGGGTTTCTCGGCACTTGTAAAATTTAAAATTGGCATGGTTGATGCCTTGTGAGACCTCATTAGTGTGCCTAGGAACCCTACAGAGTGTCTCCCACTGTGCTTTGATTTCCACCCTACCACGGCTCTACTGAGTTGTGCAAACAGGTGGTTTTTGGGTACAGTCCCGATTCACATGGAGGCAATGAGCGATAGGAGGGAATTCGTCTCTCCCGGTATTGGGGGTTGATGTTGCGCTATGCTCGATTGGCCATAACTGGAAATCCCCGGCCAGGGTTGCAGTGATCTACTGGTAAGTGTTATCAGTAGTTTCATGCTATGTTATGGACCTTATATCGGCATGACTTATCGAGCTACTGGGGTCTGACGTTTACCATCCCTAGGCGAGATATGCGACATATCAGACGAACAGACCGGACTGTACGGTAAGTGTTACTGGTTGGATTCACAGGAGTGTGAGCGGGCTTGCTCGTCGATCTTCTGATCGCTCAATACCCGGGTGGCCGTTACGTTTGGCAGACCGCTTGCGGCTTGTGGGTGTTTGATATGATCATCATCTGCTGCCGGCGTATTGATGAGTCTTTAGAGTCCTACATAGAGGTTTCCTGGCTCAAGCGAAACGAAATAGGAGCGCATATGAGATATGTGCGGGACCGAGAATAATGCGTGTATGTGATACCGTATTCTATTCTCGCGATGAATGTATCGAATGGTTGTATGTGATATAAACTAGTTATCGAATCGAAGATTGATTCGATAAGTCGATACATTGGATATTAGTCGGTCATATGCGATATGACCGGATCGTTAAATCAAGTGTTGATTTAATGATTTAATGTATAATTATATATTTGATATATTACTTTGCATTAACTAATATTTGTTCACTTTAGATGGATTTTCTCACTTGATGTGCACATTGTATATATGATATAGTTTTGTGCACTAGTTTGTATCATGTTTGATGATACATGCAAACTTGGGTGTGTATAATAAAACCATGGTTATGTTAATGGTTAGAGTTTTGATTTACTTATTTATTTATTCTCTTTATTTATTTTGGTTAAAAGAAAAAGGAAACTAAATGGTTGCTTTTGTTTTATACAAGAAGCTTCATGCAACTTTGACTAAGTGACCATTTTGTCTCCATCTCTTAACCTAACCATTTAACTAAACCCTAATCAATTCTCTACACTCAACCATGGTTGCATTATGATAAGAATGAATGGGATTTTCTTTTTAAGATAATTCTTTTTATTCTTTCATCTTCTTCATCTTCATCAAGCTTCATGAAAGCTTGCTAGCTTCAATGGTGAAATGAGAAAAAGAGTGAGAAATCCAATTCTAAAGTGAACCCACTTCCTATTTCTTCATCCTCTACCAGTTGCCATATAGTATAGGGTGTTTTCTTCACAAGTTTCATGACTTGGTGAAGTTGGAGCTTGATCTTGAGTTTCCTCGACGTAGATCATCTTCGGCATCGAAGTCGACGACCTAGCCCGATCTTTTCTCCGATGAAACCACCGCAAGAGTCTATGATTCTGATGGGTACAGCGGAGGGACGTCAACACGGAGCTATGGAGGTGGAGGACCGGATCTACAAAGGTTGTATTTTCGGTTTACTCTTAGTTAAGTTGTTAACATATATTGTTTCGCCTATACCTCTAGTTACGATCTTGCTTAAGGTCACTTGGCACATAGAAAAATTTTGAATTGGCCATGTTTGATCACTTGTAGAACCTCATGGGTGTGCCTAGAAACCCTACAGTGGTATCAGAGCCTAGCTAGAGCCTTAGGCGATGTGTAGACGATGTTAGAAACCCGATCGAACCCGAAACCCTAGTTTGAAACCACTCTCTGTACATTTTTCAAAACTGTGGTATTTTGTGAATTAAAAATGCTCAGAAAATAGAGCAGGAAATTCTAAGAGTTACTGCAGAAAACGAACCCCTAATTCCACTGTAGCGCCGCGGAACCGCGGTAATAGCCTCCTTTTGCGGCGGTTCCGCGGCCGTATGTACTGATTAGGGATTTATTTTTATACAGTAATGCCCATATTTGTTTCCTATGTTCTCTGGGAATTTTTAATCTGCACTCAAGAGTTGAGTTTTCTAGGTTGTATTGGGAGTTGGTAGATTCGATCGGATTGTCTAATTTTGTCTATGTGTTTTTCCGGGTAATTTTAAAATATGTTAATAAGTTCGACCGGATATAAATACCCATTTTTTCCCCTGCCGGGAAATTTCCAATTGTTGGATTTTTCCGTAGTTTAATGACGTTCTAAGTAGTGCAAGTAACGTGATGGTCCCTGTAGAAGACAACAAACCTTAACTCGATTATGTGACCGTCTTGAACTGCCCTTTGAACCTTAGGTTTTGGGGCAGTACGGCGTGCCACATGTGAGGCGTTGGCTTGACCCTTCTACGGCTGGACCGTTGGTACTGAGGCACGAAGTGAATGTTTTTAAACTTATTTCATGTGTTGAGCTGTTTCGGGAAAACTTGGGTGTTCGATTGTTCGATCGGAAAGTTTAACATTTTCTATTTATCCGGAATGTGATACAATATTTGGAATCCACAAGTAGTTATGAGATAACTGAATGAATGTTATAAACATAGCAGTTTAGTCTCACTTGATCGGTTGCCACGGAATTTTGATGTGATCAAAAGTCCGTCGGAATCACGTAGCGTATACGGATATTCGCCGGTAAACTTAATAGACAGCTACACCCCATAGCCCCGACCAAGTGACTGTAGGAGAACCCCGTCGCCGAAAGCATCCGTTCGGGTGCTCGCGGTAGCGGTGTTCCGCCTTAGTGCACTTCGTCAATGGTATCGGGGGTGCGGCCGTCCACTAAAGTTTGTGACGAGCATTCGTTCTGGATGCCGGGAATCTTTTTGAATTGCCCGACTTTATATTGAAAAGTGTTTTCGATATTGAGACTAAAATGCGGGGTTTATAATTGTTAGGCATGCGATGTATAAGGAATTCATTTGGTTAGGCATGCGATGTCTAAAGAGTTTGCGGATTCCAACTATTGTAGTTTTACACTTTCTTTTCTGTGACCGTAAGTATAATATGTGATATCGCCGGTTTCGTTGCTATATGTCAACGACAATTGGGATGCGCATATTAACTTACGTTGATGACATGTGATGTTATGTGTTGCTGGATATGTTATATTGGATCGTCGTGTTTGAATAGCCGGGGGATTTTATGTGAGATGAGTGTTTTTCATTTTCATTCATGTAAAAACTTGTATGTAATATTCTTTTATTGGGGCACTTCCAGGTTGCGGATGATGTCACCATTTGTATATTATGTACTTTTCCGCATTAGGATAGACCCAAGGAGGGGAGCACAAGTAACCGGGTTCTAGGATCAAGTGGGAGACCATCTCGAGGAGTCGAGTCCGGGTCTCCTAACCCTAGAATTGGTAGGGTTGCTTGCCGCTCTTGTAGGGGTCCAGGGTTGTGGGATTGGCTATTCATCACGACCGTGGAATCCGTGTTTTATACTGGCTCGTATTAAAAACACGGACGTCCTAGTATATCCAATATTTCATATGATATTTTCTGCTGCGTTATCTGTGATGTGATCATGTGATTTGTTCAGATAGATATTATATATAGTATATATGATATTTTATATAGATGTTGCCTATGTTTTACACCCGTGCTAGCCCTGCCCCGCTCTGCCGTTAGTTACCTAACCTAACGGTGCAGACGGGACAACGAGGCGAATGCGGATGGCGTAAGCGTACGTTATATTTATCTGTGATGTTTAGGTGGACTTAAATGATGGGACATTCATTAATGAGATTAATGAAAGAAAATAAACCTAAAAGATGTTTTGGAATCGAATTTCAAAATAAAAACAGGTTGCTACAGTTCTTGCTTTGCATCGCGGTGTTCCTTGTAGAACATCCTGCACCTTATTCGATGAGGAAAGGACCGAGATCCCTTCACCAGGAGTGACTCCTTTAGCAATAACTGGCAGATGATACACACTCGGTTTGTCTTTTGATTGCTTCTATAGTTTCTGCTTTGCACAGTGATATATATGATATATCCCGCCCCTCATTCGACGAGGAAAGGGCCGACGATCCCTTCACCGGGAGTGACCTCTTTAGCAAAACTAGAAAAGCCTAAAAAACACTCCATTTAAAAACCATTTGATTCCGCAACGAGATCAAGTTCAAAGCGTTAAAGGTTTTCTTAAAAACCATTCGCAACCCTCCGTCATTTTAGGAAGTAGAGTACTTAGTATTCGTGTTGTGTTTGTTGACCATAGTCAAGGCACAGTGTACGGTAGCTAAGTGATATCTTCCTACACCGCATATGATGCGATTAGTTAGGACAGTCATGTGGCTTTGTTGACCTTAGCCAAGGGTCATGTGGATGGGTCTAATTAATCACGAAATGACGGGTAGAACTTGACTAGTGCTTATGATTTGTTGACCTTAGCCAAGGTCATAGGTGCTAGGGGTAAAAACCATTATCGGGAGTTTCAAGTGTTGAAATTTGCAATGAGATTGCATACCTTTTATATGATAGTTGGATCCCGATACCCACTGCGAGTAATTGTTACTCCTAGGAGAGTTTTGCACTTTGCAATTAGCCGATCAAGTAGGTGTCTAGAAAGGTGTCAACGGGGTTACGCCTCTGGGAAAACGAGGTTTACTGTAATTAGGTCCGTGCGAAAGCACGGGGAACCTCCCTCAAAGTACCGACACTGGCCTGGCTGAAAGATTGGCGAACTTGTAGAGTGTAATTAATCCCGGCTAGTCTTTCCTTTTAGGGTTTGAAGGAAGATTTGATAAAAATAGTGGGAGCCATCCTGATTAGATAAAATATATAACCAATCTAATCTTGCAAGAGCGCACGCAGAGTGTTTTCTTCTCTCTCTCTCCAGGTAGCGACCATATCACGCCTTAATCAAGATAATAATATGGATGTTTTGACCAAACCCGCTTGTTATACTGAGCTGGGAAACGTTGGTCCCGCTCTAACTTATAATTGTTATAAGACCGAGCAGGAAATAGGGGAATACCAGAATTCCTATGCCGCCCAAACGAAGAAAGTGCATATGTGTCACGACCCGAAAGTACGGAACGTGACCGGCACTTAGATTACGAAACGTCTAGAGGCGCAACGTAACCTAAGTAAACCGAAGCCCAGAAATCTAAACCATAAAAGAAGAAGAAGAAGAAGAAAACATGTAGAATACAAGTTTAAAAGCAACATCAAATTTTTCCAAAAATTTCGGCAGAGTCTCCTCTGTAAAAACTTGCCCCCAAACGGGCTACAACAGGTATAATATGCATGAACAATAAAAAGCATCCCCAAACGGGAGCTAGCTCAACGCCAACAGGCGGAAACAACCACAACAAGCACAATAATATACAACGCCAAAGGGCGTGTCTCAAAACTCAAAAGAAAACAAATCCACCAAATCAGAATAATACATGCGCGACTCTAAGGTCGAAATAAAAGACTGGTCCAATAAACTTATCAATTAATACAAGTATGGTTGATGGAGCTTTCTAGATACAAATGAAATAATACAGATACAATGGTGGTTCAGATACAAGTGAACCAACCTACCGTGCAAATCACCCGGAAGGAAATCATGTGCCAGCAATCTGCCAAGAAAACCTGTACATCGAACCTGTAATAAAATTTGGCACAACGGGGGTGAGTTGCCAACTCATGAGTAGAAGACATCTACGAAAAGAAATCGAAGGCACGACGCTATCCTAGGTCATAGTAATACACCACTAAGTCCCAATCACCTAGTAATAGCAGGGTAATACTACGTGTAAAAGCAAATACTCCGTGCTCGTGTCAGTGCCTCATATAGTACTATGTCATATGAATGGATATGCATGCACCATGAATGTAAAATAACCAAATCCTGAAATATAGATATGTCTGTATAAGAAATCTTTTAGCTGTTATCACAGTAAAATGTGTATAAGAATCTGAAATCTCAACAATGAAATCCATAGAAATCCGTGTCAAGCATCGACACAAACATGTAAATCTCAAGTCTCATAGTCTCAATATCTCGGGCTCCGTCAGTCCGGATCGGCCCATATCATCAAATCTCACGACAACGATCGGTATCCTCCGGATATCCGCCGCGCCAGACATCACCGGTAGGTAGCCTTCCCCTGCCAGGCTCATCGTCTACAACTCGATCTTCTTGCCCCGGGGTACCATACCGGGCCCACCATGTACCCGAGACGGTTCATCCACTCCTCGAATCGGGTCTCGAAATCCATCAGAAAACACGAAATCTCATGGTGGACGACACATACATCACGAGAAAACCGCATCTTATTTTTAAAAAGAGAGGAGGAGAGAGAGAGAAGTTTTTATATATATTCTTGCGGTTTTCCCCAAAAATCCGGAAATCTCACAGAAATCCAAATCTCAAAACCATGAGTAGTATATGATAAATGTCGGCATATGCTCATAATACTGTGCGATAACATGAAAATATGAATGCAGGAATGTCTAAGTAATGAATATCATGTCTATACTAACATCAGAGAGTAATCACAATATTATATCGGTTTAGTTGTTAACTGATTTTATCAATAAAAGATAATATGATCTAAAGTGTACGTGACATAGCAATTACCGATGATGATGTGTGTCAGCCGGCAAATAAGTGTGCGTGGAATATGCGCATCATCGGTAATGGTGCTGGTGTCCTAACAGGTAAGGTTTATACTGTTTATAGCAACATTATGATACAATGCGAAAGTAAAGACGAATGTATATTACCTACTCATTTAATATACTAATACTACTACCACTATATGACTCGAACCTAACCTAGTGTCCATCTAACCTCCTAAGGAAAACTAAACCTAAGAACTAGTCAATAGAAATAAGAGTCTACCTAAGGTCTGAATCAATATCCCTAATAGTCGGCGATCCAGCCTCAATAGCGTCACATACGTAGTACGGCTTCCTCGAATCAAGAGTGCGGATCAATCATCATATCCATGCCTCGTACGGTAAAATCCATCGCACGGCATCCCAATATCGGGTTACGGGTCAAGTAACTCCTAGGTTCCTCATCATTCGTATAATGTCATCATCAACACATCTCATGATCAAGGTGCTAAACTGTAATCCCATACATCAATCATATATCATTGCCATCGTAATATGCATCATTAGTTTATCCTCAGAAATATTATGTCACATGTTTCATATTGTGATTAAGTCATACTGAAATCATGTCGTCATCAAGTCACACTATATAATATCGGCATCAGGTCACACCTATATAATGTCGTAATCAGGTTGTACATATATCATATCGTGATCAGTCACAAGTTGCAGTCCGAGTACTATTTTAGAGTCCCATGTATCTCAATATCATCACTACCCATTATAATTTATATATACCTGTTCATCATCTCATTCTCTAATGATCCGCTAACACTTAATACGACTGTATAGTCAAGAATCACGGCATCAAGCCCAGTTATACTGTTTCATCATACCTCAGATATCATATCGCATCAATGAATCCCATGTACGTGTTGTATATATATATATATATACCTATACCTAGTTCTATATATATATATACACATGCACGTATACACCATGACGTGTTCCAGTGTGTGCGTGTGTGTTTCTATCTGAAACCTACGAACCTCCTCCAAGATATTCATCCTCTGGTATGCTTTTCCTAAATCGGTCTAGTCCAGCCTAGGATCATTACTAGGGTCCTACTCATTAAGAATCTAGGGTCACATCTGGTTTCCTAATGTCAAGAAGTACTATTCCTATTCTATGTTGCGGGGGTGTTAAACGCCATCCACCCGACTTCCCCCGTAGATATACATCTACTCACCTGGTGCATGTCTGCCGACGACAGTGTCGCGATCCTCCTCTTCATCGCCCGTAGTCCACTTGAAGGGTACCTAAACGCAAACATATAAATAACATCGTAAACCGAATCACATACAAAAGTCAAACGATACAAAGAACAAGCATAGGTTAAAACCTATGTCCCGTCCACGCAAAAGAACCAAATACCGCTCGATATCGGCGTACAAACTCCGATGGATCGAGATAAACATCAACAAACAACTTCTAGTTTTAAAACACATTACTTATACTATAAAACATGATTAAATCCATCGAAACCCTAAAATCTATCAAACCGTCCAATTTCGTAAAACCCGAAAATGCCAGTTTACCGTTTTTCATCAAAACTTGACATTTAAATGAAACCAATGGTCATAAAACTCATTAAATAGCATAACTAGACTATACAAACTATTACTATATTTTTATTACACAAATTTATATAGATTTGAAATTTCTAGTTTGCACCCTTTAACAATTTTCAACATTTTTCAAGCAAAACACAACAATTCCACCACAAAACATGATTTTGCATAAATTAGTGACTTAAACCACAATTCATGATGATAATGACATAATGAAACCATAATTATATTTTTAATCTCATTTATTTAGGAATTTCTAAAATCTAGTTTACAAAAATAACAATTTTTTATCACAATTTATCAATTATCCATAGAAACTAGCAATCAATTTAAGTTTTCCATTCCACCAACAAGTTAAAACTCTTATTAAGACCAAAACATAGTATTACAAATATTAATTGAGATTTATTTCACCAATAATTAGGTTTTATAGAAACCTAGTTAGCAAAAATTCCTAATTTAAACAATTTTCAATGAAAAATTTACAATTCAACAAGCATGCAATATTTCCAATTCTAAAAGTGTTAAACTAACTATAATAACACTAAATAATTAAAAAAAATCATAACTTGAATTTACAAACCCTAACTTGAATTTTTAAAAAAAACATAGAATTAATTCATTAAATCTAATTAAGCTTAATTGAACATCTAATAACAATAAATCAAAAGAAAGAAATTATACCTCCAAAAATATGAAATCCAAACAAGAAATGAGCCTCCAAAATGTATGCTATCCCACTCCAAAATCCATGTAAATATGAGCAAGAATAGAAGGGTAGAAAAATAATAGGATTTTGTGGAATTTTAATTGAATTTTTGATGTATTTTTGAATAAAAATGAGGTGGAAAATGGGGGGGCAGCCATGGTGATGGGGAGGCCGGCCACAATAAGGGGAAGATGGAGAAACACATGAGAAATGGTGTAGAAACTTCTCCAAAATGTCATCATCTTAATGTCTTTTCATGCTTTATTCATTTTCTTTTAATTCTTTTCTAAAATAACTCAAGAAAGATCTAGAAACAAGGAAAAATTTGCAAATAAATTTTGCATGATACACACTAAATTCTAATATGCCATGGTTCATTTTTACAAATTAAAACCATTTAAATTTGTAATTTACACTAATTTAGTGTAAAAATAAAGCTTATGTTAATATTTAAAATAATTAATTTAGGAAAAATATTTTATTAAACTAAAAATTTAAAAGTGGCTAAATAAACACCATTTACTAGTAATTTAATAATTAAAATAGATATTTTTAAAATTATAATGAAAAACAATCCCGGTTTTGTTTTACGAAAATTACATTTTACTTTACCGAAAATCCTAAAATTCACTTAAACACTTTTATTCATTTAATTATTTATTTAATTACTTTTAAAACGTTACAATCTTCCCCCCTTTAAGAAATTCGGTCCCCGAATTTAAATTAAAACTCCCCCTCCAAGCACTAAAACGTTTAGCAAACACTCAAATCGTCGGGGCTCCGAAATTATCAATACATAACAAAAATCAACTCCGTCAAGCATAATGCAGTCATCGGAGTTATGGCGAGAATAAAATATCAAAACCCAATATGAAAACCATCTTAATATACCTCAATCTATAACTTATATATAGTGCGCATCGTAGTAAAGCCGTTCAAATATCTGAATAAGGAAATATGCAAAAACCCCTTTTTGAAAATCGCCGTGTGATGCACGTGTCACGGCATAAGTAGCGGACGTTTATTTTTAAAAAAATAGCTATATATATATCCTTTATTTAACATACACGTCCCGCCTGGTTACTAAATCAAATAGTAATGGTTATGAAAACATACTGCTCAAACTGAAATCAATCCTAATCACATCGTAAAAATATCATGTGCGTCCGATGCGCACTGAAATCGAAACCAAATACAAATACCACGAATACTCATAAAACAAAACTAAGTGCAACAGGTGTGCACCAAAAGCATCTGTCATGTGCAACGGGCGTGCACGACTCAATATCAGGTGCATCTAATCTGCACAAAACCCCGATTTAGTGCATCTAGTGTGCACAAAATCGTATCAAGTGCGCCAAGTATGCGCAAGAATCCTAATCAGGTGCACATGGTGCACGAAAACATACATCGAACATCAAAATCGAAATCACAGTACAAAAATGCACGAAAACTAGGTCAAAACATATGTCAAAATCATGTGTAACCCCTATACACGAAATCAACTCAAAATCTCAAAATATGTAAAACCAAATCAAGTGTACTGGGTGTGTACTCAACAACATCAATACAACTGATATATGAAACACAAATAGAATGAAGGTACACACATGAAATACCAATCGTAGCACAAAATCCTCAAAATACTAAAATCCAATCAATGAAAATATGAAATTCAAATCACTAAATCACAATCGTAAACACTATCGTCAATGCGCGCCCCTTTCCTCTGATGTCGATTGCTTCGAACTCGTCTCTTCATAGCTATGTAGACTGCGCTACCAACGGCAACACTCATATCTAGAGTCTCCCATGTAATCGATCCCTTCACCTGATATCCGGACTACATTAAACTTTTCGATCGATCCATCAAAATCCCATAATTCCCCGAGAGCTCAACGCTCAAGTACAGCTTAAAAATATCCGGTACATACCCCAGCATCGATGATCCAGCCGTAGAAGGGCAAACCCAAGTCTCACTAATGGCACCGCGGAACTGCCGTAAACCCTAAGGTTCAAGGGTGTTCTCATGGTCATTATGTCGAGTTAGGGTTTCATTCTTCTAGAGGGTCCATCGAAATACTTGCATGTTCTTCCGAATACTTTAAACTTGGGAAAATGGTTTCCTGATAAGCGTTCGAACCTTTTAACTTCATCCGGATGGCATGTGAATACCCTTCGTCCGCACGCTAAACAATGCTTCAATACTCAAGGATAACCAATACCCTAATGGTTATCACATTCGAGCCGTAGTTCCCTCTGCCAGTGCGCCCGTGGTAACAAAAAAACCACCCTCCGACATCGACGAAGATAGATCAACGGAACGAATTAAATATGGTGCAAACAAATGTACATCCTAAGGCTCCTTAAGCAGAGTAGCGTATCGTAAGTATGCCGCGGACCATACCCACGGTACGTTACTCTACCTAAATCGCCTACTCCATCAACCAAGGGTCACCTAGACTTATACAAGGTTAAACCTAGCGCTCTGATACCAACTTTGTCACGACCCGAAAGTACGGAACGTGACCGGCACTTAGATTACGAAACGTCTAGAAGCGCAACGTAACCTAAGTAAACCGAAGCCCAGAAATCTAAACCATAAAAGAAGAAGAAGAAGAAGAAGAAAACATGTAGAATACAAGTTTAAAAGCAACATCAAATTTTTCCAAAAATTTCGGCAGAGTCTCCTCTGTAAAAACTGGCCCCCAAACGGGCTACAACAGGTATAATATGCATAAACAATAAAAAGCATCCCTAAACGGGAGCTAGCTCAACGCCAACAGGCGGAAACAACCACAACAAGCACAATAATATACAACGCCAAAGGGCGTGGCTCAAAACTCAAAAGAAAACAAATCCACCAAATCAGAATAATACATGCGCGACTCTAAGGTCGAAATAAAAGACTGGTCCAATAAACTTATCAATTAATACAAGTATTGTTGATGGAGCTTTCTAGATACAAATGAAATAATACAGATACAATGGTGGTTCAGATACAAGTGAACCAACCTACCGTGCAAATCACCCGGAAGGAAATCATGTGCCAGCAATCTGCCAAGAAAACCTGTACATCGAACCTGTAATAAAATTTGGCACAACGGGGGTGAGTTGCCAACTCGTGAGTAGAAGACATCTACGAAAAGAAATCGAATGCACGACGCTATCCTAGGTCATAGTAATACACCACTAAGTCCCAATCACCTAGTAATAGCAGGGTAATACTACGTGTAAAAGCAAATACTCCGTGCTCGTGTAAGTGCCTCATATAGTACTATGTCATATGAATGGATATGCATGCACCATGAATGTAAAATAACCAAATCCTGAAATCCAGATATGTCTGTATAAGAAATCTTTTAGCTGTTATCACAGTAAAATGTGTATAAGAATCTGAAATCTCAACAATGAAATCCATAGAAATCCGTGTCAAGCATCGACACAAACATGTAAATCTCAAGTCTCATAGTCTCAATATCTCGGGCTCCGTCAGTCCGGATCGGCCCATATCATCAAATCTCACGACAACGGTCGGTATCCTCCGGATATCCGCCGCGCCAGACATCACCGGTAGGTAGCCTTCCCCTGCCAGGCTCATCGTCTACAACTCGATCTTCTTGCCCCGGGGTACCATACCGGGCCCACCATGTACCCGAGACGGTTCATCCACTCCTCGAATCGGGTCTCGAAATCCATCAGAAAACACGAAATCTCATGGTGGACGACACATACATCACGAGAAAACCGCATCTTATTTTTAAAAAGAGAGGAGGAGAGAGAGAGAAGTTTTTATATATATTCTTGCGGTTTTCCCCAAAAATCCAGAAATCTCATAGAAATCCAAATGTCAAAACCATGAGTAGTATATGATAAATGTCGGCATATGCTCATAATACTGTGCGATAACATGAAAATATGAATGCAGGAATGTCTAAGTAATGAATATCATGTCTATACTAACATCAGAGAGTAATCACAATATTATATCGGTTTAGTTGTTAACTGATTTTATCAATAAAAGATAATATGATCTAAAGTGTACGTGACATAGCAATTACCGATGATGATGTGTGTGAGCCGGCAAATAAGTGTGCGTGGAATATGCGCATCATCGGTAATGGTGCTGGTGTCCTAACAGGTAAGGTTTATACTGTTTATAGCAACATTATGATACAATGCGAAAGTAAAGACGAATGTATATTACCTACTCATTTAATATACTAATACTACTACCACTATATGACTCGAACCTAATCTAGTGTCCATCTAACCTCCTAAGGAAAACTAAACCTAAGAACTAGTCAATAGAAATAAGAGTCTACCTAAGGTCTGAATCAATATCCCTAATAGTCGGCGATCCAGCCTCAATAGCGTCACATACGTAGTACGGCTTCCTCGAATCAAGAGTGCGGATCAATCATCATATACATGCCTCGTACGGTAAAATCCATCGCACGGCATCCCAATATCGGTTTACGGGTCAAGTATCTCCTAGGTGCCTCATCATTCGTATAATGTCATCATCAACACATCTCATGATCAAGGTGCTAAACTGTAATCCCAAACATCAATCATATATCATTGCCATCGTAATATGCATCATTAGTTTATCCTCAGAAATATTATGTCACATGTTTCATATTGTGATTAAGTTATACTGAAATCATGTCGTCATCAAGTCACACCTATATAATATCGGCATCAGGTCACACCTATATAATGTCGTAATCAGGTTGTACATATATCATATCGTGATCAGTCACAAGTTGCAGTCTGAGTACTATTTTAGAGTCCCATGTATCTCAATATCATCACTACCCATTATAATTTATATATACCTGTTCATCATCTCATTCTCTAATGATCCGCTAACACTTAATACGACTGTATAGTCAAGAATCACGGCATCAAGCCCGGTTATACTGTTTCATCATACCTCAGATATCATATCGCATCAATGAATCCCATGTACGTGTTGTATATATATATATATACCTATACCTAGTTCTATATATATATACACATGCACGTATACACCTTGACGTGTTCCAGTGTGTGCGTGTGTGTTTCTATCTGAAACCTACGAACCTCCTCCAAGGTATTCATCCTCTGGTATGCTTTTCCTAAATCGGTCTAGTCCAGCCTAGGGTCATTACTAGGGTCCTACTCATTAAGAATCTAGGGTCACATCTGGTTTCCTAATGTCAATAAGTACTATTCCTATTCTATGTTGCGGGGGTGTTAAACGCCATCCACCCGACTTCCTCCGTAGATATACATCTACTCACCTGGTCCATGTCTGCCGACGACAGTGTCGCGATCCTCCTCTTCATCGCCCGTAGTCCACTTGAAGGGTACCTAAACGCAAACATATAAATAACATCGTAAACCGAATCACATACAAAAGTCAAACGATACAAGTAACAAGCATAGGTTAAAACCTATATCTCGTCCACGCAAAAGAACCAAATACCGCTCGATATCGGCGTACAAAGTCCGATGGATCGAGATAAACATCAACAAACAACTTGTAGTTTTAAAACACATTACTTATACTATAAAACATGATTAAATCCATCGAAACCCTAAAATCTATCAAACCGTCCAATTTCGTAAAACCCGAAAATGCCAGTTTACCGTTTTTCATCAAAACTTGACATTTAAATGAAACCAATGGTCATAAAACTCATTAAATAGCATAACTAGACTATACAAACTATTACTATATTTTTATTACACAAATTTATATAAATTTGAAATTTCTAGTTTGCACCCTTTAACAATTTTCAACATTTTTCACGCAAAACACAACAATTCCACCACAAAACATGATTTTGCATAAATTAGTGACTTAAACCACAATTCATGATGATAATGACATAATGAAACCATAATTATATTTTTAATCTCATTTATTTAGGAATTTCTAAAATCTAGTTTACAAAAATAACAATTTTTTATCACAATTTATCAATTATCCATAGAAACTAGCAATCAATTTAAGTTTTCCATTCCACCAACAAGTTAAAACTCTTATTAAGACCAAAATATAGTATTACAAATATTAATTGAGATTTATTTCACCAATAATTAGGTTTTATAGAAACCTAGTTAGCAAAAATTCCTAATTTAAACAATTTTCAATGAAAAATTTACAATTCAAGAACCATGCAATATTTTCCAATTCTAAAAGTGTTAAACTAACTATTATAACACTAAATAATTAAAAAAAAATCATAACTTGAATTTACAAACCCTAACTTGAATTTTTAAAAAAAACATAGAATTAATTCATTAAATCTAATTAAGCTTAATTGAACATCTAATAACAATAAATCAAAAGAAAGAAATTATACCTCCAAAAATATGAAATCCAAACAAGAAATGAGCCTCCAAAATGTATGCTATCCCACTCCAAAATCCATGTAAATATGAGCAAGAATAGAAGGGTAGAAAAATATATAGGATTTTGTGGAATTTTAATTGAATTTTTGATGTATTTTTGAATAAAAATGAGGTGGAAAATGGGGGGGCAGCCATGGTGATGGGGAGGCCGGCCACAATAAGGGGAAGAGGGAGAAACACATGAGAAATGGTGTAGAAACTTCTCCAAAATGTCATCATCTTAATGTCTTTTCATGCTTTATTCATTTTCTTTTAATTCTTTTCTAAAATAACTCAAGAAAGATCTAGAAACAAGGAAAAATTTGCAAATAAATTTTGCATGATACACACTGAATTCTAATATGCCATGGTTCATTTTTACAAATTAAAACCATTTAAATTTGTAATTTACACTAATTTAGTGTAAAAATAAAGCTTATGTTAATATTTAAAATAATTAATTTAGGAAAAATATTTTATTAAACTAAAAATTTATAAGTGGCTAAATAAACACCATTTACTAGTAATTTAATAATTAAAATAGATATTTTTAGAATTATAATGAAAAACAATCCCGGTTTTGTTTTACGAAAATTACATTTTACTTTACCGAAAATCCTAAAATTCACTTAAACACTTTTATTCATTTAATTATTTATTTAATTACTTTTAAAACGTTACAATCTTCTCCCCTTTCAGAAATTCGGTCCCCGAATTTAAATTAAAACTCCCCCTCCAAGCACTAAAACGTTTAGCAAACACTCAAATCGTCGGGGCTCCGAAATTATCAATACATAACAAAAATCAACTCCGTCAAGCATAATGCAATCATCGGAGTTATGGCGAGAATAAAATATCAAAACCCAATATGAAAACCATCTTAATATACCTCAATCTATAACTTATATATAGTGCGCATCGTAGTAAAGCCGTTCAAATATCTGAATAAGGAAATATGCAAAAACCCCTTTTTGAAAATCGCCGTGTGATGCACGTGTCACGGCATAAGTAGCGGACGTTTATTTTTAAAAAAATAGCTATATATATATCCTTTATTTAACATACACGTCCCGCCTGGTTACTAAATCAAATAGTAATGGTTATGAAAACATACTGCTCAAACTGAAATCAATCCTAATCACATCGTAAAAATATCATGTGCGTCCGATGCGCACTGAAATCGAAACAAAATACAAATACCACGAATACTCATAAAACAAAACTAAGTGCAACAGGTGTGCACCAAAAGCATCTGTCATGTGCAACGGGCGTGCACGACTCAATATCAGGTGCATCTAATCTGCACAAAACCCCGATTTAGTGCATCTAGTGTGCACAAAATCGTATCAAGTGCGCCAAGTATGCGCAAGAATCCTAATCAGGTGCACATGGTGCACGAAAACATACATCGAACATCAAAATCGAAACCATAGTACAAAAATGCACGAAAACTAGGTCAAAACATATGTCAAAATCATGTGTAACCCCTATACACGAAATCAACTCAAAATCTCAAAATATGTAAAACCAAATCAAGTGTACTGGGTGTGTACTCAACAACATCAATACAACTGATATATGAAACACAAATAGAATGAAGGTACACACATGAAATACCAATCGTAGCACAAAATCCTCAAAATACTAAAATCCAATCAATGAAAATATGAAATTCAAATCACTAAATCACAATCGTAAACACTATCGTCAATGCGCGCCCCTTTCCTCTGATGTCGATTGCTTCGAACTCGTCTCTTCGTAGCTATGCAGACTGCGCTACCAACGGCAACACTCATATCTAGAGTCTCCCTTGTAATCGATCCCTTCACCTGATATCCGGACTACATTAAACTTTTCGATCGATCCATCAAAATCCCATAATTCCCCGAGAGCTCAACGCTCAAGTACAGCTTAAAAATATCCGGTACATACCCCAGCATCGATGATCCAGCCGTAGAAGGGCAAACCCAAGTCTCACTAATGGCACCGCGGAACTGCCGTAAACCCTAAGGTTCAAGGGCGTTCTCGTGGTCATTATGTCGAGTTTGGGTTTCATTCTTCTAGAGGGTCCATCGAAATACCTGCATGTTCTTCCGAATACTTTAAACTTGGGAAAATGGTTTCCTGATAAGCATTCGAACCTTTTAACTTCATCCGGACGGCATGTGAATACCCTTCGTCCGCACGCTAAACAATGCTTCAATACTCAAGGATAACCAATACCCTAATGGTTATCACATTCGAGCCGTAGCTCCCTCTGCCAGTGCGCCCGTGGTAACAAAAAAACCACCCTCCGACATCGACGAAGATAGATCAACGGAACGAATTAAATACGGTGCAAACAAATGTACATCCTAAGGCTCCTTAAGCAGAGTAGCGTATCGTAAGTATGCCGTGGACCATACCCACGGTACGTTACTCTACCTAAATCGCCTACTCCATCAACCAAGGGTCACCTAGACTTATACAAGGTTAAACCTAGCGCTCTGATACCAACTTTGTCATGACCCGAAAGTACGGAACGCAACCGGCACTTAGATTACGAAACGTCTAGAAGCGCAACGTAACCTAAGTAAACCGAAGCCCAGAAATCTAAACCATAAAAGAAGAAGAAGAAGAAGAAGAAAACATGTAGAATACAAGTTTAAAAGCAACATCAATTTTTTCCAAAAATTTCGGCAGAGTCTCCTCTGTAAAAACTGGCCCCCAAACGGGCTACAACAGGTATAATATGCATAAACAATAAAAAGCATCCCTAAACGGGAGCTAGCTCAACGCCAACAGGCGGAAACAACCACAACAAGCACAATAATATACAACGCCAAAGGGCGTGGCTCAAAACTCAAAAGAAAACAAATCCACCAAATCAGAATAATACATGCGCGACTCTAAGATCGAAATAAAAGACTGGTCCAATAAACTTATCAATTAATACAAGTATGGTTGATGGAGTTTTCAAGATACAAATGAAATAATACAGATACAATGGTGGTTCAGATACAAGTGAACCAACCTACCGTGCAAATCACCCGGAAGGAAATCATGTGCCAGCAATCTGCCAAGAAAACCTGTACATCGAACCTGTAATAAAATTTGGCACAACGGGGGTGAGTTGCCAACTCGTGAATAGAAGACATCTACGAAAAGAAATCGAATGCACGACGCTATCCTAGGTCATAGTAATACACCACTAAGTCCCAATCACCTAGTAATAGCAGGGTAATACTACGTGTAAAAGCAAATACTCCGTGCTCGTGTCAGTGCCTCATATAGTACTATGTCATATGAATGGATATGCATGCACCATGAATGTAAAATAACCAAATCCTGAAATCCAGATATGTCTGTATAAGAAATCTTTTAGCTGTTATCACAGTAAAATGTGTATAAGAATCTGAAATCTCAACAATGAAATCCATAGAAATCCGTGTCAAGCATCGACACAAACATGTAAATCTCAAGTCTCATAGTCTCAATATCTCGGGCTCCGTCAGTCCGGATCGGCCCATATCATCAAATCTCATGACAACGGTCGGTATCCTCCGGATATCCGCCGCGCCAGACATCACCGGTAGGTAGCCTTCCCCTGCCAGGCTCATCGTCTATAACTCGATCTTCTTGCCCCGGGGTAGCATACCGGGCCCACCATGTACCCGAGACGGTTCGTCCACTCCTCGAATCGGGTCTCGAAATCCATCAGAAAAAACAAAATCTCATGGTGGACGACACATACATCACGAGAAAACCGCATCTTATTTTTAAAAAGAGAGGAGGAGAGAGAGAGAAGTTTTTATATATATTCTTGCGGTTTTCCCCAAAAATCCAGAAATCTCACAGAAATCCAAATCTCAAAACCATGAGTAGTATATGATAAATGACGGCATATGCTCATAATACTGTGCGATAACATGAAAATATGAATGCAGGAATGTCTAAGTAATGAATATCATGTCTATACTAACATCAGAGAGTAATCACAATATTATATCGGTTTAGTTGTTAACTGATTTTATCAATAAAAGATAATATGATCTAAAGTGTACGTGACATAGCAATTACCGATGATGATGTGTGTGAGCCGGCAAATAAGTGTGCGTGGAATATGCGCATCATCGGTAATGGTGCTGGTGTCCTAACAGGTAAGGTTTATACTGTTTATAGCAACATTATGATACAATGCGAAAGTAAAGACGAATGTATATTACCTACTCATTTAATATACTAATACTACTACCACTATATGACTCGAACCTAACCTAGTGTCCATCTAACCTCCTAAGGAAAACTAAACCTAAGAACTAGTCAATAGAAATAAGAGTCTACCTAAGGTCTGAATCAATATCCCTAATAGTCGGCGATCCAGCCTCAATAGCGTCACATACGTAGTACGGCTTCCTCGAATCAAGAATGCGGATCAATCATCATATCCATGCCTCGTACGGTAAAATCCATCGCACGGCATCCCAATATCGGGTACGGGTCAAGTATTTCCTAGGTGCCTCATCATTCGTATAATGTCATCATCAACACATCTCATGATCAAGGTGCTAAACTGTAATCCCATACATCAATCATATATCATTGCCATCGTAATATGCATCATTAGTTTATCCTCAGAAATATTATGTCACATGTTTCATATTGTGATTAAGTCATACTGAAATCATGTCGTCATCAAGTCACACCTATATAATATCGGCATCAGGTCACACCTATATAATGTCGTAATCAGGTTGTACTTATATCATATCGTGATCAGTCACAAGTTGCAGTCCGAGTACTATTTTAGAGTCCCATGTATCTCAATATCATCACTACCCATTATAATTTATATATACCTGTTCATCATCTCATTCTCTAATGATCCGCTAACACTTAATACGACTGTATAGTCAAGAATCACGGCATCAAGCCCAGTTATACTGTTTCATCATACCTCAGATATCATATCGCATCAATGAATCCCATGTACGTGTTGTATATATATATATATATATATATATATATATATATATATATACCTATACCTAGTTCTATATATATATATACACATGCACGTATACACCATGACGTGTTCCAGTGTGTGCGTGTGTGTTTCTATCTGAAACCTACGAACCTCCTCCAAGGTATTCATCCTCTGGTATGCTTTTCCTAAATCGGTCTAGTCCAGCCTAGGGTCATTACTAGGGTCCTACTCATTAAGAATCTAGGGTCACATCTGGTTTTCTAATGTCAAGAAGTACTATTCCTATTCTATGTTGCGGGGGTGCTAAACGCCATCCACCCGACTTCCCCCCGTAGATATACATCTACTCACCTGGTCCATGTCTGCCGACAACAGTGTCGTGATCCTCCTCTTCATCGCCCGTAGTCCACTTGAAGGGTACCTAAACGCAAAAATATGAATAACATCGTAAACCGAATCACATACAAAAGTCAAACGATACAAGGAACAAGCATAGGTTAAAACCTATGTCCCGTCCACGCAATAGAACCAAATACCGCTCGATATCGGCGTACAAACTCCGATGGATCGAGATAAACATCAACAAACAACTTGTAGTTTTAAAACACATTACTTATACTATAAAACATGATTAAATCCATCGAAACCCTAAAATCTATCAAACCGTCCAATTTCGTAAAACCCGAAAATGCCAGTTTACCGTTTTTCATCAAAACTTGACATTTAAATGAAACCAATGGTCATAAAACTCATTAAATAGCATAACTAGACTATACAAACTATTACTATATTTTTATTACACAAATTTATATAGATTTGAAATTTCTAGTTTGCACCCTTTAACAATTTTCAACATTTTTCAAGCAAAACACAACAATTCCACCACAAAACATGATTTTGCATAAATTAGTGACTTAAACCACAATTAATGATGATAATGATATAATGAAACCATAATTATATTTTTAATCTCATTTATTTAGGAATTTCTAAAATCTAGTTTACAAAAATAACAATTTTTTATCACAATTTATCAATTATCCATAGAAACTAGCAATCAATTTAAGTTTTCCATTCCACCAACAAGTTAAAACTCTTATTAAGACCAAAATATAGTATTACAAATATTAATTGAGATTTATTTCACTAATAATTAGGTTTTATAGAAACCTAGTTAGCAAAAATTCCTAATTTAAACAATTTTCAATGAAAAATTTACTATTCAACAACCATGCAATATTTTCCAATTCTAAAAGTGTTAAACTAACTATTATAACCCTAAATAATTAAAAAAAAAATCATAACTTGAATTTACAAACCCTAACTTGAATTTTTAAAAAAAAACATAGAATTAATTCATTAAATCTAATTAAGCTTAATTGAACATCTAATAACAATAAATCAAAAGAAAGAAATTATACCCCCAAAAATATGAAATCCAAACAAGAAATGAGCCTCCAAAATGTATGCTATCCCACTCCAAAATCCATGTAAATATGAGCAAGAATAGAAGGGTAGAAAAATATATAGGATTTTGTGGAATTTTAATTGAATTTTTGATGTATTTTTGATGATTTTTGAATAAAAATGAGGTGGAAAATGGGGGGGGCAGCCATGGTGATGGGGAGGCCGGCCACAATAAGGGGAAGATGGAGAAACACATGAGAAATGGTGTAGAAACTTCTCCAAAATGTCATCATCTTAATGTCTTTTCATGCTTTATTCATTTTCTTTTAATTCTTTTCTAAAATAACTCAAGAAAGATCTAGAAACAAGGAAAAATTTGCAAATAAATTTTTCATTATACACACTAAATTCTAATATGCCATGGTTCATTTTTACAAATTAAAACCATTTAAATTTGTAATTTACACTAATTTAGTGTAAAAATAAAGCTTATGTTAATATTTAAAATAATTAATTTAGGAAAAATATTTTATTAAACTAAAAATTTATAAGTGGCTAAATAAACACCATTTACTAGTAATTTCATAATTAAAATAGATATTTTTAAAATTATAATGAAAAACAATCCCGGTTTGGTTTTACGAAAATTACATTTTACTTTACCGAAAATCCTAAAATGCACTTAAACACTTTTATTCATTTAATTATTTATTTAATTACTTTTAAAACGTTACAATATGATGCATCTCCTTCGGGTGTGTTCATTACAAAGAACTGTTTCTCGGTATCCTCTGAATCCTGGGTATTTGATACCGGATCAGGATCCCAGATATGTAATCTGTTACATAGGGCTACAGAAAGGTAGAAAACCGAGAACGGATGATAAGTTTCATGAGACAGAAAACGGGGAAAGTGTTACAGCCAAGTCTGTTGGTCACTGTCACCCTGTATTATCAGTACATTGATTCTGAACAAATATTATTAGATACCGAACCTGATATACAAAATCATATCAGTCTCTTTATTAGTAAAGAAATGATAAAATTTTGTATTGTTGGATAATGTTTTGAACATTTCCTATTTCAAAAGTTGATCGGTTCAGGCACGTTATCTAAAAGCATTGATGTTCTAAATCAAACTACAGTTCCTAGTATACAGAACACACACAAGAGGAAGAGTTCAGAAATGAACGGATCCTTCTTGAGGCATTGTAGACTAGGTCACATCAATGCGACCCGACTGGCTAAAGTTACATTTTAGATGCATATTTAAATCAGTTTGAATTTACATCTTGTGAAACTTGCCAGTCATGTCACAAAGATTAGATGACCATAGCTCTGTTTATTGGAAACAGAGAAAGAGTTAGTAAACTCTTGGGACTGATACATGATGATGTATGTAAGGTCCCCTGTCTACACATGCCAGGACCGATTCTTTATACTTCGTTACATTCTCTGATGATCTCTCAAGATTCAGTCATATGTTCCTGTTGAAACATAAGTCCGAATCTTTTGAGATATTCACAGAATATAAGTTGAAAGTAAAGAACCAAAATACGGGTATAAGTATTATGTCCTATGATAAGATCAGGGAGAAGAATACTTGTGCATGGAATTCTTGGCCTATTCTAAAGGAAAATGAGATTCTCTCTCAGTATTACTCCTCTGAATACACCACAGCACAACGGTGTATCAGGGCGGAGCAATAGCACCCTATATGATATGGTGTGCTCTATGATGAGTATCACTGAGTTACATGTTTCTTTTAAGGGGGTTATGCACTTGAGAAGCTGCATACCTATTGAATTGGGTTCGAATCAAATCAGTGCCTACCACTCCATATAAGATATGGTATGGGAAGAGCCTATCTCTTAAGTAAGTTAAGATTTAGAATTGTCCGGCCTATGTCAGAAGCAAAATCCGGACAAGATCGAGGCAAGGTCGGTTTTGTAGAACTGGAAAGGTTCCAACCATACAAAACTGCAGCTGATTTGACAGAACCAGAGGATTCAATGGTCCCCGAAGAACCTCAGCCTCTCCGCCGATCTAGTAGGGTTCCTCACCCGCCTGAGAGATACTTCGGTTTCTCGATGACAGTGAGAGCGAGGATTGCATCATAAGAGGATGATCCAACTGGTTTCGAGCAGGCCATCGAGAGTAGGGACTCTGTAAGAATGGCTGGATGCTTACCGATCTGAGATGGAATCCATATACACCAACAAAGTATGGACTTTGGTTGCGATATCTGAAGGGTTAAATCCCCATCAGGAGCAAGTATATTGATTAGTCGAAAATATTGCATCTTTTAGCCGGCAATTTCCTCATCATTTCCATTCATATAGAAGTGTTCGGCATTCATATTTCACATATTAGCAAATCTGTCGCAAAATATCAGATTACATGTGTTAGCCTTTAAAACCGGCAATTCTATGGAAATTGACTGCATTTCATAGCATGGCATCATTTCTATATATCGCAACCCGTGTTTCGAAGTCCGTGCAGGAAAATCAGAAGCTTGCTCAAATTTACACTGCTAAAAGATACGCCAACTCAAGGATTTGGAATCTGGTATTGATGTAAAAGGAATTCAGGAATTCAATATATCCCAAAAGATATTTGAAGACATAAGAAGCCAACACAAGAGAGATGAAGCCACAACTCAGCTAAATGGTCGCGGTTCCGCGGCCTAAGCCATCCATTGCCGCAGAACCGCGGCAGTTATGCCACATCAACCCTAAATTTTTCGTGCTAAATGCTTCTCTCAGGGCCCACAGTTCAGCAAGACATGTGAAATTCCAGAAGACCCCAGAACCTTCTGCCAGATCAGCAAACCCTTGGATCTACACTAAATTAGCCTTGTATTCTAGAAACTTCTCCTTAAACCCTAGCTTAAACCCTAAGCTAAGCCTAACTAACTACTTCTAAAAGTCTTTCAACAAACTTTTGGAGGTAACTTCTATTTCAAACTCAAGGCTTAGGGTTTGGAAAATCTATAAATAAGACCCTGGACTCACTTGTAAAAGGGTATTCAATTCATTCATCGAAATCAATAGATCCATTCACTCTCTTTCTTCATCTTCTTCCACAAGTCTAGTGACAAGACTTGTGTGAAACCCTAACCCTAATTCCAATCAAAAGCCAAGATTCCCGAGTACCAATTCAAGCAAGAAGCCCTTCAACCTTTTAGGAGCGAAGCCAATCTTCAACAGAGCAAGTGGTCCAAGCCGATCCACGACTCACGGAGAAAAGCGACGCCAGATCAAAAATTTAGTTCTTCCTCTTGTAGTTCTTGAGCGACTGTAATCAAATTGTTGATATAAATAAAAGGTGATATTCTTTTATCTTGTTTTCTTTAATTCTTGCATCATGATTCGATCTCAATTTCTAGTTGTAGTTCTTGTTATGATGTTTGAGTAATACTCCGCTCGTCGAGGAGTCGAGACGATCAATAGAATGATGATGTAACATATCTTAAATCGATTCTTAAGTCCTACGAGTTTTGTAAACCCTAGCAAGTTCAAGAACCGACAACCCAGTTCGTTGCGATGTTTTTCTTGATTGATATCGCTCGAAATTGGGGAGTTACGATCGTTTCTTGAAATTGCCAGAGGCTAGAATGTGAATGATATCGACGAAAGAACAAGGGTTAAATGATGAAACCCTAGTTTCACGAGAAAGCCCTAACTCTCGTCGATCATCATCGATCTAGTATCAATTCTTCGAAGGACAAGAACACGATATCTTGAGATTACATCACGTCTATAGATCCGATCGATTCCTACGAGCCTCATTTAGATTCTTGACATTTGGTTGGAAATATCATCGAAACCCGATTCTCGATTGTTTATCATTTTCTTGATTCTTGATTAGATTAGTGACACTTGAATCAATCGATAAAATCTTGAATCATGTTTTCTTTTCTTTTCGATTAACTTTTCAATTCAAACAAATCAAACATAGAAACGAATCGCACAATCCCTGTGGACGATCCGCACTCGCTTACGATCTACAACCGACACCGTAATTGATTGCGGTCAAAAATAATTTTTGGTTGTGATTCTATACATTTTCTTAAACACACAACGAGAATTTCATTCAATCATATATCTTGAGAAGGTTACTTGGTGTAGATGGAAAAGTTGAGACTTTCAAAGCTAGACTTGTCAAAGGTTTTCGTCATCAACCAAGCGTGGATAATGATGAAACCTTTTCCAGTGGCTATGCTTAAGTCCATCCGGATCCTACTTACCATGGCTACATACCATGACTACGATATCTGGTGGTTGGGTGTCATGACAGCTTTTCTAAATACTAATTTAGAAGAGAACGTCTTTAAGTATACAGCCAGAGGGCCTCGTAGACAGTGGGAGTAGCAGAAACGTGTGCAAGTTGCTTTACAGATTAAAACAGGCATCACGGAGTTGGAACGTCTATTTTGATGTGTTAGCCAAAGAGTTTGACATCATCAAAATGGTAGATGAACCTTGTATATACAAAAAGGTAGTAAGGAGTATGGTGGTGATCCTCGTAGAGTACGTGGATGGCATACTCTTGATAGGGAAGTAGTTTCCTATACTACGCTCGGTCAATCTCCTCTTATCACATGGATTCTCCAATAGGATAAAGGTGATACCTCCTAAATCCTGGGATTTGGATCTATGAGATAGATCTAAATGGATGTTAGGATTCTCACTAATTATAGTGAGATAGTATCAGTTGATCCTGGGGAGAATCACTGGAAACGTTTCAGGGTAATAAGGACGACTGAGTGTCAGTCGCAGGCATTGTCTTTACCCTCAGTAAAGGGATGGTATGTTGGAAGAGTTCCAAGCTAGATACCGTGGCAAACTAGACGATAAAGGCTGGTAACATCGCTATTAAGTATACTACCAAAGAGGCAGTTTGGGTGTATATTGGTTCATAAGTTGAACTAGGTTCCTACCATTGTATGACAATGGAAGTAAGGCTTTGGCCCAGGAACCCTGGTCCCATCAGTGACCCAGACTTATTCTGAGGCAGCATCACCTGATCATGGAGATAGTTGATCACCAGGATGATCGAGATTAGGAGAGTAGACTAAGAGGACAACACGACGGATCCACTCCCAAAGGCTTTTTCCCAGAGAGAGACTTATATGGGATGGTTGAGTATTAGATACTACAACCACTGCTACTGATAGGCCTAGTGCAAGTAGGAGATTGTTAGTTATATGTATGCCCTAGAGGCCATTACTGTACATTGGATGTATATTGTAATGGATGCTGGGACATATATAGGTATGACTTTCTTGCTCGACATGATAGTACGCTATCTGGTTGCTCTTTATCTTAACATGTATACTTTCCGTCTCTCTGATTACATGTTGATAAAGCCCTTAGGATGTGTACTCGACTTCCAGAACTATGATGTAGATCATACTAGTGGGGCCTGGGTAGTCCATGAGTACATCCTTCAATGTTCCTAGTCGTGGGAATATCGAGACGGGGCATCGATATTCCAGAGTAGACTAGCGTATATCTTCTCGACCCATGTGATGGGCGATGGATGATCCCATATCCATTGGTGTTTGACATCAGAGATGGTATGCGGGCGCACAGTGGAGACTGGGTACACTGAACGGACTTGCCGAGAACTCCCAGATGGTATTATACCTCACGTCAGATGGCGGTTCTCTGGTGACACTGGTACAGCTTAGTCTGTTGACCCGAGATCGTCATAGAGTCTTCGGTGTCTCCCACTGTGCTTTGATTTCCACCCTACCACGGCTCTACTGAGTTGTGCAAACAGGTTGTTTTTGGGTACAGTCCCGATTCACATGGAGGCAATGAGCGATAGGAGGGGATTCGACTCTCCCGGTATTGGGGGTTGATGTTGCGCTATGCTCGATTGGCCATAACTGGAAATCCCTGGTCAGGGTTGCAGAGATCTACTGGTAAGTATTATCAGTAGTTTCATGCTATGTTATGGACCTTATATCGGCATGACTTATCGAGCTACTGGGGTCTGACGTTTACCACCCCTAGGCGAGATATGCGACATATCAGACGAACAGACCGGACTGTACGGTAAGTGTTACTGGTTGGATTCACAGGAGTGTGAGCGGGCTTGCTCGTCAATCTTCTGATCGCTCAATACCCGGGTGGCCGTTACGTTTAGCAGACCGCTTGCGGCTTGTGGGTGTTTGATATGATCATCATCTGCTGCCGGCGTATTGACGAGTCTTTAAAGTCCTACACAGAGGTTTCCTGGCTCAAGCGAAACGAAATAGGAGCGCATATAAGATATCTGCAGGACCGAGAATAATGCGTGTATGTGATACCGTATTCTATTCTCGCGATAAATGTATCGAATGGTTGTATGTGATATAACCTAGTTATCGAATCGAGGATTGATTCGATAAGTCGATACATTGGATATTAGTCGGTCATATGCGATATGACCGGATCGTTAAATCAAGTGTTGATTTAATGATTTAATGTATAATTATATATTTGATATATTACTTTGTATTAACTAATATTTGTTCACTTTAGATGGATTTTCTCACTTGATGTGCACATTATATATATGATATAGTTTTGTGCACTAGTTTGTATCATGTTTGATGATACATGCAAACTTGGGTGTGTATGATTAAACCATGGTTATGTTAATGGTTAGGGTTTTGATTTACTTATTTATTTATTCTCTTTATTTATTTTGGTTAAAAGAAAAAGGAAACTAAATGCTTGCTTTTGTTTTATACAAGAAGCTTCTTGATGCTTCATGCAACTTTGACTAAGTGGCCATTTTGTCTCCATCTCTTAACCTAACCATTTAACTAAACCCTAGTCAATTCTCTACACTCAACCATGGTTGCATTATGATAAGAATGAATGGGATTTTCCTTTTAAGATAATTCTTTTTATTCTTTCATCTTCTTCATCTTCATTGAAAGCTTGCTAGCTTCAATGGTGAAATGAGAAAAAGAGTGAGAAATCCAATTCTAAAGTGAACACACTTCCTATTTTTTCATCCTCTACCACTTGCCATGTAGTATAGGGTGTTTTTTCTTCACAAGTTTCATGACTTGGTGAAGTTGGAGCTTGATCTTGAGTTGCCTCGACGTAGATCATCTTCGGCATCGAAGTCGACGACCTAGCCCGATCTTTTCTCCGATGAAACCACCGCAAGAGTCTAGGATTCCGATGGGTACAGCGGAAGGACGTCAACACGGAGCTATGGAGGTGGAGGACTGGATCTACAAAGGCTGTATTTTCCGTTTACTCTTAGTTAAGTTGTTAACATATATTGTTTCGCCTATACCTCTAGTTACGATCTTGCTTAGGGTCACTTGGCACATAGAAAAATTTTGAGTTGGCCATGTTTGATCACTTGTAGAACCTCGTGGGTGTGCCTAGGAACCCTACAAGGTGAACTAATTAGAGGGATAAAAGAGAAATGCCAAATCTATGCTGATGAGTTTTAGATTTCCCCATCAGCCTTTCCATAGGTGAGTGATTACCTTTTTGAAAACGACATGGACCTTATTACAAGGCTGGTGGGAATCAAAAACCCACCACCATGCTAGGAAAAGTATTAGTCGAGTTTTAAAACTTTGAACTAATTGAAAGAGTTATAATTGGTAGACAAAAATAAACTTAGAAGGTTTTTTTTTGGAATCAACCCCCTTGGAGATCGAACTTGCAAGCTCTCACATTAGAAAGGAAATTGATACCAACTGAGCTAAGCCCAGTTTGTAATTAATAACTAAGTAGTGTGAGACAGATGGAGCAAAGAACGAGGCTCTGACCTTGTGATGCACCCAATCACGCCCCTGGGGATACACCGCCGCCAGTGTGCTGATGTACGCCACAACCCTTCCTTCAAATTGCTCAATACTGATCTGATCTCACCCGTCTAGTGTTGGATATGTATGCCCTAGTGGCCATTATATATATATATATATATATATATATATATATAGTAGATACTTGGACATCTGTATGTACATGACAATCTTGCTCGATATGATAGTATGGTATTTGGTTTGTCTTTATCTTAACAAGTGTATACATTTTAATTGTTATTACGTACCGCTAATACATGTTGATAAAACCCGTAGGATTTTTGCTTGACCACCAGCGTTATGATGGCGATCATACATGTGGGAGCTAGATAGTCCATAAACACATCCTTCAATGTCCCTGTCGTGGGAATATCGAGACTGGGAATCGATATTCCGGAATAGAATATGTTCCTAACCCCAATGAGATGCGATGGTTGGTCCCACAGCCATTGGTCTTTAGCACCTAAGATCGTATACAGGTTCTCACTAGGGGTAAGTACTCTGGACGGACTCGCCAAGAACTTCTAGATGGTACTATACCTATCATCAGATAGTAGTTCTCAGATGACATGAGTACATGTTGGTCTTTAGACTTCAGATCATTATTTGTCTCGTGTGTGTTCCCATTGTACTCAAATTACTACCCTATCACGACTCTACTGAGTCGTGCAAACAGGTTTTAGTTGGGTACAATCCCGAGCGATATGGAGGTAGTGAGTGATTGTTGAGGATTCGTCTCTCCCGGTATATGGAGTCGATATCGCACTGTGTTCGGTTGGCCACAAGGTTGCATGAACACGGACACGGAAAGGATACGATGCGACACGGCGATACGGAAAAATCCTAACTTATAGGACACGGATATATATAAATATAAGAAATATAATACTATAACATAACAAAATATTCTTCAAAAACCTTAACGGTTCAACATTTTTTGATTGTATTTATAAAAACTCAACAAAGAATTAAGTTATTTCAGTATAACTTCAGCAATTTTCGCTAAAAAAATATGCTTTCAACATTTTTTAATTGTATTTGATATAATTTCAGCAATTACCACAAAATAACTACTATACTCAACGTAATTTCAGTCAAAACATATAATTTCAGTATTTTTCTAAAAAAATTTAGCAAAAACCTTATATATATATATATATATATATTATCATATAAATTATATTAAGTACTAATATTGAGTAAAATAGGAATAAGAAGTCAACTACTCAAAAGTTTCATTAAGAATAGGAGATTTCCCACTTTTAATTGAAAAAATATGATCGTTCGAAATCACTTTTTTGTTGTGGTTGCAATAAAACATATCTAATACGTGTCCGACACGTGACCAAATCCAAAGCCGCCTCATTTTGAAGCGGGACACGGAAATTCTGTGTCTGATACGTGTCGGGCATGAATCCGTCTCTAACACGGATATGGCAAGCAACAAGATGTGTCCGTACAACCTAAGTTGGCCAGCACCATAAGACCTTTGCCAAGACAGTTGAGATTTACTGATAGTTAAATCAGTAGTTATTCGAATTAGTCATGAGCCACATCAGCACAAATTATCGGGTTATTAGGGTCTAACGTTTATCACCCTCTAGACCCAGTATGCGATACTTTTGGACGAAAAGACCGGAATGTACGGAAATTGTCACAGATAGGCTCAGTAGGGGTTCGGATGAGCTTGCTTGTCGGACTTCTTTCCGACAGATACTCAGGTAGCCGTTACGTACAGCTAGTGCCGCTGACGTGTTTGTAGTTATGGATTTATCAAGCCTTTACAGTCCCACATATAGAGGTTTCCTGGTTCAGGCGAAATGATTTAGTGGCCGTATTTTGATACGTGTAGAGTTCCGATTAAATACATGTACTAGCTATACAGAGTTTAATCGGACGGATGATAATACTAGCAGGCTTAGGATTAAGCTGGATTATTAAATCAAATATTGATTTAATAATTTACATATATATATTTCAATATGTATATTATAGTATTATATTCATTGTATTATTCTATCTCTTTGGGTATTCATATTTTGAAACGAATACGAGTATATATATACGGAGATGTATTATTGTATTTATACAAGTATACATTGTAGAAGGAGAACACCTCATCATGTATTTTCTATTTTTCATAAAATGGAAATAAGGTGTAAAGAGAAAGTGAGGTGAAAATGGTGAGACGTACTTGAATAGTATTGACAAATGAATTGTATATTCATTTGTGCAAACTATTCAAGCATGGTTGATATATTGTATTTGGAAAATCTTTTCACAAAATCATGGATTTGTATTTTCTCACTAGTTTTTTTCATTCCACCATTTTGCTTTCTCTCTTTTTTGAGCTCGTTCTTGTTCTTCCCTACACTCTCATGAGTTTAGAATCAAGGGAAGAAAACTGATAGAAAATTGCTAGAACACTTCACTACATCTCTTAAGCACTCTAGATTAGCAACTTAAGGTTTTTAGTTGCTCCACTTGATTATTAGTGTGGAGCTAGAGTCTTGAACCATACCTCTCGGATGGATTATCTCCGACAGAGGAACACCGATGGTCAAGCTCAATCATGGTGACCCCGAGGAGTTAAAGAAGAAGGTTGGAGACTGAAGGACATGAACCATTTTGGTATAATCTTCGAACCGAGTAGATAACTCTTGGCAGCTGATTATAGAGATTTTACGATCAAAAATATAATTACCGCAATCAAGAAACGGCGTCGCTTCGCAGCTAGCCGGTGAGTACGGGTCGATCCACAGAGACGGGTAAATTCCTTTTATGTGTTTTAACGAGTTGATTCAAAATGTCGTTTTGATTGGTTTATAAAAATCTATAAAAACTGGATCTAATTAATCTAATTAAGAGTCTTGCTAGGGTTAGGCTTAGGGGAAGTTTTGGAGATTAACGTTTTTCCTCACCGCTTTCAATGCCTTCTTTTTTAGATCTATTAGATGTTAAGGTAATTATTAATAAAGTGGATCCAAATCTTTAGGGAAGATGTTTCTTCCTCTAGATTTGTATCCTTCCTTTGTTGATAATTATCCTAACCCTCACGGAAAACGCGCGCAACCGGCCCTTTATACTACGGTTCATCGTTACCTCGAAGGGTAGGATGCCGCAGGGAGCGGTTGTGCTTGTATGCATGAAGTCCTAATTCATTAGGTGAAGGTGACATTGAAAGGGGCGAGAGATCTCATCTCTCAACCCTTTCCCTAAGGCTAACCCTAACAAGCGAGGAGATTACTCGCTCATTAGAGGATGAGAAAACATTTTAATTAAAAGAAATAGAAATAAAATACTTCCTAAGTTGACGGCTCCCTCCAAACAAGAAGAACAGATCTGAATTTATCTCTCAGAAATTCTGAATTTTATTGATTGAAAAGAGGCATAGGGTTTTACAGATCTAAAATTACAATTTATAGGAAAATAGGAAACCTAGGGTTACAGACTCTAGCACATGCAAAATTACAGATTTGCCCACGTAAAATCCCAACATCTGCACCGACGCACCGACGCACTAAAAATCCACCGACACGCGCACTAGATGGCCGCGGAACCGCGGCGCCATGCTTGGTTTGGCCGCGGTTCCGCGGCCAAACTATGGAGTTAGGCTTTGTGATTTATGGGCTTTTTCCTTGGCTTCTTGGGCTTTCTCTTTTTACACTTCTTTCTCTGTTTGGACTTCTGTATCTTCTCCAGATCTCTAGTGAAGACTTGTAAGGATCTTTTGACCGTTCACTTGACATTTTTGGACCTTGCACTGTTCTTCGTCTAGGCTTGACTAGGATCCGTCTAATTGTTGGTCAAAAAGTCCCTTTTTCTGTTGTTTTGTGTCTTTTTCACTGCATTTGCTCCAGAAACCTGTATCCTGTAATATGCAACAAACGTGCTTCAAGAGTACCTGTTTATTTATAAAACGGATAAGAATAGGGGAATGAAAAATGCAATATTATGGTCCGAACAAATACCCCCAAACTTACCTTTTGCTCATCCTCGAGCAAACTTATTTTTATTCACTAAAATCCTAACCGCACTTTCGCAGGGAAACGCGATTGCACTGAGCACGTGCAACAAGCCGTTAAACCTCTAGGTGTCCCTAGTAGGAGGAGTGTTGTCTCCTGAGGGTTTTCAGCGGATTACACCCACAAAATCCTATCAACTCGGCCCATTGACTTTTGTTCTCCAATTAGGTTTTCTAACAAGGAATTCTATTATCTTATATTTGTAAATTATCCACCCACATTTTTCACACTTCCCTCTCATTTAACTTAAGATTATATATATCCTATAGACTTACTTAGCTTTCGGCATTTCCTAAGTTTTCCTTCTAGGGTTCCATCTCCACTTAGAAATTTCTATCAACTCTACTAAAGATACAAGTTCTATTCTTCATTCCTCTCTCTCATCTAAATTCCAATCACATACCCCTACGTGTGTGTATAAGTCACCCCTACACTTGGAAAGTCAAATCAAGCAATCATACTCTCGTCCATTGTCCAAAGCACTTCTTAGTAGGTGAATTTTTAAGAATTTTGCTTACACATCCTTCATGCGACCGTTAATACTTCTTGAGGTACCAACAACCGATTACAAGATGTGTTTGCACATTTAAGCGTAATTCCTAGTCTTGCAACACCCAAGGCTTTAGCAGTGACTCCCAAACTAGTTGGTCTAAGGCACTGGGTGATGAAGCACCCTCGCTAAATATTTTTCTATTTTTTTCCAGCCTTAAGTAATCACAAAAACCAATGTCCATTTTTTTATTCTTTATTCACATTTTTTTCTTTTATTTTCATTGTACTAAGGACTTTAGACAAGAGCATTTCAAGGTCTCTTCTACTAATCCAAGTTTCAAGGTACGTGATTGTGCAAGTTGTAGGGTATACATTTTCAGAACCTAGATTTAAGCTAGGAACTATTTTTCAAACTTATACTCTAATAAGAACATCAATACTCTTCCCTTGTTTCGACTTAGCCCAAAAAGTGAACCCAAAATTTGCCTATTTCTAAATAAACTACAAGGCATATACTTTCTACCGTTAAACTTTAAGGAATGTTATTTTTAGGGTTTTTAACTTACTAAGTCTAAGATTTAGTTATTCCTCGCTAGTTAACCTATCTGTCAAACTCTAGTCAATTAGCCAAAATTGAATACATTAATTTTTTATAATTTTTGAAATTTTTCAAATTTTTATGGGTTTTCAAATAGGTATGCAAATGCAAAAAATATGTACAAATGAATGCGAAGGAAGAAGACGTACCGAGCATACCCCCAAACTTGAACTTGACAGTGTCCTCACTGTCATGCTAAACCAAGAGGGTCAAACTACCGATACTCCCCTGTTTATTTATTTATAGTTTTTTTTTATTATTGTTAAGAAAAACAAAAATATATACAAAAAGACCCTCTCCCAAACTTCATTTAAACTATGTTAGACATTACTGCCAAACTTTGCATCGGCCAAAAGTCAACACCAACCAGTTGAAAAATTTATCAGTAAAGAATATTGGTTGGTGGAAAAATAAGTTGTGGTGGTCCGCAAAGAATTGGGGAAGATAGAAGTAGTGGTATGGGAGGTGTGGAGGTAAATATACAGGCGATGGTGATGCATCGAAACGAGAATGTAAATGATCAGAAATCAGTGGAGTGTTGGCATTCTCGTACCTTATTAAAAGAAATGGGGGTATTTCATCTTCTAAGGGAGGAGGTTGACTCACCACAATACCCCCAAGATGTTCCTGTGGGTCCTCTATTGACATGGCATCATCCATCAATCGTGTATGATATTCAATTAACTCCTCGATGTCCGCCATAGTCCAACTGAAAACTTGCCGCCTATCTTGTAAGACTTTTAAAATAGCGTTCTCTTGCTCGAAGGCTAGAGAGGCTGATATGATAATGGGAAAAGTCTCATTCCACTTATGTAAGCACATTTAAGGTGAGGCGGTAAGGATATTAGTTCGAGTTTCGGAGGCGAAAGAATCATCGCGGAATCTACCTCGAACTTAAAGGACTCCAACACAGGTTCGAAATCACTGCAAACAACCGATTCGGATGGTTCGACTAACTCATCCAAAAATTCAAAAGACTCATATTCAGGCTGTGAGTCGTCGTCATCCGAAAAAGTGAAACATTCATAATCAACATCGGTTGTGTCAATGGTAGTAAGCTCAAGGAGGGACGCACTAGTGGCGTCAAAACTGTTTTCATCAAATAGAAATCTTTCAAGCTCGCAGTCCTCCTGCGTGATTTCATGAATAGAGCAAACTTCTCGTGTACTAGTTTTAGGCACGGGGGGCAGACTTCCCATCTTATAAATATTGAACTCACTAGACCTCTTTCCGAAGGATAGAGTCATGGAGCCATTGCGACAATTTATTACGGCATTGGAAGTGGCCAAAAATGGTCGACCAAGAATCACCGGAATTTGGTTTCTTGGGTTAGCAACAGGTTGTGTATCCATAACGATAAAATCAACGGGGAATATGAATTCCCCGACTTTGATCAACACATCCTTTAGTTGACCCCTTGGATAGGTGATTGATCGATCAGCCATTTGGAGAGTGCAACGAGTGGGTTTCAACTCTCCAACCCCTAATTGTTCGTACACGGAGTAAGGAATCAGGTTAACACTAGACCCAAGATCTAAAAGTGCTCGATTAATTTTCTTATCCCCAATTGTGATTGAAATCGTAGGACAGCCGGGGACCTTTCGTTTTTGGGGTAAGGTTTGATGGTGGTTAATAGCATTGCTCACTGCACTAGCCACTAGCACTTTCTTGGGTACTTGAGATGCCTTTCTCTTCGAGGTCCATAAGCCCTTTAAGATTTTCGCGTATGAAGGGACTTGTTGGATAGCATCCAAGAGAGGTATATTTATGCTAACCTGCTTAAATATCTCCACAATCTTCTCCACTTGTGTATTTGGTTTATTAGGACACAACCTGTTTGGGAATGGAGCGTTCTGAAAATTTGTTGAGTCAAAAGTCTGTGGAGTAGAATGTGGAGTAGGAACGGATCCCGGTGTGGATGTGTTCGTGTTGTGAGAAATGGGTCCGTTCGAGTCAGGAGAAGCAGAGCCGTGTGAAGGGTGGAGAATAGGCTCTAAAGAAAAAGGTGAAGAAGGAAGTGAAGAAAATGAAGAAGGGGAAGAAGAACCACCGGCGGGGATGTCATCATTAATTCCCACATTATTTTGCAACTCTCTTCCGGATCTCAACGTGGTCACTGCATTCACATTGTGATTGTTATATGCGTTTTGTGGGTGACCGGGATTGGACAATGGTTGAGATGGAAGCTTTCCCTTTTCTCTCTCGCTCAACGCAGCAGTTAATTGTGCAATTTGTGCCTCAATAGATTTGATACTTTGATCGTGTGAGGCATTGTTATTCATTAAAGATTGAACATAACTTTCAAATCTTGCTGCGGATTCTGTAGATTGCTTAAGAAATGCATCTAGACTTTTTTCGAGCGAGATAACCTTATAATCATTTGGTTGAACCAAATTGTTCGTTTGATTTGTATAAGGTTGTTGTTGGAAAGGTTGCTGGTTTTGAGTTTGTAAAGGTGCTTGTTGTTGTTGTGGAGGAGGTCTTTGAAAATTGTTATTTCCTTGGACTTGTTGATTTTGGTTCCAAGCGAAATTTGGGTGACTCCTCCACCCCTGATTGTATGTCGAAGAGTATGGATCATTTCTTTGTCTTTGCTGGAATGCAGCATTGACTTGATCCTGCCCTTGAATAGGTGCATTATAAGGACACTCTTCGGTTAAATGCGATGGGTTCGAACAACAAGCACAAACAGTTCGTGTGGGTAGAGTAGGGGCAGGAGAAGACGATGAGATTTTTGTCTCAATGGCTTCTAGCTTTTTCATAAGTGAGGCCATCTCGGCCTTCATAGCAATCGACATATCTATTTGATGTATGCCTGCCCTAGATTGACCAACTGAAGAAGATGATGTGGTCTTTGTACTCTCCCACTGAATTGTTTGCTCACTTAGGTCCTCAAGAAACTGCCAAGCTTCGTCGCTAGACTTGGAGAGAAAATGACCTTGACATATTGTTTCTAGCAACTGCTTCGTTGCTGCGTTCAATCCCTCGTATAATGTTTGGCAAAGTTGCCAATTTTCTATCCCATGATGAGGGCATTGAACAAGTAGGTCTTTAAATCTCTCGAAGCACTTCCAGAATGGTTCGGACGGAAGCTGTGAAAATTGTATAATCTCGTTTCGGATTCTAGCAGTTTTATGATGAGGATAGAACTTTTTCAGAAAAGCTCTCACAAACTCGTCCCAATTTCTAATGGAATGTGATGCGGTGCTGTATAGCCACTTCTCGGCTAGGTCACATAAGGTAAAAGGAATGACCCTTAGCCTTATTGCGTCATCACTTAATTGGGTTGTCTTCATCATGGCGCAATCGTTTTAGAATTTATTAATGAAAATATATGCATCTTCGGATTCCAAACCATGAAACTTAGGCAGCATATTGATGAAGTGTGGTTTTATTTCAAAATTATCCCCATTCGCCGGTGGGGGTGAAAGACATGTAGGTAGGGAAGTGCGGACGGGGTAGAAGAGATCCTGGAGCACGACTCGTGCGGGCGCTACAACAGGCGGAAGATTCGGGTTATTCGCACCTGGCGGAGGTGGAATCATTCCCGTCGGTAAGGTATCATTGGGGTTGAATCCCGACATACCTTCGAAAGAAGAATTTGAGGTTGGAGGTAAGGAAATGGACAGAATGTCGACGAAGAGTTCGTCGAAGGGTTCGTTGGTCGGTACCAACGAAACACGGACTAATCGGGCGTTAGTATCCCTAGTCCAAGATGACATACACTAAAGGAGTAGTGCAGTCAGAAAAAAATAGAAAAACAGAATGTGGGGGTAAGATAACGTCAATGAAGGAGAAATGGTGGAAGTGAGGTGCAAGTTTTCTTAGCGGCAAGTTGCAAGTTTTGAAAAGATTTTTCTTTATATATTTTTTTTATTAGAGAGTTTTGCAAGACGGTTTAGAAAATGGGACTCGTGACACAAATGTATCAACCACACATGCACAATCAGACCTAGATCTAGGGTTGCCTAAGTCTGCTAGACAGCTCCTAACTAGGGCTAGAAATAGGACCTCAAACCGCCTCTTTACGGACAAATACGGCCAGGTAAGTGGGAAGGAACCACCACTACAGTGGGCCTAATTAATAACCACTAGCCTAGACACCGCAAAGTCGGTTAGGATAAACGACCGATGCCTATACTAGTCCTTTTCCTATTGAGCTCGATGTTCTTAGGTCTGAGTCTAATCTTTTTTAATTAATTGTGGTCGATGCAGAATGCTTTAGGTGTTTTCTGGGGTCCTAGGAAGGGAGATGAAATCCCCCCCCCAATCTGAGATTGGTCAATTAGCCCTTTAGAGTCCGGTTAAATTATGCAAAACAATAAAATTCACTTGCAATCAAATTTTTAGCGCGGCGCAAAGAAATCTGCAGAAAATGTGTTATCGGGAAGGGGGAGAAAGACTTTTTACGCAAAGAATTCCTGCAGAAAATTTTCACAGACAGAGATATGGAGGTTGCAAAGGGGAGAATGAGGGATCAAACCTGGAAATTTTTATGCAGAGAAGCCAACAGAGGGCCGCGGATCCGCGGTCTGGAGGGGTATATTGCGGCGGAACCGCGGTCGGGGGGTGTGATTGGTCTCTGAAAATTTTTATGCTGTACTGTACCTTCAGTTCCTCTCTGTTCTTATATGTACTTTTCTGATTTGCCCTCTGTAAATTTCCAGATCTGCGATTCGTCGCTGTTCCTGCAAGATTCGAAAGATAACCCTTCAAACAGATCAAAGTTGATAATTTTTTTTGTATTTTTTATATTTTCAGATTTTTATAATTTTTAAAATTATATCAACCCGAAAATTCACAAAAAGAAATATTACGCCGTCCCCGGCAACGGCGCCATTTGATTATAGAGATTTTACGATCAAAAATATAATTACCGCAATCAAGAAACGGCGTCGCTTCGCAGCTAGCCGGTGAGTACGGGTCGATCCACAGAGACGGGTAAATTCCTTTTATGTGTTTTAACGAGTTGATTCAAAATGTCGTTTTGATTGGTTTATAAAAATCTATAAAAACTGGATCTAATTAATATAATTAAGAGTCTTACTAGGGTTAGGCTTAGGGGAAGTTTTGGAGATTAACGTTTTTCCTCACCGCTTTCAATGCCTTCTTTTTTAGATCTATTAGATGTTAAGGTAATTATTAATAAAGTGGATCCAAATCTTTTGGGAAGATGTTTCTTCCTCTAGATTTGTATCCTTCCTTTGTTGATAATTATCCTAACCCTCACGGAAAACGCGCGCAACCGGCCCTTTATACTACGGTTCATCGTTACCTCGAAGGGTAGGATGCCGCAGGGAGCGGTTGTGCTCGTATGCGTGAAGTCCTAATTCATTAGGTGAAGGTGACATTGAAAGGGGCGAGAGATCTCATCTCTCAACCCTTTCCCTAAGGCTAACCCTAGCAAGCGAGGAGATTACTCGCTCATTAGGGGATGAGAAAACATTTTAATTAAAAGAAATAGAAATAAAATACCTTCCTAAGTTGACGGCTCCCTCCAAACAAGAAGAACAGATCTGAATTTATCTCTCAGAAATTCTGAATTTTATTGATTGAAAAGAGGCATAGGGTTTTACAGATCTAAAATTACAATTTATAGGAAAATAGGAAACCTAGGGTTACAGACTCTCGCACATGCAAAATTACAGATTTGCCCACGTAAAATCCCAACATCTGCACCGACGCACTAAAAATCCACCGACACGCGTACTAGATGGCCGCGGAACCGCGGCGCCATGCTTGGTTTGGCCGCGGTTCCGCGGCCAAACTATGGAGTTAGGCTTTGTGATTTATGGGCTTTTTCCTTGGCTTCTTGGGCTTTCTCTTTTTACACTTCTTTCTCTGTTTGGACTTCTGTATCTTCTCCAGATCTCCAGTGAAGACTTGTAAGGATCTTTTGACCGTTCACTTGACATTTTTGGACCTTGCACTGTTCTTCGTCTAGGCTTGACTAGGATCCGTCTAATTGTTGGTCAAAAAGTCCCTTTTTCTGTTGTTTTGTGTCTTTTTCACTGCATTTGCTCCAGAAACCTGTATCCTGTAATATGCAACAAACGTGCGTCAAGAGTATCTTTTTATTTATAAAATGGATAAGAATAGGGGAATGAAAAATGCAATATTATGGTCTGAACAGCAGCATACTAGTTTATGTGTTTGGTTAGATTCTAGGTTTATGTTTCTAGCACCAAAAATTTTTAAACCCAAAGTTTTTCTTTCCGCAGAGGCCGCTGTTATAGCAGAAAGGGAGCTAGGAACTCTAACATGGTATCAAAGCCATCCAAACACACAAACTAGTTAGTTACGGTGTTTAAATTCCGTAGTTTTCGTCACGCAAAAACTGTTGATAAAAACAGTCCCAAAATTTCAAATTTAAGATGTTTGCACTTCCCGCGAGCTTATGGTTTGGACCGAGAAGCCGCGGGGTGTTACGTGGGTACCCGGGGATCGCCCTAGGAGGACGAAGGTCGGGCCTACCCCCTCCTCCCAAGACCACCATGAGGTGGGGGAGCCGAGACCTACCCCAAAAGGGTAGGCTCGGGTCATCCCAGCCCTCCAGGCCACCTCGTGGTGGCCTCAGAGGGTGGGTACCCCTATCCCCCCGAGCGATAGTTAATTTTGGGTACTACACTCCCACGAAGGTTCGGGCAAGTTTCGAGTTCGTTTCGACTCCCGGATTGGCTTAAAACGTTAGAATTTTTGGGATTTTAGTGCACTTGGTTTTCGATTTTGGAAAATTTAAAGTGTTACATAATTGTGCGCGGAATTCTAATGTCGTGGTATTCGTCAGATATGTCGCATATCGCAGCCTGGGGATGGTATAACGTCATACCCCAATAGCCTGATAAGTCATGTCGATGCAAGGTCCATAACAATTCGAGAAACTACTGATAACACTTACTAGTAAATCTCAGCAACCCTGGCCATGGATTTCCTGTTGTGGCCAATCAAGCATAGTGCAACATCAACTCCCAATACCGGGAGAGACGAATCCCCTCCTATCGCTCATTGCCTCCATGTTACTCGGGACTGTACCCAAAAACCACCTTTTTGCACGATCTCTTGAATGTGGTATGGTGGAAATCAAAGTACAATGGGAATCACACAAGACTCTATGACGATCTCGGGTCGACAGACTAACCTGTACCAGTATCACCGGAGAACTGCTATCTGACGATAGGTATAATACCATCCAGGAGTTCTCGGCGAGTCCGTTCAGTGTACCCGGTCTCCACTGAGCACCCGTATAACTTCTCTGATATCAAACACCAATGGATATGGGATCATCCATCGCCCATCATATGGGTCAAGAAGCGTATACGCTGGTCTACTTTGTCACGACCCGAAATTGGCACGTGACGGCCCTAATACTACGCAACGTCTGCAGGCGTAACGTTGTAAAAGAAAGCCAAAACCCAGCAATCTAAACCATCAAAAGTAGCAAAAAAGTGATAATAGAAGTTTTGAAACATTTAAAATCACAACCCAAATTCTTTAAAGTCTCACTTTTATTCCTTAAAATTTTGGCATCACCTCCTTTATAAAAACCAGCCCCAAAAATGGGTACAACATAAATATACATAAAGCATCCCAAACGGGAGCAAAATCCACGCCCAACGGCGGAAAACAAATACCACAACAGATATACGACGCCGTAGCGAAGTAAGAAACGATATAAATAAAACTGCATAAAAACCTCCAAGTCATAAAATAATATACAATATCGTCCTCACACCAAGTCACTAAGTCATATATAATACTGGTAGATGGAGAGTACATGGATACAACGAATATACAATACAACATCGGATAACCACCAAACCCACCTGGGCAAAACTGCACACTGTCAGGCGAAGTGGTATCCGCAGCCAAAAGATGATATGTAGGATGAAAATAGCATGCCTCTGACTATCCTGAGAAATACCTGCAAACACTATGGCACAACGGGGGTGAGTTGCCAACTCGTGAATAGTAAATAACATATGCAGGTAATCGTGAGTATGCACGTACAACACGAATCTAACATAAGTATTTAATATCAATGAATAGTCATATGTAATGCAATAATCATGAAAAGTACACTAGCAGGTACAATTAATACATGAAGCAATAATATGACGATATGAAGGTAACAGTCATGTAAGGTACTCTATCAGGTACTATAAGTACATGAATAAATGATATGAATAAAGGTATGTAAATACAACAGTCATGGAAGGTACTCTAACAGGTACACTAATGCATGAAGCAGTGCATAAACAGTAAATGTGGAGTATGGAATACAATATGTCATTTCCACGGAAATCCTAACCTCGTAGTAGGACCAAAATCCAACAAGACAGTCAAATTCCTAATTTCCACAAATCAGCCCCCAAATTGGCTCTCATATCATGTAAATCTCATATATTCTCAATGTACAACATCAAGTAAACCCCATATATCCTGAATGTACAATATCAGTATAAAGTAAGTTTCATATAAGGTGAGTGTCTAACATCGACACCCAAAACATCATGAAACAAGTGTCCAGTATCGACACCAAAATACTGATCTCTGAGGCGCCATCACCTAGGACTGGCCCTCCAATGTTATGTACGTACATCCTAATAACCTGGGTAAGCACCACCCGAAATCTACAAGGCATGTACATACATAACCTCGATCGATATCCCCCAGATATACGCCGAGTCCAAATACTGTCACCGGACGGCAAACGCCCCCAGCCGGGCTCAACGGCATGGACCTTCGATCTTCTTGCTCCGGGGGATCAACCGGGCTCCACCATGTACCCGCACACGGCCCATGACACCTCCTCGCATGGGGTATATATAAGCTCTGAACTGAGAAATCTCATGGTGGAAGCTGAAATATCATATCAAGAGAAACCGGGTTTTTCAAATAATGCATAATTTCATGAAACAACCACGGTCCTCAAATCCAGAAAAAATCAAGTAGTGAATATGTATGAATGCATGAATCAATACACATATATTAGCTCTCATTCCACTAATATTGGTGTAAAGGCATATATAACAGCGTTCCACTCCACTGTTATATATACATAGTGGATAATGGTTCTACAAGCAAATTAGTGGATTAAGTCAATGAACACTACAAGCTTCTACAAACTTCAAGCCATGACAAAATCCTACCAATTTGTAAATTACTAAATAAATAAAAACCCTAGGATTATCATAAGCATGGTGTATGTCTCATACACCTATATTGCATGTAGCATCAAACATGACACAAGTAAATGAACATTAATATATATCACATATATACTATATGCACACTAGTGAGAAAATGAAATGTTTAGTGAGTTAATATTAGTTAATGTAAGTTAATATATCAAATATATAATTATACATTAAATTATCAAATCAACACTTGATTTAATAATCTGGCTATATCGCATACAACCGACTAATATCAAATGTAACAACTTATCGAATCAACTCTTGATCCGATAATCCGGCTATATCTCATATAACCGACCGATATCACATATCGCGAGAATAGAATGTGGTATCACATTCGCGCATTAATCTCGGTCCCGCACATATCACATATGTGCTCCTACTTCGTTTCGCATGAACCAGGAAACCTCTGTGGAGGACTCTAAAGACTCATCAATACGTCGGCAGTAGGTAATGATCATATTAAACACCCACAAGCCGCAAACGGTCTGCTAAAAGTAACGGTCACCCGGATATTGAGTGATCAGAAGATCAACAAGCAAGCATGTTCATACTCCTGCGAATCCAATCAGTAACACTACCATAAAGTCCGGTCTCTTCGTCAGATATGTCGCATATCGCAGCCTGGAGGCGGTATAACGTCAGATCCCAATAGCCTGATAAGTCATGCCGATGCAAGGTCTATAACGGTTCGAGAAGGTACTGATAACACTTTGTAAGTCGATGTACTACACCCCAATACTTGTGGGGAGGCGGAATTTTCAAAAACGAACTTGTTTAGTGAACGAACATCGACTAACCGCTTGAATCGAAGCTAAACTATAAATAACCAAACACAAAGTGTTTCTAAACTACTGTGTTTAGGGATTATACCTAATGAACCAACTCCTTCGTCTTTACGATCTCCTTGTCCTCCTCGGCCTTCTCTTTGTAGTAGACGATCCACCCGAGAGCAAAACTCCAAGGTTAGCCTCTAAACTTGAGGCAACTAACCTTCTTGGATTGCTAATCAAAGAAGATAGATTGAGATAGAGTGATAGTTATGGATTGTTTAGTCTTACTAATCCTTGTACTCAACTCATGAGAGGGGATGATTAGTCTTTGAAGAGGGAGAGCTTGAGGAGAAAGAATGTGTAGATAATAATGAGATGAGATTATTGAGTATCATAATAAATATGAAGCATTCTCTTTTATGAAGAAAAGAATAATACATGATGAATAAGCATGCTTCACAAATATCTAATGGTGATTCATTGTCATGAGTCATTAAGCATTTATAATGCTTTAATGACATGAATGAATCACCCTCATGACTCATTAATCTCATTCATTGCATATGCCACCTAAACCTCCTTAGTCACCATCTTCTAGAAGCTTCTCGCATAATTACGAGAACGCCCCTCCTATCCGCAAAAATACGGAAAAACTTTAGACTGTAAAAATCCAATAACCGGATACCAGTAACTGGCTTAAACCAAAGCCGACTGGTAAAAACTGTCCGAAAGTCGTACGCGCGTAAACGCACGTATGCGTCCGAACCCTTGTCGTAAAACCATACGACCTCTATATCGTTTCGCCTGGAGTAGGAAACTCTCTGTGTGGGACTCTAGAGACTCGACTACTACGCTGGCAGTGGGTTTAACCACAGACCGCAAGCGGCACTAGCTGTACGTAACGGTCCCCAGGTAGTTGTCGATAAGAAGGCCGATGAGAAAACCCATCCGAACTCCTACTGAGTCTGATGTGACAATCTCCATACAGTCCGGTCCGTTCGTCCAAGACTATCGCATATCCGGCCTAGGGGGCGGCAAGCGTCAGTCCCCTAATAGCGGTATAAGTCGTGTCGGAGGGAAGCCCATTACACCCTGAGAAACTACTGGAACCTACCAGTAAATCTCGCTTGCCCTGGCCAGGGACTTTGCGTAATGGCTCTCTGACACAGCACGATATCAACTCCCAATACCGGGAGGGACGAATCCTGTCTAACCGCCACTGCCTCCAAGTGCTCGGGACTGCACCCAACTGCTACCTGTTTGCACGACTCCTTTGAGCCGTGGTAGGGTAGCAATCTAAGAACAGTGGGACACACTCGAGGTGAAGTAGCAGTGTCAAGTCTGCGGACTACGCTGTACTCATGTCACCTGGGAACTGTTCACTGACGACTGGTATAAAACCAACCAACAGTTCCCTGTGAGTCCTGTCCGGTGTACCCGTAACCTAACGAGCACCTGTATACTATCTCCAATACGACGTACTGACGGCTGTGGGACAGACCATCTCCCCAACTGGGATGAGAAGCGTACACACTAGTCTACTCCGGAGTATCGATGCTCTGTCTCGATAATCCAACGACTAGGGACCTGAATAAGGATGTGCTTGTAGACTACCCAGCCCCCACTAGTGTGACTGCCATCACAACGCTGGTAGTCAAGCAAGATCCTAAGAGCTCTATCAATACGTATACTCACACATTAAGATAGAGAAAACCAAGTAGCATACTACCATGTTTAGCAAGACTGTTATATACATGTGAATATCCCAAGCTTCCATTAAGTAATATACAAACTAGTATGATACAGTAATGGCCTTCTAGGGCAAAAACACTAACACAATTACCAGTAAATCTCAGCAACCCTGGCTAAGGATTTCCTGCCAATCAAGCATAGCGCAACTTAAACTCCCAATACCGGGAGAGACGAATCCCCTCCTATCGCTCATCGCCTCCATGTGACTCGGGACTGTACCCAAAAACCACCTTTTTGCACGATCTCTTGAACGTGGTATGATGGAAATCAAAGCACAGTGGGAATCACACAAGATTCTATGACGATCTCGGGTCGACAGACTAACATGTATCAGTGTCACCAGAGAACTTCTATATGACGATAGGTATAATACCATCTAGGAGTTCTTGGCGTGTCCATTCAGTGTACCCAGTCTCCACTGAGCACCTGTATACCTTCTCTAATGTCAAACATTAATGGATATGGGATCATCTATCGCCCATCATATGGGTCAAGAAGCATATACGCTAGTCTACTCTGGAGTATCGATGCCATGTCTCGATACTCCCACGACTAGGAACAATTGAAGGATGTACTTGCCGACTACCTCTGCCCCTCTAGTATGATCCGCATCATAATCCTGGTAGTCAAGTACTCATCCTAAGGGCTTTATCAATATTTAATAGAGAGACGATAAGTGTACATGTTAAAATAAAGTGCAACCAGATAGCATACTATCACGTCGAGCAAGAAAGTCCTCCCTATATATATCCAAGCATCCACTACAATATACATCGCATGTACAGTAATGGCCTCTAGGGCTTACATATAACTAACAACCATAAGCACGTCAACGGCACTAACTGTACGTAATGGCTACTCAGGTATCTATCGAAAAAGGAAGGCCGACAAGCAAGCTCATCCGAACTCCTACTGAGCATATCCGTGACAATCACCGTACATTCTGATCTCTTCGTATCTCCCGGTATAGGGACTCGATATCATACTGTGTTCGGTTGGGCAACACCATAGGATCTTGGCCAAGGTGGTTGAAATTTACTGATAGTTAGATCAGTAGTTTCACGGATTGGTCGTGAACCATATCGGTACGAATTATCGGGTTACTAGGGTCTGACGTTTACCATCCTCTAAACCCGCTATGCGACCATAGGAACCTAGTACCCTACACGCCTACCCACCAAATCGAGGACCGCCACATCATCGTCGCTGATGGCCACGATGACCTCACGGCTCCCGCTCTTAGACCTCACGATGACCTCAACGACTTCACCCACCCTATGCTGCTCCTCCCCTACCCGCTACGGTCTCGCCCTCCCACAGAAGGACCCACCCCTCCCCTCCCTCTCCCCTACCCCAGCATGTGGATGCTCATGCAACCCCGCATCACACCTATGCAGCAAGCCCTCCCCTCGATCGAGGCCAGCTCCCACATCAGTGGCTATGCTTAAATTCATTCAGAATTTTGTTGTATACTTTTTTGAGGGGAAAGGTAGGAATAAAATAAATAGTTGGGTTGGGAAAATTCGAGATTTTAACGGTAGTTTTGTGACGTATTTTAGGGGTTGATTAGTTTTTGGAATATTTTTGATCGATGTATAAATTTTGGCGACTAAAGAACCTAGAAAAGGCATAAAGAGATTTGAGGAAGGACTATATGTTTTAGGAAGAAAATCAATTTAAAAGTTTGCAAATTTGAAATATAGGGAGAAATTGGATTCTGGATAGCCTTTACTAGTATTTTGCCTATGTGATGCTCGTGAGTATAACGAAGTAATGCATAAACAATGGGTTGTTTGAATTAATATTATGTATATTTTTTGTTGTCTATTTCAAAACTTAATGCTACTCTTATTCAAATAAATTTTCAATTCCAGTATTTTGTTATCTCATAAATATCTATCATTATCTTATTTTTGGTATATTCGATCTGATTTATATGTGAGGATTGTAGATAATCTTGTTTGAGATTTTTATGCGTCGTGTAGCCATGCAATCCTATTTGACCAAGACCCGCTAGTCTTTTAATTTGATTCCGAATCTTTAATGTTATAATGACAATCTTTTTTAAAATATTTCAAATTGATTTGTAGCTTACTATGTCTAGACTTCATGGAAATACAAAAAAAGAGAAAAAAAATTATAATTTATAATGGATACATAGGAAATTGAACTTTTTTAATTACCTAATAATTTCAATCATGGATTAAAATATTATTCAAATTTAACAGGTTTATTATTTTTATGTGGATTCAAACCTGTGGACTAGTCCACTTTTTAAAAAAATAATAATGTACAAAAGATTTAGTATTAAAATCAGAATAATAAATCTCATATTAAAAGGCTCCCAAATATTTCGCTAATTAACAAAAAAACATATATTTCGTATTTGCTTACAAGACCTCCCATACATTTAAGTTGCACTAAAAACTCCAAATATGTCTTTTTGGCATGTTCCATTACTTCATTAGAAAGCTAACAGTGAGTATCGGGTAAGGGTTTCAAAAAACCCGACCCGTCTTTTTCTCCCAAAATTCATAATGTTTTCCCTAAATTGGTTTTAGGGTTAGGGTTCTGATGATTCGATCAAAGATCTCCTAAATCGATCATGGAAACCGGCCCCTCAACCTTCAACAACGTGCTTGTCAAGTGCCGTTGTCGCTTTAATTGCAAGTTTCGAGCAACTAAGCGTGGATATAAGTTATTTTTATAGGAGAAAAACCTACCTAAATATCTAGAAAGGGTAGCTCAATCTCAACCTTAAGCTCCGTCTCACCAACGGGACATTAATTTTGGATGGAAAACTAATGAGGTTTTTTTAGTGCAAATTAATTGTGTGAAGGGTCTTTTAATTAAATAGGAAGGATAGGTTTTTGTTTTTAGTAATTAGTGAATTATGGAGGGGCTTTTTAGAAAAAAGCTCTAAATTGTTTAACTGCTTCATATATGAATTTGTAATGTTCTGAAAATAGTCCACAAAGTAATTTCTCAATGGAGACCAAATGTTAGATACAATAGAGACCAATGTCACACCAAGTTATGATAGGAGAGAGTATACCATGAATTATCGCTAATAAGAGAATGTTTGGTCGTTTGATAATGGAGTTGCAAACAATATTTGTTGGGGGGAAAACCCTCTCCAAAGTGACTAGCAACAATTTGATTTGGGGTTTGAAAACACAAATTCTTGCAATTCCGAAATTTATTAACAAGTTAATTATTAGGAGTGCACCTTGAGTTTGCATAAACATACCAAATCAATTTTTTTCCCCTTTTTCTTTTTCTTTTTCTTAATCACAAATAAAAAGTGGTTTGAATTTGAACAATGGTTGAAATTAACTAAACATGCTGATCGACAAATGATATACACAGCATTGGTTGCATGCAATAAACATTATTGTCTATTCTTGCAAAACAAATACCCCTATCGATGTTCTAACAAATATCGCTCATCATTTCCATATCCAACTCTGATTATTTTACTAATGAAATATGAAAATGGAGTTCGTCGGGCAACAAATCTTGCATTTAGCTTTATTTCCAAGCAATTTAATACCTCTAAATTTAGATGGCCTAATGAGAGTTAAAACTATGAACTAACTGAAAGAGTTATATAACTGCTAGACAAAGATAAACTTAGAGGTGTTACATACAACTTCAAGTTCACCAGTACTATGAGGCACTGACCTTGTGATGCACCCGATCATGAACCTGGGGGACACACCGCGGCCAGTGTACTGACGTACGCCACGAGCCCCTCCTTCAAATCACTCATCCCGATGCCACCCACCCAGTACCTCACCCTCCTACCCACCATATCGAGGACCGCCACGTCATCATCGCCGACGGCCACCATCGCCTCACGGTTCCCGCTCTCAAACCTTAGCGGCCTCACCCACCCCCTGCTGCTGCTCCCCCCGCCCGGTACGTTCTCGCCCTCCCACAGCAGACCCCACGCTTCCCCCTCCCCAAGCACGTGCACGCTCATGCGACCCCGCGTCACGCCAACGCAGCAGGCCCTCCCCTCGATCGAGGCCAGCTCCCACGCCACCTCCTTCTCATACCCGTACGGCCATGCCACCTCGCGTGCGACGTCCCCCGCCGGGTCGTACACCACCACCGTCTGCATCGTCGTCCGCCAGCACGCCTTCCCACCTGCGGCGACACCGGATCGTTCCACGATCTCCTCCGCCGTCGCGATCTCCGAAGACACACGCCACGTACCGGCAGCGGAGTCATACACGTCGAAGCCGTACACGCCCAAGCCCCTGCTGATTTCCAAGGGGCAGACCAAGTGGTAGTCGCATCTGAAGTTGTAGACGCTGGGGTTGAAGACGAGGACCAGGTTGGGGTCGGCCCCGTGATGGATAGGGGATCGAGGGAGCGTGGTCCACTGCATCGTCGAGGGGTTGCAGATGACGTAGCTGGAGAAGCTGGAGGATCCGGCGACGCAGCAGATCAAGCCATTGGACGACGATTTGACGGCGATGTGATGGCAGGGGAGGAAGGAGAGGCTAGGGCTAGGGATCGAGTGAGATTTGGGGTCGAAAGGGACGAACTTTGTCGGCGAATTCGTGAAGACGCCGGAGGCGGAGGAAGGGCTTAGGGTTTGGGTGTGGACGAAGATTGGGGAGGCGATACGCTGGCGCCATGATTTGGAGACGAGCTTGAATCGGTGGAGGGATTGGGAGGGGAGATAAGGGAGCGCGTGATCGGCGATGATCTCGTGCAGGGGTTTGTTAATGGAGCGGATGAGGTCCGCGACTTTTCTGCGTAAAAGGTCTCGGCGTGATCGGAGAGCTTGCCGACGGAGCTCCTCGGCGGCGTCCGAGTAGTTCGTCGCCATGGCAGTATTTTTAATTTTTTTGTTATAGTTGGGGAGGGGAAGGAATGAAATAAATAGTTGGATTGGGAAAGTTAAAGGATTTTTTTCTTAGTTTTGTGACCTATTTTGGGGATTGATTAAGTTCTGGAATTTTTTTGGTCAATGGAGATATTTTGAAATGAAGGAACCTAGAAAAACTATTCCGAGATTTGAGGAAGGGTTATATGTTCTAGAAGAAAATCATTTTAGAAGTTTGCAAATTTGGAATATTGGGATAAATTGATTTCTATCGTTTTAGTAGTATTTGGCATGTGTGATGCACTTGAGTATATCTAAGTCATGCAGAAACAACAGCGTTTGAATTAATATTACTACTGTGCGATGCAAGTGTTTAAAAATATCAAAAAATAAGTGGATTTGTTAATTTTGTATTTCAACTATATAACCATATCTCTATTATTATAGTGCTAAAAGAAAGGGGTTTCAAAATTGAGAATCCAATTTTAATGAGAGTCTTTTAAATGTTTATAAAAGTGCAATTTAAAATAAGACTTAGTTTTCAGAGAGAGAGAAACCTCTAGGATTTTTATTTAATTTTTTAATGTGGTGGTTTATATGATAAAATTTTATTTTCATTCCTAATTTTAACTAAAGATCTATTAATACCATAAAAGAATAAGATAAATTATTTTATTTAATCTTATCCTATCAATTATATTATATCATTTAGATTTAATTAAAAACCCTTATTCTAGTTTATTAAAATTATCTAAGTTAATGTCACGGCTCGAAAGTACGGAACGTGACCGGCACTTAAATTACGAAGCGTCTAGAGGCGCTACGTAATCTAAGTAAGCCGAAGCCCAGAAATCTAAACCATATAAAAAAAAAAAGTAAAGGAAAACATGTAGAAAATAAGTTTAAAAGCAACGTCCAATTTTCTCAAAAATTTCGGCAGAGTCTCCTTTGTAAAAACTGGCCCCAAACCGGTACAAACAAGTAAAATATATACAAACGATAAAATGGCATTCCCAAGCGGGAGCTAGCTCTACGCCAACAGGCGGAAACAACCACCAAGCACAATAATATACAACGCCAAAGGGCGAGGCTCAAAACTCAAAAGAAAACAAATCCACCAAACCACAATAAAACATGCCCGACTCTAAGGTCGAAATAAATAACTGGTCCATACAACTTATCAAGTAATACAAGTTTGGTTGATTGAGTTTACTAGATACCAAGAAAATAAATAAAGTACAACGGCGGTCCTGATACAAGTGAACCAACCTACCGTGCAAATCACCCTGAATGAAATGTTGTGCCAGCAAGCTGCCAAGGAAACCTGTACATCGAACCTGTAATAAAATTTGGCACAACGGGGGTGAGTTGCCAACTCGTGAGTAGAAAAAATCTACGAAAAGAAATCGAATGCACGACGCTGTCCTAGGTCATATAATATACTAATATACTACTGGTCATCAAGTAAAGACAGGGTAATAACTACGTGTAAGTGCAAATGCTCCGTGCTCATGTCAGTGCCTCAAATATAATATGTCATGTGAATGAGTATGCATGCACGATGAATGTAAAACAATCAATCCTGAAATCTGGATATATCTGTATAAGAAATCTTTAACTTTTATCATGGTAATTTGTATAGAAATCTGAATATCATCGATGAAATCCATGGAAATCCGTGTCAAGCATCAACACAAAATATGTAAATCTCAAGTCTCAATACCTCATAGTCTTAATATCTCATAGTCTCAATATCTCGGGCTCCGTCAGTCCGGATCGGCCCATATCATCAAATCTCACGACAACGGTCGGTATCCTCCGGATATCCGCCGCGCCAGACATCACTGGTAGGTAGTCTTCCCCTGCCAGGCTCATCGTCTACAACTCGATCTTCTTGCCCCGGGGTACCATACCGGGTCCACCAAGTACCCGAGACGGTTCATCCACTTCTCGAATCGGGTCTCAAAATCCAACAGAAAACATGAAATCTCATGGTGGACGACACATACATCACGAGAAAGCCGCAACTTATATTTTAAAAAGAGAGGAGGAGAGAGAGAAGTTTTTATATATATTATTGCGGTTTTCCCCAAAATCCAAAAATCTCATAGAAATCCAAAATCCCAAATCATGAGTAAGTAAATGATAAGTGTCGGCATAAGCCTCATAATACTGCATGATAACATGAAAATGTGAATGCATGAAATGTCTAAGTAATAAATGCCAGGTCTAGGCTAACACCTGAGAATAATCACAATATTATATCGATCTAGCTTTTAGCTGATTCTATCAATAAGAGATAATATGTTCTAAAGTGTACGTGATATAGCAATTACCGATGATGATGTGTGTGAGTCGGCAATAAGTGTGCGTGGAATATGCGCATCATCGGTAATGGTGCTGGTGTCCTAACAGGTAGAGTTTCATACTGATTATAGAAACATATGTATGAACGTGCAACATGATGATTACGGTCTGAATGTAAAGACGGATGTGTATTAACCATTCATTTGCAATATACAAGTCTAACTACAACCATATGACTCGAGCCTAAACTAGTGTCCATCTAACCCTCTAGGGAACTAAACCTAAGAAACTAATCGATAAGAAATAATAGTCCACCTAAGGTCTGAGTCCATATCTCTAATAGTCGGCGATCCAGCCTCAATAGCGTCACGTACGTAGTACGGCTTCCTCGAATCAAGAGTGCGGATCAATCATCACATCTAAGCCTCGTACAGTAAAATCCATCGTACGACATCCCAATATCGAGGTACGGGTCAAGTATCACCTACGTACATCATCATTCGTATAATATCATCATCAATAATGTCATGATCAAGGTACTGTACTGTAATCGTATATATCAATCATATATCATTGCCAGCATAAATATACATCGTCAATTTATCCTCAGAAATTTCATGTCATATATATCATATCTTGATTAAGTCACACTCTTATCATATCGTAATCAAGTCACACTTATATGATATCGTAATCAATCACCTATATATCATATCGTGATTCATTCATAGGTTACAGTCCGGGTTCTATTTTAGAGTCTCATGTACCTCAATATCATCACCACCTATTATTGTTTATGTATACATATCCATTATCTCATTTTCTAATGATCCGCTAACATCATAACACGACTGTATAGCCAAGAGATCACGGCATCAAGCCCAGTTATATTGTTTCATCCCCATGTATCATATCACATCCTTATATCACATATACATGCTGTGTATATATATACCTACACATAACCCTACATATATATATACACATACACATATACACCAAGTCAAGTCCTGAGTGTGCGTGTGTGTGTATCTACCTGAAACCTACGAACCTCCTCCAAGATATTCATCCTCTGGTAAGGTCTTTCTAAATCAGTTTAGTCCAAACAAAAGGCATTACTAGGGTCCTACTCACCAAGAATCTAAGGTCACGTCTGGCTTCCTAATGACAATAAGTAGTATTCCTATCTTACATTTGCGGGGGTGCTAAACGACATCCACCCGACTTCCCCCGTAGATATACATCTACTCACCTGGTCCTTGTCTGCCGAAGACGGTGTTGCCATCCTCTCCTTCATCGTCCGCAGTCCACGTGAGGGGTACCTATACGCAAACATATATATATCGTAAACTAAATCACGGACAAAATCAAAACGACGCACGGAACGCGCATAGGTTAAAACCTATGTCCCGCTCACGTAAAAGAACCAAATATCACTCGATATCGGCGTACAAACGCCGATTTATCGACATAAAACACCAACAACAATTCGTAGTTTTAAAACTCATTACTTATAATATAAAACTTGGTTTAAATCATCGAAACCCTAAAATCGATCAAATCGTCCAATTCCGAAAAACCTTGAAAATGTCAATTTACCGTTTTACTTCAAAACTTGACGTTTAAATGGAACTAATGGTCCTAATACTCATTAAATAGCATAACTAGATTATATAAATCATTACTATATTTTTTTAACACCCTAATTGTATTAAATTGAAATTCTAGTTTGTAAACTTGCCCGATTTCGGTATTTTTAAGCAAAATTTCACAATTTCACTTCCAAACTTGATTTTGCATATTTTAAATCGTTAAACCACTCCTTGAAACCTTAAGGATGTTCTAAAACCCTAATTTTATTTTTAATCCCACGTTTCAAATAAATTTTCAAAACCTAGTTTAATAAAATAGCAATATTGTGACAATTTTTTAAAGTGAAAGCTAGCGATTGCAACTAGATTATGTTTCACGCTCATTTAACATGTTAATCTACACACTAATACCACAATCTAATAATAAAAACCCTAATTAAAATTTTTTATCTAACAAATTTATATGTTTTGTAGAAATCTAGTTTACAAAAAGAACCTAATTAAACAATTTTAATGCAACACTAGCAAATTGGCTACTAGATTAGGTTTAACATTTCCTAATAGGTTAAACTACAATTTTAAATCAACACCCAAGAATAAAAACCCTAATAATAATTTAATAACCATATTCTATAAATTTAAATCTTAAACTTAAAACTATATTAAACAACACAATAATCAATTTTGGATTAAATAAACAACACTTGACAAAAGGATTTAAAATTTTACCTCAACACATTGAGATCTAAACATGCAACTTGACCTTAAAATATGGCTCTCTTGCTTCCAAATCCAAGTTAAATAGGAGCAAATAAAATTGGATAGGGTTTAGTGATGAATTTGTGCTAATATATGTTGATTTTTGATGGATTTTGGAGGGTTTTTTTGAATTAAAATGAAATGGAAAAATGTGGGGAGGAGGAGGACCTGGGCTCGGCCAGGAAATTGGGAGGGGAAAAGTGAGCGAGTGAGGGTGTGGAGAGGTGTAGAATGTTCCAGCATAATATCCTTCTTTATGTCTTTTCATGTTTTATTCATTTTCTTTTTCATTTTTCCATAAATCCTAAATTCTAGAAGCCACTTGAAGAATCAAGTGAGAGGGGGTCTGCCAAGGCCGGCCAAAATGGTGAGAGGGAGTAAAAGAGAGAGTGGGGTTTTGTTTGGGTGAGAAAAAAAAGATAAATTTTGTACCCCACTTCCATTTACACTAATTTCACCGAAAAAAACATTTTTCTTCGATATTTTCTAACATCGGTTAACAACCCCATTTCAATTCAAAAACTACATGTTTAAATTTTGTTTAATGTGTTATGATGTACAAAATTTGTTTCAACTCATTCCAGTTTGTAATTTTCCCTAATTAAATGTATTAGTGACGGCTTAAAATAATATTAAAATAATTAATTTCGGAATTTTTTTTCAGAAATTTTGAAATTTCACCAATGGCTCAATAAACACCAAATACCAGCATTTACATAGCTAGAATATGTATATTTAATTTTAAAATAAAAATATTTGTATTTTGACTTTTTACAGAAAACACCCTTATTTTACCGATTTTCCGAAATTTCACCAAAACGATTTTCAAAACGTTACAGTTAACCATCTATGCATATTTGTAGGTCATGAATTTACAACTACCATGTTTTAGGTTTTTTCTAGATTAAATCAATTAACTAGATTGAATATCTATGATCTATAATGAAAGTATGTCATAGCACCTCTACTATGTTTCAATGAGCACCAATTATGCAATTTAAAATTTTTAAAGGTCTAAGTATACAAAACAAGAATCGGACTAAAGAATTAGGGATTTAAAGTTAAGCAAATAAGTTCTAAACTAAGTGAAGAGAGTCTACAATCTTTAAAGTCTAGTCATTCACTTCTAAAACTCCAAGTAGTTGTAACATTTCAGAAAATATAAAATATTATTTTTGGGAATTTAATATTAAAATAATATTTTTCCCGAAAACTGCCGATTTGTGAAATTGGGGTTTTCGAAAAAGGGTATAAATATATACCAATAATTATGAAATAAATAGAAATTAAAATGATTTATTCATTTAATAATATAATTAAAGGATTTGGCATTTTTAAAAGTTATTATATGCAGTTTCAATAAAAACCCGATTAGTGCACTGCTAATCACGATTAAGCCAAATCCGCGTTTTTACAGTTTCCATGGTTAGTGCACCATGACATGTTTCGTTTTATTACATGTTTCATTTCATTTGGGGTTTATGTTAGGGTTTATTGGTGTAGAGAAAAGAGAAATGATTAAAGGAAAAGTCAATGGAGACATAATGAGTGGTTAGGTAAGCTTTAGAGAGAGAAAGAGAGTGTGAAATAAGTGAGAGAGAGAGGGGGGCAGCTGCCCATTATCAAATCCCCTACCATTTTCCTCCTTCTTCCTCATCTCCTCAACTCCACAACCCTCCACTAAAACCCTAGATCTATCTCCAACCATGCCCCAAAACTCTACACTCGCTTCATAAAACTTTATCTTCATCTCCTCCTCTACACGATGGACCGAGCAAAATGGGATTTTGACGACGTTGGGAAGTTAGTACTACCTAGAGTGGACTAGATGTGGTATAATTTCTTCCCTTTAGATTAGTTTTGTGAGATATCATGTTTAGATGTCGTTTTCTGAAGAATAGTGGTCATTGGGAAACACTAGTGAATGTTTGAGTGTTTGTTTGAATTGGGTGATGCCTAGTAGCTGTTAACTAAATTTAGGTGCTGTTTAGTGACCTAGAACAGACCTTAGAAACCCCAAAACACGGATTTAGAAACCCGACATCGGATAAATGTGTGATCTGTGAAGGTATTTTGGAATCTGGAGCAACCTGGGGACACTAGGAATGGTTTTGGGATTACTGGGAGTCGTGCAGGCACCTAGGAAGCTACCACTGAGACCCGAGCCCCTAATTCAAACCCCAGGCCACAGATATATTCATTCTGGCAACAATTTGTGGCCAGAGTAGGGTAGAATTGTCCCAGATTTGGTCCATGGCTCTTTTTGCACCAAATTAGACCCTTCCTATATGCAATTTTGGCTAATTGTTACCTGGGGAAAATCTGGAAGCATTTTGGTGTGTTTTAGGCTATATTTTCCGTATTTTAAAATGCACTTTCTCGATATTTGGATTTTTATTTGGTTTTCGGGTGTTCGTAGATCGACAACAGGGGTTGTTTGATGATTTGCACGTTTAGGCCATAGGTTCTAACCTATGAGCACACTGTGCGCCGTATCGGTTTTCTGCATCGATTTTAATACGTATTGCGACTGGTTATTATTGTAGGTACCCTCGCATGGATTCCGAAGCGAAGAAGCGTGACGTCATCGATTTCGACGAGCGAAGACCAGGTGAGTAGATCTATATCTACCGGGGAAGTCGGGTGGATGGCGTATAGCACCCCCGCAAACTTCTGATGGAAAACCGATTTATAGAGTATGGTTAGGAAACCTAGATTAGGAAACTAAGGTTAGAACATAGATAGCTATGTAGTCATATTAGAAACTAGAGGATAGTTAAGTGTGATATGCTACTACTACCCTAGAATGACGTTTAGCGATATTACCGCTTAGGGTTCTGTAGGACTAGATAGTCGATGTAGATGCGTCATCCGAACCATACATTTTTCTAAACCAAAGAATCGTCTGTATCTTTTAAATGTATATCTTGAGGGATGTTACGGATTTTCAAATGATATCTTTTCTTTAAAAACACCGTAACCCCTGTTATCAAAACTACGATTCACTTCTTTAAAAATCTGATTGTATGGTTCGGGTGTGTTTGTTAGATTAGATACTTATACTTACTAGAGATAGCATGTTTATGTAAACTTGACATGATATGAGTCATAAATGTGATGAAAGAATACAAGACGAATTTGTTGATATGATGAGATGATGATATGATATGATGGTATACAGATGCGAGTCGATGGAAATGATTTATACCCTGCCGGTCCCCTGATATGAGATTATTGCAGATGCGACCTGGGACATAGGTATATAGGGTTATATATATATATCGAATATTGTGAATCATGGATGATAGGCCGTATGTGATATTAGGCCGTACCCTCATTTGTCGTAAAGGATGATAGGATCCCTTTTAGTATAATGCCGCCGCACGATGATATTCCGTGCGTGATGAGTTTGACTTGATGATTGATCCTTACCCTTGACTAGAGGTTGCCGTACGATGGATTATACCGTACGTGATGTTTTTGGGCTAGATGCCGATTGATAGATTCACCGACTCGGACATATGATAGTTACGTATACCTTATAGCTTTTAGCTGATGATTTATCTTGTGCTGCATTCATGATATTATTATTGCATCGCATATACCTGTGCTAGTAAACTTGCACCATTATCGATGATGCGTATGTTACACGTACACATATTTGCCGGCTCACACACTTCATCATCGATAATTGCCATGTCATTACACAGTAGGGTTGCTGCATCATGACATATACATTGATACATCCATGCTTGCGGATATACACATACGTATATCCATATTGGTGTACATATACCTTGATACACCCATACTTATGCATGCACACATTGTATATTCATATTTGTGCACACATACATGGTACATCTATACTTCCGCATATACATATTGTACCTACATAGATAACCGGTTTTATTGTGAAATTGGGAACCGCATGTTATATTTTAAAAACTGGAATCATTTTAAAAGAGCGGTTTTCCCTTAATATGTCATATCACTATTCCATGTTGCTTGATACACGATATGCTTACATTTCTATTATATGTTGCACACATCATGCTCTATTATTGTACGCATTGAGATATGCTGTTTTCATGAGATTTCTGGATTTGAGAACCATGGACATTTTAAAAGAGATTATGTGTTGTTTTTAAAACCCGGTTTCTCTTGATATGATATTTCAGTGTGTCCACCATGTGTTTTCTCTGTTCTGAGAGCGACATGTGAGACCCGATTCGAGGAGGCGGATGAGGCCGATTGCGGGTATATGGTGGACCCGGTATGGTACCCCGGGGCGAGAACGGATCGCTGTGTAGTAGACGGTGAGCCTGGCAGAGGGATTACTAGCTACCGGTGATAGTATTTGGGCTCGGCGGATGTCCGGAGGATACCGACCTGAGTCGAGAGATGATATGGGCCGATCCGGACTGACGGAGCCCGTGGGCCGATCCGGACTGACGGAGCCCGATATATGAGGATTTACGTGCCGATGCTGGGCACGGTTTTCATGATGCTTTCGAGTGTCGATGCTAGGCACTCCGGTTCCATGATTTTGATGTGTCGGGAGGGACACCGTTGATTTATATCCTCATACTTTCATGCACGCCCTTTTATGATATTTACGTGCATACAGACATTGATTTTGGGTAGACGAGACCCACATGCTTACATACCTTGATTATGGTTGGACGAGATCCATATACATGCATTGATTATTACTGTTGGATGTTATCCGCATGCATATAGATATTGACTACCTTTTTGGCACATATACGACCCGGTCACCCTAGATATCATAGTATTACCTTTATGATATAGTTGACCTAGGAGTCGTTGTTTATTCGATTTCTACTTGTAGATATATTTCTATTCACGAGTTGGCAACTCACCCCCATTGTGCCACAGTTCTTGCAGGTTGACCGCTTGGACCAGTAGCGGCTTCGCTGGCACACAGTTCCATTCGGGTGTTTTGCATTGGTAGGTGGGACATTGTATCGTACCCACTCTTGTATTATATTTCATATTGTATCTAGTTAACTCCATCAATCAATCAAAAGTTGTAATTGTATAAGTGATGAGACTTAGTGAGACTTGTAGTTGCGAGATTTTGAGCGATGGGTTTTATATTCACTTTTGGGGTTATATTTGCTCATTTCTTTATCTTTTTGTGGTGAACTTCGCCGTTGGGCGTCGTATACTTATTTATACTGTATTGCGTGGTTGTGATCCGCCGTTTGGCGAAGAGCTAGCTCCCGCTTAGGGATGCCATTATTCTTATTATGTATTTGTGGTTTTGGATCAAAATATACAAAGGAGGTGCTGCCAATTTTTTTTTTTAAAAGACGAAACATGGTTTCAAATTAGTAAATTTCACATGCATCATTCATGTCCCTTTTCTATGCATTAAGAAAACTTGATTTCATATACCTTTATTTCAAAACCTCACCTCCTTTATTTTCTTAAAAAGGTTTAGATTTCTGTGTTTCAGCTTACTTGAATTCCGTTACGCCTTTAGACGTTGCGTGATTCAAGTGCTGGTCACGGGCTAATATTTCGGGTCGTGACAAAGTTGGTATCAGAGTGCTAGGTTTAACCTTGTTTCGAGTCTATGTTTGACTATGCGGAGTCTAGGGCGGGTATGTATTTCGGAACCTAGGCTTGACCTTACAGAACTTAGACTTGAACGGGGTGGGGGGGTGGGGTACTAGACCCAAACTTTCGTTTCATAGGCTAACCCTGATTGATGGAGTAGGTAGCTTGAGTAGAGTGACGTACCGTACGTATGTTCCGCGGCATATTTACGATACGATACTCCACTTAAGAAACCTTATGATGTACATATTTTTGAGACTAGTGATTCTCTTCATACCCATGATTATACGTCCATTTGAGATCCTCGATTCTATTAGTTCCATGATCATACTTTCATTGATGCTGTTCCTTCTTATGATCATGTATCCATACTGGATTTTGTCGTTTCCTCTCATGCCGTTGATCTGATCTCTTTGATACTCGATTGAGGTTCTTGACACCATTGTTTGAGCGCAGTTTGAGCTGCTGCTAGTGTTACGATCAGGGCGAGCTCGTTTGGTATGAGGGCCGACCATTGTGTTTTCTGGTGACATGGGAACGTCTCGAGTTAGTATTGATGATTGTGACCTCTTGTGGAGGCGAGTGCTTGGTTTTACACCGGATGATCGGGCTATTGTTAGAGCTGCCAGTTGCGATAGGACTGTTGATGTACAACATACCTCAGTGATTTTGATGTCGCCTACCGTGCGGACAGGTGACCCAACTGTTGCTGAGATTGATGGGATGTCGCTCCCAGAGCTTACGAGCTAAGACCGTCGGAGCTTCCAGGCAGAAATGTGACAGATGATAGCTAGTCTACACTGATTTGAGAGACGAAGGTGATTCATCCGATTTATGCGCCGGAGCAGGCCCAGTTAAGTTGAAGATTTCCAGTATGGAGAGTCTTACTCAGATCTAGAGCAGACCGATTTAGAGATGACCGATAATGTATCGCCTTTCCAGGAGGATTGAGGCGCTGTTCAGTGTACAGAAGAATGAGCCAGTCGTTGCTGCAAATGACGAGGTATCGCCCAGAGGTTGGAGCTATTGCAGCATGAGTATATACTTAGAGATATGATGGAAGGTCGCTAGCCACCCAAGGGTGAAGGATTAGGACATGTGGTTCGTTCACTACCCGATACGAGGTCATCAGATAGATTGATTCCAGCTAGAGACCACTTCACGCAGATTCGTTGAGATTCGATAGAGGCGATCGAATGTCAGGAAACCATATTCCAAGTTTTAAGTATTCGGAATGAGGTGCAAGAAATTCTATGGACCCTCTAGAAGAATGAAACCCTAACTCGACATAATGACCGTGTGAAAGCCTTTGAACCTTAGGGTTTGCGGCAGTTCTACGACGTCATTAGTGAGGCTTGGGTTTGCCCTTCTTGTTGGAGATAGTGCCCTCAGAGTCAATTATTGGATCACAGGCACGTGATTGCAATGATTGAGGGAGGGCCTGTCCCAGTAGGGCAGTCTTACTCGAGATGATAGTATGCTATCTGGTTTACCTTTATCATCGTGTACTGCTTTAGGTGACCTTACAGGTCACTATTGCACGTTGATAGAGCCCTTATGATTCTTGCTTGACCACCAGCAGTATGAGGGCGATCATATACGTGGGAGCTGGTAGTCTATAAGCACATCCTTAAAATGTCCCTAGTCATGGGAGTTTCGAGACAGGGCATCGATACTCCAGAGTAGACTAGTGTATACAGTGGAGACCCCGACGAGGGGCGGTGGCCGGTCTCACAAGCCACCGGTGTCAGTTGGTTCACCTAAGATGTATACAGGTGCTCATTGGGTTATGAGTACACCGGACAGGACTCGCCGGGAACATGCTAGTTGGTCTTATACCTGACGTCAGATAGCAGTTCCCTGGTGACATGTGTACAGGTTAGTTCATCGACCTGGGGATCGTCATTTGTCTCGTGTGAGTTCCCACTGTACTTTGATTACTACCCTACCACGCTCAAGGAGATGTGCAAACAGGTTTTAGTTGGGTACAGTCCCGAGCCACATGGAGGCAGTGAGCGGATCTTCAGGGGTTCGTCTCTCCCGGTATTGGGGGTGAGGTCGCGCTGTGTCTAGGAGAGCCATTACACGAAGCCCTCGGCCGAGGCAGGAGATTTACTGGTAGGTATTCCAGTAGTATCTTAGGGTGTTCTGGGCTACACTCCGACACGACTTGTACCGCTTTTGGGGGTCTGACTTTTACCAACCCCCTAGACCCGCCATGCGATGCTCATAGACGAACGGACCGGACTGTACGGATATTGTCACTGACAGGCTCAGTAGGGTGTCAGGATGAGTTCGCTCATCGACGTCCCTTTTGGTCAATAGCTGGTGGCCCGTTACGTATTGGCTTATACCTCTGACGTGCTAGTGGTTAAATCCACAACCAAGGTGTTGACGAGTCTTTAGAGTCCCCCACATTCAGTTACTCAAGTTTCGGGCGAAAAGCTGTAGAGGCCGTATGGAGATATGGCACTGTTCGATCAGATACGTGCAGTATTGCACGGATCAGGATCGGACGGTATGTACTAGAGGCCGTATGGAGATATGGCAAGGTCCGATCAGATACATGCGGTATTGCACGGATCAGGATCGGACAGTTTGTACATGAGGCCGTATGGATATATGGCAGGGTTCGATCAGATACGTGCGGTATTGCACGGATCAGGATCGGACAGTTAATACTAGCCGGCTTTGGTTTAAGCCGGATCCTAGTATAATACAGTGTAGATGTTGTCTCATTGCATTTGTATTTGGTTGGAATACAAATGCGGGTGTGTATACACAGTGTCGGGGTTTTCCTGTAATTTATTACGGGACCAGTTTTCTGGAGTTGCCAGTTTGCTTTCCGTTTCGGCCATTTTCATTTGTATCTTTCAATGGCCGAAGATTGGTGGAGGAGGGCTTATTTGCATTTGTGCAAATAAGCATTAGTGGAGGGAGTTATTTGCATCTTGTTGTGTCATGATCACTTGACTTTGGATATGATGATGGTGCACCATCCATTGACCTTCTTGACTTCTTCATGATGGCTTGACTTATTTAAGTCATCATGCTTGATGATGGTGGCTTGACCTTTTTGGAATGATTGGTTGGTTGAGTGTTGGTTATTCCTTGTGATGATTTCTTCTCATCATGTTTTTTTTCTCTCTCTTGGATTATGAGAGACCCTCAATGCTTTGTTACACTCTCTCCCTCATTCTCTCCACTCCCATGAGATGGCCGGCCAAGCCAAGTTAGGGGCTGTCCAAATTTGGTGGGGTGGAATTCTTGCTCATTTGGCTAGGCAAAAGTCTTTTTAGCTCCTCCTCCAAAAGCTTATCTGATTTCCTCCACCATATGGCAATTCCTACAACCCCAAAATGAGACATGAGCACTACACATTCTACAGCAAACCTTGGGCACGTCGGCTCGCCAACTTCGTGCCCGAGTTGCCTTGGTATAGAGGTGGGAGCCCGTAAAAGAAGCAGGCGACGTGGTGCCCTTCCGGCGACGAGGTGGAGACCGGAGACTCCGTGGGAGATCGGGACGACGACGAGAAGACCGGAGGACACGGATCACTCGGTATATCTCTATTTCCCATCTAGTAGTTAGCTAGGACTAGTTAATGGCCCGATCCATGTTTTAGTGCGCGGTGGTGCCGGTTCAAGAAAAATTAAAGTTAACCATCGCTTCCGCATTTGGCCTCGGGATGGAGGCCGGGGCGTCATCGTGCACTTACATTGGTATCAGAGCCTCGCCATTAACATAGTCTAGCTTTGTCTAATGTGGTTTACACTTCCGATCGAACAAATGTTCCGAAAACCCAATAACACATGCATCCGTTTTCTGTTGATTTTTTTCTGGCTCGAAATTTTTTTCAGGTTGTTGAATAGTGATGTACTGGAAGTTCTAAGCATTCTGTAGAAATTCGATACAGTAACTCGACAATGGGAGCGCGGAACCGCGGCTAAACTCCCCATTGGGCCGCGGTTCCGCCGCACATTGATGTCCTTGCCGTATCAAATTTCTGCAGTTGCTTTCTGGGTTGAAAATAGGGTTTTTGGAATATTAATTTTGGGCCCAGAATTTCTTGATGTGCTACAGTAGTACTTGGGGCCCACTTGTTAAAATTTGATCGATCGGATATTTTAAACACATTAGTTTACAGTATTTACATTATATCTGCGACCGTGAATGTCACTTGATCGGTAAGTCCTGTCTAACTGTTATAGCCCGGTTAGACGGATTTGCGAACGTGACATTCACGTTGATGTTCTGTGATGCTGTACATTGCTGTGATGTTGTGTATCGGTCGTGGGGGATGGCCTGGATGCAATGCTAGTACAGTTTTGTTGTATTATGTACATTTGATATTGCGGGGCGAGCGTCCGACATGTGGACTGCCGTCACTGCCTGTTTGTATTATTATTTTATGGCATGGCCAGGTTGCGGTCGTTGTACCCGTTGTATGTATATTTTACTTTCTGTACTAGGATTATCCCAAGGAGGGATGCACGGATAGCCGGGTTCTATAGGGCAACAAGCCCGCATATCATGGAATTGAGACGGAGGGGGCTTCACTCTAGAATTGGCGGGCTATTCGCCGCACTCGTAAGGGGTACAGGTTGACCCAGGAGGGGTGCCCAAGTTACCGGATTCCGTGAAGTGCTGGGTGGTCCATTCACGGTGCTGAAGGGGGCTGCCTCGCTTCAGGTTTTGGCGGGTAACTTGCCGCGCCCGTAGGGGTCTAGGATTTCATTGCACAGGCTATCCACACGATCAGGGGAACGTCGGGTTTTCAGTAGTGGCTCTGTGAAACCCGGGGATCCCAGATATCTGTATTGTTCTGTGATGCTGTACATTTCTGTGATGTTGCATTTTATCACGCCTTGAGCGAAATATAATATATTGGTATATATATTAGTAGATGTTGTATATGTTTTACATCCGCGCTAGTCCAGTCCCCGCTCTGTCGTTAGTTAGCTAACCTAACGGGTAATAACGGGACCCAGTGGCGAATGCGGATGGCATATACGTACGTCATATTATTTTCGTTCTTTGTGGTGTGATCAATTGATGGGACTGCGTTGATTCGGATCAATGCAAGTTAAAAACAAACCTAATCTGATGTTGTTGGAACACTTTTCAAAAAGATGTTATTGCAAGGACGTTCACTTTTGTTTTGCATCGTGGTATTCAGTTGGAATATCCTGCTCCTCAGTCGACGAGGCAAGGGCCGAGATCCCTTCACCGGGAGTGACCCCTTAGACAAAATGTTTGCGTCAGGGCAATGACTTCACTATAGCCGATTACTTTTGCTTTGCGCCGTGGTATTCAGTTGGAATATCCTGCACCTCATTCTACGGGGAAAGAGCCGAGATCCCTTTACCGGGAGTGACCTCTTTAGCAAAGGTTTTCGTCACTATATTTTTAAAAGCTATCCGTTCCTTCAACGATATCAAGTTCATTACGTTAAAGGTTTTCGTCAGAAACCATTCGTAGCCCTCCATCATTTCGGTTAAATATTCGGTAGTATTCAAGCTATGTATTTTGACCTCACGCCAAGGCATAGTGATTGGTAGCTGCCAGATATTTATCTGTTGCATAGATAGATGCGTTGGTTTGGGACAGTTGTACTACTATTTTGGCCTACGTCAAGGGTATGTACGGGTGGGTTCAAATTAACATGGATAATGATGGGCAGAACTTGACATGTGACTTATGATATTTTGACCTCACGCCAAGGTTATAAGAGCATGGGGCAGAAATCACATCGGGAGTTTCTAAAGAAACTGAAACTTGCCATATATGCGCATACCTTCTGTAGTGTGAAACCGTGAGTGGATTCCGTCACGTTATCATGCGATGATAGTTGGATCCCGATTCCCACTGATGAGTTGGTTTACTCCTCGGGTGATCCCGACTAATTCTTCTTTTAGGTTTGGAGAAGAATTTGACGGTACAGTGGGAGGTTTCCATATTAGATAAATTGGTAACCATTCTGATCTAGGATAGAGTGCACGCTGAGTGTTTCTTTTCTCTCTCTCTTTGGCAGCGACCATTGACCCGACCCTAGACTATAACTCAGTGACCAAGTTGACCGAACCTTCTTAACACTGGCTTTTGGATTGTCAGAGTTGCAAACCTTATTGCCACTCCTACTTTTACCCTTTTTCCAGGACACCCCGTATTACTACGAACGTCCACTTCCATTGGACAAAACCATCGTATGGTTATATACGAACTCGAAGGAATTTATTCGAGAATGGTTTCCGGTTCTGGAGAAAACGGATAGGACTATTCAGTTGTCTTTTCCTTTTACCTTCTCTCAGCTTGCGAGTACTCCTTGGTTTAGGAGATAGTACACCTATTACGCAAATTGGATAGTCTTCTTTTAAACCTTAGGCTGGTGCCGACCGGTAGGGAATGAAGAAAACCAATTAGCCTAACGATGGTGTACAGAAGGTATTATGTAAAGACAAATAAAGGGATTAGTAAGAGGGCAAAGTAAATTGCAACTGATATTCACGACCAAACCAGGTATTTCATTACCACTCCCACTTCACCTTTGTATTTCTCCATTTCTCCTGGACACTCCGTATCACTACGAAGATCCACAGTTTATTCGATACTCCATCGTATGGTTATATACGAACTCGAAAGGAACTTGTTCCAGTTCGGGGATGGATTCTGGTTCAGGAGGAATAGGAATAAGGTTTATTCGGTTGTCTTTTATCTTCACCTTCTCTCGCATTGCGAGTGCTCCTAGGATTAGGACAGAACACCCATTATGCTTATTGGATAGTCTTCTTCCAAACCATAGGCTGGTGCCGAACGGTAGGGAAGGAAGAAAACCATTTGGCCTAAAGGGGTGTGCAGAAGGTAATGACTAAAGACATATAAAGGGATTTAGAGAGGTGGCAAAGAATTATACGGTTACAGTCGTGAATCTGAAAGAGGCATTACTAGGAATACCGGGATACCCCATCGAAACATTTCAATGTTTCAGTTTCACTGTGTACTGTTAAAGGAAAACTGATTTCCCGATTAGACACTTGCTCTAGGGTATGTATTTACCAGGAATGATTCTCACATCTGTATGGTTTTACAGATGATGAGTGGGAGTAAGTTATTGGGAATTGGGTGATCATCCTCATTATATCGGGATTCGTTGTAATCGGTGATATTTGAGGAAGTCACCTGGACTGTTTGCCGGTCGGCAAATATTTGGTTTTGAATATCCGCTGTATTGCACCAATTTCAAATTGATACATCTGTACGTCTATTTTTATAGAGTGAGATATATCTTTTTGCAATTATGTCTGTGACATTTACCTATATCAGTGGATGGTTAGGTAAGGAGCATTAAATAGCGGTGTAATTCTTCTTAACCATAAGTACAGTTTTCAACCTACGACACACAGTAAATGAGTTATCAGACTCAAGGGACTTATACAGAGTATTGTATAATGTCCAGGGTCGATCAGGACAGAGGGGTTGGTCCTCGTACTATATTCGGTTTACTTATGACTTCTCTAGTTTTTAGACAGGTGTTTCGTGGAAACACAGGGTCCGAATTTTGAGAAGTTATAGGTATTTGAATAAAGTAGAGAACCAGGTATTGCAAGTATAGGGATTCTTCAAAGTGATCAAAGACGTAGATACTTGTGTATGGTATTCAGTTGATAGTAATGATTAAGAGAACTTGCTTCTCTTTCAGGTTACTCATAATTGGAAGCATTCCTAAGTTGAGTAACACTGATCGGCCTCTTTCCATTTAGTTGACATGCACGGGAGATAGCTGCATGATTTGAATCTGGATCAATTAAATCAGTGCCTCTGGTTCTATATTGGATATAGAACAGTTCATATCTTAACGATGTTAAGGTACGGGGAGTTGTCCGGCTTATGTTTAAAACCAGACACTGGACAACTCAAGGCACGTTTCTGTAATGGTTGTTTGTGGGTTGACCCAAGCTATGACGAGGGTTGACTTTCTACCATCTGGCAGATTAATAGAAATATTGTTTTAGACTCTCCACAGTTTTAATAAAAATGGATTTTTTCAGAAAACAGTAGTGGGAGTATGGTAGAACTGGAAGTGATTCCAGAACCACAAACGATTACTGAAGATTTCATAGGAACCTAAAGATTCAATCTGGTTTGACATTCCATTGGCCACTCCGCAGATAAGGTGGGTAACTTCAGGCACCCGAGAGCTACTCCGGTAGCCTCAAGGACGGTGACAGGGAAGTTCTTGTTTACCCAGACTTACCATTGCTGTTGTTCCAGACTGTGAGACCCGGCAGGAGGATGAGTATAGCGTCGTTCTGAACTGGCTTCAGAAGTGTACGTGTATATGACTCTGCCAGAGGGTTGTCGTAGTCAGTGGGAGCAGCGGAAGCATTGGTGGAAAGTTAGCTTATGTCTATTTATAGACTAAAGCAGATATAGCGGAGATAGATCATCAATTTCTGATGTGACAGTCATAGGTTTGACTTCATCAGAATAGGGGATGGATCTGTTGAGAAGGTAGTAGGGTGTGATGTCATGGTATTTGGATGACATACACAGAGTAGGAAAAGAAATTCCTTTACTACGATCGGTTATACTCTGGTCGTCACACAGTGTTTTCTCCACATGGGACTTGGACATTATATCAGACATACTGGTTACTAGATCTATGGTTTTAGATCTAGATTTGGGTGGTTTCCCAATTCAGGGTACTTAGACAGCATTCTAAGAGTATTTAGAATGGACGACTCCTGGCACGGTAGTGTACCTGCAGGTAATGGAGTCACCCTCTCTAAAGGTGTCTTACAGACTAAAGGGGAGAGGATGCGCATGATTGACAGATCACTTGCTCAGGCAATTGAGTCAATCATGAGATGTCAAGTACCACACCAGATATTGTTCTTGCACTAGATGCAATAAGTTGATATTGATCCAATCCTGGAGAAACAGTCGGAAGCAGTTTTAGAACATAAGCGGATGTTCTAGGGAGATGATAACGACAGCCTCATTCGGGAGACGGTTATCATTCCAGGCTTCCAAGGTGACCTGAACGACAAGGAGGTTGTCAGAGTTGTAGTTTTCCTTCTGATGAGGGACAGTATTTTGGACAGGTGGTCCAAGGCAATACTGAGGGAGGCATGGCGCGGGACACTGATTAAGTTCAGTTGACGATACAGTCTAAGAAGTTTGGATTTGGAGTTCATTTATGAGCTAGGTCCCATCAGACATCCAGACACATTCTAAGACAGGTATTGCTCATTTCGAGAGATGGGTTTCTTCGCGAACTTGAGATATAGAGAGACATAGAAAGAGACATCAAGGCGGATCCACTCACTAAGGCTATTCCTCGAACGTAATAGTTTCGCAAGCGAGCTTTGTGAGACTGACTAGTAGAGGAGTTGGGTGTTCGGTATCACACGGGCTGTGAGTATGCGACATCGCAATAATTAGCCTTGAGTGCAAGTGGGAGATTGTTGGAGATAGTGCCCTCAGAGTCAATTATTGGATCACAGGCACGTGATTGCAATGATTGAGGGAGGACCTGTCCCAGTAGGACAGTCTTACTCGAGATGATAGTATGCTATCTGGTTTACCTTTATCATCGTGTACTGCTTTAGGTGACCTTACAGGTCACTACTGCACATTGATAGAGCCCCTAGGATTCTTGCTTGACCACCAGCAGTATGAGGGCGATCATATACGTGGGAGCTGGTAGTCTATAAGCACATCCTTAAAAGGTCCCTAGTCGTGGGAGTTTCGAAACAGGGCATCGATACTCCAGAGTAGACTAGTGTATACAGTCGAGACCCCGACGAGGGGCGGTGGCCGGTCTCACAAGCCACCGGTGTCAGTTGGTTCACCTAAGAAGTATACAGGTGCTCATTGGGTTATGAGTACACCGGACAGGACTCGCCGGGAACATGCTAGTTGGTCTTATACCTGACGTCAGATAACAGTTCCCTGGTGACATGTGTACAGTTTAGTTCATCGACCTGGGGATCGTCATTTGTCTCGTGTGAGTTCCCACTGTACTTTGATTACTACCCTACTACGCTCAAAGGAGACGTGCAAACAGGTTTTAGTTGGGTACAGTCCCGAGCCACATGGAGGCAGTGAACGGATCTTCAGGGGTTCGTCTCTCCCGGTATTGGGGGTGAGGTCGCGCTGTGTCTAGGAGAGCCATTACACGAAGCCCTCGGCCGAGGCAGGTGATTTATTGGTAGGTATTCCGGTAGTATCTCAGGGTGTTCTGGGCTACACTCCGACACGACTTGTACCGCTTTTGGGGGTCTGACTTTTACCAACCCCCTAGGCCCGCTATGCGATGCTCATAGACGAACGGACCGGACTGTACGGATATTGTCACTGACAGGCTCAGTAGGGTGTCAGGATGAGTTCGCTCATCGACGTCCCTTTTGGTCAATAGCTGGTGGCCCGTTACGTATTGGCTTATACCTCTGACGTGCTAGTGGTTAAATCCACAACCAAGGTGTTGATGAGTCTTTAGAGTCCCCCACATTCAGTTACTCAAGTTTCGGGCGAAAAGCTGTAGAGGCCGTATGGAGATATGACACGGTTCGATCAGATACATGCGGTATTGCACGGATCAGGATCGGACGGTATGTACTAGAGGCCGTATGGAGATATGGCAAGGTCCGATCAGATACTGCGGTATTGCACGGATCAGGATCAGACTGTTTGTACTTGAGGCCGTATGGATATATGGCAGGGTTCGATCAGATACGTGCGGTATTGCACGGATCAGGATCAGACAGTTAATACTAGCCGGCTTTGGTTTAAGCCGGATCCTAGTATAGTACAGTGTAGATGTTGTCTCATTGCATTTGTATTCGGTTGGAATACAAATACGGGTGTGTATACACAGTGTCGGGGTTTTCCTGTAATTTATTACGGGTCCAGTTTTCTGGAGTTGCCAGTTTGCTTTCCGTTTCGGCCATTTTCATTTGTATCTTTCAATAGCCGAAGATTGGTGGAGGAGGGCTTATTTGCATTTGTGCAAACAAGCATTAGTGGAGGGAGTTATTTGCATCTTGTTGTGTTATGATCACTTGACTTTGGATATGATGATGGTGCACCATCCATTGACCTTCTTGACTTCTTCATGATGGCTTGACTTTTTGAAGTCATCATGCTTGATGATGGTGGCTTGACCTTTTTGGAATGTTTGGTTGGTTGAGTGTTGGTTATTCTTTGTGATGATTTCTTCTCATCATGTTGTTTTTCTCTCTCTTGGATTATGAGAGACCCTCAATGCTTTGTTACACTCTCTCCCTCATTCTCTCCACTCCCATGAGATGGCCGGCCAAGCCAAGTTAGGGGCTGTCCAAATTTGGTGGGGTGGAATTCTTGCTCATTTGGCTAGGCAAAAGTCTTTTTAGCTCCTCCTCCAAAAGCTTATCTGATTTCCTCCACCATATGGCAATTCCTACAACCCCAAAATGAGACATGAACACTACACATTCTACAGCAAACCTTGGGCACGTCGGCTCGCCAACTTCGTGCCCTAGTTGCCTCGGTATAGAGGTGGGAGCCCGTAAAAGAAGCAGGCGACGTGGTGCCCTTCCGGCGACGAGGTGGAGACCGGAGACTCCGCGGGAGATCGGGACGACGACGAGAAGACCGGAGGACACGAATCACTCAGTATATCTCTCTTTCCCATCTAATAGTTAGCTAGGACTAGTTAATGGACCGATCCGGGTTTTAGTGCGCGGTGGTGCCGGTTCAAGAAAAATTAAAGTTAACCATCGCTTCCGCATTTGGCCTCAGGATGGAGGCCGGGGCGTCACCGTGCACTTACACTTCTACAGCTGGACCACTGATGCTGTGGCATGTACTCGATACTATTAAACTGTACCCAAGATGTTGATCTCTTGAGGGATTATGAGGTTTTGACATATTGGTCGTATGGTTCGAAATCATTCGGATATCTTGTGATGGGATACATTGCTTGGGAGACTCCAGATACGAGCATAGCTGTTGGAGCGCAGTCCTTGCAGCCATGAGAAGACGAGTCCGAATCAATCGACATTGGAGCCGAGTGAAGTGGAGTGTTCGCACGAGAATTCAACGAGTATGGAGTATATCTCCGATGGTTGGGATAAGCCCCCAAGGACGTGTTCGGCCAGACATCTTCTACAGAGTGATGAAGATACCGAGTTCGTGACTTTGAGTCCGTGCGAGAGATTTCGGATTGACCGTGGCCGAGAATAGTTACAGTGCGCAGATAACATGGCGTGACGTCATAGTGAGCGATGATAAAGACGAGTGGAACCAGAAGTTCGTGCGAGACGCTGACGAGCTGTTATTACTCCCCGTCGAGATCAGAGACCTGATATGCTTATAGAGGCGTTGGGATACGGCCCGTTTCCAAGGAAATGTGTTCGGAACACGCAGATGTACAGAGAATGAGAAAGATCATATAAGAGTACCAGCTTCCGTACAGTTCGGCATAGGCGAGATCGGAAGAGACCTTGAGCAGGATTCATTCCAGGACACTGCTGCAATGAGATTTGCACCGAGGATCAGATGTGTCACGTATAGTCAGAGGACCAGAGACCGACGCCAGCAACGTGCTTCTTTATGAGTGGTCATGATGATTGACCGAGAGATGACTAGAGAAGTTCCAGCACGGAATTGTCCCCGTTAGTGCACCTGACAGGGCCGATGAGCCGATGGATTGCGAGATTGGTAATCCGCATAGAAGATAAAGACCCAGAGACAGAGGACGCCAGACCGTGAGCAGGAGACAAGCGAATAATCTTGTTCTGCCAGTTTCTAGGCGCACCGATTTATTTCTCGACATTGTAGGAGGTGTACCTCGATGTCCTTTGTTGCGATTTGCGTTTGTGATCTGAGTATCACGTTTATATCGCTTGGATTTGAGTTTTGATGACAAGTTTCCTGATATTGATTTCGTGCACCATGGCTGCACCTACTGAGTATTTACATTTTGTGCATAGTTATTGCACTTGAGATATGTTTTTATACACCATGGTATTAGTTTTTGATTTGTGCATGTTTATCGCACTTGATATCGGTTTTGTGCCTTGGTTTCACATGTCTATGATTTCGTGGATTTCATACGGATGATTTGATTTTTGCACTCGGTATAGCTTATATGTGCTTGCAATACATTGATAGATGTATTTTGTGCACGCAGTTGCACACATTTATGATTTTATTACACCTTGGTGTACTCGGTGCTACTTTTTATGCGTTTGAGTTATTGATTGTATTTCGGGCATTCGCTGCACCAGATTCGTATTTCGCACATTGGTTGCACTAGATTGCATTTCTTGCATTTGTTGCACCGGACAGGTATCTATGCGTTTGTCGTACTGGATGTATACTCCGTACCTTGGTTGCACCCGATTTATATCCTTGAGCATTCGTTTTACTAGAGTGGTATTTCCGTGCACATTGGATGCACAGGGTTGATATTTTTGTGCACAATAGATGCACCCGATATTGCTGTCGTGCACACCCGTTGCAGTTGTAGGGTGTTTTTCGTCACCCCATTGAGATGGGAATACGCGCACGCTTGTCAGGCGTACTACAGATTCCCCCTGCCTGGGGTAGGCCGGGGTTTAATGATTGTGGGGATCCGAATCTCCGGCAGCCGCGGACTAAGCTGCCGTTAATTACCCCTCGCCTTTAGGGCGAGGGAACCTCCGATTAACGGGTTAAACTAGTCATGCGAACCCAATGTGCGGTGTACGTGTGTTCTGTTTTGAAAGGGGGGTTTTGGATATATCGGGAGCCACGCAGAGTTTTTACGGGGGTCCCGCTACCCGGATAGCGGGCTGGGGGTCAAGGGGGCTAGCAGCCCCCTTGCGGGGTGCGGGGCAGCGCCCCGTTAGAAATTTTTTTTCTAACAGGGACAGTGTCGTGGAGTGCGTGTGTGCACAAATTTGTATACATATGTATATATATATGCATATATAAGTAAAGGGGAAAAAGACATCCAAAGGATGCGTGGGGCCAGCGCCTAGGCGCTTGAGCGCGAGCGTGCCACGTGTCGGCACGTGGGCGCTTTGCGCTCGAGCGCAGAGTGCTGGAGCGCAACGCGCCACGTGTCGGCACGTAGGCGACTTGCGCTCGAGCGCTTGCGCTTGAGCGCAAGCGCGCCACGTGTCGGCACGAGGGCGACTTGCGCTCGAGCGCTTGCGCTGGAGCGCAAGCGCGCCACGTGTCGGCACGAGGGCGACTTGCGCTCGAGCGCTTACGCTTGAGCGCAAGAGCGCCACGTGTCGGCACGAGGGCGACTTGCGCTCGGGCGCTTGCGCTGGAGCGCAAGCGCGCCACGTGTCGACACCAGGGTGACTTGCGCTCGGGCGCTTGCGCTGGAGCGCAAGAGCGCCACGTGTCGGCACGAGGGCGACTTGCGCTCGAGCGCTTGCGCTGGAGCGCAAGCGCGCCACGTGTCGGCACGTGGGCGCTCTGCGCTTGAGCGCCGGCGAGAAAAAGAGGCTTTTAGCCTAAAAAGATTTCTCTGATGAGAAATCAAAGAGGAGTTGGACTCCTGAGTGTGGTTTTTTTTTATTTTTTTGTGTTTAGTGAATGATGTTCTTCTTCCTCCTGTTGCTTGCTGGATCTTGAAGATCAAAAGATGTGAAATCTCAAAATCTCTTCTTTTTCAGATCTAATGATAGATCCAAGTTCCCCTGTGTGGGTTTTGTGGTGAAAAACTAATTTGTTTTGAAAAAGGAAGAGTAAAACTCTTGATTTAATTCAAGAGAAAGAAGAAGGTTTTGGAACCTTGAAGAAGGAAGAAAGAGCTCAGCTCTAATTTTTGTGGAGAGAATGAAAAGTATTATTTTTTTATTCATCATCTTGCCTTATATAGGCTTACATATTTGCATATAGCCCCTTGGGCTTCATAAAAATGGCATTTTAGCCATCCCATGGCTCATGTGCCATTTCATTTTTTGCACATAAGCCATGGGCTTACAAAATATTGGCTTTATGCCCATTTTGCATACATTTATGTATAAAAAATTACATAAAAATTATTTATTACATGATCTATATTTTAGCATGGAGGAGGCTGGCCGCGGGCTCGACTTGGGCATGGGCCCGCTTGACCTGGGCTTGGGCCCACCTGGCTTGGGGTTGACCTTGACTTTGACTCGGTCAACGGGGGTGTAAATTTTTACCCCAACAAAGTGCCCCCCATCAATAAATGCACACCGCACATTTGAGTTGTGTGCATGAAATTGATGGATCTTGAAGCTGAACTTCGAGGTGGAGCATCATTCCGGAGGCGAAGCATCATCCCGGGGAGCATGATTCCCGGGGATCGGAGTATCATTCTGATTCGCGGAGCATAATCCCAAGGTCGGAGTATCCCTCAGGGAGCATGATTCCCGGGGATCGGAGCATCATTCCGATGAGCGGAGCATGATTCCAGGGTTCGGACCATCATTCCGAAGAGCGGAGCATAATTCCAAGGATCGGAGCATCATTCCGATGAGCGGAGCATGATTCCAGGGTTCGGAGCATCATTCCGAAGAGCGGAGCATAATTCCAAGGATCGGAGCATCATTCCGATGAGCGGAGCATGATTCCAGGGGATCGGAGCATCATTCCGATGGGCGGAGCATAATTCCAGAGATCGGACCATCATTCCGAGGGTCGGCAGACATTCTGACCGAAGCATGATTTCGATGCAGAGGTAGATTCCTAGGCGAAGTATAATTCCGACAAGGAAGGCAAATATTCCGAGGCGAAGCATGATTTCGACACGGGGTATATTCTGAGACGGAGCATGATTCCGGCGCAGAGCTTGTTGGCTGACTTGGTTCCGAGACGAAGCATAATTTCGACAGGGAAGGCAGATACACCGAGGCGAAGCATGATTTCGACACGGGGTGCACACTCTGAGATGAAGCGTGATTCCGACGCAGAGCTTGTTGGTTGACTTGATTCCGAGGCGGAGCATAATTCCGGCAGGGAAGGTAGATATCCGAGGCGAAGCATGATTTCGACACGAGGTACACTCTGAGCCGAAGTATGGTTCCGACGCAGAGCTGGTTGGTTGATTTGATTCCGAGGCGGAGCATAATTCCGGCAGGAAAGGTAGATATCCCGAGGCGAAGCATGATTTCGACACGAGGTAAATTCTGGGACGGAGCATGATTCTGCCGCAGAGGTTGTTGGTTTCATTTGATTTGGGTTGACATCAGTATCGCTACACTGGAATATGGTACCAGGAGCGAATCATCATTTGTCATGAGAGGATTTGGGGATTGGTTTTTTTTGTTTGGCATCAGCATCGCTACACTGGAATATGGTACCAGGAGCAAATCATCATTTGCGTTTGCTTATTAAGAAACGATGGCTTAGGAGACAGGTTTAGATCCCTATCACCTAAGATTTTTCAATTTTGTGAGCCGTAAGGGTCTCACAAAGCATTTTCTCCTTACGGGTCGTAAGGATCCCGTAAGTGTATTTTCTCCTTGGGAGTCGTGGGGACTCCCAAGTGTGTTGCTCCTTTGTGAGTCGTAAGGATCTCACGTGGGAATTTTCTCCTCACAAAGTCGAGAGGACTTTGTGAGTGCATTTCATCTCTTTTTCACAAGTTTGCGCCCTTTCGGGTTTTCACAAACTCGCCGGCAGTCCTGCTGTTTTTACTCACGGAGCCCTTTTGGGTTTTCATCCGTGCCCATTTTGCTTGTGGACATACCCTTTTTTTTTCGAATCTTCACCGCCGGTGGGACTTTGAATGTGGTCTCACCGGTAGGACTTGGGGGGAATTGGAATTGTTTTACGCCCGTGGATTGTATACGGTTTTGCAGGATGTATGATCCAGACCGTAGGGCCATACAAATTTCGGGACTTTGTTGGCGTCTGCATCGCTGCACTGGAATATGGTACCAGGAGCGACTCATCATTCGCCATTAGGGCATGGGATTGGAATTTGGTTGGCGTCTGCATCGCTGCACTGGAATATGGTACCAGGAGCGACTCATCATTCGCCATTGGGGTATGGGATTTGGAATTTGGTTGGCGTCTGCATCGCTGCACTGGAATATGGTACCAGGAGCGACTCATCATTCGCCATTGGTATGAGATTTGGAATTTGGTTGGCGTCTGCATCGCCGCACTGGAATATGGTACCAGGAGCGACTCATCATTCGCCGCTTTGGGAGTTGGGGAGCGATGGCTTAGGAGACAGGTTTAGATCCCTGTCACCTAAGACTTTTCAATTTTATGGGCCGTGAGGGTCCCATAAAAGCATTTTCTCCCTACGGGTCGTAAGGATCCCGTAGGTGTATTTTCTCCTTAGGAGTCGTGAGGACTCCTAAGTGTGTTTTTCCTTCGTGAGTCGTAAGGATCCCACAAAGGTTTGTTCTCCTCATGTATCGTGAGGACACATGAGTGGGTCTCTTCAATGGAGCACAATTCCACAGGCGGAGACCAGCCTCGTAACTGGTGATTACGGTGGGGCATGGGTATGATGAGAATTATTTGAGCCCGTGGATTGTATACGATGGTCAATTTGGGGACCCACCGTAGGGCTGGGAGAACTTTGGAAATTTGAATTTTTGTTTGGCGTCTGCATCGCTGCACTGGAATATGGTACCAGGAGCGACTCATCATTCGCCGCTGTTTTTTTTGTTGTTTTTGTATTTTTTGTTTTACCGCGATTGCTCCATCATTTCAGCTTTTCTTATCGCGAAGGTCGCGATTGCCCCATCATTTCGGCTTTTATTCGCGGTTGCCCCATCATTTCGGCTTTTTTTTTTCATTTTCATTTTTACTCGCTGGTTTTTATTGCGAGTTGCCCCATCATTTCGGCTTTTCTTTATTTTTCTTTTATTTACACATTTTTTTTTATATACACACATTTTTTTTTTTTTACATTCCCAGTTTAACGACTTAGAGGTCGACTGTTCCAGTTTAATGACTTGGTGGTCGACTGTTCCAGTTTAATGACGTGGTGGTCGACTGTTCCAGTTTAATGACGTGGTGGTCGATTGTTTTCAGAGAAAGGCAGATGCCTGAGAGAATCGGTTTCACGAAGAACTTCGGTCTCCGTTTGTATGAAATTGGCGGTTGCAGCTTGACTGTTTGTTAACACGCCTTTGGACAGTTCTATCTCTCCTGCCTTGTATTGCTTTTCGACCCAATCTTTGAAGACGAAACAGTCCTCAATGGCATGGCCTATCACTCTGTGATAGGGGCAGTATTTGGGGTCGTCAGTCCTATTCGCTTCCTGCGGTCTTTTTGACTCTGGCAGTTGTAGACCGTTCTTCAGGGCGTCTTTGAATATTTTACGGATTTTGTCCCTTCTGAAGGAATAGACCTTATCCAGCTTCTCTTTCAGTGGAGATTCTCCTCCCTCTCCGAACATTGGCTTCCGAGGCTGGTTGGCGCTAGGCCCGCTCATCCTTTGCTTATTTCGGTTAGCCGAAGTGTTAAGAGATTCAGTATCGTCAGAACCTCCGCCTTTGCGATTTTCGTCCTTTCGGTTTTTCCAGGACCTATTGTTATTTTGGGAGTCAGAGGAGGACTCCTGCTTTGAGCGTTCCAACATCTGGACTTTTCTGGTCAGCTCTTGGAATGTTTTGAGACCCGCGGTGCATAAAAACGGGGCCATCCAATTGTTGAGATTTCCGACGAGAAGACTGACAGATTGGTCCTGCTCTATCGGCGGTTCGCACTTGACGGAGAGATTGCGCCATCGGGTTATAAAATCCGTGCTGCTTTCGTCGTTCTTGGGCTTGGTCCTTACGAGCTCGGCAATGGTAATCTTATCGCTGACGCTCATGAACCTCTGCCGAAACAGAGACTCCATTTGGACAAAAGTTATGACGGAGCCATCCGGTATGCTCGCGTACCAGTCGAAAGCAACATCGGTCAAGCTATTAACGAACTGGCGGAGGAGAAGCGCATCATTGCCCCCAGTATTCCCGCATGAGGCTTTGAAGTGGGCGATATGCTGATTCGCATTTCCCGTCCCATCGAATCTTCCGAATTTGGGGATGACATAGCCGCTAGGAAATTCTACCAGATCATACTGAGCAGGATATGGTCTCCCACTACTGCTGATATCTTTTTGTGCTTCGGCTTCGGCCACCAATGTTTTGACTTTGCTGGCAACCAAATCCATGATTTGAGCTTGAGTTAGCGGGCTACTGTCATCGGTAGCCAAGACATTTGCTGAGATAGGATGCGACTGATTTTCATGCGGTCCGCCCACCTTTGGATTTGAGGGAACGGGCGTCGGCTGTCTCGGGACACCGTTTCCCGGTTCATGAACTGAGCCTTGTGCTTGATTGGGCGGCTGAGAGGCAAGTTGGGCCGTAAGCCGTAAGACGACATTTGTCAAGTCGTCGATCTTTGAGTAGAGCTTGGCCATCTCCTTGTCTTTGCTTCTGAGCTGCTTTCGGAGCTCTTGGAGAAGTTGTTGCTCTGCGGTCTTAGGACGGAAAGTTGGCTCATCTTCGCTTTCCGAGCCTGACTCCTCATGAATTGAGGGCTCTCTTTGCCTATCAGCCTCATCGAGAGGGTTTTCATCATCCAGCGGAGGCGGCTGTTCTTGGGAAGCGGCCACCACATTCAAGCCAGATTGGGTTTGAGATGTGGTGGCCCCGTCCTTGCTCTTGCTGCGCGTGCCCACCGTGTAGACAGTGTGGACCACATACCCAGCCATTTCCTCATCTTCGGCGGGGTAACCCTGTTCTTCGAACCTCATGAGGTTCAGCCTGGCAGGAGCCCTAGCCCTTTTGTTGGCTCTATATCTGAGCATTTTCTCCCTCAGCTTCTCGATTTTGAAGGCTTGGCGGGCATCTGCTACCCGGGGAGCCATTGTGAGTTGATCAGAGGGGAGCTTAGAGAAGACACCCGATCGAGCAGTGGTCAAGGGCACCGCTGGAGCTTGCTCGGGACGCGTTGTAGCTTTGTTGGTGTTGATGGCCTTGCCCCCAGCTGGGGCCAAGGAAAGTCGTCCAGACACCGACTTGCGTTTGGGTTGGGGCGTCCTTGAGATCACCACATTTGGTCTCTTTCCTTTCGAGACCGGTCTGTCTGCCACCGGGGCTTGAGGAGCTGGGATGACGCCAACTGGCATGAACATAATAGAGCCAAATGGTAGCAGCGGCTCCTCCCATTGTCGCCCGAGACTGGCCGGAAGGACCGTCCTAGAGTCTATCCTCATCGTGTAGGAGACGAGAGCAGAGTTCATCATCGAAGACATCGTCGGAAGGTGATTGCTTGAAAATCTGCATGAAAAAGCATTATTTTTAGTATAAATACAGGTATGTATATTAATTGAGTTCGCATGAACGCTTAACCCGAAATATGGGAGGAGAGATTGGTCCCACCGGGCGTGCCAGAATCTGTAGGGTGTTTTTCGTCACCCCATTGAGATGGGAATACGCGCACGCTTGTCAGGCGTACTACAGATTCCCCCTGCCTGGGGTAGGCCGGGGTTTAATGATTGTGGGGATCCGAATCTCCGGCAGCCGCGGACTAAGCTGCCGTTAATTACCCCTCGCCTTTAGGGCGAGGGAACCTCCGATTAACGGGTTAAACTAGTCATGCGAACCCAATGTGCGGTGTACGTGTGTTCTGTTTTGAAAGGGGGGTTTTGGATATATCGGGAGCCACGCAGAGTTTTTACGGGGGTCCCGCTACCCGGATAGCGGGCTGGGGGTCAAGGGGGCTAGCAGCCCCCTTGCGGGGTGCGGGGCAGCGCCCCGTTAGAAATTTTTTTTCTAACAGGGACAGTGTCGTGGAGTGCGTGTGTGCACAAATTTGTATACATATGTATATATATATGCATATATAAGTAAAGGGGAAAAAGACATCCAAAGGATGCGTGGGGCCAGCGCCTAGGCGCTTGAGCGCGAGCGTGCCACGTGTCGGCACGTGGGCGCTTTGCGCTCGAGCGCAGAGTGCTGGAGCGCAACGCGCCACGTGTCGGCACGTAGGCGACTTGCGCTCGAGCGCTTGCGCTTGAGCGCAAGCGCGCCACGTGTCGGCACGAGGGCGACTTGCGCTCGAGCGCTTGCGCTGGAGCGCAAGCGCGCCACGTGTCGGCACGAGGGCGACTTGCGCTCGAGCGCTTACGCTTGAGCGCAAGAGCGCCACGTGTCGGCACGAGGGCGACTTGCGCTCGGGCGCTTGCGCTGGAGCGCAAGCGCGCCACGTGTCGACACCAGGGTGACTTGCGCTCGGGCGCTTGCGCTGGAGCGCAAGAGCGCCACGTGTCGGCACGAGGGCGACTTGCGCTCGAGCGCTTGCGCTGGAGCGCAAGCGCGCCACGTGTCGGCACGTGGGCGCTCTGCGCTTGAGCGCCGGCGAGAAAAAGAGGCTTTTAGCCTAAAAAGATTTCTCTGATGAGAAATCAAAGAGGAGTTGGACTCCTGAGTGTGGTTTTTTTTTATTTTTTTGTGTTTAGTGAATGATGTTCTTCTTCCTCCTGTTGCTTGCTGGATCTTGAAGATCAAAAGATGTGAAATCTCAAAATCTCTTCTTTTTCAGATCTAATGATAGATCCAAGTTCCCCTGTGTGGGTTTTGTGGTGAAAAACTAATTTGTTTTGAAAAAGGAAGAGTAAAACTCTTGATTTAATTCAAGAGAAAGAAGAAGGTTTTGGAACCTTGAAGAAGGAAGAAAGAGCTCAGCTCTAATTTTTGTGGAGAGAATGAAAAGTATTATTTTTTTATTCATCATCTTGCCTTATATAGGCTTACATATTTGCATATAGCCCCTTGGGCTTCATAAAAATGGCATTTTAGCCATCCCATGGCTCATGTGCCATTTCATTTTTTGCACATAAGCCATGGGCTTACAAAATATTGGCTTTATGCCCATTTTGCATACATTTATGTATAAAAAATTACATAAAAATTATTTATTACATGATCTATATTTTAGCATGGAGGAGGCTGGCCGCGGGCTCGACTTGGGCATGGGCCCGCTTGACCTGGGCTTGGGCCCACCTGGCTTGGGGTTGACCTTGACTTTGACTCGGTCAACGGGGGTGTAAATTTTTACCCCAACAGCAGTGGACAGATGCTTTCGTGCACACCCGTTGCACGTAGTTTTGGGTTTTTGTGCGTATTATGGCACCTGTATTTGGATTTGGTTTCTATGCGCACCAGACACATGTGATTATTGGATACGCTTTTTGAGGCTGATTTTGCTTTTGAGCACTTTGTTTTCATGTTGGGCACTATATTGTGTAGTAGCCAAGCATGACTGATCTGAGGACAGTAACTGAGTACTTTGCATGCATTAAAAGTTTGCCAAGAGGTTTTCGAAAAAGAGGAGCTATAATCTCGCTATTTCCTACGTGTACGTGAGCGACACAAACGTTTATAAAGGAAAACCTTTTGGGATATTTTGAAAACGACGGAACGTGTATTTAAGAAAACATATATGGACATATATTATTATTTTAAAATGAGCGTCCGTCAGTTATGCCGTGAGTTACGCATCGACGCGGTGATTTAGAAAAGATTTTGCATGTATTTTATTCAGATTTTGGAGTTTTCAAGATGCGTACTATACACGTATTATAGTAATTGACTAGTGTATATTGGATTTCAGTAGTGGATTTAGAGATCTGTATCTCTATTGTAACTCCGAGGATATGCGTGCAAATCCAATGATTTGCGTGACGCTTGAAGGAGTTCGGTTTTGAGATTTGTACTCGTTTCATGCGCGCTTGACGCACAGTGTTATTTCTGCGTTTTCCATGACTTCGGGGCCTCGTTGTTTTGAGCCGATTATTGAAATGTTTTAGATTTTGGGGATTTAAATTTAAATTCGGGGACTGAATTTAATTAAGGGGGGAAGATTGTAACATTTCAGAAAATGTAAAATATTATTTTTGGGAATTTAATATTAAAATAATATTTTTCCCGAAAACTGCCGATTTGCGAAATTGGGTTTTTTGAAAAAGGGTATAAATATATACCAATAATTATGAAATAAATAGAAATTAAAATGATTTATTCATTTAATAATATAATTAAAGGATTTGGCATTTTTAAAAGTTATTATATGCAGTTTCAATAAAAACCCGATTAGTGCACTGCTAATCGCGATTAAGCCAAATCCGCGATTTTACAGTTTCCATGGTTAGTGCACCATGACATGTTTCATTTCATTTGGGCTTTATATTAGGGTTTATTGGTGTAGAGAAAAGAGAAATGATTAAAAGAAAATTCAATGGAGACATAATGAGTGGTTAGGTGAGCTTTGGAGAGAGAAAGAGAGTGTGAAATTAGTGAGAGAGAGAGGGGGCTGCTGCCCATTATCAAATCCCCCACCATTTTCCTCCTTCTTCCTCGTCTCCTAAACTCCACAACCCTCCACTAAAACCCTAGATCTATCTCCAACCATGCCCCAAAACTCTACACTCCCTTCACAAAACTTTATCCCCATCTCCTCCTCTACACGATGGACCGAGCAAAATGGGATTTTGACGACGTTGGGAAGTTAGTGCTGCCTAGAGTGGATTAGTTGAGGTATAATTTCTTTCCTTTAGATTAGTTTTGTGAGATATCATGTTTAGATATCGTTTTGTGAAGATTAGTGGACATTGGGAAACACTAGTGAATGTTTGAGTGTTTGTTTGAATTGGGTGATGCCTAGTAGCTGTTAACTAAACTTAGGTGTTGTTTAGTGACCTAGACCAGACCTTAGAAACCCCAAAACACGGATTTAGAAACCCTACATCGGATAAATGTGTGATCTGTTAAGGTATTTTGGAATCTGGAGCAACCCGGGGACACCGGGAATGATTTTGGGATTACTGGGAGTCGTGCAGGAACCTAGGAAGCTACAACTGAGACCCGAGCCCCTAATTCAAACCCCAGGCCGCAGATATATTCATTCTGGCCGCAATTTGCGTCCATAGTAGGGTAGAATTGTTCCAGATTTGGTCCATAGCTCTTTTTGCACTAAATTAGACCCCTCCTATATGCAGTTGGCTAATTGTCACCTAGGGAAAATCTGGAAGCATTTTGGTGTGTTTTAGGATATTTTTTCCGTATTTTAAAATGCACTTTCTTGATATTTGGATTTTTATTTGGTTGTTGGGTGTTCGTACATCGACAACAGGGGTTGTTTGATGATTTGCACGTTTAGGCCATAGGTTCTAACCTATGAGCACACTGTGCGTCGTATCGGTTTTCTGCATCGATTTTAATACGTATTGCGATTGGTTATTATTGTAGGTACCCTCGCATGGATTCCGAGGCGAAGAAGCGTGGCGTCATCGATTTCGGCGAGCGAAGACCAGGTGAGTAGATCTATATCTACCGGGGAAGTCGGGTGGATGGCGTATAGCACCCCCGCAAACTTCTGATGGAAAACCGATTTATAGAGTATGGTTAGGAAACCTAGATTAGGAAACTAAGGTTAGAACATATATAGCTATGTAGTCATATTAGAAACTAGAGGATAGTTAAGTGTGATATGCTACTACTACCGTAGAATGACGTTTAGCGATATTACAGCTTAGGGTTCTGTAGGACTTGATAATCGATGTAGATGCGTCATCCGAACCATACCTTTTTCTAAACCAAAGAATCAAATGTATCTTTTAAATGTATATCTTGAGGGTTGTTACGGATTTTCAAATGATATCTTTTCTTTAAAAACATCGTAACCCCTGTTCTCAAAACTATGATTCACTTCTTTAAAAATCTGATTGTATGGTTCGGATGTGTTTGTTAGATTAGATACTTATACTTACTAGAGATAGCATGTTTATGTAAAATTGACATGATATGAGACATAAATGCGATGAAAGAATACAAGACAAATTTGATGATATGATGAGATGATGATATGATATGATGGTATACGGATGCGAGTCGATCGAAATGATTTATACCCTGCCGGTTCCCTGATATGAGATTATTGCAGATGCGACCTGGGACATAGGTATATAGGGTTATATATATATATCGAATGTTGTGAATCATGGATGATAGGCCGTATGTGATATTAGGCCGTACCCTCATTTGTCGTAAAGGATGATAGGATCCCTTTTAGTATAATGCCGCCGCACGATGATATTCCGTGCGTGATGGGTTTGACTTGATGGTTGATCCTTACCCTTGACTAGAGGTTGCCGTACGATGGATTATACCGTACGCGATGTTTTTGGGCTAGATGCCGATTGATAGATTCACCGACTCAGACATATGATAGTTACGTATACCTTATAGCTTTTAGCTGATGATTTACCTTATGTTGCATTCATGATATTATTATTGCATCGCATATACCTGTGCTAGTACACTTGCACCATTATCGATGATGTGTATGTTACACGTACACATATTTGCCGGCTCACACACTTCATCATCGATAATTTCCATGTCACTACACAGTAGGGTTGCTGCATCATGACATATACATTGATACATCCATGCTTGCGGATATACACATAAGTATATCCATATTGGTGTACATATACCTTGATACACCCATACTTGTGCACGTACACATTGTATATTCATATTTGTGCACACATACATGGTACATCTATACTTGCGCATATACATATTGTACCTACATAGATAACCGGTTTTATTATGAAATTGGGAACCGCATGTTATATTTTAAAAACTGGAATCATTTTAAAAGAGCGGTTTTCCCTTAATTTGTCATATCACTATTCCATGTTGCATGATACACGATATGCTTACATTTCTATTATATGTCGCACACATCATGCTCTATTATTGTACGCATTGAGATATGCTGTTTTCATGAGATTTCTGGATTTGAGAACCGTGGACATTTTAAAAGAGATTATATGTTGTTTTTAAAACCCGGTTTCTCTTGATATGATATTTCAGTGCGTCCACCATGTGTTTTCTCGGTTCTGAGAGCGACATGTGAGACCCGATTCGAGAAGGAGGATGAGGTCGATTGCGGGTACATGGTGGACCCGGTATGGTACCTCGGGGCGAGAATGGATCGCTGTGTAGTAGACGGTGAGCCTGGCAGAGGGACTACTACCTACCGGTGATAGTATTTGGGCTCGGCGGATGTCCAGAGGATACCGACCGGAGTCGAGAGATGATATGGGCCGATCCGGAATGACGGAGCCCGTGGGCCGATCCGGACTGACGGAGCCCGATATATGAGGATTTACGTGCCGATGCTGGGCACGGTTTTGATGATGCTTTCGAGTGTCGATGCTAGGCACTCCGGTTCCAAGATTTTGATGTGTCGGGAGGGACACCGTTGATTTATATCCTCATACTTTCATGCACGCCCTTTTATGATATTTACGTGCATACAGGCATTGATTTTGGGTAGACGAGACCCACATGCTTACATATCTTGATTATGGTTGGACGAGATCCATATACATGCATTGATTATTACTGTTGGATGTTATCCTTATGCATATAGATATTGACTACCTTGTTGGCACATATACGACCCGGTCACCCTAGATATCATAATATTACCTTTATGATATAGTTGACCTAGGAGTCGTTGTTTATTCGATTTCTACTTGTAGATATATTTCTATTCACGAGTTGGCAACTCACCCCTGTTGTGCCACAGTTCTTGCAGGTTGACCTCTTGGATCAGTAGCGGCTTCGCTGGCACACAGTTCCATTCGGGTGTTTTGCATTGGTAGGTGGGACATTGTATCGTACCCACTCTTGTATTATATTTCATATTGTATCTAGTTAACTCCACCAATCAATCAAAAGTTGTAATTGTATAAGTGATGAGACTTAGTGAGACTTGTAGTTGCGAGATTTTGAGCGATGGGTTTTATATTCACTTTTGGGGTTATATGTGCTCATTTCTTTATCTTTTTGTGGTGAACTTCACCGTTGGACGTCGTATACTTATTTATACTGTATTGCGTGGTTGTGATCCGCCGTTTGGCGAAGACCTAGCTCCCGCTTGGGGATGCCATTATTCTTATTATGTATTTGTGGTTTTGGATCAAAATATACAAAGGAGGTGCTGCCAATTTTTTTTTAAAAGACGAAACACGGTTTCAAATTAGTAAATTTCACATGCATCATTCATGTCCCTTTTCTATGCATTAAGAAAACTTGATTTCATATACTTTTATTTCAAAACCTCACCTCATTTATTTTCTTAAAAAGGTTTAGATTTCTAGGTTTCAGCTTACTTGAATTCCGTTACGCCTTTGGACGCTGCGTAATTCAAGTGCTGGTTACGAGCTAATATTTCGGGTCGTGGCAGTAGTAGTCCCTAGAACTTATTTCTGACTTCCCTTGAAGAACGGAACGAGCTTTCTTGTTGTCTTCGTTGTCGAAGATGATCCACCTTGAGGCAACTCTCACTCAAGCTCACACTTCACTAATCAAGATATTAGTAAAGATAACAAGCTATATTAATGGGTTAGAGTAGTGCAGCTTGATGAAGTAAGAATTTTGCTCACTAGAAATATATCTTTCTCTTTTCTTTTTCTCACCCTTAGAAAAATAGTAAGGAGATGATGAAGGTGATGAACTTGGATGAGTTGTGAACCATGATAATAAGAGATAAGATAAGATTGAGAGTGATAAAAAATATCTAAGAAGAAAACAAGAATAGAAGATAAGTCATGGCTACTCAATGCTTCTCCAAGCATCAAAAACCATGACTCATTCTTCTTTTCTTTTTCTTTTTCATATTCTTATTCTTTGAATATAAATCATTATCATCTCATATTATCTCTTGTGTGATTCTCATACATCCATGTTCCTTGTATCATCAACCATGATACAATATTAACACACACACATACACACACACACACACATATTCAATAATCCAGTTATATCATATATAACCGGCTAATATATATATATATATATATATATATATATATCAAATTATTAAATCAACACTTGATTCAATAATCTGGTTATATAACATATAACCGGCTAATATTCAATATTAGTTAATATATATATATATATATATATACACTTATTAAATCAACACTTGATTCAATAATCCGGTTATGTCATATATAACCTAGCTAATATCAAATATATTAACATATATATATATATATATATATATATATATATATATATATATATATATATATATATATATATATATATAAGTTAAACCATTGAATCACCACTTGATTCAATAATCTGGTTATATCATATATAACCGGCTGATATCATTTAACGCTGGATTAGAATACGATAACATATCCTCGTACTTAATCAAGCTCCTGCACATATCTTTATATGTTCCATACTTCGTTTCGCTTGAACTAGGAAAGCTCTACGTGAGACTCTAAAGACTCGTCAATACGCCAGCAGTAGGTAATGATCATATCAGATACCCACAAGCCGTCAGCGGTACTAGCTGGACGTAACGGCTACCCAGGTATTGAATGAATAGAAGATCAATGATTGATCAGAACTACGTGCTATGTTTATGTTATGATATGCGTTCCGCCGTGTCCTATTTGTTATACTTACCGCAATCAATATGGTATCGCTTTGCTGCTAGCCGGTTGAGCACGGGTCGTCCGTAGATAGATGGTTGTATGTACGTTTTGTAAGTCAATATCGCACACCCCACGCACTTGTGGGGATGCAGAATTTACAAAAAACGATTTTATACTCTGCAACACCGACATAAACTCTAGGATCTTTATAGAAACCTTAATTAGTTATTCTACTAGGAGGTTCTAACTACTATGATAGTGTTTATACCTCTTTATTACTTATCCTTCGGGTCTTCTTCTCCTCCTCTCCTTGAGCTCCTCAAAGATCCGGATCGTGCTTGATCGTTGGCCTCCTCGTGTCGTGATCCACCCGAGAGTCTATACTTCAAGCTCCAACCTCTAAACCGAGGTAATTAGGGTACCTAGTTCTCTAAGCTAGGTAGCCTAGAAGATGTAGAGTATCTAATAGAGTATTTATCTCAAGAGACCCTAAGGTTCACAACTCATGTGAGGGTTAGGGTCTTGAGGAAGAAAGAGAAGAAAATATGGAGAAAGAAAGCAAAATAGTGTTAGTTATATGTATGCCCTAGAGGCCATTATTGTACATATGATGTATATTATAGTGGATGCATGGACATATATAGGAAGGACTTTCTTGCTCGACATGATAGTACGCTATCTGGTTGCTCTTTATCTTAACATGTATACTTATCGTCTCTCTGTTACATGTTGATAAAGCCCTTAGGATGTGTACTTGACTTCCAGGATTATGATGCAGATCATACTAGTGGGGCCTGGGTAGTCCATGAGTACATCCTTCAATGTTCCTAGTCGTGGGAATATCGAGACGGGGCATCGATATTCCAGAGTAGACTATGTTCCCCCAATCAGAGCAAACCTCTGTTTTAAAATTCAAAACTCAAAATTGAAGCAACGCTTCAGATCCAGCGCTCTGCGCTGCGCGCCACGTGTCAAACACAGGTGCGCTAGCGTAGGCTGCGCTGCGCGCCACGTGTCAAACGTAGGTGCGCCAGCGCAAGGTGCGCCAGCGCTGGAATTAAAAATTCCCCACCGTTAGATCAAGAGATCTAATAATGATAAATCATTAATTAATCAGAATTAAAATTCTGTTATGGAAAGATCTTTCCAATCTTGTTCAAAAACAAGAAGATTGTCTCCTGTAAAACAAGAGCCCTAGGATCAAAAGGTTCAACGGTGGGGAAACGTCCCCAAATCAATCAGAGAAAGATCTCTTTAACTGATTTAACAAATCAATTTGCCCTATATAAAGGCCCCAAGGCCTAAAGTCTGATATAGAGAAACCCACCTACAAACTTTGAGAAGACTCAAAGAAAGAAGAGCAAGCTTTTAGCAAAAAGAAGATCATTTTCTTCGAGGTAAAGAACATCAACAATGAACACAGAGATGAAATCATCTCACGAAAGGAAGAATCATCTTCCTAAAAGATCATAGATCTATAAAGACCAAGGTCTTTCATAAAAGAGATCAAAAGATCTCATCAAATAATAAAGAAGAAAATATTCTTCAAAAAGATCATTGATCTACAAAGGCAACCCCTTTCAAAAATAAGAACTATTGTTCTTGAATCTTGAGGTAAAGCCTCCTTTATAAAGAACATAAACCTGTTCTCTGATCATTAATTTGATCAAATGCGCTTTGCGTTACTGAAAAGTGCCTTGCGCTCATGAACTACGCTTTTGCGCTCCTTAGACCGGCGCTCAGCGCCAAAACGTGCCACGTGTCAACCACAGATACGACTTGCGCTTTGCGCTTTTGAAACAGCGCACTGTGCTCAAGGGCCGGCGCTCAGCGCAAAATGTGCCACGTGTCACTTACTGGTGCGCCAACAAACTAGTGTAATGCACTCATAAATTAAAAGCACAATGCGCTTACAAACTGGCGCTTAGCGCTAAGCGCGACACGTGTCCTCTTTGTGTGCGCTACTTGGCAGAAGCGCAATGCGCTCTTTAATTGGCGCAAAGCGCCTAGCGCGCCACGTGGCGCGCTGTCAGAACACACATTGTTCTGATGAATTCTATGCAATCAATACAAGACAAAAAATGTCAGAATCTAATGCTCAGCATTATTAAAAGGGCCAAGCCCAAGTAAAGCTCAACAGCCCAGAACAATAAAATGTTAAATATTTTAATCTTATTGGACTTAGCCCAATTCTGGCCATAAGTCCTCAACTTATATTTAGCTGAGCCCATCTGCTCATGAATATTCAACAGGTCTTAGTCCCAAACTGGACTACAGATCTTTCAACCAACTCACACCGGTTCAAGGTTACATCTCTTTACTCCTCTGATATCTGTCGTTGTAATCCTTCAACGTCTTCAGAGAGGTGACGGGTCCCGACAACCACACATTTCATGGACTATGATGTCCTTAAACTTCATAGACTACGATGTCTTTAAACCGGACTGTGGGGTCTTTAAACTCATGGACTACGATGTTCTTAAACTTCATAGACTACGATGTCTTTAAACCGGACTGTGGGGTCCTTGAACTCATGGACTATGATGTCCCTAACCTCGAACTGTGGGGTCCTTAAACTCATGGACTACGATGTCCTTAAACTTCATAGACTACGATGTCTTTAAACCGGACTGTGGGATCCTTAAACTCATGGACTACGATGTCCCTAACCTCGGACTGTGGGGTCCTTAAACTCATGGACTACGATGTCCTTAAACTTCATAGACTACGATGTCTTTAAACCGGACTGTGGGGTCCTTAAACTCATGGACTACGATGTCTTTAAACTTCATAGACTACGATGTCTTTAAACTACGGACTGTGGGGTCCTTAAACTCATGGACTACGATGTCCTTAAACTTCATAGACTATGATGTCTTAAAACTACGGACTGTGGGGTCCTTAAACTCATGGACTACGATGTCCTTAAAATTCATAGACTACGATGTCTTTAAACTACGGACTGTAGGGTCCTCAAACTCATGGACTACGATGTCCTTAACCTTTGACCGAGACGTCCTTAAACTAACATTGGATCGTAATGTCCTTAAACTAACCGACCGCAATGTCTCTAAACTAAACAATAGAGTCCAAATGCTCTTTTGTTGGATCTAAACGATCCTGTTAAGTTCATCTTAGTCTAAATAAGACTAGTGTGTCCTTAAAAAACGTTTAAGTTGATCTTAGTCTAAAATTAGACTAACGTATCCTTAAACCCAAACCCCAAACCCAAATCTAAGATGATACGGATTTGGACTAATCCATGCCCTACGGGCGACAACATAAATTAGTCTCCGTGTACAATCCACGGACAACCACAAACAAAACAAACACCCATGACACGAAGTGACCATCTGGAGAAGGAGAAAGTTGTTACCGCGATGCGGTAGCGTAATTAACTGTAGGGGCTTGCGCCTGCAGGGAAGAGCGTCCCCACAATCAAAAACCCCTCAAACAAGGGGGAATCTGACTAAGTTTGCTACATCGGCCGCATCCGTTTAAACCTTCGATACATGGTGCCATAAATCAACTTGGCATCTTCGGAGAGGTGGACGGATAGCACCTATTAGCATCTGCCCCGAAATTCAGGCAAGAAGTCCTCCACGTCTTCGTCCGCGTCTTTCGGCGGGGAACAGATTCTGGCACGCCCGGTGGGACCTTTTCCTCTTTCCACTCCACATTTCGTGTGTCGTGTTCGCGAACGAATCGCGGTTTGATATGGTTGCCCTTGGGTTCGAGGTACTAAGATTTGGTTTCTTGCTTGGTGCAGAAAACGAAACATCGATGGCGTCTACTTGCGTGAAGTGTTCCAACTGCAATTGCAACTCACGCTCCGCCTCATCTGGAGGCATAACTTACGGGCCTCAGGCGACCTCCCTGTTCACGATGCTAGTGGAACAGGTCACTCAGGCCGCCACTGGATTGTTTTTCGGGACCATACTCCCACCAACGAGCTTCAGCTCTCCTATACCAACACAAGAAGCTCCCAAGAAGTCAGTCTTTGATCGGCTTGCAACTACAGCAGCCCCCCTCAACGGATCATCCAGCTCCAGCGCCACAGTCTTCGCCAGATTGGGCCAAAGTTCATGTGGGCCCATGATGAAGCCTGCAGTTTCAGAAAAGGTTATTCCGAAGAGAGTAGCTATCCCTGCTCCCGAAGTCGTCAAGACGGCTTCTCCTGCCAAAGGGTCGGTTTTCACAAGACTGACTGTTCCGGCTCCCACTCCGGCTCCCGTTCCTGCTCAAAAGTTTGTCTTTGACACATTAGACATTGCTGCTTAACGGGCGTCAGTCTTCAAGAGGCTGGTACCAGCAACGCCTCACCAGAAAAAGGGGCATGACAAAGCCATCCCCATCACCGAACCAACACCATCGGCTCGACACGCTCGACGTCGCCACTAGCGCCGAGTAAGGAAGGCTGGGGCAACTCCCCCTCTGGGCTAACTCCACCAGCCCCAACGGTAGAAGTCAATGCTGCTGTTCCAACCGGGAACAGCTTTGAATTGCTGAACAAAGTGCGCATGAACTCTCCTACCGCCGTACTGAAAAGATCTCCTCCACCAGTGGAGAATGTTACAGAAATAAAGCCGGAGCAGCCCCCTCAACGGCTGTCCTCCAAAGTTTACAAAGTCTGGCGACGGGTCCAGGAGTCGGTGATTGATCAAGACTATCCCCGTCGACAGAAGAAGCTGAAGGTTCAGCAGGAAGAGAACCGTCCTAGCAAGTCACAAAGGACGACAACCACTTGGGTGCCCGCCGCAACGGCCCCCTCAATGTCAACCATTCAAAAGAAAAGGAGGCCAGAGAAAGCCCCTGTGAATGTGGCGGGCCACAAAGACGCTGAGCCCAAACGCCCCAGGTCTGGGGGTATAATGGTGCATACTGTTTACATGGCTTCCAGAAAAGAGGAAAGCCGTGCTTCGACGGGTCACCGACCGCTCACTCGATCCGTGACATAAGCCCAGGAGCAGTAACAGAAGCTTCAGGAAATGCTGACGCAAATGGCCGCACTCACCGGGCCAAAAGAAAGCCCGGAGGCATCATCAGAGCAGCGTCACGAACAAGAAACTGATGCCGACTTCCTACGCAGAGTCCTTGAAAAGAAGGACAGAGAAGCTGCAGAACAAGCTGCCAACATAAAACGAATGGCGCTTCTTTTCCAAGACATGGTCGGGATGATGTTACAGCCGGATCCTCCAACTGAAGACCCTCTGATCTTTATTGAAGACGATAGAGGGGAGGCATCGAACCCTCCTCCGGCTCTTTCAGCAGCCAAAGAGGAAATCATTTCCAAGGCCGCTCTGGATGACTATATTGCTCAGCAAATACGAGCTCACCAGGCGAATGAAGCGTCCGGCTAAGTCGTTAAAACCGGGCGACCGAATCCAGGCTGGTATGACCAAATAAAGCACCCACCAGGATACACGATCCCCAAATTCCATGTGTACAAAGGGACAGGCAATCCCCATCAACATGTCGTTCAGTTCAGGGCTCTTTGCGGCAACACCGGGGGTGATGATAAACTTTTGCTTCGCCAGTTCGTTGGCATCTTGTCGGAGATGGCATTTGAGTGGTACTCCAAACTTCCAAACGACTCCGTCAAGACTTTCGCAGAAATGGAGTTGTTATTCACCCAGCGATTCGCAAGTGCTAGTGAACACACCCCAATAACGGCATTGATCAATGCCAGGGTGAAGCCAGGCGAGACGTGGGTTCAATACGCAATCCGATCGCGGAATCTGTGGTCGAAATGCGAACAGCGCATCGAAGAAGCACCGGTGGTAGGTATGTTCGTGGGCACCCTAGACCCTCATGCAACTATTTCACAATTCATGATGTTCTTTAAGCCGACCACATTCAAAGCCTTGATCGACAAACTGACCCAAATGGACCAGATGGGTCATAGACCGTCTCCTCCAAAGCCGGACTCTCGAAATGAGAAGGGAAAGGGGAAAGCGATCATCGTCGCCAATGCTCAACAGCAGCCCGGTGGCCCGAGACCAGTTGATCGCCAAAATAACAGAACTCGATCTCTCAACGATAAAATGAGACACCCTTACTCGTTCCCTCGAGACAAGATGAAGAGGTTATTCGAGCTTGCACTGCGCAACAGGCTCATTACTCTGCCAGAGCCAAGACGCCCAGCGCAACCAGGCGACACTAGCAATCCTAACTATTACCCTTACCACCGAATGTTGGGCCATCCGATCGAGGATTGTTAAATCTTCAAAAGCTGGATAGAAGATCAATACCAGCAGGGCAAATTCGTATTATCTGAGAATTGGAAGGTGAACCTGCCTCGGCCACATACTCCCAAGAATACGGATACACCGGGGGCATCATGCTCTTTCGTAGAAGAAGCTCCATAGGAGGTCGCTCTTTCAGCCAAGACAAAAAGAATGCTAAAGGATCTCCACACATGTCCGGCAATTAGGTGGAAGAATCCACTGGAGCCTGAAATCATCGAGGTGATGCTGAAGCGCGCCCAACTCCAAAGATTGGTGGTGATAGCCAAAGCACTCACATCCAGTCGTCAAAGTCTTCGTGAAGCTTGGTGACAAGCGCATGGACCTGCAAAAGCAGATTGACGCACTGGAAGAGTATAACCAGAAGGCGCGGACTCCAGTCACACTTCAAGAGTTTCTCAGCACGTCCTTGAGGACGGAAATGATGGAGAAGACTCATCGGATGAATCTGAAGATTACGTGGTAAGTTGCCATATGATCTCTCAATCGTCGATAGACGATGAAGAGGCTCCTTGCACAAAGAAACCGGGGCAGGTCCTGAGCCAGAACTTCTGGGGCCATCAGATGAAATAATTGATGCATTCCTCAAGACAGCACTTCTTAAAAGCAAAGCTGATCGGGAGCGTGAGATGGCCATATTTGAAAAGGCCAAACGCCGGCGACTGACGAAAGGGCTGAAACACTCCCGCCGGATCAAAATACATCCGTCGCGAATAAAAATAGGTTCAAGACGAGGAAAAGGTTCGCCAAAGCCATATCGATGGGAATGAAGCTGCCATCCTCCGAAGCGAACGCTCTTGGTGAATCAGAAACACATCCTAGCTACTGTTTATATCATCGAAAGATTGCGCACCCCACCGAAGAGTGCAACGCTTTTAAAAGATGGTGGCAGAGATATGTTGCTCACCGGCAACATTTTAAGCGGATGAAATGCAAAACTCATCGGGAGCAAAGAAGTACGATCGAAGAGCGTAAAAGAACTACCGGCAACTGTCGCATGGTCAATGCCGGGGGATCGCAAGTTCTCACCTTCGGGAGTGACTCTGATGAAGAAATGACTCTTGACCCTCTCTTTAAAGAGTCCACCTTGGGAAAAAAGGAAGAACCGAAGACCTGTGAAAATATTCAGCTGCGCAATCGTACGCTGCCCGAAAAGAATCTTGGGCCCTCGAACAGTGGGTCAAATAGAAAAGATAAGGGAAAAGAAAAAGTCCCTGAGGATATCATCCTTGATGACCAAGCCATCGAAAAGCTGACAGCCAAGGACCCGCCAAAGAAAAGTAAGGTGGACAACAATGTTCTGGCACACTTGAGAAAGCTACCTTCGTAGTTAAGCATTCTCGACGCCCTTCTGTTATCCAAAGAAGCAAGAGATTCTTTGATCAAGGAATTACAAGAGCCCGAGCAATTCCAAGCTTTCCTCGCCAAAGAAAAGATAAAGGACGAGCTAGAAGAAGTACACACAGCCGATATCACCCTCGGCGATGAAGATCTCCTCCTTGGGACATGCGAGCACAACCGTCCCCTATATGTCTCCGGATATTGTCATGACATCAAGATAGGTAAAATCCTGGTAGACAATGGGTCCTCCGTCAATCTCCTTAACGTAAGGGTGTTAAAGGAAATCTGCATGAGCGTTCAACATCCTGCTCGCGATAAAATCACCATCTCCGGATTTGACTCCCAGTCATCACAGATGCTTGGGTCTGTAATATTGACACCACGCTTTGGCCTTCTTGTCATGGACATTAAGTTCCATGTCATTGACGCCAAGACATGCTACAATGTTTTGCTCGGCCGGCCTTGGTTACACGATTACAACATCATCCCTTCTACACAACATCAGTGTATGAAGTATTTCAAAGATGGTATCGAGTATACCGTAATAGGAGAGCTGAACTCATTCTCCGTGAACGAAGTCCGAAAGTACGAAGATGCAAAATACTTCTTACCGGATTTTGAGGACACAGAAAGATGTCACAAATCGAAGAACAAAGCTATCACTACTATTCCGGTCTTTGGGAGTGATACCGAGGAGGAAGAAGAGATAGTTTACTCAGGTCCGCCCCAGTGCAACAAGCCGGGACCGTCCGCTCCTATGTTGATCTTCGGCAGTGACTCGGAAGACGAGGTCAATGCTATATTCTCTGCTCGGCCATCAATACAAACCGTCGCTGATGAAGATCAAAGTTTGCAAGTTGCCATGGTTCCGCCCAAGCATCATAAAGAACTAGATGCCTTAGATACCTATAGTGTGGAAGAACTGCAGACATTCTACGTCCCTCCAACGCGAAAAGGTGAAAAGGCGATCCTATTCTACCGATCCGGGGAAACCAAAGTGGAGAAAGAAATCTGGCATGGCGCGGATTCTACACTTGACAGGCTCCAGCCTATCCATTTGCCCAGATATTACACGAATGGACTAAAGTGACTCTTGAGACGCCAAGGTGTACCTTTTAAGCAAACTGCGTGACAAGCACGGTTCTATAACAGGATCTGGAACGTTCCCGGAACTCAACGAAAGTTGCCCAACGGGAGAATGGAAACGACCGGGCTTGGGTATGTTCAATCCAAGAAACAGGATTTACTCCACGACTGCTACATCGTACATGACTTTGATAAAGAGGGAGATGCTTTATGGGAAGATGCTAACCCTGAACCAGAAAGAGCTCCCGCCGTGAAAATGCCTAGTCCGTCGTTCGAAGAACAAATGGACAAGCTTATAAGGGAAGCAGGTCAAAAGGTTCGAGACGACCATAATCACGAAATGGCCATCTACGAGAAAGCCAGGACGCAACGCCTCCTTCAACAGGCTGCGAAAAATGAAAATGCTCCTCCTTGTCAACCCGTTATACAAAAGGCCCGACGCAGAGGCAGAAACAAACCAAAGAACGGGGAAGGCGTTCGACAGCGACAAAGCGGGTCCAAAAAGCCACGCGGTCAAGGACCGAGCAGTCCGGATTCGTCTCTCATGAGGAAGATGGGTCAAGCATACTCTTTTCCCCAAGACAAGACAAGAAAGATATTCGATCTTGTCGTAAAACATCAGATGATGACACTCCCGGAGTCCAAGCACCCTGAACAAGCAGGCGAAGTCTCTCACCCGGACTATTGCTCCTATCACAGGGCAATAGGACATCCTCTCGAAGACTGCTTCATATTTAAAGACTGGGTAGAAGACCAGTATTAGCAAGGCAGGTTTGCTCTATCCAGCAACTGGAGGGTAACCCCACCGCAGAAACATGAACCCAAATCTACGAGGGTAGAACCGGATCCACGTCGGTCTTGGAAGCGAGTTCGTACCTGTCACGTGATAATGTTGTCAGAAGAAGAGCCCGAGAATATGGATGAACTCCCCTGGTGCTTCAAAAACGATGATGACAAGGTAATCTCAGAATTTCCACCGGCACCAAAAGAGCTGGAGGATGGAATGCATACTACTGCAGATAACCTCAAGAAAATTGATTTGGGGACGGCAAGTGACCCGTGGCCGACGTTCGTCAGTGAGCTATTGTCTGAAGAAAGGGTAGCTACGCTAAAAGACGTGCTCATGAAGCATAAAGATTGCTTTGCATGGAACTACTTCGAGATGCCAGGATTAGATCCAGAGATTGCTGTGCACAAATTGGCAATATCTCCGGACGTCAAACCGATCAAACAAGTGCCGAGAAGAATGCGGCTTGAGCTTAAGATGAGCATCAATGCCGAGGCCAAGAAGCTAATCGACTCCGGCTTCATCCAAGAGGTTCAATATCCTGACTGGATCGCCAACATCATCCCAGTAATGAAGAAGAATGGGACAGTGCGCATATGTGTGGACTTTCGGGATCTCAATAAAGCCTGCCCGAAAGACGACTTCCCAGTACCGGTCACCAAGCTGATGATAGACAACACGTCCACCCACGAAGTCTTCTCCTTTATGGACGGCTCATCAGGATACAATCAGATAAAGATGCATCCCGAAGAACAGAAGCATACCGCTTTCCAGACCCCTTTGGGCATATTCTGCTACAAGGTGATGCCCTTCGGTCTAAAGAACGCCGGCGCCACCTATCAGAGGGCCATGACAAAAATTTTCAACGTCCTCATACATGAAATTGTCGAATGCTATATCGACGATCTCGTAGTTAAAATCAAATCATACGAGGATCATTTAGAGCATCTGAAGATCGTGTTTCAGCGCCTTCGGCAATACAACTTGAAGATGAACCCTCTCAAATGCGCGTTCAGAGTTTCCTCAGGCAAATTCCTAGGATTCATCATCTGAAACAGAGGCATCGAGATAGATCCGTCAAAGATCAAGGCGATTATGGAAATGCCTCCGCCAATGACTCTCATCAATTGCGGTCTCTCCAAGAGAAGCTCGCGTATATCCGGCGATTTATAGCCAATCTCTCGGGCAAGTGCCGTCCCTACAGCCACCTAATGAAGAAGGGAACCCCTTTCGTCTGGGATCGCAAATGCCAAGACGCACTGGACGAAATCAAGAAATACCTACAAAATCCGCCAGTACTGGCCGCTCCCGTTAAGGGAAAACCTCTCGTCCTGTACACAACAGCCCTTGAATGTTCTTTGGGCGCGCTGTGGGCACAAGAGAACGACAAAAGGAAAGAAAGAGCTCTCTACTACTTGAGTCGAGTTCTACTGGGGGAAGAAAGCAACTACTTCTCCATCGAAAAACACTGCCTAGCGATGATCTTCGCAATAACGAAGCTCGGACATTACGCGTTGGCACATGAGGTCCATCTCATATCAAAAGTGGATCCTCTCAAGTACTTGATGTCGAAGGCCATATTAACAGGACGACTCGCTAAATGGGCCCTGCTCTTGATGGAGTTCTCGATAACTTATCGGCCTCTTAAGGCAGTAAAAGGCCAGGCCATCGCTGACTTCCTCGCTGAGCATCCGATACCTGCCGATTCTCCTTTGAACTGCGAACTGCCAGACGAACATGCATTTGACACGATCGACGGGGAGAGAAGAGAGAGTGATAGCCGATGGGAACTTTACTTTGATGGGGCGTCTTCCATGAAGAAGCGTAAACAAAGCACCCCTATAATCAAATCCGGGGTAGACCTCATCGTCGTAACTCTACAAGGAGGGATAATGCGCTTCGCCTTCTCCTTAACAGAGCCGAGGACGAACAATGAAGCCGAGTATGAAGCTTATTATCAGGTCTCGAGATTTCCATCGACATGGTAATTGAAAAACTCATCATATACGGAGATTCCCAACTGATCGTTTGTCAAGTAAACGACAACTATCAAACGTGCAAACCGGAGCTGGTAAAGTACAGTGAGAGAGTACAACAGTTGCTGGTCTAAATTCCTTCCTACACCTTGGAAAGCATACCGCGTGCGGAAAATAGCAAGGCGGATTCACTAGCCAAGCTCACTAAAGAACTGGCTGACGAAAACCTCGATGACGTGAGGATCGTTCTGCAAAGCCGTCGGGTTCTCGCACCGGCAGAAATATCTCCAGAGTCTTCCGAAGAAAAGGAAGCGACTGAGAAAACGACTCTATAAATAAAAAACCAGGAAAAGGCTATGTATTGGAGAGAAGTCTTTATAGACTACTTCAAATCCCGTTGAACACCTGAAGATGCATCCTCAAGGCATCGGCTTATAAAACGAGCTCTGTCTTTCGCGTTCGTCAATGATACTCTGTATAAAAGGTCATTTGATTCTCTGTGGCTAAGATGCTTGGGACCTGACGAGGCAAAGAGAGTCGTCCAAGAAACTCATGACGGACTCTGCGGTTCTCACTAAGCCGGGACGAAGATGAAGCTGAAGATCAAACAGATTGGTTATTATTAGCCCACAATGATTCAAGAGTGCCTCGAGTATGCGAAACAATACCACTCGTGCCAGATCCATGGCGATTTTATCCATCAGTATCCAAATCCACTACATCCAACGGTGGCTAGCTGGCCGTTCGAAATGTGGGGGACTGACATAATCAGCCCCATCGAACTAGCATCGTCCAGAGGACATCGATTCATTTTGGCGACAACTGATTACTTCTCCAAATGGGCAGAAGCAGTATCGCTGAGGGAAGTGAAGACGGAGAATATCCTCCATTTCTTCAAGAAACACGTCGTTTATCGGTTTGGCACTCCCCGACGGATTATCTCCGATAACAGGCTAGCCTATAGAAGCCACAAGATCAGCCGCTTCTCACAACAGCATAATATAGACTGGAGATACTCTTCAGTCTATAATCCCCGAGCTAACGGTCTAGCTGAGACTTTTAACAAGACCTTGACAAAGATCGTGAAAAAGACGGTGTCTCGAAATAAGAAGGACTGGCATGAGAGACTGCATGAAGCTCTCTGGGCTTATCGAACTACGTTCAAAACGGCCACGAACACAACGCCGTACGGATTGGTATTCGGTACAGAGGCGGTACTTCCCCTCGAGATAGAGCTACCCTCTCTACGAGTGGCAGTTCACTATGAGCTGACGAACGAAGAGAATGCTCACCTTCGGCTTGAGGAGCTCGATGCCCTTGATGAAACCCGGCTCATAGCGCAACAAAATATGGAGGCTTATAAAGCAAAGATGACACGCTCATACGAAAGATTGACTAGGACGAGGACATTCCGCCAAGGCGAACTCGTGCTAGTGGTCAAAAGACCTATGATCCCCAATCGTGCCAAACGAGGGAAATTCGAGCCGAACTATGAAGGCCCGTATATCATAGACAAGGTCTACCAGGGTGGAGCCTATCTACTCACGGACATGCATGGCGAAAGGCCCTTCAGGCCAATAAATGGTCGCTTCCTGAAAAAGTACTACGCCTGACGAGTCACGGCCTAGGTCAATGATAGATGACGACGACTATGTCCGCTCGCTGTCTTCCTAAGCCCAAACTCTATAAGTGGTAGCCAACACTGGACCGAAAAGTCCTTAAACTAAAGACGGACCGAAACGTCCTAAAACTAACAATGGACCGAAACATCCTTAAACTAACGATGGACCACTATGTCCTAAAACTAGCCGTTGACCGAGATGTCAATAAACTACGGTGGATTTCAGTATCCCAAAGTTGATAAAAAAACGGTATGTCCATAAGCAAAATGGGCACAGATGTGTTAGTGTATATGCCCTAGAGGCCATTACTGTATCATACTAGTTTGTATATTACTTAATGGAAGCTTAGGATATTCACAGTTGTATAGACAATCTTACTCAAAATGGTAGTATGCTACTTGGTTTGTTTCTACTTTAATATGTGCATGTGTTTCTTTTAGCATATCGCTTATATGTATTAGTGGAGCCCTTAGGATCATTGCTTGATTACCAGCGTTGTGATGGCAGTCACACTTGTGGAGGCTGGGTAATCTACAAGCACATCCTTATACAGGTCCCTAGTCGTAGGATTATCAAGATGGGGCATCGATACTCCGGAGTAGACTAGCGTATACGCTTCTCATCCCAGCAGGGGAGATGGTCTGTCCCACAGCCATTAGTACGTCGTACTTGAGATAGTATGCGGGTGCTCGTTAGGTTACGAGTACACTGGACAGGACTCGCAGGGAACTGTTGGTTGGTACTATACCTATCATCAGATAACAGCTCCCAGGCGACAGGAGTATAGCTTAGTTCATCGACTTGACACTGCTACTTCGCCTCGAGTGTGTTCCTACTGTACTTTGATTACTACCCTACCACGGCTCAAAGGAGTCGTGCAAACAGGTAGTAATTGGGTGCCGTCCCGAAGCACTTGGAGGCAGTAGTGGTTAGACAGGATTCGTCTCTCCCGGTATTGGGGGTTGATATCGCGATGTGTATAGGAGAGCCATAACACAAAGTCCCTGGCCAGGGCAAGCGAGAATTATTGGTAGTGTTTCTAGTAGTTTCTCAGGGTGTTCTGGGCTACACTCCGGCACGACTTGTACCGCTATTAGGGGTCTGACGTTTACCGCCGCCTAGGCCTGACATGCGATACTCATAGACGAACAGACCGGACTGTACGGAGATTGTCACATTTAGGCTCCGTAGGAGTTCGGATGGGTTCACCTCATCGGTCTTCTTATCGGCATCTACCTGGGGTCCATTACGTATAGCTAGTACCTCTTGCGGCCTGTGGTTAAACCCACTGCCAGCGTAGTGTCGAGTCTTTAGAGTCCCACAAAGAGGGTTATTCGCCTTCGGGCAAAACAGAGTAGAGGTCGCATGGTTTTGCGACGGGGTTCGTTCACATCCGCGCACTTGTGCACGTTTGGTGTCCGGGCAGTTATTACTAGCGGGCTTTGGTTTAAGCCAGATCCTAGTATTTGTTTTGGGATTGGTTTTGTCTCATTGTATTCGTGTTCCTCGGAGCACGGATGCGGGTGTGTATGCACGATTGACAGAGGCAGAGGAATCTCATTAGGGTTTTTGACAGTTGACTTTTTCTAAACCCTAATGAGAATGAGAAATATGATTAATAATATTAATTAAGGATAATTGTGCCATGGTTAGGTTGACCATTTGACTTTGGTTGACCATTTGACTTTTGTTGACCATTTGACCATGATCATTTCTTTTGCAAGATGCTTCTTTATTCTTGCAAATTGCATTAAATGTGAAATGATAATGGACATATCAACTAACCATCATAATTTCTTTTAATTATTATTGTTATTCTCATATCTCTCAAATGAGAGAGAGGTTGATTATGATGAGATTGATTCTCTCTTGCTCTTTCTCTCTCATGCAAAGCTCTCCCTCTTCCTCTCTCAAAGCTCCCATCTTTCATGTGTTGAAAACCATGAGCTTGTGAGATAAAACCATCATGACTTCTCTCTACTCATTCTAGGGTTCTTAGTTTAGCAAGCCAAGCACTCTAGTTACCTCTAGGTTGAGGTAGGAGCTTAAGGTAGAGGCCTTCGGGTGGATCTTTCTTCGGCAAAGAGGAGACGAGGAGGAGGAGCCGTCTACACCACTCCAAGGAGAAAGCAAGAAGGAGGACCACAACAAGAAGAGAAGGAGTTCAAGATCTAGGTATAACCATCTAACCTTGTAGCTAGAACTTCTAGTTAGTTTGTTAGTTTTTGTTTTACAAAGATCCTCTAGTTTTAGTCCATGTTACCTTGTGTTAAAAAAATCCGTTTTTTACCTATTCCACCTCCCCGTAAGCACCGGGGTGGGTAACGTGGACTTACAGGATGAAAACCCGAAAGGGCTCCGTGAGTAAAAACAGCAGGGCTACCGGCGAGTTTTGTGAAAAACCCGAAAGGGCGCAATCTCATTAAAAGACACTTGCAAGGTCCTCTCGACCTTGTGGGGAGAAACTACCTGCGGGAGATCCTTACGACTCACAAGGGAGCAACACACTTAGGGATCCCCACGATTCCTAAGGCAAAATTACACTTGCGAGATCCTCACGACTCGTAAGGAGAACCCTCTTATGTTAGTGTATATGCCCTAGAGGCCATTACTGTATCATACTAGTTTGTATATTACTTGATGGAAGCTTGGGATATTCACCTTGTATAGACAATCTTGCCCAAAATAGTAGTATGCTACTTGGTTTGTTTCTACTTTAATGTGTGCATGTGTTTCTTATAGCATATCGCCTTTACACATTAGTGGAGCCCTTAGGATATTTGCTTGATTACCAGCGTTGTGATGGCAGTCACTGTTGGAGATAGTGCCCTCATAGTCAATTATTGGATCGCAGGTACGTGATTGCAATGATTGCGGAGGACCTATCCCGGTAGGACAGTCTTACTCGAGATGATAGTATGCTATCTGGTTTGCCTTTATCAGTCGTGTACATGTTCAGGTGACTGATTGCATGTTACACTTTGATAGAGCCCTTAGGATCTTGCTTTACTACCAACAGTATGATGGCGATCATATACGTGAGAGTTGGGTAGTTTATATGCATATCCTTAATTGTAGTCCCTAGTCGTGGGAGTTTCGAGACAGGGCATCGATACTCCGGAGTAGACTAGTGTATACAGTCGAGACCCCGACGAGGGGCGGTGGCCGGTCTCACAAGCTACTGGTGTCAGTTGGATCACCTAAGATGTATACAGGTGCTCATTGGGTTATGAGTACACCGGACAGGACTCGCCGGGAATCTGCTAGTTAGTATTATATCTACCGTCAGATAGCAGTTCCCTGGTGACATGTGTACAGGTTAGTTCATCGACCTGAGGTCGTCATTTTTCTCGTGTGAGTTCCTACTGTGCTTTGATTTCTACCCTACCACGGCTCAAAGGAGTCGTGCAAACAGGTAGCTTTTGGGTACAGTCCCGAGCCATATGGAGGCACGTGAGCGGATCGGCAGGGGATTCGTCTCTCCTGGTATTGGGGGCGAGATCGTGCTGTGTCTAGGAGAGCCATTACACAAAGCCCACGGCCGTGGCAGGAGATTTACTGGTAGGTACTCCAGTAGTATCTCAGGGTGTTATTGGGCTTCACTCCGACACGACTTATACTGCTCTTGGGGGTCTGACGTTACTAGCCCCCTAGGCAGATATGCGATACTCATTGACGAACGGACCGGACTGTATATACATTGTCACTGTTAGGCTCAGTAGGGTTTTCCGGATGAGTGCGCTCATCGGTCTCCCTTGAGGTCAGTCCGTGGGCAGCCGTTACGCATTGCTAGTGCCGCTGACGGTTTGTGGTTAAACCCACTGCCAGGGTACTGACGAGTCATTAGAGTCCCCCACAGACAGTTTCCCAAGTTCGGACGAAACGTTGTAGAGGCCGTATGGTTTTATGGCAGGGTTCGGAAAATGCACGTGCGTTTACGCACGTGTCAGTTTTCGGGCAGATGATACTGGTCGGCTTTGGTTTAAGCCGGATCCGAGTATTATATTGAGTAGGTATAATATCTTTGTCTTAGTTGCATTTGTATTCGGTCGTAATACAAATGCGGGTATATTTATACAGTTTCGGGGTTGTCCTGAAATTCGTTTCAGGATCACTTTTGGAAGTTGCCAGTTTCCAGTTTTCTATCAGCCGTCTTTTAACATTCGGTTAAAGACGGATTTGTCTTTTCTTGAGATGAGTGTGGATTCTTCTAGAAGGTTCTAGATGAGGTGACTAGGATTAATTGGTGTTAAGTTTTCATTGGTTGCATTTAATGGTTCATTAATGCTTGATGAGGTGTTTAAGTGATTCATGCTTTAGCATTAAAGCTTTTTGTTTAGCTAAGGATATTTCTTCTTGATCTTTTGAGTGAGAAGCTTTCTTGTGGTCACCCCCCCTCTCCTACGGTCACCTCCCTCTTGCTATATATGGCCGGCCCCCTTCCTCTCTCTCAGACTTGATGTTTCATTTCGGTTAGAAAAGATTATGATAGTATTCGGGGTGTATGGAATTTTACAGTTCATTTCATTCCATCACCCGATTTCCACGGCAACTTCATTAACCGATCGTCCACGGACTTGGACGAAGTGAGACAAAGTCATCTACTCATTCTCTACATCATTCTTGGTCGTCTCTTTTAGCAAACTTGACGATCGAGTTGCCTCGAGTTAGAGGCGGGAGCCCGTTTAAAGAATCAGTGATGTGGTGCCACCTCGACGAGGATATCGGAGATCGACGAGATCGGAGCAGCCGCAACGGAGCGTGGGATGATGGTTGAAGAACGAAGGACTCGGATCGTTCGGTATAACATTCCTACACTCTTTACAGTTTGTTAGTTTACCAATAATGGCAGATCCGGGTTAAAGTATATGATAGCGCCAAGTTTAAAAGTTTTTGTTCCGCATTTGGCGTCTGTAGACTGCCGGGGCGCTAGCGTAGACTTACAGTGGTATCAGAGCCTCACCATTTTGCTATACTAACTTGTGCTAACGCGTTTAAAACATCGATCCGACCGGAAATCGAAAATTGCAAAATCCATGCTCGACAGTTTCTGTTAATTTTAAATGGTCTCAAAATTAAATTCTACATGTCTCAGAAATGTGTGCAGGCTTTTCTAAGAACGACGTAGAAATTTGGGCACGTGATTCGATGAGGCAGCCGCGGAAACGCGGTCAAACCTATGGTTTGACCGCGCATCCGCGGCCAAACAGTGAGCTCGTGGCCCCAACTTTTTACAGTGGGTTCTTGGTTTGATTTTGGGGTTTTTGGTAAATATCGTTTTGGCCCAGGTTTTGTTACTGTTCACCAGTAAGCAGTGGGGCCCACTTTTTGATATTTGGTCTTTGGTCGATCGAAATTTAAACACGTTAGTTTACAGTGCTTACATTATATCTCCGACCGGGAATGTCATTTGATCGGTAAACCGCGTCTGATTGCTATAGTTCTTTTAGACGGGTTTGCGAACGTGACATTCGCGTTGATGTTCTGTGTTGTGCTGTGATGTTGCGGATTTGTCGTGGTGGATAGCAGTGTGCAATGGTAGTACAGTTTGAGTTTATTTGTACATTTGATATTGCTGGGCGAGCATCTAACTTGTGGACAGCCGTCACTGCCTGTTATATAATATTCTTTTTGGGGCACGACCAGGTTGCGGTCGATGTACCTATTGTACTATTTTTCATTACTGTACTAGGTTTTGCCCCGAGACGGAGTGCACGGATAGCCGGGTTCTGGGGGGCAACGGGTCCGCATCTCATGGCTTTGAGAGGCAGAGGGGTCCCACTCTAGAATTGGCAGACTATTCGCCGCACTCGTAGGGGGTACAGGTTGACCCAAGGAGGGGTGCTCAAGCTACCGGATTCAGTGAAGTGCCGGGTGTTCCATTCACTATGCTGTGGGGACTACCTCGCTTCAGGTTTTGGCGGGTAACTTGCCGCACCCGTAGGGGTCTAGGTTTCATTGCACAGGCTATCCACACGACAGGGGAACGTCGAGTTTCAGCAGCGGCTCTGTGAAACTCGGGGATCCCAGATATCTGTATTGTTCTGTGATGCTTATTACTTTTCTGTAATGTTGCATACTATCACGCCTGGAGCGATTATTGTATATTGGTTTATATACTATTAGATGTTGTATATGTTTTACACCCGCGCTAGTCCAGTCCCCGCTCTGTCGTTAGTTAAGTAACCTAACGAGTGATGACGGGACCCAGTGACGAATGCAGATGGCATATACGTACATTTTATTTTCGTTCTTTTCTGGTGTGATCGAATGATGGGACTGCGTTGATTCTGATCAACGCAAAGTTATAACAAACCTGTTTGATGTTGTTGGAACAAATTTAAAAAGTGTTGTTACAAAGACGTTTCCTTTTGTTATGCATAGCGGTATTCAGTGGAATATCCTGCACCTCATTCGACGGGGCAAGGGCTGATATCCCTTCACCGGGACTGACCCCTTGGGCAGAAGTTTGCGTCAGAGTAATAACTTCACTATAGTCGATTACATGTTGCTTTGCATAGCGGTATTCAGTGGAATATCCTGCACCTCATTCCACGAGGAAAGAGCCGAGATCCCCTTACCGGGAGTGACCTCTTTAGCAAAAGGTTTTCGCCACTATATTTTAAAAAGCTATCAGGTTCCTTCAGCGATATCAAGTTCACTACGTTAAAGGTTTTTTCGCCAAAAACCAGTCGTAGCCCTCCGTCGTTTCTTATGGATGGTCAGTAGTATTCAAGCTATGTTTGTTGGCTTTCGTCAAGGCATAGTGTTTGGTTGCTGCTGGGTATTCATTTGTTGCATAGATAGATGAGTTGGTTTGGGACAGTCGTATTACCTTGTTGGCTTTCGTCAAGGGTATGTATGGGTGGATTCAAATTAACAAGATAATGACGGGCAGAACTTGACATGTGACTTATGATTTGTTGACTTTCGCCAAGGTCATAAGAGCATGGGGCAAGAAAATGATATCGGGAGTTTCTAAAGAAACTGAAACTTGCCAAGTATGCGCATACCTTCTGGAGTATGAATAACGTGGATGCATTCCATCACGTTAACATGCGATGAGAGTTGGATCCCGATTCCCACTGATGAGTTGGTTTACTCTTCGGGTGATCCCGATTGATTCTTCTTTAGGTTTGGAGGAGAATTTGACAGGACAGTGGGAGGTTTCCGGATTAGATAAAGTGATGACCATTCTGATCTAGGTTAGAGTGCACGCAGAGTGTTTCTTTTCTCTCTCTCTCTTTGGCAGCGACCTTTGACCGACCCTAGACTATGACTCAGTGACCAGGTTGACCGAACCTTCTTAAAATATTGGCTTTTAGATTGTCTATGTTGCATAAGTCATTGCCACTCCTTCTTTTACCCTTTGCATTTCTCAGAACACCCGTATTACTACGGATATCCACTTCCATTGGATAGATCCATCGTATGGTTATATACGAACTCGAAGGGACTTCTTCGGGGATGGATCCAGGTTCAGGAGAAATAGAATTGGTTTATTCAGTTGTCTTTTATTATCACCTTCTCTCAGGTTGCGAGAGCTCCTTGGTTTAGGAGAGTACACCTATTACGCCTATTGGATAGTCTTATTCTAAACCATAGGCTGGTGCCGAAAGGTAGGGAATGAAGAAAACCAATTAGCCTAAGTAAGGTGTGCAGAAGGTAATATGTAAAGACAAAATAAAGGGATTAGAAAGAGGGCAAAGTAAATTGCGACTGATATCATTCACGACTAAAATCGCGTACTTCATCGCCACTCCTATTTCACCTTTAAAAGAATAAGGTATTATTCAGTTGTCTTTTATCGTCACCTTCTCTCGAGATGTGAGTACTCCTTGGTTTAGGAGGGTACACCTATTATGCTTACTGGATAGTCTTCTTCCAAACCATAGGCTGGTGCCGAACGGTAGGGAAGGAAGAAAACCATTTAGCCTAACGATGGTGTACAGAAGGTAACGACTAAAGACAAATAAAGGGATTTGGAGAGACGGCAATAAAATATACGGTTGAAGTCATGAATTGGATTATGGAAGAGGCATTGCTATGAATACCAGGATACCCCTACGAAACATTTTCATGTTTCAGTGCATTGTTAAAGGAAAAACTGTTTTCCTGATTAGACACTTACTCCAAGGGTATGTATTTACCAGGTTTCATTCTCATATCTGTATGGTTTTACAGATGATGAGTGGGAGTAAGATATTGGGAATTAGGTGATCATCCTCATTATATCGGAATTCGTTGTAATTGGTGATATTTGAGGAAATCGCCAGGGTACAGTTTTCCACCTACAACGCACAGGTTTTGAGTTGTTCAACTCAGCGGACTTATACAGAGTATTGTATGTTGTCCAAGTGTCCATCAGGACAAAGGGGTAGGTCCTCGTACTATGTTCTGTTTACTTATAACTTCTCTAGTATTTAGACGAGTGTTTCGTAGAAATACAAGGTCTAAGTTTTGAGAAGTTGTGGGTATAAGAATAAAGTAGAGAACCAGGTGTCACAAGTATCGGGATTCTTCAAAGAGATCGAAGATGTAGATTCTTGTGATTGGTATTCAGATGATAGTGATGGTTTTTGAGAAACGTGTTTCTCTTTCAGGTTACTCATAATTGGATGGATTCCTAAGTTGAGTAATGCTGATTAGCCTCTTTTCATTAAGTTGATATGCACTGGAGACAGCTGCATGGATTGAATGTGGTTCCAATTAAATAAGCGCCAAAGTTTCTGTATTGGATATAGAATGGATCGTACCTTAAAAGAAATTAAGGTACGGGGAGTTGTCCAGCTTATGCTTAAAACCAGACACTGGATAACTCAAGGCACGTTTCTGTAATGGCTGTTTGTGGGTTGACCCTGGCTATGACGAGGGTTGATATTCTACCATTTGGAAGATCAATAGTGATATTGTTCTTGACTCGCCACAGTTTTAGTAAAAATGGATCTTTTTCAGAAAACAGTAGTAGGAGTATGGTAGAACTGGAAGTGATTCCAGAACCGCGAACGATTACGGAAAATTTAATAGGACCTATACATTCAATCAAGTTTGACATTCCAATAGCCACTCCGCAGATATGGTAGGTAGCCTCAGACACCCGAGAGGTACTTCGGTAGGCTCAAGGACGGTGACAGGGAGGTTCTTATCTACCCAGACTTGACACTACTGTTGTTCCAGGATATGAGACCCGGTAGGAGGGTTGTCGTAGTCAGTGGGAGCAACGGAAGCATAGTGGGCAAGATGCTTATGTCTATTTATAGACTAGAGCAGTTATAGCGGAGATAGATCATCTAATTTTGATGTGACAGTCATGGGTTTGACTTCAATCAGAATAGGGGATGGATCAGTTAAGAAGGTAGTAGGGTGTGATGTCATGGTATCTGGATGACATACACAGAGTAGGAAGTAAAATTCCTATACTACGATCGGTTGTACTGTGGTCGTCACACAGTTGTTTCTCCAGACAGGATATGGATATAATATTTGACATTCTGGTTTCTGGATCTATGGTTTTAGATCTAGATTTGGGTGGTTTCCCAATGTAGGTACTTTGACAGATATTCTAATGGTTTTTGGAATAGTTGACTCCTAGCATGGTGGTGTACCTGCAGGTGATGGAGTCACCCTCTCTAAAGGTGTCTTACAGACTAAAGGGGAGAGGGATGGGCATGATTGGCAGATCACTTGCTTAGGCAATTGAGTCAATCATGTGATGTCAAGTACCACACCAAATGTTGGTTTTGCACTAGATGCAATAAGTTTGTATTAATCCAATCCTGGAGAAACATAAGGAAGCAGTTTTAGAACATAAGTACATGTTCTACGGATTTGATGACGGCAGCCTCTTTCGGGAGACAGTTATCATTCCAGGCTTCAAAGGTGACATGGATGACAGAGTGATTGTCAGAGTTTTAGTTTTCCCTCTGACGAGGGACAGTATTATAGACAGCTGGTTCAAGAGGATACTGTGGGTGGCATGGTGCCGGATACTGAGTAGGTTCAGTGATCCATACAGTCTAAGAAGTTTGGATATGGAGTTCATTTATGAACTAAGGTCCCATCAGATATCCAGACATATTCTAAGACAGGTATTACTCAATTCGGGAGATGGCTTTCTCCGCAAACTTGAGATTAAGAGAGATTCAGAAAGAAACTTCTAGGCGGATCCACTCACCGAGGCTATTTCTCGAACACAATAGTTTTACAAACGGGCTTTGTGATACTGATTAGTAGAGGAGTTGGGTGTTGGTTTCACACGGGCTGTGAGTACGCAACATCGCAATAATTAGCCTTGAGTGCAAGTGGGAGATTGTTGGAGATAGTGCCCTCATAGTCAATTATTGGATCGCAGGTACGTGATTGCAATGATTGCGGAGGACCTATCCCGGTAGGACAGTCTTACTCGAGATGATAGTATGCTATCTGGTTTTCCTTTATCAGTCGTGTACATGTTCAGGTGACTGATTGCATGTTACACTTTGATAGAGCCCTTAGGATCTTGCTTTACTACCAACAGTATGATGGCGATCATATACGTGAGAGTTGGGTAGTTTATATGCATATCCTTAATTGTAGTCCCTAGTCGTGGGAGTTTCGAGACAGGGCATCGATACTCCGGAGTAGACTAGTGTATACAGTCGAGACCCCGACGAGGGGCGGTGGCCGGTCTCACAAGCCACTGGTGTCAGTTGGATCACCTAAGATGTATACAAGTGCTCATTGGGTTATGAGTACACCGGACAGGACTCGCCGGGAATCTGCTAGTTAGTATTATATCTACCGTCAGATAGCAGTTCCCTGGTGACATGTGCACAGGTTAGTTCATCGACCTGAGGTCGTCATTTGTCTCGTGTGAGTTCCCACTGTGCTTTGATTTCTACCCTACCACGGCTCAAAGGAGTCGTGCAAACAGGTAGCTTTTGGGTACAGTCCCGAGCCATATGGAGGCACGTGAGCGGATCGGCAGGGGATTCGTCTCTCCCGGTATTGGGGGCGAGATCGTGCTGTGTCTAGGAGAGCCATTACACAAAGCCCACGGTCGTGGCAGGAGATTTACTGGTAGGTACTCCAGTAGTATCTCAGGGTGTTATTGGGCTTCACTCCGACACGACTTATACTGCTCTTGGGGGTCTGACGTTACTAGCCCCCTAGGCAGATATGCGATACTCATTGACGAACGGACCGGACTGTATATACATTGTCACTGTTAGGCTCAGTAGGGTTTTCCGGATGAGTGCGCTCATCGGTCTCCCTTGAGGTCAGTCCGTGGGCAGCCGTTACGCATTGCTAGTGCCGCTGACGGTTTGTGGTTAAACCCACTGCCAGGGTACTGACGAGTCATTAGAGTCCCCCACAGACAGTTTCCCAAGTTCGGGCGAAACGTTGTAGAGGCCGTATGGTTTTATGGCAGGGTTCGGAAAATGCACGTGCGTTTACGCACGTGTCAGTTTTCGGGCAGATGATACTGGTCGGCTTTGGTTTAAGCCGGATCCGAGTATTATATTGAGTAGGTATAATATCTTTGTCTCAGTTGCATTTGTATTCGGTCGTAATACAAATGCGGGTATATTTATACAGTTTCGGGGTTGTCCTGAAATTCGTTTCAGGATCACTTTTGGAAGTTGCCAGTTTCCAGTTTTCTATCAGCCGTCTTTTAACATTTGGTTAAAGACGGATTTGTCTTTTCTTGAGATGAGTGTGGATTCTTCTAGAAGGTTCTAGATGAGGTGACTAGGATTAATTGGTGTTAAGTTTTCATTGGTTGCATTTAATGGTTCATTAATGCTTGATGAGGTGTTTAAGTGATTCATGCTTTAGCATTAAAGCTTTTTGTTTAGCTAAGGATATTTCTTCTTGATCTTTTGAGTGAGAAGCTTTCTTGTGGTCACCCCCCCTCTCCTACGGTCACCTCCCTCTTGCTATATATGGCCGGCCCCCTTCCTCTCTCTCAGACTTGATGTTTCATTTCGGTTAGAAAAGATTATGATAGTATTCGGGGTGTATGGAATTTTACAGTTCATTTCATTCCATCACCCGATTTCCACGGCAACTTCATTAACCGATCGTCCACGGACTTGGACGAAGTGAGACAAAGTCATCTACTCATTCTCTACATCATTCTTGGTCGTCTCTTTTAGCAAACTTGACGATCGAGTTGCCTCGAGTTAGAGGCGGGAGCCCGTTTAAAGAATCGGTGATGTGGTGCCACCTCGACGAGGATATCGGAGATCGACGAGATCGGAGCAGCCGCAACGGAGCGTGGGATGATGGTTGAAGAACGAAGGACTCGGATCGTTCGGTATAACATTCCTACACTCTTTACAGTTTGTTAGTTTAGCAATAATGGCAGATCCGGGTTAAAGTATACGATAGCGCCAAGTTTAAAAGTTTTTGTTCCGCATTTGGCGTCTGTAGACTGCCGGGGCGCTAGCGTAGACTTACAGTCACACTCGTGGGGGCTAGGTAATCCACAAGCACATCCTTATGCAGGTCCCTAGTCGTAGGACTATCGAGACAGGGCATCGATACTCCGGAGTAGACTAGCGTATGCGCTTCTCATCCCAGCTTGGGAGACGGTCTATCCCATAGCCGTCAGTACGTCGTACTTGAGATAGTATGCGGGTGCTCGTTAGGTTACGAGTACACTGGACAGGACTCGTCGGGAATTGTTGGTTGGTATTATACCTATCGTCAGTTATCAGTTCCCAGGTGACATGAGTACAGCTTAGTCCGTTGACTTGACACTGTCACTTCGCCTCGAGTGTGTTCCCACTGTTCTTAGATTGCTACCCTACCACGGCTCAGAGGAGTCGTGCAAACAGGTAGCAGTTGGGTGCAGTCCCGAAGCACTTGGAGGCAGCGACGGTTAGACAAGATTCGTCTCTCCCGGTATTGGGGGTTGATATCGTGCTGTGTCTAGGAGTGCCATTACACAAAGTCCCTGGCCAGGGCAGCGAGATATACTGGTAGGTTTCCAGTGTTATCTCAGGGTTTTCTGGGTTACACTCCGACACGACTTGTACCGCTATTAAGGGACTGACGTTTACCGCCCCCTAGGCCCGCCATGCGATACTCTTAGACGAACAGACCGGACTGTACGGAGACTGTCACATTCAGGCTCGGTAGGAGTTCAGATGGGTTTACCTCGTCAGTCTTCTTATCAGCATCTACCTGGGGACCGTTACGTACAGCTAGTGCCACTTGCGGTCTGTGGTTAAACCCACTGCCAGCATAGTGTCGAGTCTTTAGAGTCCCACACAGAGGGTTATTCGCCTTTAGGAAAAACAAGTAGAGGTCGCATAGTTTTGCGACGGGGTTCGTTCACATCCACGCACTTGTGCACGTTTGGTGTCCGGACAGCTTATACTAGCGGGCTTTAGTTTAAACCAGATCCTGGTATATCTTTTGGGATTGGTTTCATCTCCTTGTATTCGTGTTCCTCGGAACACGGATACGGGTGTGTATGCACAGTTGACTGAGGCAGAGGCAGAGGAATTTCATTAGGGTTAATGACCGCTGTCTTTTTCTTAACACTAATGTTTATATGTGAAATATGATTATTAATATTAATTAATTATAATTGTGTTATGGTTAGGGTTGTTGACAATTTGACTATGGTTGACATGTTGATCTATGTTGACATATTGACCATCATCATTTCATATGAAAGATGCTCTTTGATTCTTGCAAAAGTAATTAATGTGAAATGATAATGGTCATTTCTAGTTAACCATCACAATTATCTTTAGTTAATTATTTAATTATCATAATTCATATATATGTGAGAAGGTTGGCATTATCTTCTCATTCTATCATTCTCATTCTCTCTCATCCTCTTCCTCTCTCTCAAAGCTCCCCCTCTCATGAGTTGAGAAACATTTAGCTTTTAAGATAAAACACCAAAATCATTCTCTACTCTTTCTAAGGTTCTAGGTTTAGCACACCAAGCACCTTAGTTACTTCTTGTTTGAGGTAGGAGCCAAAGGTAGAGGCCCTCGGGTGGATCTTTCTTCGGCAAGAGAAGGCGACGAGGACGACCCGTTCATCCCACTCTAAGGAGCAAGAAGAGAAGGACTTCAAGACTTAGGTATAACCCTTTAACCGAGTAGCTAACTCTCTTAGCTTGGTTGTTAGTTTATGTTTAGCAAAGATCTTCCTTTTGTTAGTCCATGTTGCCTAGAGTTGTAAAAATTGAATTTTTCATAACGTTTCCGCCTCCCCGTAAGCACCGGGGTGGGCAACGTGGACTTACAGTGGTATCAGAGACTAGCTAAACACAAACTAACAAGTTAGCAAAGTATCTAGAATTTCGATCGGACAAAAAACCGCAAAACACCCCGTAAAATTCAAGTTTCTGCCGATTTTTATTTCTGCTTAAAAAATAATAAATCATGTACTAAAAATCGGCTCAGGCTTTTTATAGAACAGGCAAGAAAAACGATCCAGTGAGTCGACCAACTCACCGCGGATCCGCGGCACGAGCTTGCTCCTGCCGCGGATCCGCGGCCGAGTTGAGTCGGCCGTGGATCGTTTCTCCTGCAGTTTTCTTCTGCTGATGTTTTGTGATTTTTGAGATGGTTTGTTTCTGCCCAGAATTTCCAGAGAACAAGTTTTTTTTTAGGGTGGTTACAAATCCGTATTTTGATCGATTTTCTGTAGACTTTGGCTAATGGGTTGGATCTGTGTTGTGATATATGTATTGAACGTCTGCTAATCGCTATACGTCGATTAGTAGGGGTTATACATATCTGTGATCTGTAATGTTGATGGTTTGTGTATATGAATTTGTTGGATTGTCGCGGATGAATAGCCGGGGGGTTGTGAGATGAGAGTTTTCTTATTCTTTCAATTCATGTAATATGTAAATTGATGTAATATTATTTATATGGTCGCACAACCGGGATGGGGTTGAAGCCGTCATTGTATAATTTCTTTTACTGTTTTTGCTCCTAGGATAGACCCAAGGTGGGGTGCACAAACTACCGGGTATCTCGAAGTGCCGAGTGTCCTATTCACGGTTTTGAGGGAGGTTGCTTCGCTTCGGGTACTTGGCGGGTAGTTTGCCGCACCCGTAGGGGTCTAGGGTGGGGTTTGGCTATTCACCGCGACCGTGTAATCCGCTTTTCGTTGCTGGCTCGAACGGATCGCGGATTCCTAGTATATCCAAAGTGTTCATCTGTGATCTGGAATGGCTTTCATTGCATGTGACGAATGTATATATCTATATATGATATCTATTTAGGCGTTGCTTATGTTTTGCATCCACGCTAGTCCAGCCCCCGCTCTGTCGTTAGTTAAGTAACCAAATGGGTGATGACGGGACCCCGTGGCGAATGCGGATGGCATAAGCGTACGTCATATTTTTATTGTTTTCTGCAATGGTAGGATTAATTGATGGGACGCATTAAAATTAATGCAAGAAAATAAACCAAGTAAAAGTCGTTGGAACACTTTCAAAACCACTCGGTTCTTTTCAAAACCAACTTTTAAACGCGGAGCTTGAACCACTCCTTTTGAAAGCTATCTCGTTCCTTCGATTATATCAAGTTCACTACGTTCATGGTTTCGCCAAAACCATTCGTAGCCCTCCGTCGTTTCATATGGATAGTCAATAAGTATTCAAGCTATGTTTGTTGGCCAAAGTCAAGGCATAGTGATTGGTAGCTATTGGGTATTCATGTGCAGCATAGATAGATGTGTTGGTTTGGGACAGTCGTACTGCTTTGTTGGCCAAAGTCAAGGGTAGGTACGGGTGGGTTCAAATTAACCTGGAGAATGACGGGTAGAACTTGACATGTGACTGATTGTACGAAAAATTATGTTTTTGTAATTAACTGCAATCAGAACGGTGTCGCGCGTAGCTAAACCGAGGTGAGTACGGGTCGTCCTCGGGGAAACGTGGAACCTTTTATCTTTACTTTAGATGTGTTGAAAAAGGGGAGGAGGAAGGATGAAGAATATTGTAGAATGGTTGTAGGATCTAGATCTACGTTAAATAAGAATGCAAAATATAGATCTAGATTAACTACGGATGTAAGTTTATATAAGAAGAGGGCTTGTAGGGTTCATTAGGATTTAGTAGTTATCAATGATTAATTAAAAATTACTCTTTCTATCCTTTAATAGATTTAACACTAGAACGACAGTGATGCGTGTAGATTAGGATTTCTGGAAGGAAAAGGAATCCCACTCTTAACCCCTATCTCGACACGGAACTTCGTTCATATCTAGCCTTTAACAAAACAATCATTAATCTAATCTCTAATCGCGGTCGAGGCTAACAAAGAATTGGTAGCGTGCCCGATTAGGATGTTAATAATTCTTTTGATAAAGTTTATAAACTTTATAGGACGTAAAAAGAGTTTAGGTATTTCATCATCCATTAGCCTACCCTAATCCTACGAACCCTAACAAGCGGAGAATTACTCGCGCATGTTGGGAGAAAAAGAGATGGAGAGAAAATGCATAATTAAACTACAAAGAAATAGAATAGGAAAAAGAGCTACCTTTATTAATCAACAATATTCATTACACTTTGATCCCTTAGAAAATGATTACAAATCCTAGTTTGCTTCTCGATCTCTTCCAAGGAGGTAGATGAACAGTTGATGATCAGTCTGGATGCGTGAGCCGTCTTGGACTTCGTGATCGCGTAGACTTGATAATTTTTCCAAGAGGCTTTCGGTCTTTATTTATAGTCCAAAAGCCAGAAATTTAGCTTCTAAAATTGGAAGCAAACTGTAAAGATTCTCCCACAAAAGTTGCAAATCCTAACTCCCCTTTACTGTGCGGATCCGCGGCCAAAAGGGGGGTTTGGCCGCGGATCCACGGCCAAGGGTAGGGATCACTTGTTGAATTTTCTGGGCTTTCATCTTTGTGACATGTGGCAATCTCAGGAATCTTTGGACTTTAGAAATCTTCTCGTAGTTGCTGCCAGACTTGATTTCCAAGTTTTGATTTCTTAATTAAACAGGTTTGCTTTAACAACTTGATTTCCTTGATTTTAGTCCTGAAAATTCTACACAACAACTCAAATAATATTTAGTAGACTTTGTTCTACTAGGATTTGGTCAATGATATTATTTGCATACATTTTCCTACCAAATGCTAATTATAATATATCAACACATGGAAAATAGTATTTTTACACATAAACCCTCATATGTATGATATATTATAATAAAGACCTTTTTTAATATGAAAATGGTAGGAAAAATGTAATAACAAATGTGCAGTTTTATTAACTGAACAGTGACTTATGATTTGTTAGCCAAAATCAAGGTCATAAGAGCATGGGGCAAAAATCCACATCGGGAGTTTCAAACGAAACTGAAACTTGCTAGCGCTGCATACCATTTGGAGTGTGATGATTCTGGTAGGATTCCTTCAGTTTTATCACGCAATGATATTTGGATCCCGATCCTACTGTGAGTATATGCTACTCCTCCGGAACTTTCTCACTTAACGGTCAATGCTATAAACCAAGTAGGTGTCTAGAAAGGTGTTAGCAGGGCTACGCCCACAGGGAAAAGAGGTTATTTAATTAAGGAACTTCGCGAAAGCGTTGGAAAACCTCCCTCGAAGTATCGACACTGGCCTGGCTGAACGGTTAAGCAAGAATTGTACGGTGAGATTGATCCTGACTAATTCTTCCTTTATGGTTTGAGGAGGGATTCGAGAGACAGTGGGAGCCATCCTGTTTAGATAAATTAAAAACCACTCTAAACTTGCAAGAGCATCATGCTAAAGTGTTTCTTCTCTCTCTCCTAATTGCAGCGACCAAACATCATGACTGGACTTAAGTTACTACTTGATAAAAACATACTGACTGGACCAAACTACAAAGATTGGCTCAGGAATATCAAAATGGCAATCACTTATGACAAGTTGGGGTATCTCCTTACCACCAAAGCTCCCCCTGTCTCAGGTCCCAAAACCAGCGCCGCGCATAGGGAAATCTGTAAGACCTGGGAAATCGACTGCGCGAAGGCCAAGTGCCTCGTGCTTGCCTCTATAGACAATGAACATCAGAGGAGGCACGAGAATATGGACCTCGAATCCATATTTCTCCATACAAAAGAACTGTATGGAGAGCAATCCCGTATCGCCAGATAAGAAGTCTCGAAAAAGCTGTTTTCGGCGAGATTGGCCGTCGGATCATCGGTAGCGGAACACGTGCTTAAGATTATTGGCTACATAGAGGAGCTCGCGGACCTTGGGACCACGTTGGAGAATGAGCTCTATACGGACTTAATTCTCCAGTCCCTTCCTTCCACTTACGCCCAGTTTATCCTGAACTTCAACTTGCAAGAAAAGGAAGTTGAACTTTCAGAACTCCTCAACATGCTGAGGAGTGCAGAGGGCACCCTACAGAAAGGTAGGGAAACATCCACTTTGTTTGTAGAAGGATCTTCCTCTTCTAGGTCCAAGGAAAAAGCCAAGGGAAAGAAGAAGAAAATCCCCACCAAACCAAGGGGCGGTGTTAGTAAAGCGGATACGAAGGGAAAGGCAAAGGCAACAAAGGTAGCGGGAAAGCTTGTGGATAAGGAAGAGTGCTTTTACTGTCACAAGAGTGGACAGTGAAAGAATGATTGCAGGCTTGGAAAGCCAGAAACCAGGATCTGAAGCAAGTTGCGGTTTCAGCTTCAGGTGTGTATGTTATTGAAAACTGTCTATCAATAAACTCTACTTCCTGGGTATTTGATACCGGATCAGGATCTCATATCTGTAATTCTTTGCAGGCACTGAGAAAGAGTAGGTTTTTGAAGGCAGGTGATATGACCCTCAAAGTTGCAAACGGAGCTAGCACGGATGCTGAGGCCATGGGGGACTATCACCTGGGAATGTCAGATGGACATGTTTTGGTTTTACGTAATTGTTATTTTGTACCCAATGCAACTTGTAATATCATTTCCGTATCTTTAATATCTAAAGAAGGTTATGAATTTGCATTTGTAAGTAATGTTGTAAACATTCACCTTAATCAAGTTCTGATTGGGTCAGGTACATTAAGCAACGGTATATACGTGTTAAACCAACCACAGATTTTCAATGTCCAGAATACACACAAAAGAAAGTCTCTGGAAACAAATCAGGCTTTCTTATGGCATTGTAGACTGGGTCACATCAATGAGAGAAGGTTGACGAAGTTACATACAGAAGGATATTTGGATCCGTTCCAATATCAATCATATGCAACTTGTCAATCCTGTCTCAAAGGAAAGATGACAAAGACTCCATTCACTGGACACAGAGTAAGAGCGAACGAGCTCTTGGGACTCGTACACAGCGACGTGTGCGGTCCAATGTCTACGCATGCACGAAGCGGTTATTCTTACTTCATTACTTTTACGGATGACTTTTCAAGCTACGGATATGTTTTCTTAATGAAACATAAATCCGAAGAATTTGGAAAATTCCAGGAATATAAGAATGAAGTAGAAAAACAAACAGGCAAAAGTATCAAGTCACTGAGATCTGATCGAGGTGGTGAATACTTAAGTGCCGAGTTCCTGGATTACTTAAAAGAGAATGGAATTCTCTCTCATCTTACTCCTCCATACACTCCGCAACATAACGGTGTATCAGAGAGACGGAACCGGACCCTATTGGATATGGTACATTCCATGATGAGTAATGCTGAGTTACCGCGATCATTCTGGGGATATGCGCTAGAATCAGCTGCATACCTTTTGAACCGAGTTCCAACTAAGACTGTGCCTACTACACCATATCAGATGTGGTGTGGGAAGAAACCCTATCTTAATCACATTAAGATATGGGGATGTCCAGCTTTTGTCAAAAAGCAGCATGCGGACAAACTCGAGGCACGCTCAGTACAGTGCAAGTTTGTGGGATATCCAAAGAACTCCAAGGGATATTTCTTCTATTGCGAAGAGGAACAAAAGGTTTTTGTTTCTCGTCATGCCCACTTCTTGGAAACCGAGTTTTTGGAAAATTAGATAAGTGGGAGCGCAATAGAACTGGAAGAAATTCCAGAACCACGAGCTATTACTGAAAGCTTAGTAGAACCAGAGGGTTCGAAAGATCAGGACATTCCTGCGCCGCTCCGCAGGAGTAGTAGGCAGTCTCATCCGCCTGAGAGATACTACGGTTTTCTCATAGACAGGGATAGAGAGGATTGCATCATTGATAGTGATGAGCCGACTAGCTTCCAGCAGGCCATTCAAAGCGTTGACTCGGTAAAATGGCTGGATGCAATGCGGACCAAAATGGAGTCCATGTACACCAACAAAGTATGGACGTTGGACGTTGCTCCAGATGGGGTAAAACCCGTAGGATGCAAGTGGATCTTCAAAAGGAAGATTGGTGTGGATGGACAGGTTGAGACCTATAAGGCTGGACTTGTTGCAGAGGGTTTTCGTCAAAGACCTGGTTTGTACTATGACGAAACCTTTTCTCCAATGGCTATGCTGAAATCCATTCGGATCCTTCTTGCCATTGCTGCCTTCCACGATTATGAGATTTGGCAGATGGACGTAAAGACCGCTTTTCTAAATGGAAATTTAGAGGAGTGTGTCTATATGGACCAGCCAGAGGGTTTCATTCAGAGAGGGAGCAGCGGAAAGGTGTGCAAGTTGCTTAAGTCCATCTATGGACTGAAGCAGGCATCGCGGAGTTGGAACATCTGTTTTGATGAGACGGTCAAAGAATTTGGCTTTATCAAAAATCCAGATGAACCATGCATCTATAGTAGATTTGTAGCAAGAACTGTAGTATTCCTCGTTTTGTTAGTTATATGTATGCCCTAGAGGCCATTACTATACATAGGATGTATATTGTAGTGGATGCTTGGACATATATAGGGATGACTTTCTTGCTTGATATGATAGTATGCTATCTGGTTACACTTTACCTTAACGTGTACACTGATTGTCTCTCTGTTACATATTGGTAAAGCCCTTAGGATGTGTACTTGACTACCTGGACTATGATGCGGATCATACTAGTGGGGACATGGTAGTCCATAAGTACATCCTTCAAAGTCCTTAGTCATGGGTGTATCGAGACGGGGCATCGATATACCAGAGTAGACTAGCGTGTAGCTTCTCGACCCATATAGATGGGCGATGGATGATCCCATATCCATTGGTGTTTGACATCAGAGATGATATACGGGTGTTCAGTGGAGACTGGGTACACTGGACGGACTCGCCGAGAACTCCCAGATGGTATTATATCTTACGTCAGATGGCAGTTCTCTGGTGACACTGGTACAGGTTAGTCTGTAGACCCGAGATCGTCATAGAGTCTTGTGTGATTCCCACTGTGCTTTGATTTCCATCATACCACATCCAACAGGGCGTGCAAAAAAGTGGCTTTTGGGTACAGTCCCGAGTCACATGGAGGCAATGAGCGATAAGAGGGGTTTTGTCTCTCCCGGTATAGAGAGTTGATGTTGCGCTGTGCTCGATTGGCTATAACAGGATGTCCTTGGCCAAGGCTGCTTTAGGGATTTACTGGTAATTGTTACCAGTAGTTTCTCGACCCGTTATGAGCCTCATATCGACACGACTTATCGAGTTATTGGGGTCTGACGTTTACCACCCCTAGGCGAGATATGCGACATATCAGACGAACAGACCGGACTGTACGGTAGTGTTACTGGTTGGATTCACAGGTGTGTGAGAGGGCTTGCTCGTTGATCTTCTGATCGCTCAATACCCGGGTGGCCGTTACGTTTAGCAGGCCGCTTGCGGCCTGTGGGTGTTTGATATGATCATCACCTACTGCCGGCGTATTGACGAGTCTTTAGAGTCCTACACAGGGGTTTCCTGGCTCAAGCGAAACGAAATAGGAGCGCATATGAGATATGTGTGGGACCGAGAATAATACCAGTATGTGATACTGTATTCTATTCTCGCGATTTGTATCATCGGTCGGTTATATGTGATATAGCCGGGTTACCGAATCAAGTGTTGATTCGATACATTGATACACTTGATATTAGTCGGTTATATGCGATATGACCGGATCATTAAATCAAGTGTTGATTTAATGATTTAATGTATAATTATATATTTGATATATTACTTTACATTAACTAGTATTGGTTCACTTAAGATTGATTTTCTCACTTGAATGTGCACATTGTTTTTATGTGATATATGCAAGTGTACATGTTTGTATCATGCTTGATGATACATATAAGTTGTGTGTATGAGAACTAAACCAAATCAAGGTTAAATTAGGGTTTACTATTTTCCTAGCAAATAACAAAAGAATTGAGACTTTGTTCAAAGTTATCAAGCTTCATGAAGCTTGATAAGCATTGACAAAGTCAACCCTTTTGTCATTTGTATAGGATATTAGTTAACCCAACCTTTAACCTAATACTTCGGTTAATTCTCTACAAGAGTTAAGCATGAGGGCTTAACTCAACCATGGTGCCATTATTTATTGGATAAGTTTCATTTTGGATAATGATTCATATGATTCTTTTCCTTCATCTTCATCTTCATCAAGCTTCAAGAAAGCTTGCTACCTCCAATGGTGCCATGAGAAAAAGAGTGAGAAATCCAATTCTAAAGTGAACCCACTTCCTATTTCTTCATCCTCTACTACTTTCCATGTAGTATAGGGTGTTCTCTTCACAAAGTTTTTGACCAAGTGAAGGAATAGCTTGAGTTTGAGTCTCCCCGACGTAGATCATCTTCGGCCTCGAAGTCAACGACCTAGCCCGCTCATTTCTCTGACGAAACCATCGCTAGAGTCCGGGATCCCGATGATCGCAGTGGAGGGACGTCAACACGGAGCTAAAGAAGTGGAGGACCGGATCTACAAAGGTTGTATTTCCATTCACTTAGTAGCAAAGTAGTTTGCTTGCTTGTTGTTTCGCCTAATCTCTAGTTAACGATCTAGTTTAGGGTTTCTCTGGCACCGGAAAATTTTAATTTGGCATGGTTGATTCCTTGTGGAACCTCTTGTGTGTGCCTAGTAACCCTACAGTGGTATCAGAGCCAAGCTAGAGCTTTAGGTGAAGTGTAGACGATGTTAGAAATCCGATCGAACCCCGAAACCCTAACTCAAACCCTTCTCTGTACATTTTTTGAAAATGTTGATTTTTCCAAATTAAAAATATGCAGAAAAATCAGCAGGCTTTTTAAAGAGTTACTGTGCAAAACGAGTGCCTAATTCGATTAAGGCACCGCGGAAACGCGGCACGAGCATGGCTCGTGCGGCGGTTCCGCGGCCGTACAGTCACATTGTTAATTTATTTTTGCACAGTAACTTCCTTATTAGTTTACTGAATCTTCTGGAAATTTTTAATGTATACTCAAGTGTTGAGTTTTCTGGGTTGTATTGGGAGTTCATCGATTCGATCGGAATCTTTAACTTTGTCTGTGTTTTTCCGGATAATTCAGAATATGTTAAAAAGTTCGACCGGATATAAATACCCAATTTTTCCCCTGTCGTGAAATTTCCAAGTGTTGGATTTTTCCGTAGTTTAAGAACGTCTAAGTAGTGCAAGTAACGCGATGGACCCTCTAGAAGACAACAAACCTTAACTCGATTATGTGACCGTCTTGAACTGCCCTTTGAACTTTCGGGTTTGGGGCAGTACGGCGTGCCACATGTGAGGCGTTGGCTTGACCCTTCTACGGCTGGACCGTTGGTACTGTGGCATGAAGTGAATGTTTTTAAACTTATTTCATGTGTTGAGCTGTTTCGGGAAAACTTGGGTGTTTGATTGTTCGATCGGAAAGTTTAACATTTTCTATTTATCTGGAATGTGATACAATATTTGGAATCCACAAATAGTTATGAGATAACTGATTTGAATGTTATAAACATAGCACTTTAGTCTCACTTGATCGGTTGCCACGGAATTTTGATGTGATCAAAAGTCCGTCGCAATCACGTAGCGTACGCGGATACTCGCGGGTAAACTTAATAGACAGCCACACCCCATAGCCCCGACCAAGTGACTGTAGGAGAACCCCGTCGCCGAAAGCATCCGTTCGGGTGCTTGCGGCAGCGGTGTTCCGCATTAGTGCACTTCGTCGACGGCATCGGGGGTGCGGCTGCCTACTAAAGTTTGCGACGAGCATTCGATCAGTTTATCGGGAATCTTGTTGAATTGCCCGACTAGATATTGAAAAGTGTTTTCGATATAGAGACTAAAATGCGGGGTTTATAATTGTTAGGCATGTGATGTCTAAGGAATTCAGATGGTTAGGAATGCGATGTCTAAGGAGGTTGCGGATTCCAACTGTTGTAGTTTTACACTTTCTTTTCTGTGACCGTAAGTATAATATGTGATATCGCCGGTTTCGTTGCTATATGTCAACGGTAATTGGGATGCGCACATTTACTTATGTTGATGACATGTGATGTTATGTGTTGCTGGATATGTTATATTGGATCGTCGCGTTTTGAATAGCCGGGGGTTTTATTTGTGATGAGAGTTTTTCATTTTCATTCATGTAAAATTTGTTGTATGTAATATTCTTTTATTGGGGCACTTCCAGGTTGCGGAAGATGTCACCGTTGATGTATATTATTTACTTTTCCGCACTAGGATAGACCCAAGGAGGAGAGCATAAGTAACCGGGTTCTGGAGTCCAGTGGGAGACCAACTCGAGGAGTCGAGTCCGGGTCTCCTAACTCTAGAATTGGTAGGGTTGCTTGCCGCTCTCGTAGGGGTCTAGGGGTGTGGGTTTGGCTATTCATCGCGACCGTGGAATCCTTGTTTTATACTGGCTCGTATTGAAAACACGGACGTTCTAGTATATCCAATGTTTCATATGATTCTTCTTCTGCGATATCTGTTCTGTAATCATTTGATTTTCTGTGATAAATATTGTATATAGTATATATGATATATTATATAGACGTTACTTATGTTTTACACCCGCGCTAGCCCTGACCCGCTCTGCCGTTAGTTACCTAACCTAACGGTGCACGAGGGGACATCGAGGCGAATGCGGATGGCATAAGTGTACGTCTTATTTATCTGTGATGTTTAGGTGACTTAAATGATGGGACTTCATTAATATGATTAATGAAAGAAAAAGAAACCTAAAGATGTTGTGGAATCGAATTTTCAAAAACAGGTAGCTACAGTTCTTGCTTTGCATCGCGGTGTTCCTTGTAGAACATCCTGCACCTTATTCGATAAGGAAAGGACCGAGATCCCTTCACCGGGAGTGACTCCTTTAGCAATAACTGGCAGATGCTACAACCCTCGGTTTGTCTTTTGATTGCTTCTTTAGTTCTTGCTTTGCACAGTGATGTATATGATATATCCTGCACCTCATTCGACGAGGAAAGGGCCGACGATCCCTTCACCGGGAGTGACCCCTTTAGCAAAACTAGAAAAGCCTAAAAAACACTCCATTTTAAAATCATTTGATTCTACAACGATATCAAGTTCATTACGCAATAGGTTTTCAGAAAAACCTGTCGTAGCCCTCCGTCATTTCAGATAAGTAGTATTTAGTATTCGTGCTGCGTTTGTTGACCTCTGTCAAGGCGTAGTGTGCGGTAGCAGATTAGTGCTTATGTCACGACCCGAAATTGGCCCGTGACGGCCCTAATACTACGCAATGCCTAAAGACGTAACGCAGTAAAAGAAAGCCAAAACCCAGAAATCTAAACCATAAAAATACGGAAAAGATAATATAAGTTTTTGAAACATTTGAAATCGTAACCCAAATTTTTTAAAAGTCCTACTTTATTTCTTTAAAATTTTGGCAACACCCCCTTTTTGTAAAAACTAGCCAAGATGAATACAACACAAAATACGACGCCGTAGCGAAGAAATAAAGACAATAGAGAGAAAGCTGTATATAAAAGACAACAAATCCACAATAATATATAATATCGTCCTCACCAAGTCTCTAAGTCAACAACATAATAGTAGATGGAGAGTACAATATACAACGAATGTACAGTACAAAATACAGATAACCACCAAAATCCACCTAAGCAAAATAGTACTGTGAGCTGATGCGGTATCTGTAGCAAAAGATGATAGATGAATACTGAATAGCCTGCCTCGACTACTTTGGGAAACAACCTGAAACACCTGTGGCACAACGGGGGTGAGTTGCCAACTCGTGAATAGTAGATAACATATGCAGGTAATCGCAGGAATGTACGTACAGCATGAATCTAAGATATGCGATTACAGTAATAACATGCCATGTAAATGCCGAATAATGGAAAGTACACTAGCAGGTACAATCAATATGTAAAGCAATAATAAGATGACAATAGTATGCAATAACTATGCAATAGGGATATGAGAATGCAAATATGTAGCAATCATAAGGGTACACTAACAGGTACTACCAATATATGAAACTGTGCATAAAATAGATAAGTGTGAGGTAGGGGGTGAAATATGTCATTTCCACGGAAACCTGACATCGTGGTAGGATCACAATCCATCAAGACACTCAAATCCCAAATCCTCAAATCAGCCCCCAAGTTGGGCTCTCATATCATATGAGTCTCACATCTCCTCAATGTACAATATCGAATAGATCTCCTATATCCCGAATGTACAAATCAACAATCTCATAAGTATCCTGTATCCAATCTCAATGAATCACCTAATATCCCAAATCACATTTCAAGTAAGATTCTAGCATCCTAAATATATATTCGCAGAAATAAATATGATGGGGGAAATATACATATATTAGCATCCCATTCCACTAATATTGGTATAAGGGTATATATAACAATGGCTAAATCCCCTGTTATATATACAAAGGTGTTAAAGAAATATCATGAAAACCATGTGCCAAGCATCAACACAGAAATCCTGATCACGTATCATACGCTATCCCGAAAGCACGAGTGCCTAGCTCTGACCCTCGCCTTTCGACGTATGCATACGTACATGACTCCCAACGGTATCTCCATGATCCCCGCCGAGTCATCAGTACTGTCACCGGTAGGTACTCGCCCGCCTCCAGGCTCAATCGGCAACATCCATCGATCTTCTTGCCGAGGGGAACCATACCGGGCCCCACCATGTACCCTCATACGGCAACCACACCTCGTATGGAGTATATAATCCGAACCGATAAATCTTATGGTGGCTGCGCAAATATCATATCAAGGAAACCGGGTTTTTTCAATGTATGCATGATTTCATGAACTCCCGCGGTTCCCAAATCCAGAAAACATCATGTAAAATCCAAATAACAAGGCGCAAATCTAGGAATAAATATATGCGATATATCTGAATGCGAGCATATAAATGAGAACATATAGCGGAAACCAGATGTATGCGAAATCAATAAGGTACAACTATGTATATGTGTCTACCTATAAGTAAAAGATGCCGTATACCCCCTGGGTATAAGTAGAATATGTAGGATATCCTCCCGGTATAAGTAAAATATGTGCAAGGTATACCCGTAGCTGTATCGCAAGGTGTAGATGTACCTATCACTAATGGTAAGATACACTATAGGTATACCGATAAGCTAGATGTCATGTATGATAAGCAATATAGTATCTATAAGGGGTGGTGTGTGACATGGCAATTATTGACGGTGTGTGTGTAGCATACAATCCGTGCTCGTGCAACATGAACCGTCAATAATGTGTGCAGTGTCCTACGGCTGCTAATCACAGTACAACTATATCAAGGAAATAAGGTAAAGGAGCAATTCTAACAATGGCGTAGAATATGCGACAGGTATTTGAATCCTAGCCCAGACGCATAACGCCATGCGGGCGATTCCCCTGTAGATGTTAAATCTACTCACCTACGCTCCACGCTAGGTGAATCCTACCATCTGCTCCCCCCTGTAGCAGTGTCCGTAGTCCCTGCCTGCAAACCTGCAAATAAGACATGGAAATCATATATAAGCCAAATATTCCGCAAAACGCGATATCGAACCAAAACGAGAAACTCGCGCCGCGAACAAAACGCTCGTGTGCACGATACGCTGAATCGTGTGTATACGCGTCTAAAACTACCGCGACACGCCGCGATACGCTGGATCACAGAACCCACTCACGTATCGCGCGTATCGCGCAAACACAACGGACATGCAAAACGATATATGATCCCAGATTTTCCTACAGGCCAAATCTTACAAAACTAGACATGCCAAGACACTAGACAATACAGCAGAGTACCCTACCCAAAACCCCAACACCCTAGCCCCCTACTTGGCCGCAAATTGCGGCCAAACCTAATAAAACTAAGGCCATCTTTGGGAATTAGGGGCTCGTGCTCAGGTGGTGGTATCTAGACCTAGTGTACATGCCCCAGTTTTCTCAATTTTGTTCTGAAGGGTCCGGGTCAATAGCAGATTACAAAATGCTACAATGTCGCTTTAAAAACGCTAATTTAGCACAAAACACAAACCCTATGGTATTTTAGTGAAATCTGGGTTAAACTCAGTTCAAGTGACCCTAATAACACTTAAATAGGTAGGGTTAACTAACACAATCATCAATTAGCTACAACATCTCACAAATCACCAAAATTAGCACTAAACGAGCTAATTAACACTAACCGACACCAATTAACACATAAACTAAGCAACTAGGAGATTGGGTTCAGAAAATATACCCTAACGAACCCTAGAAGGCGGGTGAAGAAGTGAATGGGGGAAGAAGAGGGCTTGCTACAACTGCTGGGCTTCTGCTGCTGCTGCCAGAGTAGCTGCTGATGCAGTTACTGCTACTGCTGCTGTTACAAGCTGCTGTTGATATTGTTGCAGTTGCTGTGGCTGCTTCTGGGGCTGCTGATGCTGATGTTGATGTTGCTGAGCTGCTGCTGATGCTGCTGCCTGCTCGAGCTGCTGCTATTGGTGTTGTCTCGAGCTGCTGCTGCTGCTAGCTGTGGCCGTTGCTTCAGCTGAAGGTGAGTGTGTGTGTGTGTGTGAGAATGAGAGAAATGAGAGGAGTGAGAAATAATTGAGTGGCAAGGAATTTGTGGCATCAAGTGTCAACCCCTCTCTCTCTCTCTCTCTTCATTTAATGAGGCATGGCAAGGCCATCATGCCCCATGATGCACTCTCTCTCTCATACCAAGGTCAATACAAGAAAGTCAAATTCTTTTTAAATCCATTTTGTTTTAAAAACAACCATACACATTATTAAACCCAAAGCACCTAAACAATATTTATAAAGCTAGATTAGGGAAAATGGTTAGTTAACCATGATTGCTAATCATGTTTAACCCCAAATTACAACCCTAGTTTACATGCACAAGTGTGTGTGTGCCTAGAAAAATTCCAATAAAATACTCATTAAATAGGATAAAATATTTGAAACTTAATTTGGTAAACTTTTTATAAAAAACCATACATTAAAATATAATTAGCTACAAAACACATTCTAAGGTGTTACAGCTTATCTGTATAAACATATGATGTGATTGATTTAGGGTAGTCGTGCGACCTTGTTGACCTCTGTCAAGGGTCGTGCGGGTGGGTTTACTTCAATCAGGAAATGACGGGTTGAACTTGACTAGCAGCCTATGGGTTGTTGACCTCTGTCAAGGTCATAGGACGCTAGGGGCAAAATATTATCGGGAATTTCAAGTGTTGAAATTTGCAATGAGATTGCATACCTTCTATGAGATAGTTGGATCCCGATACCCGCTGCGAGTAAGAGTTACTCCTGGGAGAGTTTTACACATTACAATTAGCCGATCAAGTAGGTGTCTAGAAAGGTGTCAATGGGGTTACGCCTCTGGGAAAACGAGGTTTACTTTAATTAGGTCTGTGCGAAAGCACGGGGAACCTCTCTCAAAGTACCGACACTGGCCTGGCTGAAAGATTGGCGAACTTGTAGCGTGTAATTAATCCCGGCTAGTCTTTCCTTTTAGGGTTTGAAGGAAGATTTGATAAAAACAATGGGAGCCATCCTGATTAGATAAAAAAAATAACCAATCTGATCTTGCAAGAGCGTACACAGAGTGTTTTCTTCTCTCTCTCTCCAGGTAGCGACCATGTCACGCCTTAATCAAGATAATAAAACGGATATATTGACCGAACCCGCTTGTTATACTGAGCTGGGGAACGTTGGTCCCGCTCCAACATATAATTGTTATAAGACAGAGCAAGAAATTGGGGATTACCAGAATTCTCGTGCCGCCCAAACGAAGAAAGTGCATACCGATGCATCATCTTCGGGTGTGTTCATTACGGAGAACTGTTTCTCCATGTCCTTTACGTCCTGGGTATATGATACCGGATCAGGATCCCACGTATGTAATCTGTTACATGGGCTACAGATAGTTAGGGAACTGAGAACGGGTGATAAGTTTCATGAGGCAGAAAACGGTGCAAGTATTGCAACCAAGTCTGTTGGTCACTGTCACCCTGTATTACCAGAATACATTGATTCTGAACAAATGTTATTAGATACCGAACCTGATATACAAAATCATATCAGTCTCTTTATTTAGATAAAGTGTAAGTCTACGTTAGCGCCCCGGCAGTCTACAGACGCCAAATGCGGAATAAAAACTTTTAAACTGGCGCTATCGTATACTTTAACCCGGATCTGCCATTATTGCTAAACTAACAAACTGTAAAGAGTGTAGAAAGATTGTACCGAACGATCCGAGTCCTTCGTTCTTCAACCATCATCCCACGCTCCGTTGCGGCTGCTCCGATCTCGTCGATCTCCGATCTCCTCCGTCGAGGTGGCACCACATCACCGATTCTTTAAACGGGCTCCCGCCTCTGACTCGAGGCAACTCGATCGTCAAGTTTGCTAAAAGAGACGACCAAGAATGATGTAGAGAATGAGTAGATGACTTTGTCTCACTTCGTCCAAGTCCGTGGACGATCGGTTAATGAAGTTGCCGATGGAAATGAAATGGATCAATGAATGAACTATGAAATTTCCATACACTTTAAACTATAATCTTTTCTTTTTAGCAACCATAATTTCACAAATGAGTCAATTGTGGGAGGAGAGAGGGGCCGGCCACTATTATAGAGGAGGGAGGTGATGGTAGGAGAAGGGGGCGACCACATCATGAAGCTTATCATGTATGAAAAGATCTTAATCAAAACAAAAAGCATTAAGGTTAAAGCATGACTCACAAACCTAGTCATCATGCATTAATGAACCCTTAAATGCAACCAATGAAAACTCAACACCAATAATCCTAGTCACCTCATCTAGAATCTTCTAGAAGAATCCACACTCATCTCAAGAAAAGACAAATCCGTCTTTAACAGAATATTAAAAGACGGCTGATAGAAAACTGGAAACTGGCAACTTCCAAAAGTGATCCTGAAACGAATTTCAGGACAACCCCGAAACTGTATAAATATACCCGCATTTGTATTACGACCGAATACAAATGCAACTGAGACAAAGATATTATACCTACTCAATATAATACTCGGATCCAGCTTAAACCAAAGCCGACGAGTATCATCTGTCCGAAAACCGACACGTGCGTAAACGCACGTGCATTTTCCGAACCCTGCCATAATACCATACGGCCTCTACAACGTTTCGCCCGAACTTGGGAAACTGTCTGTGGGGGACTCTAATGACTCGTTAGTACCCTGGCAGTTGGTTTAACCACAAACCGTCAGCGGCACTAGCAATGCGTAACGGCTGCCCATGGACTGACCTCAAGGGATACCGATGAGCGCACTCATCCGGAAAACCCTACTGAGCCTAACAGTGACAATGTATATACAGTCCGGTCCGTTCGTCAATGAGTATCGCATATCTGCCTAGGGGGCTAGCAACGTCAGACCCCCAATAGCAGTATAAGTCGTGTCGGAGTGAAGCCCAATAACACCCTGAGATACTACTGGAGTACCTACCAGTAAATCTCCTGCCACGGCCGTGGGCTTTGTGTAATGGCTCTCCTAGACACAGCACGACCTCGCCCCCAATACCGGGAGAGACGAATCCCTTGCCGATCCGCTCACGTGCCTCCATATGGCTCGGGACTGTACCCAAAAGCTACCTGTTTGCACGACTCCTTTGAGCCGTGGTAGGGTAGAAATCAAAGCACAGTGGGAACTCACACGAGACAAATGACGACCTCAGGTCGATGAACTAACCTGTACACATGTCACCAGGGAACTGCTATCTGACGGTAGATATAATACTAACTTGCAGATTCCCGGCGAGTCCTGTCCGGTGTACTCATAACCCAATGAGCACCTGTATACATCTTAGGTGATCCAACTGACACCAGTGGCTTGTGAGACCGGCCACCGCCCCTCGTCGGGGTCTCGACTGTACACACTAGTCTACTCCGGAGTATCGATGCCCTGTCTCGAAACTCCCACGACTAGGGACCACAATTAAGGATATGCATATAAACTACCCAACTCTCACGTATATGATCGCCATCATACTGTTGGTAGTAAAGCAAGATCCTAAGGGCTCTATCAAAGTGTAACATGCAATCAGTCACCTGAACATGTACACGACTGATAAAGGCAAACCAGATAGCATACTATCATCTCGAGTAAGACTGTGCTACCGGGATAGGTCCTCCGCAATGCGATCCAATAATTGACTATGAGGGCACTATCTCCAACATAAAGAAGGATATAATTTTGTATTGTTGGATAATGTTTTGAACATTTCCTAAATCAAGAGTTGATCGGTTCAGGCACGTTATCTAAAAGCATTAACGTTCTAAATCAAACTACAGTTCTTAGTATACAGAACACACACAAGAGGAAGAGTTCAGAAATGAACGAATCCTTCTTGAGGCATTGTAGACTAGGTCATATCAATGCGACCCAACTAGCTGAAGTTACATTAAGATGCATATTTAAATTAGTTTGAATTTACATCTTGTGAAACTTGCCAGTCATGTCACAGAGATAAGATGACCATAGCTCTGTTTATTGGAAACAGAGAAAAAGTTAGTGAACTCTTGGGATGATACATATTGATGTATGAAGGTCCCCTGTCTACACATGCCAAGACCGGTTCTTTATACTTCATTACCTTCTCTGATGATCTCTCAAGATTCAGACATATGTTCCTGTTGAAACACAAGTCCGAAGCTTTTGAGATATTCACAGAATATAAGTTAGAAGTAGAGAACCAACAACAGGTATAAGTATTATGTCCTTTGATGTGATCAGGGAGGAGAATAAGATTCTCTCTCAGCATTACTCCTCCGTATACACCATAGCACGATGGTATATCGGGGCGGAGCAATAGCACCCTATGTGATATGGTGTGCTTTATGATGAGTACTACTGAGTTTCCTATTTCTTTTTAGGGAGTTATGCACTTATGAAGTTGCATACCTATTGAATAGGGTTCCGATCAAATCAGATGCCTACCATTTCATATGAGATATGGAAAGGGAAGAGCCCATCTCTTAAGTCAGTTAAGATTTGGGGTTGTCCGGCCTATGTCTAAAAGGCAAAATCCGGACAAGCTCGAGACAAAGTCAACTCTATAGAAGTTTGTTGGATATCCCAGGCATACGCAAGGGAATATCTTCTACCTAACCGAGCAACAAAAGATGTTTTGTTACTCAGCATGCCACCTTTGTGAAAGGGAATTTCATGTGAAGAAATTAGTGGACATGAGGTAGAACTGGAAAGTGTTCCAGCTATACAAACTGCAGTTGCTGATTTGGTAGAACCAAAGGATTCAATAGCAACCAACGAACCTCAGCCTCTCCGCCGATCTAGTAGGGTTCCTCACCCACCTGAGAGATATTTCGGTTTCTCTATGACAGTGGGAGCGAGGATTGCATCATGAGATGATGACCCAACTAGTTTCGGCTGGCCATCAGGAGTGGGACTCTATAAGAATGGCTGGATGCTTAGCGATTTGAGATGGAATCCTTATACACCAACAAGTATGGACTTTGGTTGCTTTATCTGAAGGGTTAAATCCCCATCAGGAGCAAGTATATCTTGAGAAGATTACTTGGTGTACATGGAAAAGTTGAGACTTTCAAAGCTAGACTCATTGATGGTTTGCATCATAGACCAGTTGTGGCTAATGATGAAACCTTTTCTAGGGCCTATGCTTAAGTCCATCCAGATCCTACTTGCCACGGCTACATACCATGACTACGATATCTGGTAGTTGGGTGTCATGACTGCTTTTCTAAATATTGATTTAGAAGAGAACGTCTATAAGTACACAGCCAGAGGGCTTCATAAACAGTGGGAGCAGCGGAAACGTGTTCAAGTTGCTTTACAGATTAAAGCAGGCATCGCGGAGTTGGAACATCTGTTTTGATGAGATTAGTCAAAGAGTTTGACATCATCAAAATGGTAGATGAACCTTGTATATACAAAAAGGTAGTAGGGAGTATGCTGGTGATCCTCGTAGAGTACGTGGATGACATACTCTTGATAGGGAAGGAGTTTCCTATGCTACGCTCGGTCAATCTCCGCTTATCACAAGGATTCTCCATATAGGATCAAAGTGATACCTCCTAAATCCTTAGTATGGATCTATGAGATAGATCTAATTGGATATTAGGATACTCACTAGTTGTAGTGAGATGGTATCAGTTGATCCTGGGGAGAATCACTGGAAAGGTTCCAGAGTGATAAGGACGACTGAATGTCAGTCACAGGCATTGTCGTTACCCTCAGTAAAGGGACGGTATGTTGGAAGAGTTCCAAGCCAGATACCGTGGCATACTAGACGATAAAGGCTGGATACATCGCTACCAAAGATTCTACCAAAGAGGAAGTCTGGGTATATATTAGTTCATAAGATGAACTTTGTTCCTTCCATTGTGTGACAATGGAGTTGTGGCTTATGCCAAGGAACGCCCGTCCCATCAGTGATCTAGACATATTCTTGGGCAGTGTCACCTGATCATGGAGATGGTTGATCTCCAGGGGATCGAGGTTAGGAGAGTAGACTCAGAGGACAACACGGCGGATCCACTCACAAAGGCCTTTTCCCAGAGAAAGACTTTTATGGGATGGTTGAGTATGAGATACTACAACCACTGCTATCAGATGGCCCTATTGCAAGTGGGAGATTGTTAGTTATATGTATGCCCTAGAGGCCATTACAATACATAGGATGTATATTGTAGTAGATGCTTGGACATATATAGGGATGACTTTCTTGCTCGATATGATAGTATGCTATCTGGTTACACTTTACCTTAACGTGTACACTGATTGTCTCTCTGTTACATGTTGGTAAAGCCCTTAGGATGTGTACTTGACTACCTGGACTATGATGCAGATCATACTAGTGGGGACATGGTAGTCCATAAGTACATCCTTCAAAGTCCCTAGTCGTGGGTGTATCGAGACGGGGCATCGATATACCAGAGTAGACTAGCGTGTAGCTTCTCGACCCATATAGATGGGCGATGGATGATCCCATATCCATTGGTGTTTGACATCAGAGATGATATACGGGTGCTCAGTGGAGACTGGGTACACTGGACGGACTCGCCGAGATCTCCCAGATGGTATTATACCTTACGTCAGATGGCAGTTCTCTGGTGACACTGGTACAGGTTAGTCTGTAGACCCGAGATCGTCATAGAGTCTTGTGTGATTCCCACTGTGCTTTGATTTCCATCATACCACATCCAAGAGGGCGTGCAAAAAGGTGGCTTTTGGGTACAGTCCCGAGTCACATGGAGGCAATGAGCGATAGGAGGGGTTTCGTCTCTCCCGGTATAGGGAGTTGATGTTGCGCTGTGCTCGATTGGCTATAACAGGAAGTCCTTGGCCAAGGCTGCTTTAGGAATTTACTGGTAAGTGTTACCAGTAGTTTCTCGACCCGTTATGAGCCTCATATCGACATGACTTATCGAGTTATTGGGGTCTGATGTTTACCACCCCTAGGCGAGATATGCGACATATCAGACGAACAGACCAGACTGTACGGTAGTGTTACTGGTTGGATTCACAGGAGTGTGAGCGGGCTTGCTCGTTAATCTTCTGATCGCTCAATACCCGGGTGGCCGTTACGTTTAGCAGACCGCTTGTGGCTTGTGGGTGTTTGATATGATCATCACCTACTGCCGGCGTATTGACGAGTCTTTAGAGTCCTACACAGGGGTTTCCTGGCTCAAGCGAAACGAAATAGGAGCGCATATGAGATATGTACGGGACCGAGAATAATACCAGTATGTGATACTGTATTCTATTCTCGCGATTTGTATCATCGGTCAGTTATATGCGATATAGCCGGGTTACCGAATCAAGTGTTGATTCGATACATTGATACACTTGATATTAGTCGGTTATATGCGATATGACCGGATCGTTAAATCAAGTGTTTATTTAATGATTTAATGTATAATTATATATTTGATATATTACTTTACATTAACTAGTATTGGTTCACTTAAGATTGATTTTCTCACTTGAATGTGCACATTGTTTATATGTGATATATGCAAGTGTACATGTTTGTATCATGCTTGATGATACATACAAGTTGTGTGTATGAGAACTAAACCAAATCAAGGTTAAATTAGGGTTTACTATTTTCCTACCAAATAACAAAAGAATTGAGACTTTGGTCAAAGTTATCAAGCTTCAGGAAGCTTGATAAGCATTGACAAAGTCAACCCTTTTGTCATTTGTATAGGATATTAGTTAACCCAACCTTTAACCTAATACTTCGGTTAATTCTCTACAAGAGTTAAGCATGAGGGCTTAACTCAACCATGGTGCCATTATTTATTGGATAAGTTTCATTTTGGATAATGATTCATATGATTCTTTTTCTTCATCTTCATCTTCATCAAGCTTCAAGAAAGCTTGCTACCTCCAATGGTGCCATGAGAAAAAGAGTGAGAAATCCATTTCTAAAGTGAACCCACTTCCTATTTCTTCATCCTCTACTACTTTCCATGTAGTATAGGGTGTTCTCTTCACAAAGTTTTTGACCAAGTGAAGGAATAGCTTGAGTTTGAGTCTCCCCGACGTAGATCATCTTCGGCCTCGAAGTCAACGACCTAGCCCGCTCATTTCTCCGACGAAACCATCGCTAGAGTCCGGGATCCCGATGATCGCAGCGGAGGGATGTCAACACGGAGCTCAAGAAGTGGAGGACTGGATCTACAAAGGTTGTATTTCAATTCACTTAGTAGCAAAGTAGTTTGCTTGCTTGTTGTTTCGCCTAATCTCTAGTTAACGATCTAGTTTAGGGTTTCTCGGCACCGGAAAATTTTTAATTTGGCATGGTTGATTCCTTGTGGAACCTCTTATTTGTGCCTAGTAACCCTACATGTTTTATACGTGGATGACATTCTCTTGATAGGAAATGACATTCCTATGCTACAATCTGTCAAAGGGTTCTTGTCACACAGGTTCTCCATGAAAGACCTGGGTGATGCCTCTTACATTCTGGGTATCCAGATCTATCGTGACAGATCCAAGAGGATATTAGGACATTCACAGTCCAGGTACATCAACACCATACTGAAAAGATTCAGTATGGATGATTCCAAGCGCGGTAATCTACCGGCTTGTCACGGGATCACCCTCTCCAAAGAGATGTCTCCCAAGACTGATTTGGAAAGGGATCGCATGTCTATTATACCCTACGCTTCTACGGTAGGCTCTATAATGTATGCGATGTTGTGTACCTGACCGGATGTAGCTTATGCACTGAGTGTGGTAAGCCGGTATCAGTCAAACCCTGGGGAGAAACACTGGATAGCGGTAAAGAACATTCTCAAGTACCTGAGAAGGACTAAGGAGATGTTCTTGGTGTATGGCGGGAAAGACCTCCAGATCGAGGCCTTTGCTGACTCCAGCTTCCTGAGTGACAAGGATGATTCCAAGTCCATGTCGGGTTATGTCTTTACCCTCTATGGAGGGGCGGTGTGTTGGAAGAGTTCCAAATAGGAAATCGTTGCTGACTCGACGATGGAAGCGGAATATATCACAGCTGCAGATGCCGCAAAAGAAGCCGTTTGGATGAGGAAGTTCTTGATAGAACTTCAGGTGGTTCCATCCGTTGTTGATCCAATACCTCTGTATTGCGACAACAACGGGGCTATAGCTTTAGCGAAGGAACCCAGGTCCCATCATAAGTCCAGACACATCTTGAGGCGGTATCACCTGATCAGGGAGATCGTGGGTCGCCAGGAGATCGAGGTTCGGAGAGTTGCTACAGAAGTTAACACTGCTGATCCATTCACGAAGGCCTTACCCCAGACTCAGTTCGAGCGGCTGATCGAGATGATAGGTCTTCGATACGCCAGTACATGGCCTTAGTGCAAGTGGGAGATTGTTAGTGTATATGCCCTAGAGGCCATTACTGTATCATACTAGTTTGTATATTACTTGATGGAAGCTTGGGATATTCACCTTGTATAGACAACCTTGCTCAAAATAGTAGTATGCGACTTGGTTTGTTTCTACTTTAATGTGTGCATGTGTTTCTTATAGCATATCTCCTTTACACATTAGTGGAGCCCTTAGGATCTTTGCTTGATTACCAGCGTTGTGATGGCAGTCACACTCGTGGGGGCTGGGTAATCCACAAGAACATCCTTATGCAGGTCCTTAGTCGTAGGACTATCGAGACAGGGCATCGATACTCCGGAGTAGACTAACGTATGCGCTTCTTATCCCAGCTTGGGAGACGGTCTGTCCCACAGCCGTCAGTACGTCGTACTTGAGATTGTATGCGGGTGCTCGTTAGGTTACGAGTACACAGGACATGACTCGTCGGGAACTGTTGGTTGGTATTATACCTATCGTCAGTTATCAGTTCCCAGGTGACATGAGTACAGCTTAGTCCGTTGACTTGACACTGTCACTTCGCCTCGAGTGTGTTCCCACTGTTCTTAGATTGCTACCCTACCATGGCTCAAAGGAGTCGTGCAAACAGGTAGCAGTTGGGTGCAGTCCCGAAGCACTTGGAGGCAGTGACGGTTAGACAGGATACGTCTCTCCCAGTATTGGGGGTTGATATCGCGCTGTGTCTAGGAGAGCCATTACACAAAGTCCCTGGCCAGGACAAGCGAGATATACTGGTAGGTTTCCAGTGTTATCTCAGGGTGTTCTGGGTTACACTCCGACACGACTTGTACCGCTATTAGGGGACTGACGTTTACCGCCCCCTAGGCCCGCCATGCGATACTCTTAGACGAACGGACTGGACTGTACGGAGACTGTCATATTCAGGCTCAGTAGGAGTTCAGATGGGTTTACCTCGTCAGTCTTCTTATCGGCATCTACCTGGGGACCGTTACGTACAGCTAGTGCCGCTTGCAGTCTGTGGTTAAACACACTGCCAGCGTAGTGTCGAGTCTTTAGAGTCCCATACAGAGGGTTATTCTCCTTTAGGCAAAACGAGTAGATGTCGCATGGTTTTGCGACGGGGTTTCTTCACATCCGCGCACTTGTGCACGTTTGGTGTCCGGACAGCTTATACTAGCGAGCTTTGGTTTAAGCCAGATCCTAGTATATGTTTTGGGATTGGTTTCATCTCTTTGTATTCGTGTTCCTCGGAACACGGATACGGGTGTGTATGCACAGTTGACTGAGGCAGAGGACTTTCATTAGGGTTAATGACCGTTGTCTTTTTCTTAACCCTAATGTTTATATGTGAAATGTGATTATTAATATTAATTTATTATAATTGTGTTATGGTTAGGGTTGTTGACCATTTGACTATGGTTGACATGTTGACCTATGTTGACATATTGACCATCATCATTTCTCATGAAAGATGCTCTTTGATTCTTGCAAAAGTAATTAATGTGAAATGATAATGGTCATTTCAAGTTAACCATCACAATTATCTTTAGTTAATTATTTAATTATCATAATTCACATATATGTGAGAAGGTGGGCATTATCTTCTCATTCTATCATTCTCATTCTCTCTCATCCTCTTCCTCTCTCTCAAAGCTCTCCCTCTCATGAGTTGAGAAACATTTAGCTTTTGAGATAAAACACCAAAATCATTCTCTACTTTTTCTAAGGTTCTAGGTTTAGCACACCAAGCACCTTAGTTACTTCTAGTTTGAGGTAGGAGCCAAAGGTAGATGCCCTCGGGTGGATCTTTCTTCGGCAAGAGAAGGCGACGAGGACGACCCGTTCATCCCACTCCAAGGAGCAAGAAGAGAAGGACTTCAAGACTTAGGTACAACCCTTTAACCGAGTAGCTAACTCTCTTAGCTTGGTTGTTAGTTTATATTTAGCAAAGATCCTCCTTTTGTTAGTCCATGTTGCCTAGAGTTGTAAAAATCGAATTTTTCATAACGTTTCCGCCTCCCCGTAAGCACCGGGGTGGGCAACGTGGACTTACATCTTATGGGACCCTCAGGCTCATAAGATTTGGAAGTCTTAAGCTACAGGGATCTAAACTTGTTCTTAAGCAGCCACCACAACCTCCAACAATGCCCTACAAGCGGCTCAATGTTGGCCCTTGTATACAATCCACGGGCGCGAATAAATATTTCCCTAACAAAGTCCCATCTGTGACTAGGGATATGTTTGCACGGTGAACAACCCAAGTGAGTCCTTTCGACTTATAAGGAGAAAATACTCTTGTAAGATCCTTACGACTTACGAGAAGCCATACACTTAGGAGTCCTCACAACTCCTAAGAAGAAAACGCATCTACGAGATCCTCACGACTTGTAGGGAGAAGTATCTTTATGGGACCCCTACGGCTCATGAAGTTAAAAGACTTAGTCGACAGGATCTTAACCCTGTTTGCTAAGCCACCTTTGTTCGACATCGACAGAGGCAAATGATGATTCTCTCCTGGCAACATTCCATTTATAGCGGTGCTGATGCCGAAATCGGTGTCTAATTCCAAGCTTGCAGCAAGAAGCTAGCAAGGCACACATGCATACGAAATAGCCAAAATGATGGGGCAACTTGCAACAATCAGCAAGTAAAAATGTATGCATGAAAAATAGCCGAAATGATTGGGCAACTCGCAATAAAAAGCAGCGAGGAAAAATAAAATAAATAGCCGAAATGATTGGGCACCGCGAAAAATAGCCGAAATGGTTGGGCAGTCGCGACTTTCGCGATAAAAAGCTGAAATGATAGAGCATCGCGGAAAGAAAATGAAATTAAATTTATGCCCTACAGGTGATATCACATTAAATCCTGTATACAATCCAGGGGCGCAAACAAAGAAGGAATCACACCTTCCCTTCCCAGGCTCCATCAGAAAACGAAGCAAAATCTCGACGATTCAGGGATAGCCCAGAGATCATCAACAACGTTCCTCTCCATTCTAGCAAGATTCAGACGCTGCAATCAACCCTGGAGCTATGGCAAAATCCCTACTCCAAATCTTGATGGTTCCCAGACAACCTGGAGACCACTTCGATATTCGTCTCATTACAATGGAAATACGTCATCGACATGACCCCTTCTCGGAAATACGTCATCGACATGACCTCGTCTCTGAAATACGTCATCCACTTGACCCTGTCTCGGAAATACGTCATCCACATGACCCCGTCTCAGAAATACGTCATCCATATGACCCCGCTTCGGAAATACGTCATCCACATGACCCCGTCTCGGAAACACGTCATCAGCATGACCCCGTCGCGGAAATACGTCATCAACATGACCCCGTCTCGGAAATACGTCATCCACATGACCCCGTCTCGGAAATACGTCATCAATATGACCCTGTCTCGGAAATACGTCATCCACATGACCCCGTCTCGGAAATACGTCATCAACATGACCCCGTTTCGGAAATACGTCATCAACATGACCCCGTCTCGAAAACACGTCATCAGCATGACCCGGTCTCGGAAACACGTCATCAGCATGACCCCATCTCGAAAATACATCATCAGCATGACCCCATCTCGGAAATACGTCATCACCATGACCCCGTCTCGGAAATACGTCCTCAACATGACCCCGTCGCGGAAATACGTCATCATCATGACCCCGTCTCGGAAATATGTCATCAACATGACCCCGTCTCGGAAATACGTCATCTACATGTCAATCCCACTAAACACTTATGGGTCCTCTCGATTCATAAGGAAGAAAACTCTCTTATAAGATCCTTACGACTTATAAGGGAAAACACACTTAGGAATCCTCACGACTCCTAGGGAGAAAAGACACCTACAAGATCCTCACGACTTGTTGGGAGAAAAGTATTTATGAGACCCTCACGGCTCATAAAGTTGAAAAGTCTTAGGCAGCTGATCTAAACCTGCTTCCTAAGCCATCACTACCCCTCGAAGAAGCCAAAACAAGCTGTTCACCCTATCATCTGCCGGCTATGTTTGCTAAGGTAACATGTTGATAATAAAAGAGAGAAGAAAGAGACAAGGAGAACATTTGATTCGCATTTGATTAAGCACGTGAAGCATACCCATTCACACATGTGTAAAAGATTTAGTACATAAAATAAAACACGCTGAAATGAGGAATTTGCCATTCATACTTCGAGAAAGTTCTTACAATTATGAAAGCAGTAAACGAAAACATTATCAAAATGAATACAATGGTTAAACCTCAGATCCAGGGAATGGATTGAGGAATTCAAAAGTGAGGTTGTCTAGAATCTTTCTGGCCTTTCTGACCATTCTAGTGTACATCCTCTCGCGCTCACGAGTGTCGAGATCCTCGGCAATGTCCCCCTCCCTTTGGTAAGAAGAGATTATCGTCGTCTGTTGGAAAACCTGATGCAGAATATCGATGAGGTTATCTCGCCGCTTCTTAGAGATCAGCCCCGACAGGTACACTGAATGCACCTTGTCTTCGGCATCATCCAGCGCATTAAACGGCATGGCCTCGTGAAAACGAGGAAGTGCTCTCCAAATTGCTCCCACTACGATTTTCAAGAGAGCGGAACGACGTGGAAGCAGCTAACCAGCGCGTGCATGCAGAAGATCCATAACATCCGCACATTGGGCATCTGTAAACTCTTGGTTTTGGCGACGGCCCTGTACGTGAATATCCTCATAAGAGATGAACTCGTGCAGACTGTATAAATGGACAGCCATAGTGCCTGAAAAGAAACATCATTAGAAGATCAGTAATGGTGAAAAACATATACGGAATTTAAACGATTCTTGGTATCCCTATGGAGAAAACAAATCCTAATTATGACACCTAATAGATTCGAATTTGTGAGAAATCCTGAAAAGGGAATCTCATTTTATAAGCGACCCTTCGAGTTGAAGAGTTAAACTCCTTAAGAGCAATGCTCTACAAACAGGGATGACACCTGTCATAGTCAATTATGACAGGGATTTAAAGAGATACCCTGAGTATGTCAAGAGCCTGGCTCTGCAACAATGATGGAAAAACCCATCAGAAAAGAAAATTAAAATCAATTAATTTTTATGAATTAAAAATTCTGGGATCTTCAAGATCCATGAACAAACTCTTAAGAGTTCTTCATTAAAGATTAAGAAATCTACATGTGGGCAAAAGAGCAGAGCTCTGATTCATGGGCTAAGAAACCCAAGAAAAGATCTCTTTAGATCTATGGGTTCATGAGAGCAAAGCTCGGCTAATGAAACCCTAAAGGGGTTTTCTCTAGATCAAAGATCTATGAAGAGCAAAGCTCTGTTGATGGGTAAAACCCTAAGTTATTAAAATTTCTTAACTTTGCCTAAAGTTTTGACAGAGTTTTACTCTTAAAAAAGTTTGTAAACAAGAGAGCTATGCTCTGTGGGAGAATGAAATTCTCAGAAAACAAGAAGGAGATGAACAATGGTCATCTCAGAGAGCCAAAGACTCTATTTATAGGCATTGAGAGCCGTTTCAACTTCCAAAAGTTGATCCAACGACTGAGATGCTACCACCGCCGCCCTCACGTATGGGCCACGTGAGCGCAATGGTGGGGGGGCATTTGTTTCCCCCAATCAGAGCAAAACTCTGTTTTAAAATTCAAAACTCAAAATTGAAGTAATGCTTCAGATCCAGCGCTCTGCGCTGCGTGCCACCTGTCAAATACAGATGTGCTAGCGCAAAGTGCGCTGCGCTCTGCGCTGCGTGCCATGTGTCAAACGTAGGTGCGCTAGCGCAAGGTACGCCGGCCCTGGAATTAAAAATTCCCCACCGTTAGATCAAGAGATCTAATAATGATAAATCATTAATTAATCAGAATTAAAATTCTGTTATGGAAAGATCTTTCCAATCTTGTTAAAAAACAAGAAGATTGTCTTCTGTAAAATAGGAGCCCTAGGATCAAAGATCCAACGGTGGGGAAACTTCCCCAAATCAATCAGAGAAAGATCTCTTTAACTGATTTAACAAATTAATTTGCCCTATATAAAGGCCCCAAGACCTAAAGTCTGATATAGAGAAACCCCCTACAAACTTTGAGAAGACTCAAAGAAAGAAGAACAAGATTTTAGCAAAAAGAAGATCATTTTCTTTAAGGTAAAGAACATGAACAATGAACACAGAGATGAAATCATCTCACGAAAGGAACAATCATCTTCCTAAAAGATCATAGATCTATAAAGATCAAGGTCTTTCATAAAAGAGATCAAATGATCTCATCAAATAATAATGAAGAAAATATTCTTCATAAAGATCATTGATCTACAAAGGCAACCACTTTCAAAAATAAGAACTATTGTTCTTGAATCTTGAGGCAAAGCCTCCTTTAAAAAGAACATAAACTTGTTCTCTGAACATAAATTTGATCAAATGCCCTTTGCGCTACTGAAAAGTGCCTTGCACTCATGAACTGCGCTTTTGCGCTCCTTGGACCAGCGCTCAGCGCCAAAACGCGCCACGTGTCAACCACAGATACGACTTGCGCTTTGCGCTTCTGAAACAGCGCACTGCGCTCAGGGGCCGGCGCTCAGCGCAAAACGTGCCACGTGTCACTCACTGGTGCGCCAACAAACTAGCGCAACGCGCTCATAAATTAAAAGCGCAATGCGCTTACAAACTGGCGCTTAGCGCTAAGCGCGACATGTATCCTCTTCGTGTGCGCTACTTGGCAGAAGCGCAATGCGCTCTTTAATTGGCGCAAAGCGCCTGGCGTGCCACGTGGCGCGCTGTCAGATCACACATTGTTCTGATGAATTCTATGCATTCAATACAAGACAAAAAATGTCATAATCTAATGCTCAACATTATTAAAAGGGCCAAGCCCAAGTAAAGGCTCAACAGCCCAGAACAATAAAATGTTAAATATTTTAATCTTATCGGACTTAGCCCAATTCTGGCTATAAGTTCTCAACTTATATTTAACTGAGCCCATCTGCTCACGAATATTCAACAGGTCTTAGTCCTAAACTGGACAACAGATCTTTCAACCAACTCACACTGGGTCAAGGGTACATATCTTTACTCCTCTGATTTCTGTCGTTGTAATCCTTCAATGTCTTCAGAGAGGTGACGGGTCCAGACAAACACACATTTCATGGACTACGATGTCCTTAAACTTCATAGACTACGATGTCTTTAAACCGGACTGTGGGGTCCGTAAACTCATGGACTACGATGTCCTTAAACTTCATAGACTACGATGTCTGTAAAACGGACTGTGGGGTCCTTAAACTCATACACTACGATGTCCCTAACCTCGGACTGTGGGGTCCTTAAACTCATGCACTACGATGTCCCTAACCTCGGACTGTGGGGTCCTTAAACTCATGGACTACGATTTCCTTAAACTTCATAGACTACGATGTCTTTAAACCGAACTGTGGGGTCCTTAAACTCATGGACTACGATGTCCCTAACCTCGGACTGTGGAGTCCTTAAACTCATGGACTACGATGTCCTTAAACTTCATAGACTACGATGTCTTTAAACCGGACTGTGGGGTCCTTAAACTCATGGACTACGATGTCCTTAAACTTCATAGACTACGATGTCTTTAAACTACGGACTATAGGGTCCTTAAACTCATGGACTATGATGTCCTTAAACTTCATAGACTATGATGTCTTTAAACTACGGACTGTGGGGCTATTAAACTTATGGACTACGATGTCCTTAAACTTCATAGACTACGATGTCTTTAAACTACGGACTATGGGGTCCTTAAACTCATGGACTACGATGTTCTTAAACTTCATAGACTACGATGTCTTTAAACTACAGACCGTGGAGTCTTTAAACTCATGGACTACGATGTCCTTAAACTTCATAGGCTACGATGTCTTTAAACTACGGACTGAGTCTTTAAACTCATGGACTACGATGTCCTTAAACTTCATAGACTACGATGTCTTTAAACTACGTACTGTGGGTTCCTTAAACTCATGGACTACGATATCCTTAAACTTCATAGACTACGATGTCTTTAAACTACGGACTGTGGGGTCCTCAAACTCACGGACTACGATGTCCTTAACCGTGGTATGAGACGTCCTTAAACTAACATTAGACCATAATGTCCTTAAACTAACATACCGCAATGTCTCTAAACTAAACAATAGAGTCCAAATGCTCTTTTGTTGGATCTAAACGATCCTGTTAAGTTGATCTTAGACTAAATAAGACTAGCGTGTCCTTAACAAACGTTTAAGTTGATCCTAGTCTAAAATTAGACTAACGTATTCTTAAACCCAAACCCCAAACCCAAATCTAAGAAGATACGGATTTGGACTAATCTACGCCCTACGGGCGACAACATAAATTAGTCTCCGTGTACAATCCACGGGCAACCACAAACAAAACAAACACCCACGACACGAAGTGACCATCTGGAGAAGGAGAAAGTTGTTACCACGATGCGGTAGCGTAATTAATTGCAGGGGTTTCCGCCTGCAGGGAAAAGCGTCCCCACAATAAAAAACCCCTCAAACGAGGGGGAATCTGACGAAGTCTGCTACATCGGCCGCATCCGTTTAAACCTTAGATACCTGGTGCCATAAATCAACTTGGCATCTTCGGAGAAGTGGACAGATAGCGCCTATTAGCATCTGCCCCAAAATTCAGGCAAGACGTCCTCCGCGTCTTCGTCCGTGTCTTTCGGCGGGGAACAGACTAGCGTATATCTTCTCGATCCATGTGATGGGCGATGAATGATCCCATATCCATTAGTGTTTGACATTGGAGATGGTATACGGTGCTCAGTGTAGAATGGGTACACTGAACGGACTCGCCGAGAACTCCTATATGGTATTATACCTCACGTCAGATAGCAGTTCTCTGGTGACACTAGTACAGGTTAGTCTGTAGACCCGAGATCGTCATAGAGTGTTTTGTGTCTCCCACTATGCTTTGATTTCCACCCTACCACGGCTCTACTGAGTCGTGCAAACAGGTGGTTTTTGGGTACAGTCCCGAGTCATATGGAGGCAATGAGCGATAGGAGGGGATTCGTCTCTCCTGGTATTGGGGATTGATGTTGCGCTATGCACGATTGGACAAAAAAGGAAATCCCTGGCCCGAGTTGCTGAGATTTACTGGTAAGTGTTATCAGTAGTTCCTCGAACCGTTATGGACTTTACATCGGCATGCCTTATCAAGTTACTGGGGTTTGACGTTTACCACCCCAAGACGAGATATGCGACATATCAGACGAAGAGACCGAACTGTACGGTAGTGTTACTGATTGGATTCGTAGGAGTGTGAGCAGGCTTGCTTGTTGATCTTCTGATCACTCAATACCCAGGTGGCCGTTACATTTAGCAGACCGTTTGCGGCTTATGGGTGACTGATATGATCACCACCTACTGCCGGCGTATTGACGAGTCTTTAGAGTCCTACACAGAGGTTTCCTTTCTCAAGAGAAATGGAGTAGGAGCACATATGCGATATGTGGGGGACCGAGATTGATACGAGTATGTGATACCGTATTGTATTCTCGCGATTTGTGATATCGGCCGGGTATATGTGATATAGCCGGGTTATCGAATCAAGTGTTGATTCGGTAAATTGATATTATTGATATTAGTCGGTTATATGTAATATAGCCGGAATATTAAATCAAGTATTGATTTAATGATTTAATGTATAATTATATATTTGATATATGAATTTACATTAACTAATATTGCTCACTTAATTGTTTCTTTTTCTCATTTTTGCATAGATGTTATATATATGTGATATATATATATATATTGTATTATGCTAGGTTATATATGTAACTTGTATGTGTAGGACTTATACCATAACCATGATATAATTAGGTTTTAATTATCTTTATGGATTCAAAATTGAGTGGGATTGTGTCAGGCTAGAAGCTTGTAGAAGCTTATTGTGAGCTTTGACTTAATCCACTCAATTTGTTTTATTATGAGATTTTTATAAACCTAACCATTATCATTGCCATGGTTAAGTCTCTACAATGGTTAAGATATGATATTAACTTACCATGGTTGCAAATCTAACATCATCTCATTCATTTGTTCACTCTCATCTTCATCTTCTTCTTAAGCTTGAGAAGCTTTCTAGGGTTTGGAGATGAGAAGAAATATTGTGAGAAAATCAAATCCAAAGTGAGCAAAATTCCTACTTCACCATCCTCTATTACTTACCATTTAGTTTAGGGTGTTTGCTTCACAAAGATCATCACTTTGTGAAGAGGTAGCTTGTGCTTGAGGACGTAGATCATCTTCGGCCTCGAAGACATCTAGCATGCTTGCTCACTACGCTTTGTGGAGTTCATCTTGAGTCCAGGAGATCGATGTTTGGAGCAAATGGACGACTACATGGAGCTTTAGAAGGGAAGGACCGGGTCTACAAAGGTTGTATTCTAGTTCACTTCTTATGTAATGTTTGATTGCAAAGTTTTGTTACCTTAATATTCTAGTTTGATTCCTAGGATGATTGCTTAGCACCCCCCTAAAATTTTTGTTGTGGCATGCTTGATGCTTGAAAACCCTAGGCTAGGTGCTGAGGAATCCCAATATGGTATCAGAGCCTAACTAGAAACTTAGACGATGTTAGAAGTAATATGAAACCGAAACAAATCCGTAAAACAGTTTCTAAAACCCTGCAGTTTTGCTCTCTGTCGAAATTTTAGAGGTCTGTAAAAATTTTGCAAACAACTGCAGAGTGATGTATATGATACAAGGAGTGCATAGAAAAAATTTGGGAGCTTTTTCTCGGAAATGACCCGAGATCACCCCCGCTCTGGACGGCCACTTTGGCTCTAAAAAATGCCAAATTTCTTCTGTGGATTGTACTGTAGATTATGGGGTTTTAGGTATTGTTTGCTTAGACCAAATTTTCATGTGATGTAAATTTTACTATAGGACTAAAACTGAGTGTTTCATAGTCATATAATTTAGCATTGTATTGGTAACCTAGACCATGTTTAACAGTTTGAACGAACTTCAAACATCACCCCATGACCCCCTCTGAAATTTCCAAGTGTTGGAATTTTTCTAAGTTAATTATATTCAATAGTCGTGCAAGTAACTCTATGGACCCTCTAGAAGAACAAAAACCTTAACTCGATTCTATGCCCTCGGAACCGTGACTTGAACCCTAGGGTTTGTCGTAGTTCCGCGGTGTCATAGGTGAGGCGTTGGTTTGACCCTTCTACGGCCGGATCATAGGTACCGTGGCACATTTCGGATACTTTAACTTCGCTCAAGTATTGAGCTCATCGGGATATATGGGTGTTGTTTGATTCGGTCGAAATGTTTAACATCGTCTAGTTGATTGTGATACAATACTTGGAATCAACAATATTTGAATTTTATAAATCTGGCAATTTAGTCTCATTTGATCGGTTGCCAAGGGATTTTGATGCGATCAAAAGTCCGTCGCAATTACGTTGTGTATGAGGATACTCGCCGGGTAACATTACTAGATAGCCACGACCCATAGCCCCGACCAAGTGACTGTAGGAGAATCCCGTCGCCAAAAGCATCCATTCGGGTGCTCGCGGCAGCGGTGTTCCGCCTTAGTGCACTTCGTCGAAGGCATCGGGGGTGCGGCCTTCTACTAAAGTTTCCGACGAGCATTCGATCAAGATGTCGGGAATCTTGTTGAATTGCCCGACTTGATATTGAAAAGTGTTTTCGAGATCGAGACTAAAAAGCAGGGTTTATAATTGTTGGGCATGCGATGTCTAAGGAATTCATTTGGTTAGGCATGTGATGTCTAAGGTGGTTACAGATTCCAACTGTTTTAGTTTTCTTTTTCTTTTCTGCCACCGTAAGTGTAATATGTGGTGTATCGCCGGTTTTGTTGCTATACGTCAACGACAATTGGGATACGCATATTTACTTACGTTGATGACATGTGATGCTATGTGTTCTGTGATATGTTATATTGGATCGTCGTGTTTGAATAGCCGGGTTTTTTTTATGTGAGATGAGAGTTTTTCTTTTTCATTCATGTAAAAACTTGTATGTAATATTCTTTTATTGGGGCACTTCCGGGTTGAGGATGATGTCACCATTGATGTATATTATTTACTTTTCCGCATTATGATAGACCCAAGGAGGGGAGCACAAGTAGCCGGGTTCTAGGGTCCAGTGGGAGACCATCTCGAGGAGTCGAGACCGGGTCTCTTAACCCTAGAATTGCTAGGGTTGGTTTCCGCTCTCGTAGGGTCTAGGGATGTGGGTTTGGCTATTCATCCCGACCGTGGAATCCGTATTTTCTATTGTTGGCTAAATACAAAATATGGACATCTTAGTATATCCAATATTTCATATGTTGTCTTCTGCTGCTGATATTCTGTGATGTGATTACTTTATATTTTGAGATGGATACATTATATAATATATATGATATATTATAGATGTTGCTTATGTTTTTCACCCGTGCTAGCTCTGCCCCGCTCTGCCGTTAGTTACCTAACCTAACGGTGCACGACGGGACTTCGAGGCGAATGCGGATGGCATAAGCGTACGTTGTATTTATCTGTGATGTTCAGGTAACTTATATGATGGGACATTCATTAATGAGATTAATGAAAGAAAAATAAACCTAAAGATGTTGTGGAATCGAATTTTCTAAAATTGGTTGCTCTAGTTCTTACTTTGCATAGCGGTATTCCTTATAGAATATCCAGCACCTTATTCGATAAGGAAAGAGCCGAGATCCCTTCACCGGGAGTGATCTCTTTAGTAGGAACTGACAGATGCTACAACCCTCGGTTTCGTCTTTTGATTGCTTTTCTAGTTTTTGCTTTGCATAGTGGTATTGTGAATATCCTGCACCTCATTCGACGAGGAAAGAGCCGAGATCCTTTCACCGGGAGTGACCTCTTTAGCAAAAATAGTAAAAGACTAAAAAACACTCCATTTTAAATCATTTTGATTCTGCAACGATTTCAAGTTCAAAGAGTTAAAGGTTTTCTTAAAAACCATCCGCAACCCTCCGTCATTTTAGGAAGTAGAGTACTTAGTATTCGTGCTGCGTATGTCGACCATAGCCGAGGCGTAGTGTACGGTAGCTATGTGATGTCTTCCTATAATGCATATGATGTGATTAGTTAGGACAGTCACATGATTATGTCGACCATAGCCGAGGGTCATGTGGCTGGGTCTAATTAATTAAGAAATGACGTGTAGAACTTGACTAGGACTTATGATATGTTGACCATAGCCAAGGTCATAAGTACTAGGGGTAAAAACCATTATCGGGAATTTCAAGTGTTGAAATTTACAATGAGATTGCATACTTTCTATGAGATAGTTGGATCCCGATACCCACTGCGAGTAATTGTTACTCCTGGGAGAATTTTGCACTTTACAATTAGCCGATTAAGTAGGTGTCTAGAAAGGTGTCAACGGGGTTACGCCCCTGGGAAAACGAGGTTTATTTTAATTAGGTCCGTGCGAAAGCACGGGGAACCTCCCTCAAAGTACCGGCACTGGCCTGGCTGAAAGATTGGTGAACTTGTAGGGTGTAATTAATCACGGCTAGTTTTTCCTTTTAGGGTTTGAAGGAAGTTTTAATAAAAACAGTGGGAGCCATCCTGATTAGATAAATATATAACCAATCTAATCTTACAAGAGCGCACGCAGTGTGTTTTCTACTCTCTCTCTCCAGGTAGCAACCATGTCACGCCTTAATCAAGATAATAATATGGATGTATTGACCGAACCCACTTATTATACTGAGCTGGGGAACGTTGGTCCCGCTCCAACTTATAATTGTTATAAGACCGAGCAGGAAATAGGGGATTACCAGGATTCCCGTGCCGCCCAAACGAAGAAAGTACATGTTGATGCATTTTCTTCGGGTGTGTTCATTACCAAGAACTGTTTCTCAGTATCCTCTACGTCCTAGGTATGAGATACCGGATCATGATCCCATATACGTAATCTGTTACATGGGATAAAGAAAGGTAGAGAACTGAGAATAGGGCGATATGTCTCTAAGTATAGAGATTGGTGCAAATGTTGCAGCCAAATCAGTTGGCAGTTATCACCTTGTATTACCAAATACATTGACTCTGAACGAATGTTATTAGATATCGAACCTGATATACAACATCATATCAGTCTCTTTATTAAGTAAAGAAGAATATAATTTTGTATTGTTGGATAATGTTTTGAACATTTCCTATATCAAGTGTTGATCGCTTCAGGCACGTTATCTAATAGCATATACGTTCTAAATCAAACTACAGTTCTTAACGTACAGAACCCACACAAGAGGAAGAGTTCAAAAATGAACGAAACCTTCTTGAGGCATTGTAGACTAGGTCATATCAGTGCGACCCGACTAACTAAGTTACATTAAGATGCATATTTAAATCAGTTTGAATTTACATCTTGTGAAACTTGCCAGTCATGTCACAAAGATAAAATGACCATAGCTCCGTTTACTTGACATAGAGAAGGAGTTAGTGAACTCTTGGCACTGATACATAATGATGTATGTGTTCCCCTGTCTACACATGCCAGGATTGGTTCTTTATACTTCATTATATTCACTGATGATCTCTAAGGATTCAGACATGTGTTCCTGTTGAAACACAAGCCTGAAGCTTTTGAGAAATTCAATGAATATAAATCCGATATAGAGAACCAAAACGGGTATAAGTAGTATGTCCTTTGATGTGATCGGGGAGGAGAATACTTGAGCATGGAGATCCTGGACTATTCTAAAGGAGAATGAGATTCTCTCTCAGCATTACTCCTCCGTGTACACCACAACACAACGGTGTATCGGGGTAGAGCAATCACACCCTATTAGATATGGTGCACTTTATGATGAGTACTACTGAGTTGCCTATTTTCTTTGGGTGTTATGCACTTATGAAGCTGCATACCTTTTGAATTCGGTTCCAACCAAAAAAGGTGCCTACCACTCCATATGAGCTATGGAATAGGAAGAGCCCATGTCTTAAGCAAGTTAAGATTTGGGGTTGTCCGACCTTTGTCAAAAGCAAAATCCGGAAAAGCTCGAGGCAAGATCAGTTCTGTGGAAGTTTGTTGGATATCCCAAGCATTCGCAAGGGAATATCTTCTACCGCACCGAGAAACAAAAGGTGTTTTATTTCTCGGCATGCCACCTTTTTAGAAAAAGGAATTTTTTATGGTCATGAGGTAGAACTAGAATAAGTTCCAGCTATACAAACTACAGCTGATGATTTAGTAGAACCGGAGGATTCAATAGCTCCCGACAAACCCCAGCCTCTCCGCCAATCTGGAAGGATTCCTCATCCGCCTGAGAGATACTTCGGTTTCTCGATGAAAGTGGGAGCGAGGATTGCATCATGAGATGATGACCCAACTAGTTAGAGCAGGCCATCAAGAGTGGCGACTCTGTAAGAATGGCTAGATGCTAAGCGACCTGAGATGGAATCCATATACACCAAGAAAGTATGGACTTTGGTTGCTTTATCTGAAGGGTTAAATCCCCATCAAGAGCAAGTATATCTTGCGAAGATTACTTGGTATAGATGGAAAAGTTGGGACTTTCAAAGCTATGCTTAAGTCCATCCAAATCCTACTTGTCATTGCTACATACCATGACTACGATATCTGGCGGTTGGGTGTCATGACTGCTTTTCTAAATATTGATTTAGAAGAGAGCATCTATAAGTACAAAGCCAGAGGGCTTCGTAGACAGTGGGAGCAGCGGAAACGTAAGCAAGTTGCTTTATGTGTTAAAGCAGGCATCGCGGAGTTGGAACATCTGTTTTGATGTGGTAGTCAAAGCGTTTGACTTCATCAAAATGATAGATGAACCTTGTATATACAAAATGGTAGTAGAGAGTATAGTGGTATTCCTCGTATTGTATGTGAATGACATACTCTTGATAGAAAAAGAGTTTCCTATGCTACACTCGGTCAATCTCCTCTTATCACATTAATTCTCCGTATAGGATCTAGGTGATACCTCCTAAAATCCTGATTTTAGGATCTATGAGATAGATCCAAGTGGATTTTAGGATTCTCACTAAGTGTAGTGAGAAGGTATCAATCAATCCTGGGGAGAATCACTGGATAGCTTCCACGGTGGTAAGGACGACTGAATGTCAGTCGCAGGCATTATCTTTACCCTCAGTAGAGGGGCGGTATGTTGGAAGAGTTTCAAGCTAGATACCGGGACAAACTAGAAGATAAAGGCTGGAAACATCGCTACCATGGATGCTACCAAAGAGGTAGTCTGGGTATATATTTGTTCATGAGTTGAACTTGGTTCCTACCATTGTGTGACAATGGAGCTGTGGCTTTGGCCTAGGAACACCCGTCCCGTCAGTGACCCAGACATATTCTAAGGTAGTATCACCTGATCATGGAGATGGTTGATCTCCACGGGATCAAGGTTAGGAGAGTAGACTCAGAGGACAACACGGCGGATCCACTCACAAAGGCCTTTTCCCAAAAGAGACTTTTATGGGATGGTTGAGTATGAGATACCACAACCACTGCTAATTGTTGGGTATTAGATACTACAATATATGGCGCTAGTGCAAGTGGGAGATTGTTAGTTATATGTATGCCCTAGAGGCCATTATTGTACATATGATGTATATTATAGTGGATGCTTGGACATATATAGGAAGGACTTTCTTGCTCGACATGATAGTACGCTATCTGGTTGCTCTTTATCTTAACATGTATACTTACCGTCTCTCTGTTACATGTTGATAAAGCCCTTAGGATGTGTACTTGACTTCCAGGATTATGATGCATATCATACTAGTGGGGGCCTGGGTAGTCCATGAGTACATCCTTCAATGTTTCTATTCGTGGTAATATCGAGACGGGGCATCGATATTCCAGAGTCAACGGGCGTATATCTTCTCAACCCATGTGATGGGCGATGGATGATCCCATATCCATTGGTGTTTGACATCGGAGATGGTATACGGGTGCTCAGTGTAGACTGGGTACATTGAGCGGACTCGCCGAGAACTCCTAGATGGTATTATACCTCACGTCAGATAGCAGTTCTCTGGTGACACTGGTACAGGTTATTCTGTAGACCCGAGATCATCATAGAGTCTTATGTGTCTCCTACAGTGCTTTGATTTCAACTCTACCACGGCTCTACTGAGGCGTGCAAACAGGTGGTTTTTTGTCACGACCCGAAATTGGCACGTGACGGCCCTAATACTACGCAACGTCTACAGGTGTAACGCAGTAAAAGAAAGCCAAAACCCAGAAATCTAAACCATTAAAATACCAGAAAAGATAAGAAACATTATTTAAAAGTCTTTGAAATCACAACCCAAATTCTTTAAAAGTCCAACTTTATTTCCTTTAAAATTTTGGCAGCACCTCCTTTGTAAAAGCTAGCCCCAAAAATGGGTACAACATAAATATAAAGTAAAGCATCCCAAACGGGAGCAAATCCATGCCCAAAGGCGGAAAACAACCACCACAACAAATATACGACGCCGCAGCGAAGAAATAGAAGACGATAGAAAGGAAACTGTATAAAAGACAACAAATCCAACATAGTACACAACATCGTCCTCACCAAGTCTCTAAGTCAATATGAAAATAGTAGATGGAGAGTACAGGGATACAACGAATATACAATACAACGAATAACCCAAAACCCACCTAAGCAAACTGCACACTGTGAGCTGATGCGGTATCCGCAGCAAAATATGATAGATGAATAGCCAGCCTCGACTACTCTGGGGAACACTCTGTAACACCTGTGGCACAACGGGGGTGAGTTGACAACTCGTGAATAGTAAATAACATATGCTGGTAATCGCAAGAATGTACGTACAGCATGAATCTAATATATGACAATTGCAGTAATAACAGGTCATGAGTACGAAATAATGGAAAGTACACTAACAAGTACCACCAATATATAAAGCAATAATGATATGACAACAGTATGCAATAATCATGCACTGGGGATATGAGAAAGTAAATGTGCAACACTCATGAAGGGTACACTCATAGGTACTCCTAATATAAGGAACAGTGCACAAGTATATAAAGATGAGGTATGGAGTGAAATATGTCATTTCCACGGAATCCTGACATCGTGGAAGGATCACAATCCAGCAAGACAAATCAAAATCCCAATTCCTCAAATCAGCCCCCAAATTGGCTCTCATATCATCTAAGTGTCACATCGCCTCAACTGCACAATATCAAGTATATCTCGCATATGTATCGAATGTACAACATCAACTAGATCTCACCTATCTAGTATGTACAATATCAGGTATATCTCACATATATCAAATGTACAACATCAAGTGGATCTCACATATCTCGTATGTACAATATCAGCATATCTCACATATATCAAATGTACAACAGCAAGTGGATCTCACATATCTCGTATGTACAATATCAGTATATCTCACATATATCAAATGTACAACAGCAAGTGGATCTCACATATCTCGTATGTACGATATCAGTATATCTCACATATATCAAATGTACAACAGCAAGTGGATCTCACATATCTCGTATGTACAATATCAGTATCCAATGCCAATGAATCTCTTAAGTCCCAAATCAAATCTCCAGCACAGTTCTAACATCCTAATATAATGTCATAAATAAATATGATGAGGGCAATACACATATATTAGCGTCCCATTCCACTAATATTGGTGTAAGGGTATATATAACAGCAACTCAATCCCCTGTTATATATACAAAAGAGTAATTGGAAATATCATGAAACCAATGTGCCAAGCATCGACACAGAAATGCTGATCCATCAGGTGCTGTCTCCATGACTGGCCACCTGATAGGTACGTATCATACTCTATCCCGAAAGCTCGAGTCCCTAGCTCTGACCCTCGCCTCTCGACGTATCCATACGTACATGACTCCCGTCGGTATCCACTCGATAGCCGATGAGTCAATGGTCCTGTCACCGGAAAGTGTGGTTCCCCTAAGCCTCATTGCCTAGCACCGTGATGTCGACTCACACAGCGACAACGTTCTTGCTTCAGGGTACCTCCGGGCCCCACCATGTACCGAAACACGGATCCCTCCTTTCCTCGCGTAGGGTATATATATCAGCACCGATAAATCTCATAGTGGCTGCTAAAATATCATATCAAGGAAACCGGGTTTTTCAATGTATGCATAATTTCATGAACTACCACGGTTCCCAAATCCAGAAAACATCATGAAAAATCCATATAACAATGCGATAATCCATGAATAAAGTATACGGAACATAAAAACTGTAATGAAAGCGTATAAAAGAAAAGCATAGCATTCACCAGAAATAGATGAACACATGAATGGTATAGCAGAAATATAGGTATCTACCTATATGATGATGTAATATACCTATCAGGTATAAGTAAAGTATAAAATGCAATCACACCTGTAGCTATGTCTTTAGGTGTGTATGTACCTATCGCTAATGGTACAATACCCTATAGGTAAACAGATACCTGTATGTCAATGTGATAAGAAATATGAATCAATGTCACAATGTCCCTAACCAAGAAATATAACTTCTATAAGTGGTTATGTGTGTGACATGGTAATTATTGACGGTGTCTGTAGCATACAAACAGTGCTAGTGCAACATAAATCGTCAATAATATGTGCAGTGTCCTACTACTACTAGTCCAGGCACACTACAATCTAACTAATAGGGTAAATGCGCAATTCTAAACATGACATAGAATATGCGACAATGTAAATATTTCTAGCCCAGACGCATAACGCCATGCGGGCGATTCCCCTGTAGATGTTAAATCTCCTCACCACGCTCCAAGCTAGGTGAAGCCTACCACCTGTTTTTCCCTTGTCGTAGCATCCGAAGTCCCCGCTTGCGAACCTTAAATTTCATAAACTCATCACATAAGCATATATTCTACATCGACGAAAATACATCGAAACGCAAGAATAACGCCCTGAAAAATACATTGCGCGCTTAGCGCATCTATCGCGCACGATACCGGCCAAAACACTAATTGGGGTCGCTAAACTACAAAACACCAATTCTGGACCCCGATCGTCCCGATCGCGCAACACAACACAAAAATTACGAGGAATACACTGGATATAACCTCGCAACTACCAAAAGAACCCTACGTCGGAAAAACCCCGAAATCTAGTAAGCAACCTATCGCAATATATCGCACTAGATTCAAGATAACACAAATCTAACAATTATAAATACCTTAAAATAGCTTAACTAAGCTATCTAAACCAATCCTATATTTTTAAACTTGATTAATTAAGTTTTAGCAAAAATCTAGTAAGCAAGAACCCTTAATTAGACAAAGTAGTAATTAGCAAAAATTAGCATTTTCTACTAGATTAATCTTTTCCAAAACACAATTTAACAATTGAATTAAACACTAATCACTTAATCAAAATTTAACCCTAACATGAATTTTTAAAACCAAATATAATGAATTAATCATGAATTAAAAGCTAAATTAAGCACTTAAATAGCTATCTAAATTAGCTAGTTAAAGATTAAAGCAATTAATTATAGATTAAGGTAAGAAATTATACCTCCTCAAGAACACCAAAAAGAAATTTGATCCATCATTTTATCCTCCAAAATCAAGCTTTGATGAAGATCCATGAAGGATTAGTGAAGAAAAAATGGTTTAATATTTATATAGGAATTTTTGGATTTATTTTTGGAATTTCTTTTGTGTTTTTGATAGAAAATGAGTGAGAAATGAATTTGGAATTGTTAAGGACAGAAATGGGGGGGTTGAGCTCGGCCAAGAAGGGATGGGGGGTATTTTTGTGAATAATTTGTGAGGAAATAGCTAGGAAAGAGTGTAAATAATATAAAAAATGCTATTTTGCCACCTTTCACTCTTTTCTTTTCTTTTTAAATCCAAACCATTAGTCACCAAAAATAATCTAGATATTTAAAAAGAACCTTCTAAAATAATTCTAGTGACAAAATTAATTTATTCACAAAATAAAAATTTTCCCGATTTACGTGCACAAAATACCGCTTAAAATAATATTTTATTTGGGAAAAAAACTATCTGAACCAAAACCTCCCAAATACCCCTAAAGTTCGTGCACAAGCTTTATTTTAGCTAAAATAGGTGCCGGTAAGCTTATACTGTCGTTTGATCGAAATCGGGTAAAAACGGGAAAAACCGACAATTTTGCCCTAAAACGGGAAAATTCGCAAAACGATTTGTGAAACGTTACAATCTCCCCCCTTATAAAAATTCGTCCCGGAATTTAAAATTTTCACTAAGCGTACCTTCAAAGAGAGGATTACTAAACTCTCATATCTCTTTCGCAGCCTCCCAAGTGATTACCTCACTATACGGCTACGTCCAAGAAAACCCTTCACAGATGGCAAGACCCTTGACCGATGTTTCTCCACCCGCCTAGCCATTAACACAATTGGCTGCTGGTGAACGAAAGATCGCGTCCAAGCTAAATGGTCTGGTGCTGAATCATGTGAGAAAGGTCATGAAGGAAATTGCAAAGTATCGACACAAGGAATACGGGGTGAATACTCAATAATCTGGGCGGAAGTACCAAATTAAAGGCAACAGAACCAACTCACTTTAAGGATCTGGAAAGGACCGACAATTCTGGGTAAGCTTCCCAAAACTCAGCACGTCCTTCATCGGAAAAATCCGTAGGAATACATGATCTCTTACAGCGAACTCGAGCCTGCGATCACCATGGTCGGCATAAGACCTCTGTCCGCACAGGACTGTCATCATCCTTACCTGAAACAGCTGGATCATTTCCGAAGTCTCTAGACTAGCTGGGGTCCAAAAATCCTACTATGCAGAGTCAGAAAAACAGACTGGAGATCGACACCACCTAACAAACAAAACTTAAATGTTGCCAATTGGAATGTCTCCTAATAACAGCTATCAAGAAGTATCCTAACAATGTCGAGTGACGATCCCAACTGCCGCAAACAATTGACACAAACGCACAACAAGACAAACACCTTGAAACGAAACCTGAAATTTCTCTTTACATTCTTGTCCACCCGTAACTATCTCACCAGTCACGTCAATATTGGCGGAACTTGAATGAACATAGAGAGTTGACTGATGTGCTTGCTCTAGGATTTCACGTCTCTACCCGATAACATCAGGTACACAAACGCATTCCTAACTTAGCACAACCTTGTCATAATCACAGACTCCGAATCAAAAGAAAGAACGGATGCAGTTGCTAACTGAATCTTCAACTGCCGAAAACTCTGTACACATGCCTCAGTCCAAAGAAAAGAACCTACTTTCAGGTCTGTACAGTCAACGGTGCAACAATACGCTAGTAATCCTGCACGAAACGGCGGTAAAAACCTGCTAAGCCCAAAATCAAAGGACCTCTGTCCTGCACACAAGTTCGGGCCTAAGCTGTACGGTCTCGATCTCCCTCGGAACCATACGAAACCGTCTCCCGTAACTACAAGACCTAGGAGTCAACACAAACAAGCCTGAAGGAACACTCCGAGAATCTAGCAAACAGCTGGGGCTCTCCCAATGTCTGCAAAATAAATTCTCAAGTGCTGCTCCTGTTCCTCAAGACACAAAGTATAGACCAGAATGTCGTCAAAACACAACAGCAACTGGTCGAGGAACGGCCTGAAGAAATCTGGTGCATCATAACTACAAATGCTGTTAGGGCATTGGCGAGTTCAACGACACCACCAAAACACAAACTGCCCATAGCACGCACAAAAACAGTATTCGGAATGCCACCACCCCGAACCCGCAACAATGATGACCTGATCCCAAACAAACTTAGAAAAAGTCTCGCACTCTGGAGCTGATCGAAGAAATCGTCAAAGCGAGGTAAATGATACCTAACCGCACCGTAAGCCGGTTCAATTGACGATCTATCAATCCACAACCACAATCTGTCGTCTTTCTCCTTGAGGAACAGAAATAGGAGCTCCCAAAAGCGAAACACTCGGACACACAAACCTCCCAACAAACAACTCTGCAGCAGATCCTTAAGCTCCCTGAATTTCGCTAGCTCTCCTGGAATATCGTCGGAAAACTCTCGCACGATAAGTACCCAGTCCAACAATCCCACTGTGGCTCCGGTATCTCGAATGAACGCCAAGAATCCACGACATCTCCTCCAAAGCTGACTAGCGAAAAAGGCTGAATTCAAGCTGTGAGAGGCGGCACAACTATCCACCTACACAACAAGAACTGACTCGCCGGGAAAATAATTCCTGACTGTTTCCACACGGTAGTCCACAGACGCCTAACACGTAGCTAACCAATCCATGCCCAGGAGAACGTCAAATCCAACATCTCTAGAAGGATCCAATGACGGCAAAATCTCCCCACCGATTGGCATACCACTGAAATACGTGTCGCGCAATAAAAGAATCGCTGACAGAAGTGAACACAACAAAACGGCTGATCTAACTAACACGATCCTCGTCCCAACCACGGCACAAAGTGCGAAAAACCAACAAGTACATCAAAGAACATGAACAAGGATACCTGAAAACTCTGCATTGGACGCCTGTGCGTCCGGATGAGTAGAAACAAACTCTCATGTCTGCCTTCTACCCGGAACTGTCAAAACTCTTCCTCTGCCTGACTGACCCCTCTGAGCGAACCTTCCACGCCCACGACTTCCTAGAACACGACTCTGACGCGGCGCTAAGGAACAACCCCTGATGAAGTAGTGAAGGCTCCCACATCGATAGCATCCAATATAACGCTGCTGACCCTCCTGGGGATAAGAGCTGAACGTCTGTCCACGTCCTCTGCCTCTGCTGCTTCCGCGATGGTCACGAAATCTATCTCGACGACTAGGCCTCTGTCCCTGGACTGGCACACCTGTACGAGTCCTCCACTGTCCTGGAACTCGCAAAGTCTCTGGAATATGTGTCTCGTCGACTGGGGCTACATCCACTGGTGCTACGTAGGTGACAGACTGCTGCATGCTGATCCCAAGGAACAACTGAGTAACAGAGGTGTCAACCTCTTGTCTCTACGCTCGAATGGCATCAACCAATGATCTCATAGTCTGGCGCAAGTCCTGCATCTCTGTCACAAGCCTAGCGAGCTGATCTGTCGAAGGCTGAACCGTCTACACCTGTGCAACAAAAGTGCCATCCTGGTCAGTGCTCGTCTCACCCGAGCCAACTCTGACCTCGGCCCTCGCTGCACCACTCTTAGTCCCCATAGTCATCGGCGGCAAGGCTATAAATAGAGATAGGATTCGATAAGAACAAGGAAATCGAATCACAAGGATATGAATCATCAAGGAAGGAATTTCAAACAATTTGTACTTAGGCACTTTAAGCGAAATACTGCATCGTGAGTATGCTGCAGACATACACACACTACGTTACTCCGCTTAGGTTACCTACTCCATCATACCAAGGTCATCCTACACTCCGAAAGGTAAAACCGCGCTCTGATACCAACTTTGTCACGACCCGAAATTGGCACGTGACGGCCCTAATACTACGCAACGTCTACAGGCGTAACGCAGTAAAAGAAAGCCAAAACCCAGAAATCTAAACCATTAAAATACCAGAAAAGATAAGAAACATTATTTAAAAGTCTTTGAAATCACAACCCAAATTCTTTAAAAGTCCAACTTTATTTCCTTTAAAATTTTGGCAGCACCTCCTTTGTAAAAGCTAGCCCCAAAAATGGGTACAACATAAATATAAAGTAAAGCATCCCAAATGGGAGCAAATCCATGCCCAAAGGCGGAAAACAACCACCACAACAAATATACGACGCCGCAGCGAAGAAATAGAAGACGATAGAAAGGAAACTGTATAAAAGACAACAAATCCAACATAATACACAACATCGTCCTCACCAAGTCTCTAAGTCAATATGAAAATAGTAGATGGAGAGTATAGGGATACAACGAATATACAATACAACGAATAACCCAAAACCCACCTAAGCAAACTGCACACCGTGAGCTGATGCGGTATCCTTAGCAAAAGATGATAGATGAATAGCCAGCTTCGACTACTCTGGGGAACACTCTGTAACACCTGTGGCACAACGGGGGTGAGTTGACAACTCGTGAATAGTAAATAACATATGCTGGTAATCGCAAGAATGTACGTACAGCATGAATCTAATATATGACAATTGCAGTAATAACAGGTCATGAGTACGAAATAATGGAAAGTACACTAACAAGTACCACCAATATATAAAGCAATAATGATATGACAACAGTATGCAATAATCATGCACTGGGGATATGAGAAAGTAAATGTGCAACACTCATGAAGGGTACACTCATAGGTACTCCTAATACAAGGAACAGTGCACAAGTATATAAAGATGAGGTATGGAGTGAAATATGTCATTTCCACGGAATCGTGACATCGTGGTAGGATCACAATCCAGCAAGACAAATCAAAATCCCAATTCCTCAAATCAGCCCCCAAATTGGCTCTCATATCATCTAAGTGTCACATCACCTCAACTGCACAATATCAAGTATATCTCGCATATGTATCGAATGTACAACATCAAGTAGATCTCACCTATCTAGTATGTACAATATCAGGTATATCTCACATATATCAAATGTACAACATCAAGTGGATCTCACATATCTCGTATGTACAATATCAGCATATCTCACATATATCAAATGTACAATAGCAAGTGGATCTCACATATCTCGTATGTACAATATCAGTATATCTCACATATATCAAATGTACAACAGCAAGTAGATCTCACATATCTCGTATGTACGATATCAGTATATCTCACATATATCAAATGTACAACAGCAAGTGGATCTCACATATCTCGTATGTACAATATCAGTATCCAATCCCAATGAATCTCTTAAGTCCCAAATCAAATCTCCAGCACAGTTCTAACTTCCTAATATAATGTCATAAATAAATATGATGAGGGCAATACACATATATTAGCGTCCCATTCCACTAATATTGGTGTAAGGGTATATATAACAGCGACTCAATCCCCTGTTATATATACAAAAGAGTAATTGGAAATATCATGAAACCAATGTGCCAAGCATCGACACAGAAATGCTGATCCATCAGGTGTTGTCTCCATGACTGGCCCCCTGATAGGTACGTATCATACTCTATCCCGAAAGCTCGAGTCCCTAGCTCTGACCCTCGCCTCTCGACGTATCCATACGTACATGACTCCCGTCGGTATCCACTCGATAGCCGATGAGTCAATGGTCATGTCACCGGAAAGTATGGTTCCCCTAAGCCTCATCGCCTAGCACCGCGATGTCGACTCACACAGCGACAACGTTCTTGCTTCAGGGTACCTCCGGGCCCCACCATGTACCCATACACGGATCCCTCCTTTCCTCGCGTAGTGTATATATATCAGCACCGATAAATCTCATAGTGGCTGCTAAAATATCATATCAAGGAAACCGGGTTTTTCAATGTATGCATAATTTCATGAACTACCACGGTTCCCAAATCCAGAAAACATCATGAAAAATCCATATAACAATGCGATAATCCATGAATAAAGTATACGCAACATAAAAACTGTAATGAAAGCGTATAAAAGAAAAGCATAACATTCACCAGAAATAGATGAACACATGAATGGTATAGCAGAAATATAGGTATCTACCTAAATGATGATGTGATATACCTATCAGGTATAAGTAAAGTATAAAATGCAAGTACACCTGTAGCTATGTCCTTAGGTGTGTATGTACCTATCACTAATGGTACAATACCCTATAGGTAGACAGATAACTGTATGTCAATGTGATAAAAACTATGAATCAATGTCACAATGTCCCTAACCAACAAATATAACATCTATAAGTGGTTATGTGTGTGACATGGTAATTATTGACGGTGTGTGTAGCATACAAACAGTGCTAGTGCAACATAAATCGTCAATAATATGTGCAGTGTCCTACTACTACTAGTCCAGGCACACTACAATCTAACTAATAGGGTAAATGCGCAATTCTAAACATGACATAGAATATGCGACAATGTAAATATTTCTAGCCCAGACGCATAACGCCATGCGGGCGATTCCCTTGTAGATGTTAAACCTACTCACCACGCTCCAAGCTAAGAGAAGCCTACCACATGTTTTCCCCTTGTCGTAGCATCCGAAGTCCCCGCTTGCGAACCTAAAATTTCATAAACACATCACATAAGCATATATTCTACATCGACGAAAAGACATCGAAACGCATGAATCACACCCTGAAAAATACACTGCGCGCTTAGCGCATCTATCGCGCACGATACCGGCCAAAACCCTAATTGGGGTCGCTAAACTACAAAACACCAATTCTGGACCCCGATCGTCCCGATCGCGCAACACAACACAACACAAAAATTACGAGGAATACACTGGATATAACCTCGCAACGACCAAAAGAACCCTACGTCGGAAAAACCCCGAAATCTAGTAAGCAACCTATCGCAATATATCGCACTAGATTCAAGATAACACAAATCTAACAATTACAAATACCTTAAAATAGCTTAACTAAGCTATCTAAACCAATCCTATATTTTTAAACTTGCTTAATTAAGTTTTAGCAAAAATCTAGTAAGCAAAAACCCTTAATTAGACAAAATAGTAATTAGCAAAAATTAGCATTTTCTACTAGATTAATCTTTTCCAAAACACAATTTAACACTTGAATTAAACACTAATCACTTAATCAAAATTTAACCCTAACATGAATTTTTAAAACCAAATATAATGAATTAATCATGAATTAAAAGCTAAATTAAGCACTTAAATAGCTATCTAAATTAGCTAGTTAAAGATTAAAGCAATTAATTATAGATTTAGGTAAGAAATTATACCTCCTCAAGAACACCAAAAAGAAATTTGATCCATCATTTTATCCTCCAAAATCAAGCTTTGATGAAGATCCATGAAGGATTAGTGAAGGAAAAATGGTTTAATATTTATATAGGAATTTTTGGATTTATTTTTGGAATTCCTTTTGTGTTTTTGATAGAAAATGAGTGAGAAATGAGTTTGGAATTGTTAAGGACAGAAATGGGGGGGTTGAGCTCGGCCAAGAAGGGATGGGGGGTATTTTTGTGAATAATTTGTGAGGAAATAGCTAGGAAAGAGTGTAAATAATATAAAAAATGCTATTTTGCCACCTTTCACTCTTTTCTTTTCTTTTTAAATCCAAACCATTAGTCACCAAAAAAGATCTAGATATTTAAAAAGAACCTTCTAAAATAATTCTAGTGACAAAATTAATTTATTCACAAAATAAAAAGTTTCCCGATTTACGTGCACAAAATACCGCTTAAAATAATATTTTATTCGGGAAAAAAACTATCTGAACCAAAACCTCCCAAATACCCCTAAAGTTCGCGCACAAGCTTTATTTTAGCTAAAATAGGTGCCGGTAAGCTTATACTGTCGTTTGATCGAAATCGGGTTAAAACGGGAAAAACCGACAATTTTGCCCTAAAACGGGAAAATTCGCAAAACGATTTGTGAAACGTTACATTTTTAGGTACAGTCTAGTGTCACATGGAGGCAATGAGCGATAGAGGGGATTCGTCTCTCCCGGTATTGGGGGTTGATGTTGCGCTATGCACGATTGGCCATAACAGGAAATCCCTGGCCAGGGTTGCAGAGATCTACTGGTAAGTGTTATCAGTAGTTCCTCGAACCGTTATGGACCTTACATCGGCATGAATTATCAAGTTACTGGGGTCTGACGTTTACCACCCCTAGACGAGATATGCGACATATCAGACGAAGAGACCGGACTGTACGGTAGTGTTACTGATTGGATTCGCAGGAGTGTGAGCAGGCTTTCTTGTTGATCTTCTGATCGCTCAATACCCGAGTGGCCGTTACGTTTAGCAGACCGCTTGCGGCTTGTGGGTGACTGATATGATCACCACCTACTGCCGGAATATTGACGAGTCTTTAGAGTCCTACACAGAGGTTTCCTGGCTCAAGCGAAATGGAGTAGGAGCACATATGTGATATGTGCGGGACCGTGATTGATACGAGTATGTGATACCGTATTGTATTCTCGCGATATGTGATATCGGCCGGGTATATGTGATATAGCCGGGTTATCGAATCAAGTGTTGATTCGGTAAATTGATATTAGTCGGTTATATGTAATATAGCCGGATTATTAAATCAAGTATTGATTTAATGATTTAATGTATAATTATATATTTGATATATGAATTTACATTAACTAATATTGCTCACTTAATTGTTTCTTTTTCTCACTTTTGCATACATGTTATATATATGTGATATATATATATATATATATATATATATATATTGTATTATGCTAGGTTATATATGCAACTTGTATGTGTAGGACTTATACCATAAGCATGATATAATTAGGTTTTAATTATCTTTATGGATTCAAAATTGAGTGGGATTGTGTCATGCTAGAAGCTTGGAGAAGCTTATTGTGAGCTTTAACTTAATCCACTCAATTTGTTTTATTATGAGATTTTTATAAACCTAACCATTATCATTGCCATGGTTAAGTCTCTACAATGGTTAAGATATGATATTAACTTACCATGGTTGCAAATCTAACCTCATCTCATTCATTTGTTCACTCTCATCTTCATCTTCTTCTTGAGCTTGAGAAGCTTTCTAGGGTTTAGAGATGAGAAGAAATATTGTGAGAAAATCAAATCCAAAGTGAGCAAAATTCCTACTTCACCATCGTCTACTACTTTCCATTTAGTTTAGGGTGTTTGCTTCACAAAGATCATCACTTTGTGAAGAGGTAGCTTGTGCTTGAGTTTCCATGACATAGATCATCTTCAGCCTCGAAGACATCTAGCATGCATGCTCACTACGCTTTGTGGAGTTCATCTTGAGTCCGGGAGATCAATGCTTGGAGCGAAGGGATGACTACACGGAGCTTTAGAAGTGAATGACTGGGTCTACAAAGGTTGTATTCTAGTTCACTTCTTATGTAATGTTTGATTGCAAAGTTTTGTTACCCTAATATTCTAGTTTGATTCCTAGGATGATTGCTTAGCACCACCCTAAAATTTTTGTTGTGGCATGCTTGATGCTTGCAAACCCTAGGTTAGGTGCTGAGGAATCCCAACAAATAGCAAATGAGCTAGGTCATGAGGCAAGTGAAGAATGGCTCATAAACTTCACTCATTCAAGCATGCAATATTTTCCAATTGAAAACATCAACCATGCTTGAATAGTGAGTCCAAACTAATAAAAAAATAAAAATGAGCCATGCTTCGCCATACCACAAATATCTCCATTTTCCACATCATTAATCTATTTCTCAAAATAGATAAATCCAAATAATGAGGTATCCTCTTCTAGAAGCATGTCCTGTGAAATTACAAGAATGCCCTCACTGTATATACATACCCGTATTCGTATTCCAAAAAATTCGAATACAATGAGATACTAATAATCCAATAATACTAGAATCCGAATTAAACTAAAGCCCACTAGTATTATCCGTCCGAACAATATCCATACAGCTAGTGCACGTATGTGATCGGAACCCTGCCGTAAAACCATACGGCTTCTACATTGTTTCACCCGAAGCAGGGAAACCCTCTGTGTAGGACTCTATAGAATCGACAGTACGCTGGCAGTGGGTTTAACCATAAGTCCGTCAGCGGTACTAGCTGCACGTAACGGCTACCCAGGTATCAGTCGATAAGAAGGCCGATGAGCAAACTCATCCGAACTCCTACTGAGCCTATCTGTGACAATCTCCATATAGTCCAGTCTGTTCGTCTAAGATACCCACATATTGGGCCTAGAGGGATGGTAAACGTCAGACCCCTAATAGTGCAATAAATCGTGCCGGAGTAGAGCCCAATACACCCTGAGAAACTACTGGAGTACCTACCAGTAAATCTCGCTTGCCTTGGCCAGGGACTTTGTGTAATGGCTTTCCGAACACAGTGTGATATCAACCCCCAATACCGAGAGAGACGGATCCTATCTAACCACTACTGCCTCTAAATGCTTCGAGACTGCACCCAACTACTACCTGTTTGCATGACTCCTTTGAGCCGTGGTAGGGTAGTAATCTAAGAACAGTGGGAACATAGTCGAGACGAATAGCGATGTCAAGTCAACGGACAAACCTGTACTCATGCCACCCGGGAACTGCTACCTGACGCTAGGTATAATACCAACCAGAAGTTCCCAACGAGTCTGTCCAGTATAACTCATAACCCAATGAGCACTTGTATACTATCTCCGGTACAACGTACCAATGGCTGTAGGACAGACCATCTCCTCTGCTGGGATGAGAAGCGTGTACACTAGTCTACTCTAGAGTATCAATGCCTCGTCTCGATAATCCTACGACTATGGACCGGTATATGGATGTGCTTATAGACTATCCAGCTGTAACATTTCAGAAAATATAAAATATTATTTTTGGAATTTAATATTAAAATAATATATTTCCCGAAAACTACCGATTTGCGAAATTGGAGTTTTCGAATATACCAATAAGTGTGAAATAAATGGAAATTAAAATGATTTATTCATTTAAAAATATATTTAAAGGATTTGGCATTTTTTAAAATTTATTATATGCAGTTTGGATAAAAACCCGATTAGTGCACTGCTAATCGCGATTAAGCCAAATCCGTATTTTTACAGTTTTCATGGTTAGTTCACCATGACATGTTTCATTTGGTTACATGTTCATTTGTGTTGTTTTATGTTATGGTTTTATTGTGGTGAGAAAACAAAAGGAAAAGGTGTCATGATGATTGAGGGGAGAGAGAGGGGACATAATGATGATAGGAGACTATGCCATGAGAGAGAGAGAGAGAGAGAGAGAGAGAGAGAAAGAGAGAGTGAGGGTGAGGGCTGCCCCATTCATTTTCTCCCATTTGTTTTCTCATCTTCTTCTTCCTCATTTTTCCTCCACATAAACCTTATCATCTCCATTTATACACAAAAACCCTATACCCTTTTCACACAAGATGATCACCTCCCCACCCCCATCGCATTGGACCAAGCAAAGTGGGATTTTGACAATCTTGAGAAGCTAGGGTTCTCTTGAGTTTCATCCATGAGGTATAATCCTTTCCATTTAGTTATTTTTAAGTTTCTTATGTTCTAGTTTTAGTTTAGAAGTGGTTTAGTGGTGTTTTGTGAAGTTAGAAAATTCTAGAGAGGGTTTGGGTGACCTTTAGACTTGTGATCAGTAGTGAGGGTGTGCAAGACCCGAGAAATCCAATTCTGGACCTAGAATAGAGGCCATAAACTTAGATTGTATCTATGTAGGTTTTGTTGCATTATGTGTGCCTACTGTGAATCGGGAGCAACCCGGGGGATTTCTGAGTTTAGCAAACAGCTCCAGGGACCAAATTAGGGTACTAGGAGACCACCCCGACCATACGACCCAAAACGGAGCAACCATGGCCGAGGTGGCCGAATTTTGTGGGTAGGTGTCCGGTCATTCTGTGTTGGTTGGGTTCCAGGTTGTCCCGGTAGCTCAAATACCCCATATATAACACCCTATACTTGTTTGCTCATCCCAATTTCACCTGAGTAAAAATCTGGGAGCACTTTGGTGTGGTTTTTGGTTATGTTTTCCGTATTTTGATTGTTAAGTTTTGCTATTTGGTTTTGTTATTGGTTTTTGGATGTTTGTAAATCAACAACGAGGGTTGTTTGGTTGATTTTGTACGCGTAAGCTATAGGTTCTAACCTATGAGCAATGCGCGTGCCGTATTGGATTTCAGAACTTGATTTTAATAGCATTGCGATATGTGTTGTTATTGTAGGTACCTTCATGTGGATTTCGAGGCGACGGAGCGTGGCGTCATCGACTTCGGCAAGCGAAGACCAAGGTGAGTAGATCTATATCTACGAGGGAAGTCGGGTGGATGGTGTTCATATCAGATTTTTGCATTTTCATACCGTCCAATTTTTATCACATTGCATATCCGTAGATACTCTTGAGCCGTGTTTGCTAGTCAATTGCAGGATACAGGTTCTCGGTTCTAAAATGGTGAAATTCATGGAAAACACGACAAAATCCGGGTTCCTGCCAACCACAGATAAAACACGGTCTCCGCTCTTCATCCGTATGTTGCCAGATACCAGTTTAGGAAGACAAAATATCAAATCAATGTCATTCTCATGCACAAGGCTCAATGGTAGCACAAAATTCAAGAGATCTACGCGGAGCTCGAGGCAATCATGACAAAATCTTGACAAAAAGTCCACCTTTACCTCAACAGAAATTCTGGAAAAATCGTGAAAACAAATTGAGAAAATACATATACCAGAATGAAGTACACTGCAAACCAGGCCAGCACAAGAAATTGGAGAACTCAACCCCACCAAAGGGCCGCGGAACCGCGGCCAAAGGGGGGTCTAGCCCGCTGTTCCGCGGCCGTTCTGGCGCCAAGGGAAAAGTTCTTTTGGGGGTATTTTGGTATTTACTTTTCTGTTCTGGTGGTTGCCCTAGGTTTCCATTCTCCAGCCTATAAATAACCCAGAACTTTGAGAAGGAAGGGGTCCATTCTTGTATTTTTCATTTTGCCTAGTTTTAGTGTGTTTCTTCTTCCTCTTCTCACCTCTTCTCCATTAAACTTGTAGTGAGCTTTTGAGTGAAGAGTGATGAGAGTGATGAATAAAGAAGAACCATTTATTATCATGCTTGTCTCTTCACTTTGTTAATTGTTGTAATTTTAATTCGTTAAGTAGTTGTTGTTATTTCCTTGTTGTTTATTTCTTCTCTCTTTTTCTTTATCATTCATACGACAATGATACTTACGCTCGATCCTCGCCAAGGTGAGGTCGCAAATAGTTAGTCGTATTCTCCTAATCTCCTTCTTTCTATCTTCCTCTTTTGTTTTGTTTTGTTTTTCCTTATCATGAAGTGTGAGTAGTTTTATACTTGTTAGGGTAGGATAAGGGAAGTTTGAGAGAAGGAAATCTCTCTCACTCTTTCCTTGCCCAACAGCTTAAATCGACTCCCGTTAATTGAACCACAATCCGCTCCTTACGGCACCCTATCCTACATGATAGCGGTGATTCCGTAGTGAGACCGGTTGTGGTTGAATTAACCGGAGGTTATGGATAAGAGCCAAGAACGGACGGACAAGCACCAAAAGGAAGGACTATGCGTTGGAAAGCCTAGCTTATACTCGCAAGTTCCTTCCTAGTCGTGCTAATCCCCGTTGTTGCCGATTACCGTAACACCGATATTAAGAGGGGCAACGAAAGATGTGGAGACTCCTAACTCAAACTAACCTAATCCTAACCCTAACAAGCTCGCTTTAAATATCGACTTAACACTTAGATAACCACAACAAAATCTGAAAAACCGGACTTAACTCGTTAAAACATATTGAAAAAGACTCCCATGTCCCTGCGGACGACCCGTACTCAACCGGCTAGCTACAAGCGAAGCCGTCTTGATTGCGGTATTTAAAACTAAACTTGAACACGCACGTATCCTAACAATCAAATGGAAAGCCCTTCTCGCGGTCTTGCACAGCAACAGGCAAGCTTTTGGCTGGTCCATGGCGGACATCAAGGGGATTAGTCCCCTAATCGTTGAGCATCACATTCATCTGATGGATGATGCCAAACCAGCCCGGGATCCACAAAGACGTCTTAATCCAGTCATGAAGGAGGCTGTGAAGAAGGAGATCGTCAAATGTCTAGATAGTGGTATCATTTACCCTATCTCTGATAGCCAGTGGGTTAGCCCCATTCACGTTGTCCCCAAGAAGTCGGGCATCACGGTCATAACCAACGAGGCGAATGAGTTAATCCCTACTCGCACCCAAACCGGGTGGCGAGTTTGCAGTGATTACAGAAAACTCAACGCCGCAACGCGGAAAGACCACTTTCCGCTACCTTTCATTGACCAGATGCTTGAACGATTGGCCGGACACGAGTACTACTGCTTTCTTGATGGCTACTCCGGCTATAATCAGATTCCCATCGCCGAAAAAGACCAGGACAAGACCACTTTCACTTGTCCTTTCGGCACGTTTGAATATCGACGCATGCCCTTTGGGTTATGCAATGCGCCCGCTACCTTCCAGCGGTGTATGATGGGTATCTTCTCAGACATGGTGGAAAAATTTCTGGAGATTTTCATGGATGACTTCTCCATCTTCGGCGACTCCTTTGACGAGTGTTTGCTGCATCTTGACGCTGTCCTTACCCGATGTAAGGACAAGAATCTCACTTTGAACGGCGAGAAATGCCACTTCATGGTGCGCGAAGGTATTGTCTTAGGACATATCATCTCGCAAAATGGCATAGAGGTTGACAAAGCAAAGATTGAGGTCATTTCCAATCTTCCACCTCCCCGATGCGTCAGAGATATCCGAGCCTTCCTTGGCCATGCCGGTTTCTATAGACGGTTTATCAAGGACTTTAGCAAGATTGCTAAGCCCTTGACTCTTTTGCTGGCTAAGGATACACCTTTCGACTTCAACTCGAGCTGTGTGACTGCATTTGAGTCATTAAAACACTCACTCACTTATGCTCCCGTTCTCTCTTTTCCTGACTGGACGCACCCATTCGAGATTATGTGCGATGCATCCGACTTTGCCATCGGTGCTGTCCTTGGACAACACATCAACAAGATGCCGCACGTAATCTATTACGCTAGCCGAACCCTGAACGACGCACAACTCAATTATACAACAACTGAGAAGGAATTCTTAGCTGTTGTATTTGCTTTAGAAAAGTTCAGGCCCTACCTCATCGGCTCTCCAGTCATTGTCTATACTGACCATTCAGCTCTGCGCCATCTTTTTGGGAAGAAAGATGCTAAATCTCGGTTAATACGTTGGATCCTCTTGCTTCAGGAGTTTGACCTTGTCATTAAGGACATAAGAGGATATGAAAACGTAGTTGCCGACCATCTCTCACGACTTCCTGCTTCGCCTTCGCTTCCAATTCCAATTAACGACGTTTTCCCGGATGAACAACTCTTGACAGTATCGTGCGAACCCTCGTTCGCAGATATTGTGAACTATTTGGCCACGGGATTACTACCGACCGAATGGTCAAGTCAGGACAGACTTCGCTTCTTATCCCAAGTAAAAAACTTTTACTGGGACGAACCCTACTTATTCAAGTACTGTCCCGATCAGATTATTCGTCGGTGTGTCCCTGATGAGGAATTCAAGAGTGTGCTGTCATTTTGCCACGATCAAGCGTGTGGCAGGCATTTTGGGCCTAGAAAGACAGCTGAGAAGATCTTGCAATGTGGTTTCTACTGGCCACAACTCTTCAAAGACGCTCATGACTATTGCAAGACTTGCTCCCGGTGCCAACACATGGGCCGGATATCCCTGAGAAACGAGATACCGCTCCAACCGATCTTGGTTATGGAGATTTTCGATGTTTGGGGGATAGATTTCATGGGGCCGTTTCCCAGCTCTTTTGGGAACTTGTACATCCTTCTAGCTGTTGATTACGTCTCTAAATGGGTCGAGGCTGTGCCCAGCCGGACTAACGACAACAATGGTTCCTTAAAGAACACATTTTCTCCCTGTTTGGGCACCCCCGAGCGATCATTAGTGACAATGGAAGTCATTTCTGCAACAAAACCTTCGAGGCCTTGATGCGGAAATACTCCATTGATCATAAGCTTTCTACGCCCTACCACCCCAAACCTGCGGGCAGGCCGAAGTTTCAAATCGGCAAATCAAGCAGATACTGGAGAAGACGGTTTCCAAGAACCGTAAGGATTGGTCTCTGAAACTCACTGATGCCCTTTGGGCATTTAGAACCGCTTATAAGACCGACCTTGGCATGTCTCCCTATCGGCTTGTGTACGGAAAAGCCTGCCACCTACCTGTCGAAATCGAGCATCGCGCATTTTGGGCGATAAAGGAGCTGAATCTGTCTATCGAGGACGCGGGCAGCCATCGGAAGCTGCAGTTGAACGAACTAAACGAGCTTAGGGATGAGGCTTACGATAACGCGGTTGTCGTTAAGAATCGAACGAAGGTGTTTCACGATAAACACCTTTTGCGCAAAACCTTCGTAACTGGTCAACAGGTACTGCTTTACGACACCCGACTTCACTTCCATCCTGGAAAGCTCAGATCTCGCTGGAAAGGGCCATATTTTGTGCGGAATGTGTATCCGTAGGGCGCTGTGGATTTGGAGAATCCAAAGGACGGTTCAATTTTCAAAGTGAACGGACACCGATGCAAACCGTACCTTAGCGCCGAACCAACAGAGGAGCTCCTGTTCTTACAGGAGCCGGTTTACCCTGAATGATCTTCCTCTGCCTACCTCCAAACTTCGGTTATCCAGCCAAGAACAGTGGACACTGTTCCAAATAAGTTTGGGGGTATGTACAAACCATTTTTGTATATATTTGTGTATATTCTTTTTCTTTTCTTTAAAAAACAAAAACAAATAAAAATTGTATATTGCTAACCGACAATTTTGACCCTTCAAATGATCTATTCATGCAACGACAGTGAGGACACTGTCCAGTTTAAGTTTGGGGGTACACTCGGTACGCATTTCTTACCTTCGCATTCATATGTATATTTTGCATCTGCATATTTAAATCCATAAAATCCATAAAAATCTGAAAATTTTCCAAAAACATAAAAACTTTTCTGTCAAGTTAGCTTGTGGAAGAACTCTGATTCAACATTCGACGGTTTTTGTTTGAAAAAATAGGAATAACTAAATCTTATGTTTGGATTTTGAAAAACTAAAAGATAACTCTTCTTTGAAGTTAACTATAGCTGATATACGTCTTTACATCACACTACACGTGTCGTTAATTTTGGGAATTACATGACAAGTCTCTCATGTTAAACTTTTAAACAGATAAATGATTTTCTGAGGATCAAATAGGTTTGTTCTGAAATAAGTAATGTCAAGAATAGTTTATGAAGTAAAGCGAATATGAAGGAATGTTATTGATGCCGTAATTGGAGCTAAGTCTGAAAAATAACCCATCTGAAACTTGATTGGAATGATTACACACCAAACCCACTAAACACGTCTTTTATCCAAAAAAATATTTGAACTGCCGGTTATATCTCCGTTCGTATTAAATCATCTGATTTTCACGCCAAACTGTCTTTTGTTTTTGGACCTAGGTAACTTGAGTAATTAAGTCCGCTGGGGTGTTTCTACACCTAATGCCCTAAAACCAACTGGTTTGGGTGCATTGTCCCAAAGCTCACTAAGAAGCCTAGAAAGTCCAGTTTAAAACAAAGTCAAGCAAGTGTTCTCTCCGAGTTAAAATTCCTAACTGTTCTTTTTGTGAGAATAATCTTGATAAAAGACAGGCTTTTATAAAAATTTTAACGGAGATATGAAGGTTTTATTCTATGATAAAGACTATTGCACGTTCACAGAGGTGTGTATGAAATGAAAACAAGAAAAAGGTGGAGTGAAAAATACGACTTGGTTTCCTGTTAAGGAAGATAGAAATTCTGTAGTTGAAACCTTACTGGAAAACGAAACTTGAAAAATGCTTAACTCTTTATAAAACTTATGTGATCCTTTTAAAATTGTTATCTGGGCTTTATTGTGCGACATGATGACTTTAATCGATCCTTCTGGAACCTAACGACACTATCTGCACTGCACGTAAAGACATATAAAATCTGTAGTTAAATAAGAAGCGAGGTGTGAAAAATAAAGATTCGATAGCCTAGACTTAGGATTATAGAATTGTTATTTTCTAAAACAAAACTTTAGGGTTTGAAGCTTAGTTATTTTACAAAACCAACTTGACCGGATTTTGTGGGTAGTATCCGCTGAAAACCCTCAGGAGACAACACTCCTCCTACTAGGGACACCTAGAGGTTTAACGGCTTGTTGCACATGCTCAGTGCAATCGCGTTCCCTGCGAAAGTGAGGTTAGGAAATTTTTTGTGAATAAATGGGCTTTGCTCGGGACGAGCAAATGATAAGTTTGGGGGTATTTGTTCATATCAGATTTTTGCATTTTCATACCGCCCAATTTTTATCACATTGCATATCCGTAGATACTCTTGAGCCGTGTTTTCTAGTCAATTGCAGGATACCGGTTCTCGGTTCTAAAACGGTGAAATTCATGGAAAACACGACAAAATCCGGGTTCCTGCCAACCACAGATAAAACACGGTCTCCGCTCTTCATCCGTATGTTGCCAGATACCAGTTTAGGAAGACAAAATATCAAATCAATGTCATTCTCATGCACAAGGCTCAATGGTAGCACAAAATTCAAGAGATCTACGCGGAGCTCGAGGCAATCATGACAAAATCTTGACAAAAAGTCCACCTTTCCCTCAACAGAAATTCTGGAAAAATCGTGAAAACAAATTGAGAAAATACATATACCAGAATGAAGTACACTGCAAACCAGGCCAGCACAAGAAATTGGAGAACTCAACCCCACCAAAGGGCCGCGGAACCGCGGCCAAAGGGGGGTCTAGGCCGCGGTTCCGCGGCCGTTCTGGCGCCAAGGGAAAAGTTCTTTTGGGGGTATTTTGGTATTTACGTTTCTGTTCTGGTGGTTGCCCTAGGTTTCCATTCTCCAGCCTATAAATAGCCCAGAACTTTGAGATGGAAGGGGTCCATTCTTGTATTTTTCATTTTGCCTAGTTTTAGTGTGTTTCTTCTTCCTCTTCTCACCTCTTCTCTATTAAACTTGTAGTGAGCTTTTGAGTGAAGAGTGATGAATAAAGAAGAACCATTTATTATCATGCTTGTCTCTATACTTTGTTAATTGTTGTAATTTTAATTCGTTAAGTAGTTGTTTTTATTTCCTTGTTGTTTATTTCTTCTCTCTTTTTATTTATCATTCATACGACAATGATACTTACGCTCGATCCTCGCCAAGGTGAGGTCGCAAATAGTTAGTCGTAGTCTCCTAATCTCCTTCTTTCTATCTTCCTCTTTTGTTTTGTTTTGTTTTTCCTTATCATGAAGTGTGAGTAGTTTTATACTTGTTAGGGTAGGATAAGGGAAGTTTGAGAGAAGGAAATCTCTCTCACTCTTTCCTTGCCCAACAGCTTAAATCGACTCCTGTTAATTGAACCACAATCCGCTCCTTACGGCACCCTATCCTACATAATAGCGGTGATTCCGTAGCGAGACCGGTTGTGGTTGAATTAACCGGAGGTTATGGATAAGAGCCAAGAACGGACGGACAAGCACCAAAAGGAAGGACTATGCGTTGGAAAGCCTAGCTTATACTCGCAAGTTCCTTCCTAGTCGTGCTAATCCCCGTTGTTGCCGATTACCGTAACACCGATATTAAAAGGGGCAACGAAAGATGTGGAGACTCCTAACTCAAACTAACCTAATCCTAACCCTAACAAGCTCACTTTAAATATCGACTTTACACTTAGATAACCACACCAAAATCTGAAAAACCGGACTTAACTCGTTAAAACATATTGAAAAAGACTCCCATCTCCCTGCGGACGACCCGTACTCAACCGGCTAGCTACAAGCGAAACCGTCTTGATTGCGGTATTTAAAACTGAACTTGAACACGCACGTATCCTAACAATCAGATGGCGTATAGCACCCCCGCAAAGTTTTAGTGGAAACCGATTTGTAGCATATAGTTAAGAAAACCTAGATTAGGAAACTAGGGTTAGAGTTAAAATATTGTTAATGAAACCATATTATAAACTAAAGGATGTAGGGTTGCAAGGCACGCGCACAAGGGTCTACGAGGCATCAACCATGCCCGATTGAAAAATTAGCCGTGCCGAACAACCCGAGTACGGATCTTTAAACTAGAGATTAGGCGAAAACAAACATGTTAACAATTTTAACACTAAGTGAGAGGGATTACAACCTTTGTAGATCCGGTCCTTCACTTCATATGCTCCGTGTTGTGGTCCCTTCGCTGCGATCATCGGGTTCCGGACTCTCGAGAGGTTCCACGAAGAGAAAGATGCAACCTTTGCTTCCGATCTTCGATACAAAGATGATTTACCTTGAAGTTTCGTTAACACAAGCTAACACTCATGAAATGATGTGAACACCCTCATCTAAATGGCAAGGGAAGATGAGGATGATTAAGTAGGATTTTTGCTCTCTTTATTTATCTTTTTCTCATATTTATTCATCACTTGGAAAAAGCTAGTAAGCTTTTTCCATGAAGAAAGAAGAAAGAAGAAGATGAACAATATGATAGAATTCCTTTTGTGATGAATAGAAAGAATTAATATGATGAATAATGCAACCATGGTTGACTTAACCATTGTAGAGAATTAACCAAGGGTTAGGGTTTGGGTTGAGTTAAGAATGAGTCATAACAAAATATCTTTATCATGACAAAAAGAAAAGCTTCTAGAATCAACTAGAAGTGTTAACCCTAATCCAAACCCTAATCATGTTTAAACTCCACAAAACATGTTGCATTAGTTATCATATCATGTTACAATATTATATATCACATATATAATATTTATCGTAACAAAATAAAATAATACAATTAACATATATCGCATATATATCAATGTATTGCCCGAGTGAGAAAAAGAATCTTTTAGTGAACTAATATTAGTTAATGTAATTTAATATATCATATATATTATTATACATCAAATTATCGAATCAATACTTGATCCGACAATCCGGCTATATCGCATATAACCGACTAATATTTATCCGTACCGATTCATCGAATCAACACTTGATCCGATGACCCGGCTGATATCAAATATCGCGAGAATAGAATACGGTATCTCATATCGTATTATCCTCGGTCCCGCACATATCACATATGTGCCCCTACTCCGTTTTGTCTGAGCCAAGAAACCTCTGTGTAGGACTCTAAAGAATCGTCAATACGCCGGCAGTAGGTGATGATCATATCAAACACCCACAAGCTGCAAGCGGTCAGCTAAACGTAACAGCTACCCAGGTATGGAGCGCTCAGAAGATCAACAAGCAAGCCTGTACATTCTCCTGTTAATCCAAACAGTAACACTCCCGTACAGTCCGATCTCGTCGTCTGATATGTTGCATATCTCGCCTAGGGGTGGTAAACGTCAGACCCCAGTAGCTTGATAAGTCGTGTCGATATGAGGTCTATAACAGTTCGAGAAACTACTGATAACACTTACCAGTAAATCTCAGCAACCCTGGCCAGGGATTTCCGGTTATAGCCAATCGAACACAGCACAACATCAACTCCCTATACCGGAAGAGACGAATCCCCTCCTATCGCTCATTGCCTCCATGTGATTCGGGACTGTACCCAAAAGCCACCTTTTGGCACGCCCTCTTGGACATGGTATGATGGAAATAAAAGCACAGTGGGAATCACACAAAACTCTATGACGATCTCGGGTCAACAGATTACTCTGTACCAGTGTCACCGGAGAATTGCCATCTGACGTGAGGTATAATACCATCTGGGAGTTCTCGGCGAGTCCGTCCAGTGTACCCAGTCTCCACTGAGCACCCACACACCATCCTTGATGTCAAACACCGATGGATATGGGATCATCCATCGCCCATCATATGGGTCAAGATGCGTATACGCTAGTCTACTCTGGTGTATCGATGCCCTATCTCGATACACCCTCGACTAGGAACAGTTATAGGATGTACTCGTCGACTACCGTGGCCCCACTAGTATGATCTCATCATAGTCCCAGTAGTCGAGTACATATCCTAAGGGCTTTATCAACATGTAATATAGAGACAATCAGAGTACATGTTAAGATAAAATACAACCAGATAGCGTACTATCATGTCGAGCAAGAAAGTCCTCCCTATATATGTCCAAGCATCCATTACAATATATATCGTATGTACAGTAATGGCCTCTAGGGCATACATATAACTAACAATCTCCCACTTGCACTAGGGCCATCTGTTGTGGTATCACATACCCAACAATTATCTGCGGTTGAAGTATCTCATACTCAACCATCCCACAAAAGTCTCTACTGGGAAAAAGGCCTTTGTGAGTGGATCCGCACTGTCGTCCTCTGTGTCTACTCTCCTGACCTCGATCTCCCTGGAGATCAACCATCTCCATGATCAGGTGATACTGCCTAAGAATTATATCTGGATTTATGATGGGACGGTAGTTCCTTGGCTAAAGCCACAACTCCATTGTTACACAATGGTAGGAACGAAGTTCATCTTATGAACTTATATATATCCAGACTGCCTCTTTGGTAGTATCTTTGGTAACGATGTATCTTGCCTTTAATCGTCTAGTATGTCACGGTATCTAGATTGGAACTCTTCCAACATACCGTCCCTCCACTGAGGGTAAAGACAATGCCTGCGACTGACATTCAGTCGTCCTTATCACCCTGGAACCTTTCCAGTGATTCTCCTCAGGATCGATTGATACCATCTCACTACAACTAGTGAGTGTCCTAACATCCAATTAGATCTATCTCATAGATCCAAAACCCAGGATTTAGGAGGTATCACTTTGATCCTATATGGAGAATCCTTGTGATAAGCGGAGATTGACCGATCGTAGCATAGGAAACTCCTTCCATATCAAGAGTATGTCATCCACGTACTCTACGAAGATCACCACCATACTCTCTACTACCTTTTTTTTATATACAAGGTTCATCTACCATTTTGATGAAGTCAAACTCTTTTACTTCTACATCAAAACAGACGTTCCAACTCCGCGATGCCTGCTTTATCACATAAAACATCTTGCACACGTTTCCGCTGCTCCCACTATCTACGAAGCCCTCTGGCTGTGTACTTATAGATGCTCTTTTCTAAAACATCATTTAGAAAAGCAGTCATGACACCCAACCACCAGATATCGTAGTCATGGTATGTAGCCGTGGCAAGTAGGATCTGGATGGACTTAAGCATAGCTTTGAAAGTCTCAACTTTTCCATGTACACCAAGTAATCTTCTCAAGATATACTCGCTCCTGATGGGGATTTAACCCTTCAGATAAAGCAACCAAAGTCCATACTTTGTTGGTGTATAAGGATTCCATCTCAGATCGATAAGCATCCAGCCATTCTTACAGAGTCCCAATCCTGATGGCCAGCTCGAAACTAGTTGGGTCATCATCTCATGATGCAATCCTCGCTCCCACTGTCATAAAGAAACCGAAGTATCTCTCAGGTGGGTGAGGAACCCTGCTAGATCGGCGGAGAGGCTGAGGTTCGTTGGAAACTATTGAATCCTTTGGTTCTACCAAATTATCAGCCGTAGTTTGTATAGCTGGAACATTTCCACTTCTACATAACATACCTTGCCTCGAGCTTGTCCGGATTTTGCTCTTAAACATAGGCTGGACAACCCCAAATTTTAACAAGCTTAAGATATGGGCTCTTCCCTTTCCATATCACATATGAAGTGGTAGGCAACTGATTTGATTTGAACCCTATTCAATAGGTATGCAGCTTCTCAAGCGCATAACATCCTAAAGGAAATAGGAAACTCAGTAGTACTCATCATAGAGCACACCATATCACATAGGGTGTTATTGCTCCGCCCCGATATACCATCATGCTATGGTGTATACGGAGGAGTAATGCTGAGGGAGAATCTCATTCTCCTTTAGAATAGTCCAGGAATTCCGTGCTCAAGTATTCTCCTCCTTGATCACATCAAAGGACATAATACTTTTACCCGTATTTTGGTTCCCTACTTCTAACTTATATTCTGTGAATATCTCAAAAGGTTCGGACTTGTGTTTCAACTGGAACATATGTCTGAATCTTGAGAGATCATCAGAGAATGTAATGAAGTACAAAGAACCGGTCTTGGCATGTGTAGACAGGGGGCCTTCATACATCAGCATGTATCAATCCCAAGAGTTCACTAACTCTTTCTCTGTTCCCAATAAACAGAGCTATGGTCATCTTATCTTTGTGACATGACCGGCAAGTTTCACAAGATGTAAATTTAAAATAATTTAAATATGCATCTATATGTAACTTCAGCTAGTCGGGTCTCATTGATATGACCTAGCCTACAATGCCTCAAGAAGGATTCGTTCATTTCTGAACTCTTCCTCTTGTGTGTGTTTCGTATACTAAGAACTGTAGTTTGATTTAGAACGTCAATACTTTTAGATATCGTGCTTGAACCGATCAACTCTTGATATAGGAAATGTTCAAAACATTATCCAACAATACAAAATTATATCCTTCTTTACTAATAAAGAGACTGATATGATTTTGTATATCAGGTTCGGTATCTAATAAAATTCGTTCAGAATCAATGTATTCTGGTAATACAGGGTGATAGTGACCAACAGACTTGGCTGCAACACTTGCACCGTTTTTTGTCTCATGAAACTTATCACCCGTTCTCAGTTCTTTACCTATCTGTAGCCCATGTAACAGATTACATATGCGGGATCCTGATGCGGTATCACATACCCAGGACGTAAAGGATACTGAGAAACAGCTCTATGTAATGAACACACCCGAAGAAGATGCATCAACATGCACTTTCTTCGTTTGGGCGGCACGGGAATTCTGGTAATCCCCAATTTCCTGTTCTGTCTTATAACAATTATAAGTTGGAGCGGGACCAACGTTCCCCAGCTCAGTATAACAAGCGGGTTCGGTCAAATATATCCGTATTAATATTCTTGATTAAGGCGTGATATGGTCGCTACCTGGAGAGAGAGAGAAGAAAACACTCAGCGTATTCTCTTGCAAGATTAGATTGGTTATCTAATATATCTAATCAGGATGTCTCCCACTATTTTAATCAAATCTTCCTTCAAACCCTAAAAGGAAAGACTAGCCGGGATATATTACACGCTACAAGTTCGCCAATCTTTCAGCTAGGCCAGTGTCGGTACTTTGAGGGAGGTCCCCCGTGCTTTCGCACGAACCTAATTAAAGTAAACCTCATTTTCCCAGAGGCGTAACCCCGTTAACACCTTTCTAGACACCTACTTGATCGGCTAATTGTAATGTGTAAAAACTCCCCCAGGAGTAACTCTTATTCGCAGCGGGTATCGGGATCCAACTATCTCATAGAAGGTATGCAATCTCATTGCAAATTTCAACACTTGAAATTCCCAATAATATTTTACCCCTAGCGTCATATGACCTTGACGAAGGCCAAACTACCCATAGTCCGCTAGTCAAGTTCAACCCATACATTTCTTGATTGAATTAAACCCACCCGCACGACCCTTGACGAAGGCCAAACTACGCCGTATGAATACCCTAATCCAATCGCATCGTATGCTAGCAGATAAGCACTAGTTAGCTACCGTACACTACGCCTTGACGAAGGCCAAACTACCGCAGCACGAATACTAACTAGTACTTATCTGAAATGACGGAGGGCTACGAGAGGTTTTTAAGAAAACCCTTTGCGTAATGAACTTGATATCGTTGTAGAATCGAGTGATTTTAAAATGGAGTGTTTTTGAGGCTTTTCTAGTTTTGTTAAAGGGGTCACTCCTGGTGAAGGGATCGTCGGCCCTTTCCTCGTCGAATGAGGTGCGGGATATATCATATATATCACTGTGCAAAGCAGAAACTATAGAAGCAATCAAAAGACAAACCGAGAGTTGTAGCATCTGCCAGTTATTGCTAAAGGAGTCACTCCCGGTGAAGGGATCTCGGTCCTTTCCTTATCGAATAAGGTGCAGGATGTTCTACAAGGAACACCGTGATGCAAAGCAAGAACTGAAGCTACCTGTTTTTAAGAAATTCGATTCCACAACATCATAGGTTTCTTTTATTTCATTAATCTCATTAATGAAGTCCCATTTTATTATGCTTCACAAGCATCACTTTTGAAACGAAATCTGCAATATAACATATATCTCATATATATAATATAAACATTCGTCTCAGGCAGTAATATGATCTCATCACAGAACATTGCAGCAGAAGAACATATATGAAATATTGGATATACTAGGACGTCCGTGTTTTCAATACGAGCCAGTATAAAACACGGATTCCACGGTCGCGATGAATAGCCAAACCCACATCCCTAGACCCCTACTAGAGCGGCAAGCAACACTGCCAATTCTAGGGTTAGGAGACCCGGTCTCGACTCCTCGAGATGGTCTCCCACTGGACCCTAGAACCCGGTTACTTGTGCTCCCCGCCTTGGGTCTACCTAATGCGGAAAAGTAAATAATATACAACGGTGACATCTTCCGCTACCTGGAAGTGCCCCAATAAAAGAATATTACATACAAATGAATTTTACATGAATGAAAAAGAAAAAACTCTCATCTCACATAAAACCCCCGGCTATTCAAAAGGCGACGATCCAATATAACATATCATAGAAACACATAATATCACATATCATCAACGTAAGCAAGTATGCGTATTCCGATTGTCGTTGATGTATAGCAACGAAGCCGGCGATACACCACATACTACGCTTACGGTCACATAAAAGAAAGGGTAAAACTACAACAGTTGGAATCCGCAATCTCTTTAGACATCGCATGCCTAACCAAATGAATTCCTTAGACATCTCATGCCTAACAATTATAAACTCCGCATTTTAGTCTCATTATCGAAAACTCTTTTCAATATGAAGTCGGGCAATTCAACAAGATTCCCGACATCCTGATCGAATGCTCGTCGCAAACTTTAGTAGACGGCCGCACCCCCAGATGCCGTCGACGAAGTGCACTAAGGCGGAACACCGCTGCCGCGAGCAGCCGAACGGATGCTTTCGGCGACGGGGTTCTCCTACAGTCACTTGGTCGGGGCTATGGGGCGTGGCTGTCTATTAAGTTTACCCGGCGAGTATCCGCGTACGCTACGTGATTGCGACGGACTTTTGATCACATCAAAATTCCGTGGCAACCGATCATTTGAGACTGAACAGCTAGATTTATAATATTCAAATCAGTTATCTCATAACTACCTGTGGATTCCAAATATTGTATCACATTCCAGATAAATAGACAAAGTTAAACTTTCCGATCGAATCATCAAACACCCAAGATTTCCCCAATATATCTCAACACTTGAAATCAGTTTAAAAACATCCATCACGTGCCACAGTACCAATGGTCCAGCCGTAGAAGGGTCAAGCCAACGCCTCACATGTGGCACGCCGTACTGCCCCAAACCCTAAGGTTCAAAAGGCAGTTCAAGACGGTCACATAATCGAGTTAAGGTTTGTTGTCTTCTAGAGGGTCCACCGCATTACTTGCACGACTTAGAACGTTCTTAAACACGAGGAAAAATCCAACTTTTGAAAAAATTTCCGACAGGGGAAATAGTGAGTTTTGATATCCGTTCGAACTTTTTAACAGTTTCTAAAAGTTATCCGGACAAAACACAAAGACGCAGTTAAAGTTCCCGATCGAATCATCGAATCCCCAATACAACCCAGAAAATTCAACAGTTGAATAAATATTAAAAATTCCCAGAAAATACAGCACTAAAAGATAAGAATTACTGTGCAAATTTCAAATGTTGAAGTGACTAACTGGCCGCGGAACCGCCGCACAAGCCATGCTTGTGCCGCGGTTCCGCCGCGCTTTGGTGGAATCAGGAGCACGTGCTTCACAGTATTTCCTACAATTCCCTGCTGAAATTTTTAGGTATTTTTAATATGGAAAAAATCACAGTTTTGAAAAATTTCCAGAAACTAGGGTATATCGGGTTTTCCGGGTTCGATCGGACTTTAAACTTCGTCTAGACTTCGCCTAAAGCTCTAGCTTGGCTCTAATACCACTGTAGGGTTGCTAGGCACGCGCACAAGGGTCTATGAGGCATCAACCATGCCCGATTGAAAAATTAGCCGTGCCGAACAACCCGAATACAGATCTTTAAACTAGAGATTAGGCGAAAACTAACATGTTAACAACTTTAACACTAAGTGAGAGGGATTACAACCTTTGTAGATCCGGTCCTTCACTTCATATGCTCCGTGTTGTGGTCCCTTCGCTGCGATCATCGGGTTCCGGACTCTCGAGAGGTTCCACGAAAAGAAAGATGCAACCTTTGCTTCCGATCTTCGATACAAAGATGATCTACCTTGAAGTTTCGTTAACACAAGCTAACATTCATGAAATGATGTGAACACCTTCATCTAAATGGCAAGGGACGATGAGGATGATGAACTAGGATTTTTGCTCTCTTTATTTATCTTTTTCTCATATTTATTCATCACTTGGAAAAAGCTAGTAAGTTTTTTCCATGAAGAAAGATGAAGGAAGAAGATGAACAATATGATAGAATTCCTTTTGTGATGAATAGAAAGAATTAATATGATGAATAATGCAACCATGGTTGACTTAACCATTGTAGAGAATTAACCAAGGGTTAGGGTTTGGGTTGAGTTAAGAATGAGTCATAACAAAATATCTTTATCATGACAAAAAGAAAAGCTTCTAGAATCAACTAGAAGTGTTAACCCTAATCCAAACCCTAATCATGTTTAAACTCCACAAAACATGTTGCATTAGTTATCATATCATGTTACAATATTATATATCACATATATAATATTTATCGTAACAAAATAAAATAATACAATTAACATATATCGCATATATATCAATGTATTGCCCGAGTGAGAAAAAGAATCTTTTAGTGAGCTAATATTAGTTAATGTAATTTAATATATCATATATATTATTATACATTAAATTATCGAATCAACACTTGATCCGACAATCCGGCTATATCGCATATAACCGACTAATATTTATCCGTACCGATTCATCGAATCAACACTAATCCGATGACCCGGCTGATATCAAATATCGCGAGAATAGAATACGGTATCTCATATCGTATTATCCTCGGTCCCGCACATATCACATATGTGCCCCTACTCCGTTTTGCCTGGGCCAAGAAACCTCTGTGTAGGACTCTAAAGAATCGTCAATACGCCGGCAGTAGGTGATGATCATATCAAACACCCACAAGCTGCAAGCGGTCAGCTAAACGTAACAGCTACCCAGGTATTGAGTGCTCAGAAGATCATTAAGCAAGCCTGTACATTCTCCTGTGAATCCAAACAGTAACACTCCCGTACAGTCCGAGCTCGTCGTCTGATATGTTGCATATCTCGCCTAGGGGTGGTAAACGTCAGACCCCAGTAGCTTGATAAGTCGTGTCGATATGAGGTCTATAATAGTTCGAGAAACTAATGATAACACTTACCAGTAAATCTCAGCAACCCTGGCCATGGATTTCCGGTTATAGCCAATCGAACACAGCACAACATCAACTCCCTATACCGGGAGAGACGAATCCCCTCCTATCGCTTATTGCCTCCATGTGATTCGGGACTTTACCCAAAAGCCACCTTTTTGCATGCCCTCTTGGACGTGGTATGATGGAAATCAAAGCACAGTGGGAATCACACAAGACTCTATGACGATCTCGGGTCAACAGATTACTCTGTACCAGTGTCACCGGAGAACTGCCATCTGACGTGAGGTATAATACCATCTGGGAGTTCTCGGCGAGTCCGTCCAGTGTACCCAGTCTCCACTGAGCACCCGTGCACCATCCTTGATGTCAAACACCGATGGATATAGGATCATCCATCGCCCATCATATGGGTCAAGATGCGTATACGCTAGTCTACTCTGGTGTATCGATGCCCTGTCTCGATACACCCTCGACTAGGAACAGTTATAGGATGTACTCGTCGACTACCATGGCCCCACTAGTATGATCTCATCATAGTCCCAGTAGTCGAGTACATATTCTAAGGGCTTTATCAACATGTAATATAGAGACAATCAGAGTACATGTTAAGATAAAATACAACCAGATAGCGTACTATCATGTCGAGCAAGAAAGTCCTCCCTATATATGTCCAAGCATCCATTACAATATACATCGTATGTACAGTAATGGCCTCTAGGGCATACATATAACTAACAAAGGATAGTTAGAAGTGTTTTGATACGACTAATATGTGATGACGGGATTTGAGGATGACGTTTGACGATATTGCCGTTTAGGGTACTATAGGACTAGATAGCCGACGTAATGTGTCATCCGAACCATACCGATTTTCAAACTGAGGAATCTTATGCATCTTTTAAACAGATACCTTGAAGGATGTTACGTATTTTCAAATGATATCTTTTTCTTAATACACCGTATCTCCTACTTTCAAAACTACGATCCACATCTTTCAAAAACTGTTTGTATGGTTTGGGTGTGTATGTTAGATTAGATACTTATGCTTATAATAAAGGTAGAATGTATATGTAAAATTGACCTTATATGAGTTATAAATGCGATGAAAAGAGAATACGATTTGACATGTGATATGATGATATGTTGGTATACGGATGCGAGTCGATTGAGATGATTGATACCTTGCCGGTCCCCTGATATGGGATTGTTATGGATGCGACCTGGGACATAGGTATATAATGTTGGAGATAGTGCCCTCAGAGTCAATTATTGGATCACAGGCACGTGATTGCAATGATTGAGGGAGGACCTATACCAGTAGGACAGTCTTACTCAAGATGATAGTATGCTATCTGTTAGTGTATGCCCCAGAGGCCATTACTGTATCATACTAGTTTGTATATTACTTAATGGAAGCTTGGGATATTTACCTTGTATAGACAATCTTGCTCAATATAGTAGTATGCTACTTGGTTTGTTTATGCTTTAATGTGTACATGTGTTTATTTTAGTGTATCACCTATACACATTAGTGGAGACCTTAGGATCTTTGCTTGATTACCAGTGTTGTGATGGCAGTCACACTAGTGGGGGCTGGGTAGTCCACAAGCACATCCTTATGTAGGTCCCTAGTCGTAAGACTATCGAGACAGGGCATCGATACTCCGGAGTAGACTAGCGTATGCGGTTCTCATCCCAGTGTGGGAAACGGTCTGTCCCACAGCCGTCAGTACGTCGTACTTGAGATAGTATGCGGGTGCTCGTTAGGTTACGAGTACACTGGACAGGACTCGTCGGGAACTGTTGGTTGGTACTATACCTATCGTCAGTTATCAGTTCCCAGGTGACATGAGTACAGCTTAGTCCGCTGACTTGACACTGTTACTTCGCCTCGAGTGTGTTCCCACTGTACTTAGATTACTACCCTACCACGGCTCAAAGGAGTCGTGCAAACAGGTAGTAGTTGGGTGCAGTCCCGAAGCACTTGGAGGCAGTGACGGTTAGACAGGATTCGTCTCTCCCGGTATTAGGGGTTGATATCGCGCTGTGTCTAGGAGAGCCATTACACAAAGTCCCTGGCCAGGGCAAGCGAGATAGACTGGTAGGTTTCCAGTGTTATCTCAGGTGTTCTGGGCTACACTCCGGCACGACTTGTACCACTAGTAGGGGACTGACGTTTACCGCCCCCTAGGCCCGCCATGCGATGTTCTCAGACGAACAGACCGGACTGTACGCAGATAGTCACATTCAGGATCAGTAGGAGTTCAGATGGGTTTCACCCCGTCCGTCTTCTTGTCGGCATCTACCTGGGGACCGTTACGCACAGCTAGTGCCGCTTGCGGTCTGTGGTTAAACCCACTGCCAGCGTAGTGTTGAGTCTTTAAAGTCCCACACAGAAATCTATTCGCCTTTAGGCAAAAGAGTAGAGGTCGCATGGTTTTGCGACAGGTCGCATGGTTTTGCGACAGGGTTCGGTCACATCCGTGCACTTGTGCACGTTTAGTGTCCGGACAGTTAACACTAGCGGGCTTTGGTTTAAGCCAGATCCTAGAGTACGTTTTGGGATTGGTTTTATCTCGTTTGCATTCGTGTTCCTCGGAACGCGAATGCAAATGAGATAAAACCAATCCCAAAACGTACACTAGGATCTGGCTTAAACCAAAGCCGATGCGGGTGTGTATGCACAGTTGACAGAGAGACAGAGGCAGAGGATTCTCATTGGGGTTGTTGACTGTTGACTATTGACTTTTGCTAAACCCTAATGAGAATATGAAATATGATTAACAATAATATTAATTAAGTATTATAGTGACATGGTTGTTGAGGGGTTGACTTTGTTGACTTGTTGACTTTGTTGACTAGGTTGGACTTGTTGACCATCATCATGACAATGGGTATCATTTAATGGCAAAGACTTTTGCTTGCTTGTTTCTTCTTGCAAAATGAGTGCATGAAATGATATGGCCATTTTGACTTGAACCATCACATAATACTTGATTACTATTATTTGTTATGATGATTTTGGATTATGAGAGCTTGGATGGCAAAAGACTTAATCATTCTCTCATTTGCTTTCTCTCTCTTGCTTGAGCTCTCCCTCTTGCTCTCTGTCTAGCGCAAGGCAACTCCCTCTCATGTGTTGAGAAACATTGCCTTAGAGATAAAAGAAAACCCATATCACTTCTCTACTCATCCTAGTTCACAAGGTTTAGCAAACCAAGTGTTCTAGTTTCATCAAGTTCGAAGAAGAAGCCAAAGGTAGAAGCTTTCAGGTGGATCCATCTTCGGCGCAAGGAGACGACGAGGTGAGGCCGATCCGTACACCGCAAAGAGTTGAAGACGAAGGAGTTTAAGAAGGGTATAGCCCCCTAACCGAGTAGGTAAAACTCCTAGTTAGGTTGTTAGGTAGTTGTTTAACAAAGATCCGTATTTTGAGTCCATGTTACCACCTCTTGAAAAATCGTTTTTCATCATTTCCGCAAGCCCGTAAGTACCGGAAGAGGTAACGTGGACTTACACTATCTGGTTTATCTTTATCATCGTGTACTGTTTTAGGTGACCTTAACGTGGACTTACACTATCTGGTTTATCTTTATCATCGTGTACTGTTTTAGGTGACCTTACAGGTCACTATTGCACGTTGATAGAGCCCTAGGATTCTTGCTTGACTGCCAGCAGTATGAGGGCGATCATATACGTGGGAGCTGGGGTCTATAAGCACATCCTTAAAAGGTCCCTAATCGTGGGAGTTTCGAGACAGGGCATCGATACTCCAGAGTAGACTAGTGTATACAGTCGAGACCCCGACGAGGGGCGGTGGCCGGTCTCACAAGCCACTGGTGTTAGTTGGTTCACCTAAGATGTATACGGTGCTCATTGGGTTATGAGTACACCGGACAGGACTCGTCGGGAACATGATAGTTGGTCTTATACCTGACGTCAGATAGCAGTTCCCTGGTGACATGTGTACAGGATAGTTAATCGACCTGAGATCATCATTTGTCTCGTGTGACTTCCCACTGTACTTAGATTACTACCCTACCACGCTCAAAGGAGTTGTGCAAACAGGTTTTAGTTGGGTACAGTCCCGAGCCACATGGAGGCAGTGAGCGGATCTGCAGGGGTTCGTCTCTTCCGGTATTGGGGGTGAGGTCGCTCTGTGTTTAGGAGAGCCATTACACGAAGTCCTTGGCCTAGGCAGGAGATTTACTGGTAGGTATTCCAGTAATATCTCAGGGTGTTCTGGGCTACTCTCCGACACGACTTGTACCGCTTTTGGGGGTCTGACTTTTACCAACCCCGTAGGCCCGCCATGCGATGCTCATAGACAAACGGACCGGACTGTACGGATATTGTCTCTGACAGGCTCAGTAGGGTGTCAGGATGAGTTCTGTAACATCTTCAAAAATATAAAATATTAATTTTGGGAATTTTTATAATTTAATATTATTTTATTGATTATTTTAATATTAAATGCAAATAAATAGGAAAAATGTTAGAAAAATTATGAAAAATTAGGGAAAATTCTAAAATGGGTTAATTATTGAAATTATGACATTTTTAAGTTTTTGTGATTAGTTTGACACTAATTTAGTGCTAATCGCGATTAAAATCGCTAATTGGGTTTTTTGGTAATTTTGTGCAAAACTTGCACATATCACCTTTTCTACGCTTGTGTATTTTTCTATGCCATGGTTTTCATTTGGGCTTACTATTCTTGTGAGAAGGTTTGGTTTTAAAAGAAAAGAAAAGAAAAAGAGAAAAGGTAATGATGAGAGTAGGTGAGAGAGAGACATGGGGTACCATTGACCAAACCCTTAGCCATTTTCATCATTTCTCTCCCTCTTCCTTCTCCTCTTGCTGCTGCTGCCCCTTCCTCCATCTCCCTCCCCTCCTCAAGCCATGAATCATCTCTAAAATCACCCCAAAACCCCAAACTCCTTTCACTAAAAATGTCCAAAATCCCTAGATCTACACATGGAGCTAAAGAAGCATGGATTTGGTCACTAGAGGGCAACTCAAGAAAATTCTTGAGTTGCTAATGAAGGTAATTTCTGAACCATTTGCTTAATTATAGCCTTTCCTATAACCCCATGTTAAGATTTTATCGATATTGTGTGATATTATGGAATTGAGGAAAACCTAGTTAGGGTTTGAGTGGAATTGATGTTGCTTTATGAAATTGAGCTCAGTTAAGATTATACCAACACCCTAGTGTTTGAATTGAGACCCTAACCTGAAGCTTGAACCCATAATACGGATTTTAGAAACCGATATCGGGGAAATTGTGAAATCTGTGAGGGTTAAATGGAATCTGCTGTCACCCCGAGACCCCATAAATAAAATTGAGTGGACAGTAGCATGTGCAGGCACCCAGGAAACTAACCCCAAAACCCTAGCCCCTAACTCTTCTTGCCGGCCGCCAAAACCTCCTTTCTGGCCGCAAATTGCGGCCAGACCAGGGAGGAGTTGCCTCGTTTTGCGTGCCTGGCCCCATTTCCCCAATTCTTGGCCCTGGGTACTTCTAGTTTTGACAGATTCTGTCTAGGGTGAAATCTGGGACTTATATCCTATGTTGTCGTTTTGGATTCGTGTTTCCGTATTCCGTATTTTTGGATTCTGAAATGGTGGAATGTGTTTTGCCTCGACTATTGTCGTTTATACGACGATATAGAGGATTATGGATGGTTTGGAAGGCGTGCCATAGGTTCTCACCTATAGGCCCCCTTATCGTATCGTTTTGGAGTTTATGCGCCGTTTTAGATTGGATTTGGTTTTAATGCGCATATACGATATTTTGATGTGTAGGTACCCATGAAGACTTCGGACGACAAGCAAATGCATGGTGACGTCCGCAATTGATGATGCAAGGTGAGTAGATTATATCTACGGGGGAAAGTCGGGTGGATGGCGTATAGCACCCCCGCAGTCCGTAGATAGCTTATTATATAGTATTGTGATATTAGGTGTATTTTGGATATGTAGGGTTAGAAGTGACTAGTGTAGTTCATAGTCGCGAACCCTAGGATAGAATTACACCTATACATATACCCTTGCTTTTCACATGTACTTACACTGTGGTTGATGATATGTGACGACTTTGGAGATGAGTCGATGATGTGGGCTTGGTGCCCTGAGATCGGTATTTTGATGCGATTCATATGTGGGATATGACTAGTGATTCTTGCGGGCTTGGGATGGTGTTTACCCCCGCATGCATACTTTACCGATGTTACCGTTTGTACTAGATATAGAGTAGTACACCCAGACCATATGATCTGATGATGGTGATATTTGTTATGTGATGAGACAGTGAGATGTTGACCTGTACCCAGCTTTTGGGAATGCCGTACGACGGTTTACCGTACGAGCTGATATTGATGATAGATCCGTACTCATAGCTAGAGGATATCTTACGATATGACATTGAGGCGGGATCACCGACTATATATCTACATATATACTTAGACTCAGTTTTAGGTGGTTTCCACACCTACCCCTCCTGATTGACAGGATACTTAGATGTAGTTGCATAGTAGATACTTCACTGTGCTGTTGATTACTAGATTTCCGCATGTTCATACTATTCGCATTGCTGGCATATGTTCATTACCATGTTATTATTATGCTGTTAGGACACCAGCACCATTATCGATGATGCGTATGCTTCACGTACACTATTTGCCGGCTCACACACTTCATCATCGATAATTGCCATGCCACTACACTGTAGTACCATTGCATTCATGAGATGATGCTTCCTTTGACATATGCGCATTCCTATTCCATGTTGCATGATTTCCGATATGATTACTCTCTTTACATGTCGCATATATCATGGATTGATTGCATAGTACATCGCATTGGATTTACTGCTGGATGTTGGATTTTCATGTGATTTCTGGATTTGGGAACCGTAGCCTTTTTGAGTAAGTAACCATTTAAAAACCCGGTTCCCTTGATATGATATTTGGGGCGTCGCCCCGTGTTTTCTCGGTGCTAGAGGATGGATTGAGATAGGGTATGCTCCGGAATGACGGATGCCCGATGGATTGAGATAGGGTATGCTCCGGAATGACGGATGCCCGATGGATTGAGATAGGGTATGCTCCGGAATGACGGATGCCCGATGGATTGAGATAGGGTATGCTCCGGAATGACGGATGCCCGATGGATTGAGATAGGGTATGCTCCGGAATGACGGATGCCCGATGGATTGAGATAGGGTATGCTCCGGAATGACGGATGCCCGATGGATTGAGATAGGGTATGCTCCGGAATGACGGATGCCCGATACAGGAGGATTTACGTGTCGATGCTAGGCACGGGTTTCATGATGTTTTTCCATGATTTTGTTTATATCCTCACATTGCATACATGATGCTTATTGTCATTGGGTGACGGGTGGACGGGTCCCACATATATACAGACATGGTTCATATACAGACTGGATTTACACTTATCTTACACCAATATTAGTGGTATGGGACGCTAATATATGTGTATTGATATTATTGATATTTCTTCATTGATACTTCATGCAGACATACCTTATACTGATGACATGTTATTACCTGAGTACCTGGCACTATATTCATGATTAGATGTTACCTTGCCACCTTATTACACTCAGATGTACTCTTGTGGATTATATCATTGATCGTTGACTTAGGATTATGTCTTGCATTCGATTTATCCTTGTAGATGTTTCTATTCACGAGTTGGCAACTCACCCCCGTTGTGCCACAGTTCTTGCAGGTTTTGCCGTACAGGTTCTATTGCGGCATTTCTGGCACACTTCCTTCTTGCGGGTGAATTGCTTTGGTAGGTGGATTCTTTCGTATCAGGAATCACCTTTGTACTTATTTATTCATTGTATCTAGAAATGTCCATCAACCAAAACTTGTATATTCTTTCAGACTCAGAGACAGTGTTGTATTATTCGACCTTAGAGTCGCGCTTAGTAGTATTGCGGTTTTCTTGCTACTTTTGAGTTTTCTTTTGGTTTTGATCCTCGCCACTTGGCGTTGTATATTATCATATCTTGCGTGGTTCTGACCGTCGATTGACGAAGAGCTAGCTCCCGCTTGGGGATGCCTTTATCATTTTATATATTGTTATTCCTGTTGTACCCCATTCGGGGTCGGTTTTACAAGAGAAACTCTGCCGAAATTTTTAGAAAAGACTTATTGCTTTCAAAACATACCTTCGGCTTAGTTATTTAAAAACCTTGATTTCAAACCTGTATTTCTTCACTTCTTTAAACCAGTTTTCTTTATTTATTCTTCAAAATGGTTTTAGATTTCTGGGCTTTTGGTTTACTTGGATCAGATGGAGTCCTATAGGCTTCATAGGGTTCAAGGGCCAGTCACGTGCTCGTTCGGGTCGTGACAAAGTTGGTATCAGAGCGCTAGGTTGACCTTGGTTCGAGTCTAAGTTTGACTATGTGGAGCCTAGGGAGTTGTTTATATACGGAACTTAGGCTTGACCTTACGGAACTTAGACTTGGTTGAGGGGGTGTAAACCCGAACTTTCGTCGTTTTAGGATGACCCTTGGTTGATGGATTAGGTGACTAAAGTAGAGTGACGTACCGTTGGTATGTTCCGCGGCATACTTACGACACGCCACTCCGCTTAAGGAACCTTAGGATGGACATTTGTTTTGAGATCAGTGATTCTTTCATATCCTGGATTATACATCCATTTGAGATCCCCGATTCTATTAGTTTCATGATCATACCTCCATTGATGTTGTTCCTTCCTATGATCATGTATCCACTTTGGATCTGTTGTTTCCCTTCTTGCCACTGGTGTACTCTTTGATACTCGATTGAGATTCCTGTCACCATGTTTGAGCGCAGTTTGGACTGCTGCTAGGGTTACGGCCGGTGTGAGCTCGTGTGGTACGAGGGCCGACCTTTGTGTTTTCTGGTGACATGGGAACATCTCGAGTTAGTGTTGGTGTTTGTGACCTCTAGTGGAGGCGAGTGCTTGGGTTGCACCGGATGATCGTGCCTTGTTAGAGCTGCCAGTTGAGAGAGGACTGTTGATGTACAGTATACCTCAGGGATTGTGATGTCGCCTACCGTGCAGACAGATGGACCAGCTGTTGCTGAGATTGACAGGATGTCGCTTCCGAAGCTTACGAGCTGAGATTGCCGGAGCTTCAGGCAGATATGCGACAGATGATAGCTAGTCTACCCGATTTGAGAGACGAAGGTGATTCGTCCGATTTTGCGCCAGGGCGGGCCCAGATGAGTTGAAGATTTCCAGTGTGGAGAGTCTTACTCAGACCTAGAGCAGGTTGATTCAGAGATGACCGCTTATGTATTGCCTTTCCTGGAGGATTGAGGCGTTGTTCGGCGTACAGGCGTATGAGCCAGTTGTTGCTGCAAATGATGAAATATCGCCCAGATGATTGGAGCTACTGCAGCATGAGCATGTACTTAGAGAGATGATAGCGAGTCGCTAGTCACCGAGGATGACTGACTAGGACATGTGGTGAGTTCGCTTACCCCGATGCGAGGACATCAGGTGGATTGATTCCAGATAGAGACGACTTCACGCAGGTTCGTTGAGAGTCGATTGAGACGATCGAATGTCAGGAGCCATTTTCCAAGTTTAAAGTATACGGAAAGACATGCAGGTGATTCTATGGACCCTCTAGAAGAATGAAACCCTAACTCGACTTAATGACCGTGTGACAGCCTTTGAACCTTGGGGTTTACGGCGGTTCCGCGGCGCCATTAGTGAGGCTTGGGTTTGCCCTTCTACGGCTGGACCACCGACGCTGTGGCATGTACTCGATACTATTAAACTGTACCCGAGATGTGAGTTCTTGGGGGATTATGAGGATCTGACGAGTCGATCGGATGGTTCGACATCTTTCGGATATCGTGATGGGATACTGCTTGGGAGACCCCAGATACGAGCGTAGCCGTCGGAGCGCAGTTCGTGTAGCCACGATGAGACGAGTCCGAATCAGTCGACATTTGAGCAGAGTGAAGAAAAGAGTTCGTACGAGATTTCGACGAGATGATGTTCCCCTCCGCTGACATTAGAGATGTGATACGCACCCAGAGGCGTGGTTTATGGATATATCTTCCAGAAAGAAGCGTGATAAGTATGCAGCCGTTCCGAAATGAGCTTGAGTTTCAGCATTGGATGATGACTTCCGGGCATTTCGGCAGGATTGAGAGTTGAGAAAAGAACCTCGGCAGGACCTTTCTGGAGTACGATACGAGAAGACCTAGACCAGGAGTGGTCGTGTGTGCACACCCAGCAGGCCAGAGTTCGGCATTGTCGACGAGGTAGTAGACCAAGTTCGGATAGAGGAACTTAACAAGATGCGTTGCGAATTGATCGAGGACGGACGAGTGATGAGTATTCCTCCGATGGTTGAGACGTGTTCCCGAGGACCAGTTCGGCCTGACATCTGCTACAGAGTGATGAAGCTACAGGATACGCGATTTCGAGTCCGTGTGAGAGACTTCAGATTGACCGTGGCCGAGAACAGTGCAGTGCATAGTAGCTTGGCATGACGTCATAGTGGACAACGAGGGAGATAGTCGGAACAAGAGGTTCGTGTGAGGCACTGACGAGCTGTCATTGCTTTCCGTCGAGATTAGAGACCTGATTTGCTTACAGAGACGTTGGGATGTGACCAGTTCTGGAGAAATATTGTGCTGAGGACACAGATGCCTTTGAGCGAGAAGAGGTTGTGCAGGAGAGCCAGCCTCCGCACAGATCGGCATAGGCATGATTGGAAGAGACCTTGAGCAGGATTCCTTCCAGGGCGTTGCTGCAATGATGTTTGCACCCAGGATCAGATGTGTGGCGTGCATTCAGAGAGCCAGAGGCCGACGCCAGTGATATGCTTCCTTACGAGTGGTCGTGAGGTTTGACCGAGAAGTGCCAGAACGGAATCGTCCCCGTTAGCACACCTGACAGGGCCGATGAGCCGATTGACCGCGTGATAGGTAATCCGCAGAGAAAGTAAGGACCCAGAGAGTCAGAGGACGCCAGACCGTGAGCATGAGGCAGTTAGATATCCTGCGCTGCTAGCAGTGGATTGCGCCGACTCCTTCTCGACCTTGAAGGAGGAACTACCGAAGACGGTATTTAGGATTTGTGATTTTGTGATTCGATTATCACGTATCCGTCATTTTGGATTTCGGTATTTTGGGCGTTTTGTTTGCATGATTTAGTTTTGATGACTGAGTTTCATGATATGGTTTCATGCACCCACTGGATATTTATATATTTTGCGCTGAGTTATTACATTTGAGATATTGATTGAGATTTCATGCCTATCGTATTCAGTGATTTGAGTTACACTTCCAGCATAGTTTTCATGCACCTTTAGTGTTTTGATTTACGATTTTGGTGCACGCCAGATGCACTAAATCGGGATTTTTCATGCATGTCACATGCACCTGACTTTTCTGTCAGGCACACACGTTGCCTACGACAGATGTTTCGTGCACACCCGTTGCACCTAGATGTTGTTTGTACACCTGTTTGACACATATATGGATTTTGATTCCTTGCGCACCAGACGCATAGGATATTCTTATATATGCATTTTGGGGATTGATTTCTAGTAGAGCGGTATACTTTTATGATATTCTTATGTGTTGATGCTTTCGGAGCCCCGACAAAATGGATTATACTGAAATTGTTTTAGTAGTGGGGGTTTAAATTTAAATTCGGGGACCGAATTTCTTTAAGGGGGTAGATTGTAACATCTTCAAAAATATAAAATATTAATTTTGGGAATTTTTATAATTTAATATTATTTTATTGATTATTTTAATATTAAATGCAAATAAATAGGAAAAATGTTAGAAAAATTATGAAAAATTAGGGAAAATTCTAAAATGGGTTAATTATTGAAATTATGACATTTTTAAGTTTTTGTGATTAGTTTGACACTAATTTAGTGCTAATCGCGATTAAAATCGCTAATTGGGTTTTTTGGTAATTTTGTGCAAAACTTGCACATATCACCTTTTCTACGCTTGTGTATTTTTCTATGCCATGGTTTTCATTTGGGCTTACTATTCTTGTGAGAAGGTTTGGTTTTAAAAGAAAAGAAAAGAAAAAGAGAAAAGGTAATGATGAGAGTAGGTGAGAGAGAGACATGGGGTACCATTGACCAAACCCTTAGCCATTTTCATCATTTCTCTCCCTCTTCCTTCTCCTCTTGCTGCTGCTGCCCCTTCCTCCATCTCCCTCCCCTCCTCAAGCCATGAATCATCTCTAAAATCACCCCAAAACCCCAAACTCCTTTCACTAAAAATGTCCAAAATCCCTAGATCTACACATGGAGCTAAAGAAGCATGGATTTGGTCACTAGAGGGCAACTCAAGAAAATTCTTGAGTTGCTAATGAAGGTAATTTCTGAACCATTTGCTTAATTATAGCCTTTCCTATAACCCCATGTTAAGATTTTATCGATATTGTGTGATATTATGGAATTGAGGAAAACCTAGTTAGGGTTTGAGTGGAATTGATGTTGCTTTATGAAATTGAGCTCAGTTAAGATTATACCAACACCCTAGTGTTTGAATTGAGACCCTAACCTGAAGCTTGAACCCATAATACGGATTTTAGAAACCGATATCGGGGAAATTGTGAAATCTGTGAGGGTTAAATGGAATCTGCTGTCACCCCGAGACCCCATAAATAAAATTGAGTGGACAGTAGCATGTGCAGGCACCCAGGAAACTAACCCCAAAACCCTAGCCCCTAACTCTTCTTGCCGGCCGCCAAAACCTCCTTTCTGGCCGCAAATTGCGGCCAGACCAGGGAGGAGTTGCCTCGTTTTGCGTGCCTGGCCCCATTTCCCCAATTCTTGGCCCTGGGTACTTCTAGTTTTGACAGATTCTGTCTAGGGTGAAATCTGGGACTTATATCCTATGTTGTCGTTTTGGATTCGTGTTTCCGTATTCCGTATTTTTGGATTCTGAAATGGTGGAATGTGTTTTGCCTCGACTATTGTCGTTTATACGACGATATAGAGGATTATGGATGGTTTGGAAGGCGTGCCATAGGTTCTCACCTATAGGCCCCCTTATCGTATCGTTTTGGAGTTTATGCGCCGTTTTAGATTGGATTTGGTTTTAATGCGCATATACGATATTTTGATGTGTAGGTACCCATGAAGACTTCGGACGACAAGCAAATGCATGGTGACGTCCGCAATTGATGATGCAAGGTGAGTAGATTATATCTACGGGGGAAAGTCGGGTGGATGGCGTATAGCACCCCCGCAGTCCGTAGATAGCTTATTATATAGTATTGTGATATTATGTGTATTTTGGATATGTAGGGTTAGAAGTGACTAGTGTAGTTCATAGTCGCGAACCCTAGGATAGAATTACACCTATACATATACCCTTGCTTTTCACATGTACTTACACTGTGGTTGATGATATGTGACGACTTTGGAGATGAGTCGATGATGTGGGCTTGGTGCCCTGAGATCGGTATTTTGATGCGATTCATATGTGGGATATGACTAGTGATTCTTGCGGGCTTGGGATGGTGTTTACCCCCGCATGCATACTTTACCGATGTTACCGTTTGTACTAGATATAGAGTAGTACACCCAGACCATATGATCTGATGATGGTGATATTTGTTATGTGATGAGACAGTGAGATGTTGACCTGTACCCAGCTTTTGGGAATGCCGTACGACGGTTTACCGTACGAGCTGATATTGATGATAGATCCGTACTCATAGCTAGAGGATATCTTACGATATGACATTGAGGCGGGATCACCGACTATATATCTACATATATACTTAGACTCAGTTTTAGGTGGTTTCCACACCTACCCCTCCTGATTGACAGGATACTTAGATGTAGTTGCATAGTAGATACTTCACTGTGCTGTTGATTACTAGATTTCCGCATGTTCATACTATTCGCATTGCTGGCATATGTTCATTACCATGTTATTATTATGCTGTTAGGACACCAGCACCATTATCGATGATGCGTATGCTTCACGTACACTATTTGCCGGCTCACACACTTCATCATCGATAATTGCCATGCCACTACACTGTAGTACCATTGCATTCATGAGATGATGCTTCCTTTGACATATGCGCATTCCTATTCCATGTTGCATGATTTCCGATATGATTACTCTCTTTACATGTCGCATATATCATGGATTGATTGCATAGTACATCGCATTGGATTTACTGCTGGATGTTGGATTTTCATGTGATTTCTGGATTTGGGAACCGTAGCCTTTTTGAGTAAGTAACCATTTAAAAACCCGGTTCCCTTGATATGATATTTGGGGCGTCGCCCCGTGTTTTCTCGGTGCTAGAGGATGGATTGAGATAGGGTATGCTCCGGAATGACGGATGCCCGATGGATTGAGATAGGGTATGCTCCGGAATGACGGATGCCCGATGGATTGAGATAGGGTATGCTCCGGAATGACGGATGCCCGATGGATTGAGATAGGGTATGCTCCGGAATGACGGATGCCCGATGGATTGAGATAGGGTATGCTCCGGAATGACGGATGCCCGATGGATTGAGATAGGGTATGCTCCGGAATGACGGATGCCCGATGGATTGAGATAGGGTATGCTCCGGAATGACGGATGCCCGATACAGGAGGATTTACGTGTCGATGCTAGGCACGGGTTTCATGATGTTTTTCCATGATTTTGTTTATATCCTCACATTGCATACATGATGCTTATTGTCATTGGGTGACGGGTGGACGGGTCCCACATATATACAGACATGGTTCATATACAGACTGGATTTACACTTATCTTACACCAATATTAGTGGTATGGGACGCTAATATATGTGTATTGATATTATTGATATTTCTTCATTGATACTTCATGCAGACATACCTTATACTGATGACATGTTATTACCTGAGTACCTGGCACTATATTCATGATTAGATGTTACCTTGCCACCTTATTACACTCAGATGTACTCTTGTGGATTATATCATTGATCGTTGACTTAGGATTATGTCTTGCATTCGATTTATCCTTGTAGATGTTTCTATTCACGAGTTGGCAACTCACCCCCGTTGTGCCACAGTTCTTGCAGGTTTTGCCGTACAGGTTCTATTGCGGCATTTCTGGCACACTTCCTTCTTGCGGGTGAATTGCTTTGGTAGGTGGATTCTTTCGTATCAGGAATCACCTTTGTACTTATTTATTCATTGTATCTAGAAATGTCCATCAACCAAAACTTGTATATTCTTTCAGACTCAGAGACAGTGTTGTATTATTCGACCTTAGAGTCGCGCTTAGTAGTATTGCGGTTTTCTTGCTACTTTTGAGTTTTCTTTTGGTTTTGATCCTCGCCACTTGGCGTTGTATATTATCATATCTTGCGTGGTTCTGACCGTCGATTGACGAAGAGCTAGCTCCCGCTTGGGGATGCCTTTATCATTTTATATATTGTTATTCCTGTTGTACCCCATTCGGGGTCGGTTTTACAAGAGAAACTCTGCCGAAATTTTTAGAAAAGACTTATTGCTTTCAAAACATACCTTCGGCTTAGTTATTTAAAAACCTTGATTTCAAACCTGTATTTCTTCACTTCTTTAAACCAGTTTTCTTTATTTATTCTTCAAAATGGTTTTAGATTTCTGGGCTTTTGGTTTACTTGGATCAGATGGAGTCCTATAGGCTTCATAGGGTTCAAGGGCCAGTCACGTGCTCGTTCGGGTCGTGACAAGTTCTCTCATCGATGTCCCTTTTGGTCAATACCTGGTAGCCCGTCACGTATGGCTAATATCTCTGACGTGCTAATGGTTAAATCCACAACCAAGGTGTTGACGAGTCTTTAGAGTCCCCCACAGACCGTTTTCTCAAGTCTTGAGCGAAACGCTGTAGAGGCCGTATAGAGATATGGCAGGGTTCGATCTTATCCGTGCGGTATTGCACGGATCATGATCGGACAGATAATACTAGCGGGCTTTGGTTTAAACCAGATCCTAGTATTGTACAGTGTAGATTTTGTCTCATTGCATTTGTATTCGGTCGCAATACAAATGCGGGCATGTATATGCAGTCGCGGGGTTTTCCTGTAATTTATTACGGGATCAGTTTTCTGAAGTTGCCAGTTTGCATTCCGTTCCGGCCAGTTTTCCTTTGTTCCTTTTTGGTCGGATTTTTCTGATGGAGGGGATAATTTGCAAGTGTGCAAATTAGTTTAGTGGAGGGTGTTATTTATAAATGGAGGCATCATGATGGTTCTTGCATCATTAGATTCTTTATGCATCTTATCCTTTGCATTTATGAGAAAGGATTAGATTAGAAATTGATTGGATTTGATTTGGCTTAGGGTTACCATTTGCTATCCCTACCCTCACCTCCCTTGTTGCTTTCCCCTTCTCATATGAGACCGGCCACATTTTTGGTGAGTGAGAGAGAGGTTCATTTTGAAGTGGGAAAAATATTCATCACATTTTTTTTAGCTTGCTACAAAATTCCTCACATCACTCAAAAGTTCATTCTCTCCTCCATCATCAAAGGCAACTTTAACCCCATTGAGACAATGGTTTCTACACTTCATCTACAGCATCCTTGGGCACGTCGACTCGCCAACTTCGTGCTCGAGTTTCCTCGGTCCAGAGGTGGGAGCCCGTAAAAGAACCCGGCGATGTGGTGCCCGTTCCGACGAGGAGATGAAGACCGGAGGTTCCGCGAGGAGATCGGAGTGGAGGCCGAAGACCGAAAGACACAGATCGCTAGGTATAGCTTCTCTACCCCATTTTCTCGTTTGCTAGAGTAAGGTTAATGGCCCAATCCGGATTTATAGTGCGCGGTGGTGCCGGTTTTCTAGTTTTGAACAGTTTTTCGTTTCCGCTTTCCGGCGTCGGATTGACGGCCGGGGCGCTGTCGTGCACTTACAGTGGTATCAGAGCTAGGCCATTAACCTAGTCTAGCTTGCTCTAATGTGTTTACAAGTTCGATCGAACGGATTTTCAAAAAATACCGCGTTTCCATGTCAAGTTTCTGTCGAATTTTTACAGTGCTTTAAATATTATTTGGTACATTGTAAAAATACGTGCAGGATTTTTTATGCATTCTGTGAAAATTTGGTAGGCTGAAGTTACTGTAGCGCGGCGGAACAGCGGCGAAAACCACGTTTTGGCCGCGGAACCGCCGCCGAATTTTGGCTTCACTGCATCAAATGTTTACAGTGGCTCTCCGACATGGAAATAGGGTTTCTGGTATATTCGTTTTGGGCCCAGATGTTTTTGAGTGCTACAGTTGTGCTTGGGGCCTGCTTTGGGAAATTTAGTCGATCGAAAATTTTAAACATGTTAGTTTACAGTATTTACATTATATCTGCGACCGTGAATGTCACTTGATCGGTAAATCCTGTCTATCTGCTATAGCCCTTTCAGACGGATTTGCGAACGTGACATTCATGTTGATGTTCTGTGTTGTGCTGTGATATTGCGGATTGGTCGTGGGGGATAGCCTAGATGCAATGGTAGTACAGTTTGGTTGTTTATGTACATTTGATGTTGCGGGGCGAGCGTCCGACATGTGGACTGCTGTTACTGCCTGTTTGTATATTATTCTTTTGGGGCACGACCGGGCTAAGGCTGATGTACCCGTTGTATATTTTTACTTTCTGTACTAGGATTACCCCAAGGTGGGGTGCACGGATAGCCGGGTTCTAGAGGGAAACGAGCCCGCATCTCTTGGCTTTGAGACAGAGGGGGCTTCACTCTAGAATTGGCGGGCTATTCGCCGCACTCGTAGGGGTACAGGTTGACCCAAGGAGGGGTGCCCAAGTTACCGGATTCCGTGAAGTGCTGGGTGGTCCATTCACGTTGCTGAAGGGGGCTGCCTCGCTTCAGGTTTTGGCGGGTAACTTTCCACGCCCGTAGGTTTCTAGGATTTCATTGCACAGGCTATCCACACGACCAGGGGAACGTCGGGTTTCAGTAGCGGCTCTATGAAACCCGGGGATCCCAAATATCTGTATTGTTCTATGCTGCTTATTACATTTCTGTGATGTTGCATTTTATCACGCCTTGAGCGAATATTATATATTGATATATATACTAGTAGATGTTGTATATGTTTTGCATCCGCGCTAGTCCAGTCCCCGCTCTGTCGTTAATTAAGTAACCTAACGGGTGATGACGGGACCCAGTGGCGAATGCGGATGGCATATACGTACATCATTATTTTCGTTCTTTATTGGTGTGATCAATTGATGGGACTACGTTGATTCGGATCAATGCAAGCTAAACAAACCTATTTGATGTTGTTGGAACACTTTTCAAAAAGCTGTTATTGCAAGGACGTTTTCTTTTGTTTTCCACAGTGGTATTCGGTTATGAATATCCAGCACATCAGTCGACGAGGCAAGGGCCGAGATCCCTTCACCGGGTGTGACCCCTTGGACAGAAGTTTGCGTCAGGGCAATAACTTCACTATAGTCGTATACTTTTGCTTTGCATCGTGGTATTCAGTTGGAATATCCTGCACCTCATTCTATGGGGAAAGAGCCGAGATCCCTTCACCGGAAGTGACCTCTTTAGCAAAGGTTTTCGCCACTATATTTTTATAAAAAGCTATCCGGTTCCTTCAACGATATCAAGTTCATTACGTTAAAGGTTTTCGCCAGAAACCATTCGTAGCCCTCCGTCGTTTCATATGGATAGTCAATAGTATTCAAGCTGTGTTTGTTGGCCAAAGTCAAGGCACAGTGTTTGGTAGCTATTGGGTATTCATATGAAGCATAGACAGATGCGTTGGTTTGGGACAGTCGTACTGCCTTGTTGGCCAAAGTCAAGGGTAGGTACGGGTGGGTTCAAATTAACCTGGAGAATGACGGGTAGAACATAACATGTGACTTATGATTTGTTGGCCAATGTCAAGGTCATAAGAGCAAGGGGTAAAAATCACATCGGGAGTTTCTAAAGAAACTGAAACTTGCCAGATATGCGCATACCTTCTGGAGTGTGATAACGTGAGCGGATTCCGTCACGTTATCATGCGATGATAGTTGGATTCCGATTCTCACTGATGAGTTGGTTTACTCCTCGGGTGATCCCGACTAATTCTTCTTTCAGGTTTGGAGGAGAATTTGACGTTACAGTGGGAGGTTTCCTGATTAGATAAATTGATAACCATTCTGATCTAGGTTAGAGTGCACGCTGAGTGTTTCTTTTCTCTCTCTCTCTTTGGCAGCGACCATGACCCGACCCTAGACTATGACTGAGTGACTAAAATTGACCGAACCTTCTTAAACACTGGCTTTTGGATTGTCAGAGTTGCATACCTCATTGCCACTCCTACTTTTACCCTTTTCTCCAGGACACCCTGTATTACTGCGAACGTCCATTTCCATTGGATAAAACCATCATATGGCTATATACGAACTCGAAGGAATTTATTTGAGAATGGTTTCCGGTTCTGGAGAAAATGAATAGGACTATTCAGTTATCTTTTCCTTTTACCTTCTCTCAGGTTGCGAGTACTCCTTGGTTTAGGAGATAGTACACCTATTACGCAAATTGGATAGTCTTCTTCCAAACCTTAGGCTGGTGCCGAACGGTGGGGAATGAAGAAAACCAATTAGCATAATGATGGTGTACAGAAGGTATTAAGTAAAGACATATCAAGTGATTAGTAAGAGGGCAAAGTAAATTGCGACTGCTATTCACGACGAAACCAAGTATTTCTCCGCCAATCCTAAATCACCTTTGTATTTCTCCAGAACACTCCATATCACTACGAAGATCCACAGTTTATTGGATACTCCATCGTATGGTTATATACGAACTCGAAAGGAACTTGTTCCAGTTCGGGGATGGATTCTTGTTCAGGAGAAATATGAATAAGGTTATTCGGTTGTCTTTTATCTTCACCTTCTCTCGCATTGCGAGTGCTCCTAGGATTAGGACAATACACCCATTATGCTTATTGGATAGTCTTCTTCCAAACCATAGGCTGGTGTCGACCGGTAGGGAAGGAAGAAAACCATTTGGCCTAAAGGGGTGTGCAGAAGGTAATGACTAAAAGATATATAAAGGGATTTGGAGAGATGGAAAAGAGATATACGGTTATAGTTTTGAATCTGATAATGGAAGAGGCATTACTAGGAATACCCGGATACCCCTATGAAACATTTCAATGTTTCAGTTTCACCGTGTACTGTTAAAAGAAAACTGATTTCCCAATTAGTCCTTACTCCAGGGTATGTATTTACCAGGTATGATTCTTACATCTGTATGGTTTTACAGATGATGAGTGGGAGTAAGTTATTAGGAATTAGGCGATCATCCTCATTATATCGGAATTCGTTGTAATTGGTGATATTTGAGGAAATCAACTTGGCTGTTTGCCGGACAGCAAATATTTGGTTTTGAATATCCGTTGTTATGCACCAATTTCAAATTGATATATCTGTACGTCTATTTTTATAGAGTGAGATATAACTTTTTGAAATTATGTCCATCACATTTACCTATATCAGTGGATGGTTAGGTAAGGAGCATTAAGCAGCGGTGTAATTCTTCTTAACCATAAGTACAATTTTCAACCTACGACACACAGCGAATGAGTTATCAGACTCAAAGGACTTATACAGAGTATTGTATGTTGTCCAGTGTCCATTAGGATAGAGGGGTTGGTACTCGTACTATATCCTGTTTACTTATGACTTCTCTAGTTTTTAGACATGTGTTTCGTAGAAATGCAAGGTCTAAGTTTTGAGAAGTTATAGGTATATGAATAAAGTAGAGAACCAGGTATTGCAAGTATCGGGATTCTTCAAGGTGATCGAAGATGTAGATACTTTTGTAAGGTATTCAGTTGATAGTAATGATTAAGAGAACTTGCTTCTCTTTCAGGTTACTCATAAATGGAAGCACTCCTAAGTTGAGTAATACTGATCGGCCTCTCTCCATTTAGTTGACATGCACTGGAGACAGCTGCATGATTTAAATCTGGTTCAATTAAATCAGTGCCTCTGTTTCTATATTGGATATATAACGGTTCATATCTTAACGACGTTAAGGTACGGGGAGTTGTCCGGCTTATGCTTAAAACCAGACTCTGGATAACTCAAGGCACATTTCTGTAATGGCTGTTTGTGGGTTGACCCAGGCTATGACGAGGGTTGATTTTCTACCATCTGGAAGATCAATAGTGATATTGTTCTTGACTCGCCACAGTTTTAATAAAAATGGATTTTTTCAGAAAACAGTAGTGGGAGTATGGTAGAACTGGAAGTGATTCCAGAACCGCAAACGATTACTGAAGATTTGATAAGAACCTAAAGATTCAATCTCGTTTGACATTCCATTGACCACTCCGCAGATAAGGTGGGTAACCTCATGCACCCGAGAGGTACTCTGGTAGCCTCAAGGACGGTGACAGGGAGTTTCTTGTTTACCCAAACTTGCCATTGCTGTTGTTCCAGATTGTGAGACCCGGCAGGAGGATGAGTATAGCGTCATTCTAAACTAGCTTTAGAAGTGCATGTGTATATGACTCTGCCAGAGGGTTGTCGTAGTCAGTCGGAGCAACGGAAGCATAGTGGACAAGTAGCTAATGTCTATTTATAGACTAAAGCAGATATAGCGGAGTTAGATCATCTATTTCTGATGTGACAGTCATTGGTTTGACTTCATCAGAATAGGGGATGGATCTGTTAAGAAGGTAGTAGGGTGTGATGTCCTGGTATTTGGATGACATACACAGAGTCGGAAGTGAAATTCCTATACTACGATCGGTTATACTTTGGTTGTCACACAGCGGTTTCTCCACATAGGGCTTGGATATAATATTACACATTCTGGTTACTAGATCTATGGTTTTAGATCTAGATTTGGGTGGTTTCCCAATCTGGGTACTTAGACAGCATTCTAAAGGTGTTTTAGAATGGACAACTCCTGGCACGGTAGTGTACCTGCAGGTGATGGAGTCACCCTCTCTAAAGGTGTCTTACAGACTAAAGGGGAGAGGGCTGTGCATGATTGGCAGATCACTTGCTTAGGCAATTGAGTTGATCATGAGATGTCAAGTACCACACCAGATGTTGTTTTTGCACGAGATGCAATAAGTTGATATTGATCCAATCCTGGAGAAACATTCGGAAGCAGTTTTAGAACATAAGTGAATTTTCTAGGGATATGATAACAGCATCCTCCTTCGGGAGACAGTTATCATTCCAGGCTTCCAATGTGACCTGGATGACAGAGTGGCTGTCAGAGTTATAGTTTTCCCTCTGACAAAGGGCAGTAGTTTGGATAGGTGGTCCAGGTGGATACTGAGGGAGGCATGGCGCAGGACACTGATTAAGTTCAGTCGACGATACAGTCTAAGAAGTTTGGATTTGGAGTTCATTTATGAGCTAGGTCCCATCAGATATCCAGATATATTCTAAGATAGGTATTGCTCATTTCGGGAGATGGCTTTCTCCGCGAACTTGAGATAAAGAGAGACATAGAAAGAAACATCACAGCGGATCCACTCACTGAGGCTATTCCTCGAACGCAATAGTTTCGCAAACGAGCTTTGTGAGACTGACTAGTAGAGGAGTTGGGTGTTCGGTATCACACGGGCTATGAGTATGCAACATCGCAATAATTAGCCTTGAGTGCAAGTGGGAGATTGTTGGAGATAGTGCCCTCAGAGTCAATTATTGGATCACAGGCACGTGATTGCAATGATTGAGGGAGGACCTATACCGGTAGGACGGTCTTACTCAAGATGATAGTATGCTATCTGGTTTATCTTTATCATCGTGTACTGTTTTAGGTGACCTTACAGGTCACTATTGCACGTTGATAGAGCCCCTAGGATTCTTGCTTGACTGCCAGCAGTATGAGGGCGATCATATACGTGGGAGCTGGGGTCTATAAGCACATCCTTAAAAGGTCCCTAGTCATGGGAGTTTCAAGACAGGGCATCGATACTCCAGAGTAGACTAGTGTATACAGTCGAGACCCCGACGAGAGGCGGTGGCCGGTCTCACAAGCCACTAGTGTCAGTTGGTTCACCTAAGATGTATACAGGTGCTCATTGGGTTATGAGTACACCGGACAGGACTCGCCGGGAACATGCTAGTTGGTCTTATACCTGACGTCAGATAGCAGTTCCCTGGTGACATGTGTACAGGATAGTTCATCGACCTGAGATCGTCATTTGTCTCGTGTGAGTTCCCACTATACTTAGATTACTACCCTAGCACGCTCAAAGGAGTTGTGCAAACAGGTTTTTGTTACGACCCGAAAGAGCGCGTGACTGGCCCTTGAACCATATGAAGTCTATAGGACTCCATCTGATCCAAGTAAGCCAAAAGCCCAGAAATCTAAAACCATTTTAAGAGTAAGTAAAGAAAACTGGTTTAAAGAAGTGAAGGAAAACATGTTTGAAGTCAAGGTTTTTAAATAACTAAGCCGAATGTGCATTTTTAAAATGTAAAGTCTTTTCTAAAAATTTCGGCAGAGTTTCTTTTGTAAATACTGGCCCCTAACGGGGTACAACAAGCAAAACATATATACAATGATAAAAGGCATCCCCAAGCGGGAGCTAGCTCTTCGTCAAACGACGGTCACAACCACACAAGCAATAATAATATGCAACGCCGAACGGCGAGGGTCAAACCAAAAGAACTCAATAAGCATGAAAACCGCAATACTACTAAGCGCGACTCTAAGGTCGAATAATACATCACTAATGTCTGAGTCTAAAACTATATACAAGTTTTGGTTGATGGAAATTCTAGATACAATGAATAATATAAGTACAATGGTGGTTCTTGATGCAAAAGAAACCACCTATCAAATTCAATTCACCCTCAAGGAAGCAATGTGCCAGAAATGCCGCAAAGGAACCTGTACGGCAAAACCTGCAAGAACTGTGGCACAACGGGGGTGAGTTGCCAACTCGTGAATAGAGAATATCTACAAGCAGAAACCGAATGTAAGACATGATCCTAGGTTAACAATCAGTAATAAACCTCAAAGAATAAGCCTGATACATGATAAGGTGGCAAATCAACATCTAAACAGGTATGTGGTGCCAAGTACTCATGTAATAACATGTCATCAGTATAAGGTATGTCTGCATGAAGTAAATATGATGAAGTATCAAAAGGATATCAATACACATATATTAGCGTCCCATACCACTAATATTGGTGTAAGGGTATATATAACAGCGCCTCATACCCTGTTATATATACAAATGAAGTATGATCAGTGTAAATCCAGGCTGCATATGATCCATGTCTGTATATACGTGGAACCCATCCACCCATCACCCAATGACAATAAACGTGAAACCCGTCCACCCGTCACCCAATGAAAATAAGCATCATGTATGCAAATATGAGGATATAAACAAAATCATGGAAAAACATCATGAAACCCGTGCCTAGCATCGACATGTAAATCCTAGTCCATATGGGGCTCCGTCTGCGGTATCGGCCCTCGGCCCCGGCAGTACGGGTCAGCCCGTATCCTCATCCATATGGGGCTCCGTCTGCGGTATCGGCCCTCGGCCCCGGCAGTACGGGTCAGCCCATATCCATCTCTCAACTCCGGTTGGTATCCTCCAGATATCCGCCGAGCTCAAATACAATCACCGGTAGGTAGTAGTCCCTCTGCCAGGCTCACCGTCTACTACACAGCGAAACCGTTCTCGCCCCGGGGTACCATACCGGGTCCACCATGTACCCGCAATCGGCCTCATCCGCCTCCTCGAATCGGGTTTCACATGTCGCTCTCAGCACCGAGAAAACACATGGTGGACGCACTGAAATATCATATCAAGGGTAACCGGGTTTTTAACACAATTATATATTCTCTTTTGAAATACCCACGGTTCCCAAATCCAGAAATATCATGGAAACAACATATCTCAATGCGTATAATCAAAACATGATGTATGCGACATGTAAGAAAGGTAAGCATATCATAAGTCATGCAACATGGAATAGTAATGTGCACATGTCGAGAGAAACCGCTCTTTTAAAACGAATCAGTTTTGAAGAACATCTTGCGGTTCCCAAATCTCTAATCAAGTCAGAATCATCTATGTTTGTGTACGAGTATAAGTGTACAATATGCCATGCAAGAATCATATCATGAACGCAACAATACTACAGTGTAGTGGCATGGCAATTATCGATGATGAAGTGTGTGAGCCGGCAAATAGTGTACGTGGAACATACGCATCATCGATAATGTTGCTGGTGTCCTAACAGCATGATAATAATATAGCAATAATCATATGCAAAGCAATGTGAATAGGATGACTATGCGGAAATCAAATAATCAACACCACAGTGAAGAATCTACATCAATATGTATATATCATGCAGTTATGTCGTTTGAAGTAAGACGAATCAGGATTTTTGGTAAAATAAGGGCTACAGTATATTTTAAGAAAGATACGTCTTTTGAAAAATACCCGTAGAATCTCTTTACTTGTCTTTTAAGAAATTCCTGATTCGTAGTTTTTGAAATAGGTATGACTCGGGTCTAGTCTAACATCTACTATGCAAACTACAGATCTAAGTATCAAGTAAATCAGGAGGGGTATGGAAACCACCTAAATCTGAGTCGATATATATAGACATACTAGTTGGTGATCCCGCCTCAATAATATCGCGTACGATACAGTATATCGTAAGACATCCTCTAGTCATGAGCGCGGATCTATCATCAATATAGGCTCGTACGGTAAATCATCGTACAGCATCCCAATAGCGGGGTACGGGTCAATATCACACTATCTCATCACATCTCAGGTATCACTAACATCATATCACATAATCTGGGGTACTGATCTAAGTCTAGTACAACTGATACCATCAAAATACTGCGTGTGCAAGCACACGTCCCAAGGCCCGCTAGAGATCACGTATCGTATCCTAAATACGAATCACATCAAATCACCGATCCCACGGCACAATGCCCAACATCATCGACTCATCTCCAATGTCATCCAATATCATCAAACACGGTGCAAGTATAAGGAATATGCAAGGGTGTGCGTGTAGGTGTAATTCTATTCTAGGGTTCGCGACTATGAACTACACTAGTCACTTCTAACCCTACACTATCCATAATACACCTAACTATCATATATAATATAACAACTACGGACTGCGGGGGTGCTATACGCCATCCACCCGACTTCCCCCTGTAGATATAATCTACTCACCTTGCGTCTCCATCTTTCGATGTCACCACGCGTTTGCTTGTCGTCCCGTAGTCTTCATGGGGTACCTACACATCAAAGTGTCGTATATGCGCATTAAAACCAAATCAAAGCTAACACGGCACACGAAACCCAAACCGATACGATAAGAGGCCTATAGGTTAGAACCTATGGCACGCCTTCAAAACCATCAATAAATCCTCTATATCGTCGTATAAACGCCAAATAGTCGAGGTAAAACACAAGACACAGATTCAGACTTAAAAATACGGAATACGGAAACACGAATCCAAAACAGCAACTTAGGAAATATGTTCCAGATTTCACCCTAGGTCCAATTAGACAAATCTATATATACCAGGGGCCTAATCTACAGATAAGGGAACACCAAAACCAAAACGAGACAATTTGGTGGGGTCCAGGCCGCAAATTGCGGCCAAATAGGTTAAATTTGCGGCCGGGAAAAGGAAGTATGGGCTGGGGTCTTGGTGATATCTTTCTGGGTGCTTGAACATACCGCTGTCCAATCAATTTTAATTTAGGGTGTCTCGGGTGATAGCAGATTCAATATACCCTTCACAGATTTCACAAATTCCCCGATATCGGTTTCTAAAATCCGTATTCTGGGTTTAAGCTTCAGGTTAGGGTCTCAATTCATACACTAGGGTGTTTATATAACCTCAACTGAGCTCAATTTCACAATTTCCTCAAACCCTAACTAGGTTTTTCCCATGTTCACAAAATTACCCGATATCGATTCAATCTTAACATAGGGTTAAAAGTAATGCTAAAACTAAGCTAATGGTTCAGTAATTACCTCATTTGGCAACTCAAGAATTTTCTTGAGTTGCCCCTAGTGGCCAAAATCCTTGCTTCTTTAGTCCAAAGTGTAGATCAAGAGCTTGTGCACACATTTAATGAAATGAGTGTGGGGTTTTGGAGTTGTTTTAGAGGTGTTTTAGAGCTTGAAGAGGGGAGGGAGAATGAGGTGCAGGAGCAGCAGCAGCATTGGGAGAAGAAGGAGGGAAATGATGGAAGGAAATGGCTAAGTCCTAAGTCAAATGAGACAATACCTCTCTCTCACCAAACCTCATATTATATTCCCTTTTCTTTTCCTTTTTCTTTTCTTTCTCTTTTCTTATCTCCAAAATTCCTTTCTCACATAAATAGTAACCCCAAAACAACCCATGGTGAAAATGCACAAGTGTAGAAAAGATATGTGCATGTTTTGCACAAAATTGCTAAAAAACCGATTAGCGATTTTTAATCGCGATTAGCACTAATTTAGCATATAACTAATCAATTAAACTTGGAAATGGCATAATTCTCTAATTTACCTTATTTTATAATTTTCCAAAATTTTTCCAAAATTTTTCCCATTTATTTGTTTTTAATAATACCGAAATATTAAAATATTCAATAAAATAATATTAAATTATAAAAATTCCTAAAATTAATATTTTATCTTTTTGAAGTGTTACAATCTACCCCCTTTAAAGAAATTCGGTCCCCGAATTTAAATTTAAACCCCCAATACTAAAACATTTCAGTAATAATCCAATTTGTCGGGGCTCCGAAAACATCAATACATAGCGAATATCATAAAAATGTACTGCTCTACTAGAAATCAATCCCCAAAATGCATATATAAGAATATCCTGTGCGTCTGGTGCACAAGGAATCAAAATCCATATATGTGTCAAACAGGTGTACAAAACAACATCTAGGTGCAACTGGTGTGCACGAAACATCTGTCGTAAGCAACGTGTGTGCCTGACAGTAAAAAAAATCAGGTGCATGTGACATGCACGAAGAATCCCGATTTAGTGCATCTGGCGTGCACCAAAATCGTATATCAAAACACCAGAGGTGCATGAAAACTATGCTGGAAGTGTAAATCAAATCACTGTATAAGATAGGCGTGAAATCACAATCAATACCTCGAATGTAATAACTTATGCGCAAAATATAAATATCCAGTGGGTGCATGAAACAATATCATGAAACTCAGTCATCAAACTAAATCATGCAATAGAACGCCCAAAATACCAGACTCCAAGACGACGGATACGTGATAATCGAATCACAAAATCACAAATCATAAATACCGTCGTCGGTAGTTCCTCCTTCAAGGTCGAGAAGGAGTCGGTGCATCCAATGCTAGTAGCGCAAGATATCTACTTGCCTCTTGCTCACGGTCTGGCGTCCTCTGACTCTGGGTCCTTATCTTCTCTGTGGATTACCTATCTCGCAGTCAATCGGCTCATCGGCCCTGTCAGGTGTGCTAACGGGGACGATTCCGTTCTGGCACTTCTCTGCTCATCTCCCGGTCGATCCTCACGACCACTCATAAAGCAGCATATCACTGGCGTCGGCCTCTGGATCTCTTAATGCACATCACACATCTGATCCTAGGTGCAAGCATCATTGCAGCAGTGTCCTGGAAGGAATCCTGCTCAAGGTCTCTTCCGATCTTGCCTATGCCGAACTGTACGGAGGCTGGCTCTCTTGCATAATCTCTCCTCACTCGATAGACATCTGTGTCCTCAGCACAATATTTTCTCGGAAATTGGTCGCATCCCAACGCCTCTGTAAGCATATCAGGTCTCTAGTTTCGACGGGAAGTAATGACAGCTCGTCAGCGTCTCGCCCGAACCTCTAGTTCCACCTGTCTCTATCGTCGTCCACTATGACATCACGCCATGCTATCTACGCACTGCACTGTTCTCGGCCACGGTCAATCTGAATTCTCTCGCACGGACTTGAAATCGCGTACTCTGTAGCTTCATCATTCTGTAGAAGATGTCAGGCCGAACAGGTCCTCGGGAACACGTCCCAACCATCGGAGGAATACCCAATACTCGTCCGTCCTTGATCAATTCGCAACGCATCTGGGTAAGTTCCTTTATCCGAATCCGGTTAACTACCTCGTCGACAATGCCAACTCTGGCCTGCTGGGTGTGCGCAATATGACCACTCCTGGGTCTAGGTCTTCTCGTATCATATTCCAGAAAGGTCCTGTTGAGATTTCTCTCTCAAATCTCATTCCTGCCGGATTGCCCGGAAGTCATCATCCATCGCTGAAGCAAATTCTTATTCCGGAATGGCTGCATACTTATCGCGCCTCTTTCTGGAAGATATATCCATATACAACGCCTCTGGATGCGTATCACATCTCTGATGTCAGCGGAGTGGGACGTCATCTCGTCGAAATCTCTTGCGAACTCTTTTATTCACTCTGCTTCAATGTCGACTGATTTGGACTCGTCTCATCATGGCTGCATGGACTGTGCTCCAACGGCTATACTCGTATCTGGAGTCTCCCAAGCAATGCATCCCATCACATGATATCCGAATGATGTCGAAACATTCGATCGACTCGCCAGAACCTTATAATCCCCCAAGAGATCAACATCTTGAGTACAGTTTAATAGTATCGAGTACATGCCACAGCGTCGGTGGTCCAGCCGTAGAAGGGCAAACCCAAGCCTCACTAATGGCGCCGCGGAACTGCCGCAAACCCTAAGGTTCAAAGGCTTTCACATGGTCATTAAGTCGAGTTAGGGTTTCATTCTTCTAGAGGGTCCATAGAATCACCTGCATGTCCTTCCGTATACTTTAAACTTGGAAAATGGGCTCCTGACATTCGATCGTCTCTATCGACTCTCAACGAACCTGCGTGAAGTCATCTCTAGCTGGAAACAATCTATCCGATGACCTCGCATCGGTAAACGGACGAACCAAATGTCCTAGTCATTCATCCTCAGGTGACTAGCGACTCGCTATCATCTCTCTAAGTGTATGTGATTAGTCGAAAATATTGCATATTTTAGCCGGCAATTTCCTCATCATTTGCATTCATATAGAAGTGTTCGGCATTCGTATTTCACATATTAGCTAATCCATCGCAAATTATCAGATTACATGTATTAGACCTTAAAACCGGCATTTCTAGGGAAATTGACTGCATTGCATGGCATCGCAATATTTCTATATGTCGCAACCCGTATTTCGAAGTCTGTGCAGGAAAAGGAGAAGCTCGCTCAAATTTACACCGCTCAAAGATACGTCAACTCACTAACTTCAAATCTGGTATCATTACAAAGGAGAAATTGCAAATCAACATATCAAAGGAAGCCCTAAACTACAGTACAAGACCACTCCAGAAAGCACAAAGCCCAAGACCCTCAAGGAGCCGCGGATCCGCGGCCAGATCCTCCTTGTGCCGCTGATCCGCGGCCTATTGATGAAGTCATCTCCTCAAATTCGGCCCAAGTTGCTTCTCTCAGTGGCTACAGTTCAGAAAAGCATGACATTTTCTAGAAGACTCCAGGGACTTCTACCAGATCAGCAAACACTTTGATCTACACTAAACTAGCCTATCATTCTAGAACTTTCCCCCTAAACCCTAGCTTAAACCCTAAGCTAAGTCTAACAAACTCTCTCAACAAACTTTTGGAGGGAACTACCAATTCAAACCTAAACCCAGGGTTTGGGTGCTCTATAAATAAGACCCTAGGCTCATTGTAATTGAATTATTCAACCTTGGGAATTATTCATCCAATTAGTGAATCTATCCCCAATCTATCTCTTTCTTCATCCCCTTCCTCCACAAGTCTAGTGAGAGGGCTTGTGGGAAACCCTAACCCTAATTCCAATTAGATTTAAGAATCCCGAGTACCCATTAAGCAAGAAGCCCTACAACCTTTAGGAGCGGAGCCGATCTTCAACGGAGCAAGCGATCCGAGCCGATCCACGACTCACGAAGCCGAGCGACGTCCGATCAACAATTTAGATTCTTCCTCTTGTAGTTCTTGAAGCGAATGTAATCAAAATTGTTGAGATAAATAAAGGTGATATTCTTTTACCTTGTTTTTTTTAAATTCTGCGTCATGATATTTTTACAATTCGTGAATATTTTCTGTATGGTGATGTGTGAATAAAACTCCGCTCGTCGAGGAGTCGAGACGGTCAATAGAAAGATGATGTAACATAGCTTTAATCGATTCTTGAGTCCTACGTGTTTTGAAAACCCTAGCAAGTTCAAGAAACGACGACCGATTTTGTTTCGATGCTTTCTTGATTGATATCGTTCAAAATTGGGGGAGTTACGATCGTTTCTTGAATTTGGTAGAGGCTAGAAAAGGAATGATATCGACGAAAGAACAAGGGTTAAAAGATGAAACCCTAGTTTCATCAAGAAAGCCCTAACTCTCGTCGATGATCACCTATCTAGTATCAATCTTTCGAAGGACAAGAACACGAAATCTTAAGATTACATCACGTCTATAGATCCGATTGATTCCTATGAGCCTCTTTTAGATTCTTGACTGTTGATTGGAAATATCATCGATACACCGATTCTTGACTGTTTATATTTTCTTTATTCTTGAATAGAATAGTGGCACTTAAAAAATCAAAACTCTTGAATCATGTTTTCGTTTATCTTAGTTTTACTTTTCAATTCAAGCATATCATAATACAAACGAATCGTGCAATCCCTGTGGACGATCCACACTCATTCATGAACTACAATTGACACTGTAGTTTGATTGCGGTCAATATAATTTTTGGTTGTGATGTCTTTACAATTTTCTTAAATCGACACAACAAGATTTTAAATCAATCAAATGGCGCCGTTGCCGGGGATCGCGCGCTAATTCGTATCATATTATAGTTTGAATTGAAAGAATTATTCCATTGTTATTTTGAGATCAAAATTCGTGCAAACCCTAAACAATTTGCTGTGTTTCATTGCAAGGAGATCTGGAGCTTGCTGGGAATTGATAAAATTTTTGGAGAGTACCAGAGAACAGAGGGAAGCCACAGCAAGCAGCTGTTGAAATCTTGTGAAGTGAACCCACAATTGAAGCGCTGAAGCGCGGCATATAGGAGGTTATTGCGGCGGAACCGCGGTCCCACAGAGGGTTCTCTGTACCAACTTTCTGCAGGTGACTTCTTGCACTCTCCTCTCTCCTCTTTTTAGCTCCAACTAATACTTTGCTACAGGATTCTTTGCAAAGAACAGCAGCTAGCAAATTGCAAATTAAAATTGTGCATGATTTTGTTTCTTGGTTGTTTTGCATTATAAATACGGATATTAAGGGGCACGGCCCAATCCAAATTAGGTGGTGATTTCATTACCCTTCCTAGGCCCCGAAAACCACCAAACTTGCATCCGCATTGACCCACATTAACTAAAAGAAATCTAGAGATGACTCTGAGGACTGTCGTGCTCAATTAGGACAGAAGAAGGCCGTGGGTAATTCATTGCTTATCCGCGTTTTCCTGTGGTGCCTAAGGCGAGTGTGTCTAAGGCTAGTGGTTATTAATTAGGCCCACTACTTACGTAGTGGAGTACCTTCCCACTTACCTGGCACTTATCCGGCCACAGGGGGGCAAAGAGGCAGTGGAGGATTCTATCCCGCGACTTGTCTTTTGGCAGTTAGGAGCGGTCTAGAGCCGGACCTAGGTGACCACTAGATTCTAGGTTTTTTGTGCTGCATTTGTTGTGTCGCATCATTTTTTCAAAAAATCCGTCCCTCTTTCAAAAGCAAACACCGCATTCATTTACCCCTAATTATAAGCCAACGCTGCCACTTGTACTAACCCTTTTTAGTACAAGATAGGCTGGACACGGGATTCTAGTGCCCGTTTAGTCCGCGTACCCTTTATCGACTCCCAAGTCGATATTTCTCCATTTACCTTTCCTTTACCTTCTACCACACCCACACCGATGGATCCGAATCCATCAAACTTCTTTAACCCTAATCTGCCGCCGTCCGTTGGTGCGCAGAATCCACCCCGCATCTCTCTCCAGGAGAGGTGCTATCCACTTAGAGGTCTTCTTTCGACCTGCTTATCCACACCACCAGCCAATGGGGATAACTTTGAAATTAAGCCCCAGTATATCAATCTTTTACCCAAATACCACGGACTCGAGACTGAGGACGCTTACGTTTTCATTACCAAATTTGAAAACGTATGCGCAATGATGGGTACGTCACAACTTTCAGTGGATGCGATGCGTCTACGACTTCTTCCATTTACCTTGTGCGATATAGCCGAGAAGTGGCTATATAACACTACCGCACATTCTATCACGAATTGGGAAGAATTCGTCGCTGCATTCCTTAAGAATTTTTACCCAATCCAAAAGACAGCTCGAATCCATAGCGAACTGAATCAATTTGCCCAGCTCCCTACCGAACCATTCTCAAAATGCTTTGAACGTTTCAAGGATCTTTTGGTTCAGTGTCCTCATCACGGCATCCCGAGATGGGAGCTTTGCCGAATCATTTATGAGGGCATTAACTCAAACACTAAACAGAGCCTTGAAAACATGTGTCAAGGTACTTTTATGACCAAGGATGACGGGGAAGCTTGGAAGTACTTAGAAGAGTTCGCTGAAAAATCACTACAGTGGGAGAGTGGAACCCAACCATTGAATAGGGGTGGCGTACACCAAATAGATGTGTCCATAGGTGTTCGAGCTGAGATGGCAGCAATGCAAAAGAAGCTCGACGCTATGGAACACAAATTTTCTGCAGCCTCCCTAAACCCAATGTCGCTCCCCAAAACTGTTTGTGGGTGCTGTTCTGATCCGTCTCATTTAACGGAAGAATGTCCATTAAACTCGGCGTTTCAAGGTCATGAGCATTATAATGCCGCATTTCAAAGACCTCGAAACGATCCATATTCTTCCACGTACAATCAGGGTTGGAGGAACCACCCGAATTTCGCTTGGAACCAAAATCAATCTCAAAACACGGTTCCAAACACGAATAATTTTCGAAGGGCTCTTCCTCCACCACAACAGCAACCCCTTCAACTCACTCAGCACCCCTACCAGTCACAAAATTTCCAAAACCAGGGCAACAATCCTGCACAGTCTAATCCTATGCAGTTGTCCAGTTCTGACGAATTCTCTCAATTCACTCAAACCATGAAATCACTTTTATCAAATTTCATAGAGGTTTCGACTGAGGTTAGATCTTCCGTCAGTGAGATAAAGAAAAACTCAGCGTCCCAAGCTGAGAGTATCAGATCGATGGAAGCTGAAATCGCACGCCTAAAAGCCGAAATGAGTGCGAGAGAAAAAGGGAAACTTCCCTCTCAACCCCTACAGTATCCTGGGCATTACAATGTAAATGCCATCACAACGTTGAGATCGGGAAGAGTGCTGAACAATCATGTCGAGGAAGATATTGATAATACTGAAAATCATGTCAACACCCCGGCTGAGACCTTTCCACACACACACACTTCTCCTTCTGATCCTTCTTCTTCTACCACACCATCTTCTCGAGAGCCTATTCTCCATTTCCCTTTAGGCTCGACACCTTCTCCCAACCCTTATAGTTCTCCACAGACGGTCCCCACACCTCTTTTGGGACCTCGTCTACCCCCTCTTCCTTCTCCTGTGATGGATCCTGCGCTTATTGCGAAAGCTCCTTACCCAAACCGGTTAAGGGGTAACAGAACGAGTCCTCATATGGAGAAAATTATAGAAATTTTCAAACAGGTTAACATCAATATCCCTCTCCTGGATGCAATTCAACAAGTCCTCGCTTATGCGAAAATTCTTAAGGACTTGTGCACTAGGAAGCGGAAGACTCAAGTGCCGAAGAAGGTCTTTATGTCTAATAATATCAGCACTGCTTTTATTCCCCAGCTACCAAAGAAACGAAAGGACCCAGGATGTCCAACAATATCGATTTCTATTGGGGGTAAAAACATAAATCGTGCTCTTTTAGACCTTGGTGCAAGTGTTAACCTACTCCCTTATTCTGTCTATGAGCAATTAGGGATTGGAGAGCTGAAACCTACTCACTGCACTCTCCAGATGGCAGACCGATCTATCACCAAACCAAGTGGTGAATTAGAGGATGTGTTGATAAAGGTCGGGGAATTTTTTTTCCCTGTAGACTTCATTGTGCTCGACACACATCCTGTAGCAAACCCTCGGGGCCAAATTCCGGTGATTTTAGGTCGTCCTTTCCTTGCCACTTCTAACGCTGTTATAAACTGTAGAAACGGTTCAATGAACTTATGATTTGGAAATATGACCATTGAACTAAATATCTACAAAGTTGGAAGTCAGCCATCAGAACCCTCTGCTCATATTTTAGATGTGTGCTCCGTCCATGAGATCGCTCCCGATAGTTGTGGAGCTGAGGAACTTTGCTTTACTAATCTCGATGACATTATCACATCTCTGTTTGACTTTACACAAGATCTTAGTGAGGACACTTTACCTGCACTTGAGTCCTGCACTTCTGACTTTTCTCCACCCGAGTCTGTATCTTTCACAGGCTCTGAGCTTCTTTGTAAATCCAAAAATCATTCAATGATCCCTTCCTCTATCATTTCTCCGCCTGAATTAGATCTCAAAATTTTACCCTCTCATCTGAAATATGCTTATTTAGGTGAGAAGGAGTCTTTACCGGTTATAATTTCCGCTTCTCTAGCATTAGAGCAAGAGAATGCAGTTTTATCGGTATTGAGATCTAACAAAGAGGCGTTTGGTTGGAGTATGGCGAACATCAAAGGGATTAGTCCCTTGATAGTTGAACACATATACATGTGATGGATGATGCCAGACCAACACGAGAACCATAGAGACGGTTGAATCCCGTCATGAAGGAGGCGGTCATGAAAGAGATCGTCAAATGCTTAGATAATGGTATTATATACCCCATCTCCGATAGCCAGTGGGTGAGTCCTATACATGTCGTTCCTAAGAAATTCGGCATCACAGTTATAACCAATGAGGTGAATGAGTTGATTCAGACACGCACCCAAACTGGGTGGCGTGTATGTATCGATTATAGAAAACTCAACGCTGCCACGAGGAAAGACCATTTTCCTCTACCATTCATTGATCAAATGCTGGAACGCTTAGCAGGACGAGAGTATTATTGTTTTATGGACGGATACTCAGGCTACAATTAGGTCCCCATCGCCAAAAAGGATCAAGATAAAACCACTTTTACTTGTCCTTTTGGTACTTTTGCTTACAGTCGCATGCCCTTCGGGTTATGCAATGCTCCCGCCACCTTTCAGCGGTGTATGATGGGGATATTCTCTGATATGGTAGAGAATTTCCTGGAGATCTTTATGGACGACTTCTCAATTTTTGGAGACTCTTTTTCCGATTGCCTAGCGAATCTTGACGCTGTTCTTACTCGTTGCAAAGAGAAGAACTTGACTTTGAACTGGGAAAAATGCCATTTTATTGTCCAAGAAGGAATAGTCCTTGGACATGTCATTTCACAGAAAGGCATTGAGGTTGACAGAGCTAAGATAGATGTCATTCAAAACCTCCCTCATCCCAAAAGCGTCAAAGATATTCGCTCTTTCCTTGGCCATGCGGGCTTTTATAGGAGATTCATTAAGGACTTTAGCAAAATTGCTAGACCTTTAACTCTTCTCCTGGCCAAGGATACGACCTTCCATTTTGACTCGGATTGCGAGACAGCTTTCGACTCACTTAAACACTCACTCACTTCAGCCCCCGTTTTATCATCACCAAACTGGGACTACCCCTTTGAGCTGATGTGTGATGCATCTGATTTTGCAGTAGGTGCAGTCTTAGGACAGCACATCGAAAAGATGCCACACGTGATTTACTATGCTAGTAAGACCCTGAATGATGCGCAAATCAATTATACAACCACAGAAAAAGAACTTTTAGCGGTTGTATTTGCATTAGAAAAATTCAGGCCTTACTTAATCGGCTCACCTATAGTTGTGTATACTGACCATTCCGCTTTAAAACATCTTCTGGCGAAGAAAGATGCAAAAGGTCGATTAATACGTTGGATCCTACTGTTACAAGAATTTGATCTTGTTATCAAAGATAAGAAAGGATGTGAAAACATAGTAGCTGACCATCTTTCACGCATCATTTCTTCTCCTGTGACCCTGCCGATCAATGACTCGTTTCCTGACGAGCAACTCTTGAGCGTATCCGCTGAACCATGGTTCTGGGATATCGTGAACTATCATGCCACGGGACTTATACCCAGCGAGTGGTCAAAACAGGACAAATACCGTTTTCTTTCCCAAGTAAAACACTTTTATTGGGACGAGCCCTATTTGTTTAAATATTGTCCTGATCAAATCATTCGCCGGTGTGTCCCGAATGAAGAGTTCAAGAGTGTTCTTTCTTTTTGTCATGATCAGGCCTGTGGGGGTCACTTCGGTCCTAGAAAGACAGCGGAGAAGGTTTTGCAATGTGGATTTTATTGGCCAACCTTATTCAAGGACGCATTTGAGCATTGCAAAACCTGTACACAATGTCAGTATACGGGTAGAATATCCCAGAGGAATGAAATGCCTCAGCAACCCATTCTGGTTGTTAAAATGTTCGATGTTTGGGGCATAGATTTTATGGGTCCTTTTCCCAACTCCTTTGGGAATCTGTACATACTGCTGGCGGTTGATTATGCCTCAAAAAGGGTAGAAGCCATTCCAAGCCGCACTAATGACAAGAAAGTTGTCATTAAGTTCTTAAAAGAGAATATCTTCTCGCGATTTGGACACCCACGCGCTATCATTAGCGATAATTGGACACACTTCTCCAATAGGTCTTTCGAGACTCTGATGCGGAAATACTCAATCAACCACCGACTTTCTACACCCTATCACCCCCAAACAAGCGGGCAGGATGAAATCTCAAACAGACAAATCAAACTTATCCTGGAGAAAACTGTTGCTAAAAATAGAAAAGACTGGTCGACCAAACTGACGGATGCACTTTGGGCATTCCGAACCGCATATAAGACCGACCTAGGGATGTCTCCATATAGGATAGTGTTTGGAAAAGCATGTCATTTACCCGTCGAGATAGAACATAAAGCATTGTGGGCCATTAAAGAAATAAATTTTGATTTAAACCTTGCTTGCAACTTTCGGAAGCTGCAACTTAACGAGCTAAGCGAACTCCGCGATGAAGCTTATGATAACGCTGTAATCACAAAGAATAGGACTAAGGTTTTTCACGATAAAAATATTTTGAGGAAAACATTTTCACTTGGTCAACAAGTCCTTCTTTATGATTCACGATTACACCTTCACGCGGGTAAGCTCCGATCTCGATGGAAGGGACCTTTTGTTGTGCGGTCTGTATACCCGCACGGGGCAGTAGAAGTTGAAAATGTTAAAAACGACACCGTTTTCAAAGTAAATGGACATAGATTAAAGCCGTATTTTTCCACTGACCCCACGGACGAGCTCTTGTTCTTACAAGAGCCAGTTTATTTGGATTAAAATTCCTCCGTCTCACCTTCATATCCAGTATATCACTGCATCATTTTTTTTTGAATGGAGGTGAGTAAAAAGAATAAGTTTGGGGGAAGTTCTTCACTTATATATTTTGCCCCCACTAATAATTCCTCCCAGATTTACATGTTTTTGTAGAAATAACTGTCGGCAACAGTGATGACACTGTTGAAAACAAGTTTGGGGGAGGTTTGTGCTTATTTTCGCATCATTTGCATATCATCTGCATAAGCACAAAACATTTCTTTTAAAAATCTATAAAAATTGAAAAATTTTCAAAACCCATAAAAATTTAAAAATTTTCAAGTATAAAAATAATTTTAATATTTACATTTTTTTGTATATAAATAAGATAATGAAAGTTTAGATAGTGAACAATTACATCCATGAGATTGGAAAAATTTAAGAAAACTAAGAAAATTAGAAGTTTTCTTGTACGAACTAGTAATAAGTAGTTATGAGCCGTTGTCCCAAGGGTTAGTAAGATGAAAGACGTCACTAATCTGAGGATAAAAATAAGTCTGAAAAATAGTTTCTATTCTGGAAGCCAAACATTTTGAACGTTGCTATCCTGCTATCCGCACTTACACACGTCTTAAAGCCTGGGATAGTAGAGGATACCTTGAAATGCTCTTGTCTTAAAGCAAAAAGTATGAAGGAAATAAAAGAAAGAGTGAATGAAGAAAATATAAAGTGGTGTGAAAAATGGACACTGGTTTTGTTATCACCAAGGGCAATAAAAAAAAATATATTGCGAGGGTGCTTTTTCACCTAGTGCCCTAAGGCCAACTGGTCTGGGAGTCACTGCTATGCCTGAGGTGGTGCAAGACGAGGAAAATACACCAAGTAAGCAAGCACAGGAGTAATCGGTCGGTTAGTACCTCAAGAAGTATTAACGGTCGCATGAAAGTGTGTGAGCAATCTCGTAAATATTCATTAATTAAAAAGTACTGAGGCTGATGGGCAAGAGTATGATAGCTTGAATTGAATTCTCCGGGTGTAGGGATGTCCTTTACACACACGCAGGGTTATATGATCGATGTTTGGATGAAAGACAGGAATGAAGAATAAGACGAAGTTTTATTGAGGGAGGACGTGATTTCTGACATCTTTTCATGACCATTAAGATAGGGCTCATGACGACCGAAAAGCTAGCTTAGTTGGAAACCCTAATTTTCAAAGTCTTTCTTTTACAATTCTTTTCTTTAAATGTAATATTCATGATCTTTCTTTTATTATTGGATTTTGTTGGTGCAATCCGCTGAAAACCCTGAGGAGACAACACTCCTCCTACTAGGGACACCTAGAGGTTTAAAGGCTTGTTGCACGTGCTCAGTGCAATCGTGCTGCCTACGAAAGTGTGCTAGTTAGTTTTTCTCTTTCTTTATTTTCTCCTTCTCTTTTTAATAAAACATTCGCTCGAGACGATCGAAATTAAGTTTGGGGGAATTTGATTAGTCGAAAATATTGCATATTTTAGCCGGCAATTTCCTCATCATTTGAATTCATATAGAAGTGTTCGGTATTCATATTTCATATATTAGCTAATCCATCGCAAATTATCAGATTACATGTATTAGACCTTAAAACCGGCATTTCTAGGGAAATTGACTGCATTGCATGGCATCGCAATATTTCTATATGTCGCAACCCGTATTTCGAAGTCTGTGCAGGAAAAGGAGAAGCTCGCTCAAATTTACACCGCTCAAAGATACGTCAACTCACTAACTTCAAATCTGGTATCATTACAAAGGAGAAATTGTAAATCAACATATCAAAGGAAGCCCTAAACTACAGTACAAGACCACTCCAGAAAGCACAAAGCCCAAGACCCTCAAGGAGCCGCGATCCGCGGCCAGATCCTCCTTGTGCCGCTGATCCGCGGCCTATTGATGAAGTCATCTCCTCAAATTCGGCCCAAGTTGCTTCTCTCAGTGGCTACAGTTCAGAAAAGCATGACATTTTCTAGAAGACTCCAGGGACTTCTACCAGATCAGCAAACACTTTGATCTACACTAAACTAGCCTATCATTCTAGAACATTCTTCCTAAACCCTAGCTTAAACCCTAAACTAACTCTAACAAACTCTCTCAACAAACTTTTGGAGGGAACTACCAATTCAAACCTAAACCCAGGGTTTGGGTGCTCTATAAATAAGACCCTAGGCTCATTGTAATTCAATTATTCAACCTTGGGAATTATTCATCCAATTAGTGAATCTATCCCCAATCTATCTCTTTCTTCATCCCCTTCCTCCACAAGTCTAGTGAGAGGGCTTGTGGGAAACCCTAACCCTAATTCCAATTAGAATCAAGAATCCCGAGTACCCATTAAGTTAGAAGCCCTACAACCTTTAGGAGCGGAGCCGATCTTCAACGGAGCAAGCGATCCGAGCCGATCCACGACTCACGAAGCCGAGCGACGCCCGATCAATAATTTAGATTCTTCCTCTTGTAGTTCTTGAAGCGAATGTAATCAAAATTGTTGAGATAAATAAAGGTGATATTCTTTTATCTTGTTTTCTTTAAATTCTGCATCATGATATTTTTACAATTCGTGAATATTTTCTGTATGGTGATGTGTGAATAAAACTCCGCTTGTCGAGGAGTCGAGACGGTCAATAGAAAGATGATGTAACATAGCTTTAATCGATTCTTGAGTCCTACGTGTTTTGAAAACCCTAGCAAGTTCAAGAAACGACGACCCATTTTGTTTCGATGCTTTCTTGATTTATATCGTTCAAAATTGGGGGAGTTACGATCGTTTCTTGAATTTGGTAGAGGCTAGAAAAGGAATGATATCGACGAAAGAACAAGGGTTAAAAGATGAAACCCTAGTTTCATCAAGAAAGCCCTAACTCTCGTCGATGATCACCGATCTAGTATCAATCCTTCGAAGGACAAGAACACGAAATCTTAAGATTACATCACGTCTATAGATCCGATCGATTCCTACGAGCCTCTTTTAGATTCTTGACTGTTGATTGGAAATATCATCGATACACCGATTCTTGACTGTTTATCTTTTTCTTGATTCTTGAATCGAATAGTGACACTTAAAAAATCAAAACTCTTGAATCATGTTTTCGTTTATCTTAGCTTAACTTTTCAATTCAAGCATATCATAATACAAACGAATCGTGCAATCCCTGTGGACAATCCGCACTCATTCATGAACTACAATTGACACCGTAGTTTGATTGCGGTCAATATAATTTTTGGTTGTGATGTCTTTACAATTTTCTTAAATCGACACAACAAGATTTTAAATCAATCAATATGCTCACGCTGCAGTAGCTCCAACCATCTAGGCGATATCCCGTCATTTGCAGCAGCAACTGGCTCATTCGCCTGTACGCCGAACAGCGCCTCAATCCTCCAGGAAAGGCGACACATTGGCGGTTATCTCTGAATCGGTCTGCTCTAGATCTGAGTAAGACTCTCCACACTGGAAATCTTCAACTCAACTGGGGCCCGCTCCGGCGCATAAATCGGACGAATCACCTTCGTCTCTCAAATCGGGTAGACTAGCTATCATCTGTCTCATATCTGCATGGAAACTCCTATAATCTCAGCTCGTAAGCTCCAGAAGCGACATCCTGTCAATCTCAGCAACAGCTGGTCCATCTGTCTGCACGGTAGGCGACATCATAATCTCTGAGGTATGCCGTACATCAACAGTCCTCTCTCAACTGGCAGCTCGAACAATGGCCCGATCATCCGGTGCAAAACCAAGCACTCGCCTCTACTAGAGGTCACAATCACCAATACCAACTCGAGATGTTCCCATGTCACCAGAAAACATAATGGTTGGCCCTCCTACCAGACGAGCTCGCCATGACCGTAACCCTAGCAGCAGCCCAAACTGCGCTCAAACATGGCGACAGAAACCTTAATCGAGTATCGAAGAGAGCATATCAATGGCAAGAAAGAGAACAACAGATCCAGAGTGGATACATGATCATAGGAAGGAACAACATCAATGAAGGTATGATCATGAAACTAATAGAATCGGGGATCTCAAATGGATGTATAATCATGGATATGAAGAGAGTCACTGATCTCGAAAATATGTACATCCTAAGGTTCCTTAAGCGGAGTGGCGTGTCATAAGTATGCCGCGGAACATACCCACGGTACGTCACTCTACATTAGTTACCTATTCCATCAACCAAGGGTCATCCTATACGACGAAAGTTCGGGTCTAATACTATATATATAAACGCCCTAGGCTCCACATAGTCAAACTTAGAATCGAACCAAGGTCAACCTAGCATGAAAACCGCTATACTACTAAGCGCGACTCTAAGGTCGAATAATACATCACTAAAGTCTGAGTTTGAAACAATATATAAGTTTTGGTTGATGGAAATTCTAGATACAATGAATAATATAAGTACAATGGTGGTTCTTGATGCAAAAGAAACCACCTATCAAATGCAATTCACCCTCAAGGAAGCAATGTGCCAGAAATGCCGCAAAGGAACCTGTACGGCAAAACCTGCAAGAACTGTGGCACAACGGGGGTGAGTTGCCAACTCGTAAATAGAGAATATCTACAAGCAAAAACCGAATGCAAGACATGATCCTAGGTCAACAATCAGTAATAAACCTCAAAGAATAAGCCTGATACATGATAAGGTGGCAAAGCAACATCTAAACAGGTATGTGGTGCCAAGTACTCAGGTAATAACATGTCATCAGTATAAGGTATGTCTGCATGAAGTAAATATGATGAAGTATCAAAAGGATATCAATACACATATATTAGCGTCCCATACCACTAATATTGGTGTAAGGGTATATATAACAGCGCCTCATACCCTGTTATATATACAAATGAAGTATGATCAGTGTAAATCCAGTCTGTATATGATCCATGTCTGTATATACGTGGAACCTGTCCACCCGTCACCCAATGACAATAAACGTGGAACCCGTCCACCCGTCACCCAATGACAATAAGCATCATGTATGCAAATATGAGGATATAAACAAAATCATGGAAAAACATCATGAAACCCGTGCCTAGCATCGACACGTAAATCCTAGTCCATATGGGGCTCCGTCTGCGGTATCGGCCCTCGGCCCCGGCAGTACGGGTCAGCCCGTATCCTCATCCATATGGGGCTCCGTCTGCGGTATCGGCCCTCGGCCCCGGCAGTACGGGTCAGCCCATATCCATCTCTCAACTCCGGTCGGTATCCTCCAGATATCCGCCGAGCTCAAATACAATCACCGGTAGGTAGTAGTCCCTCTGCCAGGCTCACCGTCTACTACACATTGAAACCGTTCTCGCCCCGGGGTACCATACCGGGTCCACCATGTACCCGCAATCGGCCTCATCCGCCTCCTCAAATCGGGTTTCACATGTCGCTCTCAGCACCGAGAAAACACATGGTGGACGCACTGAAATATCATATCAAGGGTAACCGGGTTTTTAACACAATTATATATTCTCTTTTGAAATACCCACGGTTCCCAAATCCAGAAATATCATGGAAACAACATATCTCAATGCGTATAATCAAAATATGATGTATGCGACATGTAAGAAAGGTAAGCATATCATAAGTCATGCAACATGGAATAGTAATGTGCACATGTCGAGAGAAACCGCTCTTTTAAAACGAATCAGTTTTGAAGAACATCTTGCGGTTCCCAAATCTCTAATCAAGTTAGAATCATCTATGTTTGTGTACAAGTATAAGTGTACAATATGCAATGCAAGAATCATATCATGAACGCAACAATACTACAGTGTAGTGGCATGGCAATTATAGATGATGAAGTGTGTGAGCCGGCAAATAGTGTACGTGGAACATACGCATTATCGATAATGGTGCTGGTGTCCTAACAGCATGATAATAATGTAGCAATTATCATATGCAAAGCAATGTGAATAGCATGAATATGCGGAAATCAAATAATCAACACCACAGTGAAGAATCTACATCAATATGTATATATCATGTAGTTATGTCGTTTGAAGTAAGACGAATCGGGATTTTAGGTAAAATAAGGACTACAGTATTTTTTAAGAAAGATACGTCCTTTGAAAAATCCCGTAGAATCTCTTTACTTGTCTTTTAAGAAATTCCTGATTCGTAGTTTTTGAAATAGGTATGACTCGGGTATAGTCTAACATCTACTATGCAAACTACAGATCTAAGTATCAAGTAAATCAGGAGGGGTATGGAAACCACCTAAATCTGAGTCGATATATATAGACATACTAGTCGGTGATACCGCCTCAATAATATCGCGTACGATACAGTATATCGTAAGACATCCTCTAGTCATGAGCGCGGATCTATCATCAATATAGGCTCGTACGGTAAATCATCGTACGGCATCCCAATAGCTGGGTACGGGTCGATATCACACTATCTCATCACATCTCAGGTATCACTAACATCATATCACATAATCTGGGGTACTGATCTAAGTCTAGTGCAACTGATACCATCAAAATACTGTGTGTGCAAGCACACGTCCCAAGGCCCGCTAGAGATCACGTATCGTATCCCAAATACGAATCACATCAAATCACCGATCCCACGGCACAATGCCCAACATCATCGACTCATCTCCAATGTCATCCAATATCATCAAACACAGTGCAAGTATAAGGAATATGCAAGGGTGTGCGTGTAGGTGTAATTCTATTCTAGGGTTCGCGACTATGAACTACACTAGTCACTTCTAACCCTACACTATCCATAATACACCTAACTATCATATATAATATAACAACTACGGACTGCGGGGGTGCTATACGCCATCCACCCGACTTCCCCCTGTAGATATAATCTACTCACCTTGCGTCTCCATCTTTGGATGTCACCACGCGTTTGCTTGTCGTCCCGTAGTCTTCATGGGGTACCTACACATCAAAGTGTCGTATATGCGCATTAAAACCAAATCAAAGCTAACACGGCACACGAAACCCAAACCGATACGATAAGAGGCCTATAGGTTAGAACCTATGGCACGCCTTCAAAACCATCAATAAATCCTCTATATCGTCGTATAAACGCCAAATAGTCGAGGTAAAACACAAGACACAAATTCAGACTTAAAAATACGGAATACGGAAACACGAATCCAAAACAGCAACTTAGGAAAAATGTTCCAGGTTTCATCCTAGGTCCAATTAGACAAATCTATATATACTAGGGGCCTAATCTACAGATAAGGGAACACCAAAACCAAAACGAAACAATATGGTGGGGTCCAGGCCGCAAATTGCGGCCAAATGTGTTAAATTTGCGGCCGGGAAAAGGAAGTAGGGGCTGGGGTCTTGGTGATATCTTTCTGGGTGCCTGCACATACCACTGTCCAATCAATTTTAATTTAGGGTGTCTCGGGTGATAGCGGATTCAATATACCCTTCACAGTTTTCACAAATTCCCCGATATCGGTTTCTAAAATCCGTATTCTGGGTTTAAGCTTCAGGTTAGGGTCTCAATTCATACACTAGGGTGTTTATATAACCTCAACTGAGCTCAATTTCACAATTTCCTCAAACCCAAACTAGGTTTTTCCCATGTTCACAAAATTACCCGATATCGATTCAATCTTAACATAGGGTTAAAAGTAATGCTAAAACTAAGCTAATGGTTCAGTAATTACCTCATTTGGCAACTCAAGAATTTTCTTGAGTTGCCCCTAGTGGCCAAAATCCTTGATTCTTTAGTCCAAAGTGTAGATCAAGAGCTTGTGCACACATTTAATGAAATGAGAGTGGGGTTTTGGAGTTGTTTTAGAGGTGTTTTGGAGCTTGAAGAGGGGAGGGAGAATGAGGTGCAGGAGCAGCAACAGCATTGGGAGAAGAAGGAGGGAAATGATGGAAGGAAATGGCTAAGTCCTAAGTCAAATGAGACCATACCTCTCTCTCATCAAACCTCATATTATATTCCCTTTTCTTTTCCTTTTTCTTTTCTTTCTCTTTTCTTATCTCAAAAATTCCTTTCTCACATAAATAGTAACCCCAAAACAACCCATGGTGAAAATGCACAAGTGTAGAAAAGATATGTGCATGTTTTGCATAAAATTGCTAAAAAACCGATTAGCGTTTTTTAATCGCGATTAGCACTAATTTAGAATATAACTAATCAATTAAACTTAGAAATGGAATAATTCTCTAATTTACCTTATTTTATAATTTTCAATAATTTTTCCAAAATTTTTCCTATTTATTTGTATTTAATAATACCGAAATATTAAAATATTCAATAAAATAATATTAAATTATTAAAATTCCTAAAATTAATATTTTATCTTTTTGAAATGTTACAGTTTTAGTTGGGTACAGTCCCGAGCCACATGGAGGCTGTGAGAGGATGTGCAGGTGTTCGTCTCTCCCGGTATTGGGGGTGAGGTCGCGCTGTGTCTAGGAGAGCCGTTACACGAAGTCCTTAGCTAAGGCAGAAGATTTACTGGTAGGTATTCCAGTAGTATCTCAGGGTGTTCTGGGCTACTCTCCGACACGACTTGTACCGCTTTTGGGGGTCTGACTTTTACCAACCCCCTAGGCCCGCCATGCGATGCTCATAGACGAACGGACCGGACTGTATGGATATTGTCACTGACAGGCTCAGTAGGGTGTCAGGATGAGTTCGCTCATCGACGTCCCTTTTGGTCAATACCCGGTAGCCCGTCACGTATAGCTAATATCTCTGACGTGCTAATGGTTAAATCCACAACCAAGGTGTTGACGAGTCTTTAGGGTCCCCCACAGACCGTTTTCTCAAGTCTCGGGCGAAACACTGTAGAGGCCGTATGGAGATATGGCAGGGTTCGATCTTATCCGTGCGGTATTGCACGGATCATGATCGGACAGATAATACTAGCGGGCTTTGGTTTAAACCAGATCCTAGTATTGTACAGTGTAGATTTTGTCTCATTGCATTTGTATTCGGTCGCAATACAAATGCGGGCATGTATATGCAGTCGCGGGGTTTTCCTGTAATTTATTACGGGATCAGTTTTCTGAAGTTGCCAGTTTGCATTCCGTTCCGGCCAGTTTTCCTTTGTTCCTTTTTGGTCGGATTTTTCTGATGGAGGGGATAATTTGCAAGTGTGCAAATTAGTTTAGTGGAGGGTGTTATTTATAAATGGAGGCATCATGATGGTTCTTGCATCATTAGATTCTTTATGCATCTTATCCTTTGCATTTATGAGAAAGGATTAGATTAGAAATTGATTGGATTTGATTTGGCTTAGGGTTACCAATTGCTATCCCTACCCTCACCTCCCTTGTTGCTTTCCCCTTCTCATATGAGGCCGGCCACATTTTTGGTGAGTGAGAGAGAGGTTCATTTTGAAGTGGGAAAAATATTCATCACATTTTTTTTAGCTTGCTACAAAATTCCTCACATCACTCAAAAGTTCATTCTCTCCTCCATCATCAAAGGCAACTTCAACCCCATTGAGACAATGGTTTCTACACTTCATCTACAGCATCCTTGGGCACGTCGACTCGCCAACTTCATACTCGAGTTGCCTCGGTCCAGAGGTGGGAGCCCGTAAAAGAGCCTGTAAAAGAACCCGGCGATGTGGTGCCCGTTCCGATGAGGAGATGAAGACCGGAGGTTCCGCAAGGAGATCAGAGTGGAGGCCGAAGACCGAAGGACACGGATCGATCGGTATAGCTTCTCTACCCCATTTTCTAGTTTGCTAGAGTTAGGTTAATGGCCCGATCTGAGTTTATAGTGCGCGGTGGTGCCGGTTTTCTAGTTTGAAAAATTTTTCGTTTCCGCATTCCGGCGTCGGATTGACGGCCGGGGCGCTGCCGTGCACTTACATATATATATATATATATATATTGTGGTGAATCGTGAGTGATTTTTCGTACGTGACGTTAGGTTCGTACCCCTCATTGTTTTATAGTTTGATAGGATCCCTGTTGGTTTAATGCCGCCGTATGATGATTTTCCGTACGTGATGAGTTCGACTTGAGGATTGATCCATACCCTTGACTAGAGGATGCCGTACGATGATTATACCGTACGTGATGTTGATGAGGCTGGATGCCGATTGATAGATTCACCGACTCGGTGATGTTAGATACGTATACCCATCTGCATTGCATATGATTTACCTTATGCTGCATTCATGTTAATCGCATTGCATTATTTATACATGTGCTAGTACACCTGCACCATTATCGATGATGCGTATGTGTAATTTTCCGGCTCACACACTTCATCAACGATAATTGCCATGTCACCACACAGTAGAATTGCTGCATCATGATATGACTCCCTGCATAGATTACCTGCTATAGTTGCTTATGCACCTTTATACGATGTTGTATTGACTTTGGAGAATTTGGGGAAACCGCAGGATATATATTTTGAAACTGGATTCATTTTAAAAGGAGCGGTCCTCCCTTAATAAGTGAATATTACTGTTCCATGTTGCATGAAATACGGATATGCTTACATGCCTGTTTTATGTCGCATACATCATGCTTTGTGATTATACGCATTGAGATATGCTGTTTTCATAAGATTTTTGGATTTGTGAACCATGGCTATTTCAAAAGAAAGTATGTATAGTTTAAAAACCTGGTTTCTCTTGATATGATATTTCAGTGTGTCCACCATGCGTTTTCTCGGTTCTGAGACGTGTGACATGTGAAACCCGATTCGAGGAAGTGGATGATTCCGTTGGTGGGTTCATGGTGGACCCGGTATGGTACCCCCGGTCGAGGGAGAGATTTTGTGAGGATGACGATGAGCCTGGCTGGGGAGCACTACCTATCGGTGATAGTATTTGGGCTCGGCGGATATCCAGAGGATACCGACCTGAATCAAGAGATGATATGGGCCGATCCGGACTGACGGTGCCCGAGATATACGAGGATTTACGTGTCGATGCTGGACACGGGTTTCATGATGTTTTCGAGTATCGATGCTGGGCACTCAGGTTCCATGATTTTGATGTGTCGCGAGGGACACACGTTGATTTATATCCTCATACCTTCATGCATATGCTTTTTTGATATTTACATGCATGATTTTGTTGTGTCATTGGTTGACATGTGGACGAGATCCACATGCATACATACATTGATTATATGGGTGGACGAGATCCACATGCATACATACATTGATTATATGGTTGGACGAGATCCACATGCATACATACCTTGATTATTTTGTTGGATGGTATCCACATACAGATAGACCTTGAGTATATTATTGGCACATATGTAGATACGGTCACCCTAGATATCATAGTTTTACCTTTATGATATAGTTGACCTAGAAGTCGTTGTTTATTAGATTTCTACTTGTATATGTTTTTCTAATCACGAGTTGGAAACTCACCCTCGTTGTGCCACAGTGCTTGCAGGTTGACCGCACGAATCGGTAGTGGCATCGCTGGCACATAGCTACTTTTGGGTGGTTTGCTTGGTAGGTGGGACATTTGTATCGTACCCACTCTTATATTTACTATTTCATATTATATATAGTCAACTCCATCAAATCAAAACTGGTATTTGTATAAGTAATGAGACTTAGCAAGACTTGTAGTGCGAGACTTGAGCGATGGGTTTTATATTCGCTTTTGGGGTTGATGTCTTGCTTTACTTTATCTTTTGTTGTGATCTTCGCTGTTGGGCGTCGTATACTAATATTTATGCTTTGCGTGGTTGTGATCCGCCGGTTGGCGAAGAGCTAGCTCCCGCTTGGGGATGCCTTTATTATCATCATGTATTGTGGTTTTGGATCAAAAAATACAAAGGAGGTGCTGCCCGAATTTTTATAAAAAGACGAAACATGTTTTCAAACTAGTAAATTTTACTTGCATTATTCATGTTCCTTTTCCATGCATTTTAGAAAACTTGATTTCATTATACCTTTATTGGAAAACATCACCTCTTTTATTTTCTCAAAAAGGTTTAGATTTCTGGGTTTCAGCTTACTTGAATTCTGTCACGCCTTTAGACGTTGCGAGATTCAAGTGCTGGTCACGAGCTAATATTTTGGGCCGTGACAAAGTTGGTATCAGAGCGCTAGTTTTAACCTTGGTTCGAGTCTATGTTTGACTATACGGAGTCTAGGGCGTGTTAGTTATGTATATGCCCTAGAGGCCATTGTTGTACATTTGATGTATATTATGATGGATGCTTAGATATATACAGAGAGGACTTTCTTGCTCGTCATGATAGTATGCTATTTGGTTTCAATTTATCTTAACATGTTGACTTGTATTGGTTTACTGTCTTTCTCTCACATGTTGATAAAGCCCTTAGGATCTGTACTCGACTACTGGGACTATGATGAGATCATACTAGTGGGGCCATAGTAGTCGATGAATACATCCTATAACTGTTCCTAGTCGAGGGTATATCGAGACAGGGCATCGATACACCAGAGTAGACTAGCGTATACACATCTTGACCCATATGATGGGCGATGGATGATCCCATTCATCGGTGTTTGACATCAAGGATGGTGTACGGGTGCTCAGTGGAGACTGGGTACACTGGACGGACTCGCCGAGAACTCCCAGTTGGTGATATACCAAACGTCAGATGGCAGTTCTCCGGTGACACTGGTACAGGGTAGTCTGTAAACCCAATATCGTCATAGAGTCTTGTGTGATTCCCACTGTGCTTTGATTTCTACCTTACCACGTCCACGAGGGCGTGCAAAACGGTGGCTTTTGGGTACAGTCCCGAATCACATGGAGGCAATGAGCGATAGGAGGGGATTCGTCTCTCCCGGTATAGGGAGTTGATGTTGTGCTGTGTTCGATTGGCTATAACTGGAAGTCCCTGGCCAGGGCTGATATAGAGATTTACTGGTAAGTGTTACTAGTAGTTTCTCGACCTGTTATGAGCCTCACATCGACACGACTTATCGGTTACTGGGGTCTGACGTTTACCACCCCTAGACTTGATATGCGACATATCAGACGAACAGACCGGACTGTACGGGAGTGTTACTGATTGGATTCACAGGAGAACGCACAGGCTAGCTTGTTGATCTTCTGATCGCTCAATACCTGGATGGCTGTTACGTTTAGCTGACCGCTTGCAGCTTGTGGGTGTTTGATATGATCATCACCTGCTACCGGCGTATTGACGATTCTTTAGAGTCCTACACAGAGGTTTCTTGGCTCAGGCGAAACGGAGTAGAGGCACATATGTGATATGTGCAGGACCGAGGATAATGCGATATGAGATACCGTATTATATTCTCGAGATATTTTGATATGAATCGAGACATCGGATCAAGTGTTGATTCGATGAATCGGTACATGATATATTAGCCGGTTATATTCGATATAGCCGGATCGTTGGATCAAGTGTTGATTCGATGATTTAATGTATAATAATATATACGATTTATTGTATTACATTATCTAATATTGGCTCACTTTATTATTTCATTTTCTCACTGGATTAATACATTGATATATATACGATATATGTTAAATGTATTATTTTCTTTTGTTTCAAATATATAATATATATGTGATATATATTATTGTGACATGATATGATTTATTATTAAACATGTTTAAGGATGATTAAATGGGATTAGGGTTTGATTAGGGTTAGCTTCTTCTAGCACATTCTAGAAGCTTTTCCTTTTGTCTTGGTTAAGATATTATGGTTGATACTTATCCTTAACCTAACCAAACCCTAACTCTAGTTTATTCTCTACAAATTTTATCCTATCATCCTTGACCATGGTTAGATAATCAATCATATACACTTGACTACTATTCATCACAAAAGGATTATCTTTTCCATTATCATCTTCTTCTCTCTTGAGTTCTAAAAAAAATACTTACTAGTTAATTCTTGTGTGATGATTTCTTGTGAGAAAGTGAATAAAAAGAAAGCATAAAGACTACTCCCTCATCCTCATCTTATCTAGCCCATGAGATTAGGGTGTTCATCTCTTTAGAGTGAGAAAGCTTAGGTTTTTGCAACTTCGACGTAGATCATCGGAGATTCGGAACACTTCAAGCTAGTATGGATCGTTCGAGTCGTGGAGCCTCTCTTGAGTCCGGGAGATCGTGGATCGCGGCAAAGGGACTTCTACTCAGAGCTTGTGAAGCAAAGGAGCGGACTACAAAGGTTGTAATCCCTCACACTTAGATAAAAAGTTGTTATCTTGCATGCTAAACCCTAATAATCTAGCAAAGATCCCGTCTTTGGGTTGTTCGGCACATGTAGAATTTTATTCGGGCATGTTTGATGCTCTATGAACCTTCAGTAGTGTGCCTAGGAACCCTACAGTGGTATCAGAGCCAGGTTACGATCCTGGGACCTGTGGGTTATGGGGTTCAGTGGGAGTCCATCTCGAGTAGTCGAGACCGGGTCTCCTAAACTCCAGAATTGGTAGGGTCGCTTGCCGCTCTCGTAGAGGTCCAGGGTGTGGGCTTGGCTATTCATCGCGACTGTGGAATCCGTATTTTCTATTGTTGGCTAAATACTAAATACGGACGTCCTAGTATATCCCACATTATATCTATGTTTCTGCTGCGATATCTGTGATGTGATCATTTGATATGTTTTGATGGATAGAGTATATAGTATATATGATATATTATATAGACGTTACTTATGTTTTACACCCGCACTAGCCCTGCCCTACTCTGTCGTTAGTTACCTAACCTAACGGTGCACGAGGGGACATCGAGGCGAATGCGGATGGCATAAGTGTACGTCGTATTTATCTGTGATGCTTAGGAAGCATAAGCTGATGAGATTTTATTAATGAAATTAATAAAAAGAAAAGAAACCTAAAGATGTTGTAGAATCAAAACTTTATAAAAATGGTAGCTACAGTTTTGCTTTGCACAGTGATATATATGATATATCCTGCACCTTATTCGATGGGGAAAGAGCCGAGATACCTTCACCGGGAGTCACCTCTTTAGCGAAACTGGCAGATGCTACGAAACTCGGTTTGTCTTTTGATTGCTTTTAAAGTTTTGCTTTGCACAGCGGTATATACGATATATCATGCACCTTATTCGATGAGGAAAGGGCCGACGATCCCTTCACCGGGAGTGACCCCTTTAGCGAAACTAAGAAAAGCCTCAAAAACACTCCTTTTCAAAAACACTTGATTCTACGACGATATCAAGTTCATTACGCTCAGGGTTTTTCTAAAAACCTGCGTAGCCCTCCGTCATTTCAGATAAATACTACTTAGTATTAGTGCTACGGTAGTTTAGCCTTCGTCAAGGCATAGTGTACGGTAGCTAACTAGTACTTATCTGTTAGCATACGATGTGATTGGATTAGGGTATTCGTACGGCGTAGTTTGGCCTTCGTCAAGGGTCGTACGGGTGGGTTTAATTCAATCAAGAAATGAACGGGTTGAACTTGACTAGCGCCCTATGGGTAGTTTGGCCTTCGTCAAGGTCATGGGACGCTAGGGGCAAAATATTATCGGGAATTTCAAGTGTTGAAATTTGCAATGAGATTGCATACCTTCTATGAGATAATTGGATCCCGATACCCAATGCGAGTAAGTGTTACTGCTGGGAGAGTTTTACACAGGACAATTAGTCAATCAAGTAGGTGTCTAGAAAAGTGTTAACGGGGTTACGCCTCTGGGAAAACGAGGTTTACTTTAATTAGGTCCGTGCGAAAGCACGGGGAACCTCCCTCAAAGTACCGACACTGATCTGGCTGAAAGATTGACGAAATTGTAGGGTGTAATTAATCCCGGCTAATCTTACCTTTTAGGGTTTGAAGGTAGATTTGATAAAAACAGTGGGAGACATCCTGATTAGATAAGATAATAACCAATCTAATCTTGCAAGAGCATACGCTAAAGTGTTTTCTTCTCTCTCTCTCCAGGTAGCGACCATGTCAGGCCATAATCAAGATAATAATATGGATGTATTGATTGAACCAGATTATTGTACTGAGCTAGGGAACGTTGGACCCGTTCTTTCTTATAAGAGTTATAAGACTGAACAGGGAATAGCAGAATATCTGGATTCTCACACCGCCCAAAAGAACATGCATGATGATGCATCTTCCTCGGGTGTGTTGGTTATTGAGAACTGTTTCTCAGTTCACCCTATGTCCTGGGTATTAGATATCGGATCAGGATCCCACATATGTAAATAGTTACATGGGCTACGTAAAGGTAGAGAACTAGAAAAAGGTGATCATTCCGTTCAAGTAGGGAACGGTGCAAGTATTGTAGCCAAAGCAATTGGCGAATATCACCTTGTATTACCAAGTCGTAATACACTGATTCTAAATGAGTGCTATTATATACCGAACATGATGTGCAACATTATATCAGTTTCTTTATTAAGTAAAGAAGGATATAATTTTGTAGTACAGGATAATATTATGAACATCTTCCTAAATCAAAAGTTGATTGCATCAGGCTCGTTACATAATGGCATATTCATTCTCAATTAAAATACAATCCTCAATATACAAAACACACATAAGAGGAAAAGTTCAAAAATGAACGAATCCTACTTGTGGCATTGTAGACTTGGTCATATCAATGCGACACGACTGGCTAAGTTACATAAAGATGGATATTTGAATCCGTTCGAATTATCATCTTATGATATTTGCCATTCATGTCTCAAAGGAAAAATGACCAAAGCTCCGTTTAGTGGACACGGAGAAAGAGTTACTGAACTCTTAGGACTAATACATAGTGATGTATGCGGGCCTATGTCTACGCATGCCAGGAACGGTTCTTCCTACTTCATTACATTCACTGACGATCTCTCTAGATACGGACATGCGTTTCTGATGAAACACAAGTCTGAAGCTTTTGAGAAATTCAGAGAATATAAGCACGAAGTAGAGAACCGAACGGGAAAAAGTATTAAGATCCTTCGATCTGATCGAGGAGGTGAATACTTAAGCAGTGAGTTCCTAGATTTTCTAAAAGAGAATGGGATTCTCTCTCAGCTTACTCCTCCTTATACACCACAGCACAAAGGTGTATCTGAGCGGAGGAATCACACCCTATAAGATATGGTGCGCTCTATGATGAGCGAGGCTGAGTTACCTATTTCCTTCTGGGGGTATGCGCTTGAGACAGACATACATCTATTGAATATGGTTCCTACCAAATCAGTGTCTACCTCTCCATATGAGATATGGAAAGGGAAGAGACCATCTCTTATGTATATTAAGATATGGGGTTGTCTAGCCTATGTCAAAAGACAAAATCCGGACAAGCTCGAGGCAAGATCTGTCTTATGTATGTTTATTGGATATCCCAAACATTCGCGAGGGTATATCTTCTACCACTCCGAGGAACAAAAAGTGTTTGTTTCTTGACATGCCACCTTTTTAGAAAAGGGTTTTCTTATGAAAGAAATTGATGGCAATGAGGTAGAACTGGAAGAAGTTCCAGCGACACAAACTACGACAGATGATTTAGTGGAACCAGAGGATTCAGTAGTACCCGACGAACCCCAGCGTCTCCGCCGATCTAGTAGGGTTTCTCATCCACCTGAGAGATACTACGGTTTTCTCATAGATGGTGGAAGCGAGGATTGCTTCATGGACGATGATGACCCGACTAGTTTCGAGCAGGCCATCACGAGTGGTGACTCTGTGAAATGGCTGGATGCAATGCGATCTGAGATGGAATCCATGTACACCAACAAAGTATGGACTTTGGAAAATGCCCTTGAAGGGGTAAAACCCATAGGGAGCAAGTGGATCTTTAAAAAGAAATTTGGTGTAGATGGAAAAGTTGAGACTTTCAAAGCTAGACTTGTAGCAAAGGGTTTTCGTCAACGACCAGGTGTGGATTATGACGAAACCTTTTCTCCAGTGGCTATGCTTAAGTCCATCCGGATCTTACTTGCCATTGCTGCATACCATGACTACGAAATCTGGCAAATGGATGTTAAGACCGCCTTTCTAAACGGTAATTTAGAAGAGTGCGTGTACATGACTCAGCCAGAGGGCTTCGTAGATAGTGGGAGCAGCGGAAAGGTGTGCAAGCTGTTTAAATCCATTTATGGGTTAAAGCAAGCATCGCGGAGTTGGAACATCTGTTTTGATGTTGTAGTCAAAGAATTTGACTTCATCAAAAATATAGATGAAGCTTGTATCTATAAGAAGGTAGCAGAGGGTAAGGTTGTCTTCCTCGTATTGTACGTGGATGACATACTCTTGATAGGAAATGATATTCCTATACTGCAATCAGCCAAGCTCTTCTTATCACAGAGATTCTCAATGAAAGATCTAGGTGATGCCTCCTGCATATTGGGAATCATGATCTATAGAGATAGATCTAAACGGATACTGGGATTGTCCCAATCCAGATACATTGACACCATACTAAAGAGGTTTAGTATGGAAGAATCCAAGCGTGGGAACCAACCCACGATCTCTGGACTCACTCTCTCCAAAGAGATGTCTCCCAAGACTGATTTGGAGAGAGCTCGCATGTAAGGGATACCCTATGCTTCGGCAGTAGGCTCTATCATGTATGCGATGCTATGTACCAGACCCGATGTAGCATACTCACTAAGTGTATTGAGTCGGTATCAAGAAGATCCTGGAGAGAGTCACTGGACAGCTGTGAAGAACATTCTCAAGTACTTGCGAAGGACTAGAGACATGTTCTTGGTGTATGGTAACGTAGAACTCCGGGTGGAGTCCTTTACCGATTCCAGCTTCCAGAGTGATAAGGACGACTCAAAGTCGCACTCGGGATTTGTCTTTACCCTCAATGGAGGAGCGGTATGTTGGAAGTGTTCCAAACAGGATACCGTTGCAGACTCGACGATGGAGGCTGAATACAACGCTGCCAATGATGCTGCCAAAGAGGCTGTCTGGATGAAGAAGTTCATTAGTGAACTTGGAGTGGTTCCATCCATTGAGCATCCAATACCTCTGTATTGCGATAACAATGGAGCTGTGGCTTTGGCCAAGGAACCCAGATCCCATCAGAAGTCCAGACATATTCTGAGGCGGTATCACCTGATCAGGGAGATAGTTGATCGCCGGGAGATCGAGGTCAGGAGAGTAGATACGAAGGACAACACTACAGATCCACTCACGAAGGCCATTCCCCAGATACAGTTTGAGAGATTATTCGGGATGCTAGGTATGAGATACTACAGCAGCTGGCCTTAGTGCAAGTGGGAGATTGTTAGTTATGTATATGCCCTAGATGCCATTGTTGTACATTTGATGTATATTATGATGGATGCTTAGATATATACAGAGAGGACTTTTTTGCTCGTCATGATAGTATGCTATTTGGTTTCACTTTATCTTAACATGTTGACTTGTATTGGTTTACTGTCTTTCTCTCACATGTTGATAAAGTCCTTAGGATCTGTACTCGACTACTGGGACTATGATGAGATCATACTAGTGGGGCTATAGTAGTCGATGAGTACATCCTATAACTGTTCCTAGTCGAGGGTATATCGAGACAGGGCATCGATACACCAGAGTAGACTAGCGTATACACATCTTGACCCATATGATGGGCGATGGATGATCCCATATCCATCGGTGTTTGACATCAAGGATGGTGTATGGGTGCTCAGTGGAGACTGGGTACACTGGACGTACTCGCCGAGAACTCCCAGTTGGTGATATACCACACGTCAGATGGCAGTTCTCCGGTGACACTGGTACAGGGTAGTCTGTACCCGATATCGTCATAGAGACTTGTCTGATTCCCACTGTGCTTTGATTTCTACCTTACCACGTCCATGAGGGCATGCAAAACGGTGGCTTTTGGGTACAGTCCCGAATCACATGGAGGCAATGAGCGATAGGAGGGGATTCGTCTCTCCCGGTATAGGGAGTTGATGTTGTGCTGTGTTCGATTGGCTATAACTGGAAGTCCATGGCCAGGGCTGATATAGAGATTTACTGGTAAGTGTTACTAGTAGTTTCTCGACCTGTTATGAGCCTCACATCGACACGACTTATCGGTTACTGGGGGCTGACGTTTACCACCCCTAGACTTGATATGCGACATATCAGACGAACAGACCGGACTGTACGGGAGTGTTACTGATTGGATTCACAGGAAAACGCACAGGCTAGCTTGTTGATCTTCTGATCGCTCAATACCTGGGTGGCTGTTACGTTTAGCTGACCGCTTGCAGCTTGTGGGTGTTTGATATGATCATCACCTGCTACCGGCGTATTGACGATTCTTTAGAGTCCTACACAGAGGTTTCTTGGCTCAGGCGAAACGGAGTAGAGGCACATATGTGATATGTGCAGGACCGAGGATAATGCGATAAGAGATACCGTATTATATTCTCGAGATATTTTGATATGAATCGGGACATCGGATCAAGTGTTGATTCGATGAATCGGTACATGATATATTAGCCGGTTATATTCGATATAGCCGGATCGTTGGATCAAGTGTTGATTCGATGATTTAATGTATAATAGTATATATGATATATTGTATTACATTATCTAATATTGGCCCACTTTATTATTTCATTTTCTCACTGGATTAATACTTTGATATATATGCGATATATGTTAAATGTATTATTTTCTTTTGTTGCAAATATATAATATATATGTGATATATATTATTGTGACATGATATGATTTATTATTAAACATGTTTAAGGATGATTAAATGGGATTAGGGTTTGATTAGGGTTAGCTTCTTCTTGCACATTCTAGAAGCTTTTCCTTTTGTCTTGGTTAAGATATTATGGCTGATACTTATCCTTAACCTAACCAAACCCTAACTCTAGTTTATTCTCTACAACTTTTATCCTATCATCCTTGACCATGGTTAGATAATCAATCATATACACTTGACTACTATTCAACACAAAAGGATTATCTTTTCCATTATCATCTTCTTCTCTCTTGAGTTCTAAAAAAAAATACTTACTAGTTAATTCTTGGGTGATGATTTCTTGTGAGAAAGTGAATAAAAAGAAAGCATAAATACCAGTATTTATGCTTTCTTTTTATTCACTTTCTCACAAGAAATCATCACACAAGAATTAACTAGTAAGTATTGTTTTTTATGATTTCTTGTGAGAAAGTGAATAAAAAGAAAGCATAAATACTACTCCCTCATACTCATCTCATATAGCCCATGAGATTAGGGTGTTCATCTCTTTAGAGTGAGAAAGCTTGGGTTTTTGCAACTTCGACGTAGATCATCGGAGATTCGGAACATTTCAAGCTAGCATGGATCGTTCGAGTCGTGGAGCCTCTCTGAGTCCGGGAGATCGTGGATCGCGGCAAAGGGACTTCTACTCGGAGCTTGTGAAGCGAAGGAGCGGACTACAAAGGTTGTAATCCCTCACACTTAGATAAAAAGTTGTTATCTTGCATGCTAAACCCTAATAATCTAGCAAAGATCCCGTCTTTGGTTTGTTCGGCACATGTACAATTTTATTCGGGCATGTTTGATGCTCTATGAACCTTCACTAGTGTGCCTAGGATCCCTATAGTGGTATCAGATCCTAGCTAGAGCATTAGGCGTCGTGTTTACGAAGTTAAAACTCCGATCGAACCCGAACCGACCAAATTTACCCCCTCTCTGGAAATTTTTCAAAAACTGGGATTTTTCTGAATTAAAAATACCTAAAAAATACATCTAGATAATACTAGAATTATGGTGAAATTCGTACCTCCAATTTGACTACATGGCCGCGGAACCGCGGCAATTACCCACCATTAGCGGCGGTTCCGCGGCAGTATAAGAGTATTAGGTACACTTTTGTGCACAGTAATTCTTGTCTCTGTGTTTACTATTTTATGGGTATTTTTAATCTGACTCAAGTGTTGAGTATTCTTGGGTTTATTTTGTAATCATAGATTCGATCGGAATATTTAAATTCGTTTTTATTTCCGGATATTTAGAAACTGTTAAATTATTTGAACGGATATCATTAACCCACTTTATCCCGGAACGGCAAACTTTCAAGTGTTGAATTTTTATTGGGTTTAAATCTTTCGGAAAAATTGTACAAGTTAAGCAGTGGACCCTCTAGAAGACAACAAACCTTAACTCGATTATGTGACCGTCTTGAACTGCCTTTTGAACCTTTGGGTTTGGGGCAGTACGGCGTGCCACATGTGAGGCGTTGGCTTGACCCTTCTACGGCTGGATCACTGGTACTATGACATATTCTGGGATTATTTGAACTCCGCTCAAGTGTTGAGCACTTTGGGAAATTTTGGGTATTTGATTATCTGTTCGAAAAGTTTAATACTGTCTATTTATCTGGAATGTGATACAATATGTGGAATTCATAGAGTTAGGCATGAAATGCGAAGTATGTGATATTTCGGATTTATGATGTCTAAAGTGATTGTGGATTCCAAATATTGTAGTTTTACATTGAACCTTCACTAGTGTGCCTAGGAACCCTACAGGGCGGGTATGTATTTCGGAACCTAGGCTTAACCTTACGGAACTTAGACTTGAACAAAGGGGGGGTATTAGACCCGAACTTTCGTTTCATAGGCTGACCCTCTTGAGTTGAGTGACGTACCGTACGTATGTTCCGCGGCATATTTACGATACGATACTCGACTTAAGAAACCTTAGGATGTACATATTTTGAGATCTATGATTCTCTTCGTACCCATGATTATACATCCATTTGAGATCCTTGATTCTATTCGTTCCATGATCATACTTACATTGATTCTGTTCCTTCTTATGATCATGTATCTATTCTGGATCTATCGTTTCGTTTCATACCGTTGATCTGCTTTCTTTGATACTCGATTGAGGTTCCTGTCACTATGGTTTGAGCGCAGATTGAGCTGCTGCTAGTGATGCGGTCAGGACGAGTCGTCATGGACGAGGACCGACCAACGTGTTTTTTGGTGACACGGGAACGTCTCTAGTTAGTATTTATGTTGTGACCTCTCGGATGAGGCGAGTGTTTGTTTTTGCATCGGATGATCGGGCCTTTGATAGAGCTGCCAGTTGCTAGAGGACTGTTGATATACAACCTACCTCAGAGATTGTGAGGTCGCCTACCGTGCAGACAGATGACCCAGCTGTTTCTAAGATTGATGGCTTGTCGCTTCCAGAGCTTATGAGCTGAGATCGTTGGAGCTTCCAGGCAGAAATGCGACAGATGATAGCTAGTCTACCCCGAGTAGAGAGACGAAGGTGATTCGTCAGATTGATGCGCTGACGCAGGCCCAATTGAGTTGAAGATTTTCAGTATGGAGAGTCTTACTCAGATCTAGAGCAGACCGATCCAGAGATGACCATTGATGTATCGTTTTTCCTGGAGGATTGACGCATTGTTTGGCATGCGGCGAAGGGTATTCACATGTTGTATAGGCGAAGTTAAAAAGTTCAAACGAATGTCAGAAAACCCATTTTTCCAAGTTTAAGTATTCGGAAGAACATGCAGGTAATTCTGCGGACCCTCTAGAAGAATGAAATCCTAACTCGACATGATGACCATGGAACCGCTTTTGAACCTTAGAGTTTGTGGCAGTTTAGCGGTGCCATCAGTGAGGCTTGGGTTTTCCCTTCTACGGTTGGTCCGTAGGTACTGTGGTATGTACGAGATATTATTAGACCGTGCTCAGGTGTTGAGCTTTCAGGAAATTATGGGAATTTGACGAATCGATCGAAACGTTTAACGTCGTCCGAATATCATGTGATAAGAGATCAGTAAGCTGACCAGCTTTGGATAGAGGACCTCACCCAGATGCGCTGTGAGTTGATTGAGGACGGACGAGTATTGAATATTCCTCCGATGGTTGGGACGAGTTCCCGAGGACGTGTTCGGCTAGATATCTCTTGCAGAGTGATGAAGATACCGAGTTCGTGACTTCGAGTCCGTGTGAGAGACTCCGGATTGACGGTGGCCGAGAACCGTTGCAGTGCGCAGATAGCATGACGTGACATCAAGATGGACGATGATAAAGACGAGCGGAACCAGAGTTTCGTGAGAGATGCGGACGAGCTGTTGTTACTCCCCGTCGAGATTAGAGATCTGATAAGCATACAGAGGCGTTGGGATACGTCCAGTTCCCGAGGAAATGTTGTGCTGAGAACGCAGATGTCCAGAAAGCGAGAAAATATTATGTAAGAGTACCAGCCTCCGAATAGTTCGGCATAGGCGAGATCGGAAGAGACCTTGAGCAGGATTCCTTCCAGGACTCTGCTGCAATGAGATTTGCACCCAAGATCAGTTGTGTCACATGTATTCAGAGGACCAGAGGCCGACGCCAGTGACGTGCTTCTTTACGAGTGGTCGTGATGATTGACCGAGAGATGACCAGAGAAGAGACAGAACGGAATCGTTCCCATTAGCACACCTGACCGGGCCGATGAGCCGATGGACTGTGAGATTTGTAAATCCACAGAGAAGATAAGGACCCAGAGATAGAGGACGCCAGACCGTGAGCAGGAGGCAAGAGGATGTTCTTGTTCTGCCGGTTTTAGGCGCACCGATTTATTTTTCGATATTGTAGGAGGTGTACATCAATGTCATTTATTGCGATTTGCGTTTGTGATCCGAGTATCACGATTATATCGCTTGGATTTGAGTTTTGATGATTGAGTTTCATGATATTGATTTCGTGCACCATGGCTGCACATACTAGGCATTTACATTTTGTGCATAGTATTGCACTTGATATATGTTTTATATGCCGTTGTGTTTGATTGTGATTTGTGGATATCTATTGCACTTGATATTGATTTTGTGCCTTGGCTGCACATGTTATGATTTCGTGGATTTTATACAGTTGATTTGATTTTGTGCATGTGGTACGCACTCGATTTGATTTTTGCACTCGGTACAGCTTATATATGCTTGCAGTGCATTGATATGTGTTTTGTGCACGCAGTTGCACACGTTTATGATTTTATACACTTTGGTACACTCGGTGTTGGTTTTTATGCATTTGAGTTATTGATTCGTATTTCGTGCACATGATACACTGTATTTGTATTTCGTGCACTAGATGCACTGGATTTGTACTTCATGCACTAGATGCACTGGATTTGTATTTCGTCCACTAGATGCACTAGATTTGTATTTCGTGCACTGGATGCACTGGATTTGTATTTCGTGCACTGGATGTACCGTACTTGTATTTCGTGCACTGGATGCACCAGATTTATATTTCGTGCATTTGTGGCACTAGATTTTCGTTTCGTGCGTTTGTCGCACCAGATTTATATTTCGTGCATTTGTTGCACTAGATTTTCGTTTCGTGCGTTTGTCGCACCAGATTTATATTTCGTGCATTTGTTGCACTTGGTTTACATTTTGTGCGCTGGTTGCACCAGATCGGTATTTCGTGCATTGGTTGCACTAGATTTACACTCCATACCTTGGTTGCACTCGATTTATATCTTTGAGCATTTGTGTTACCAGATTTATGTTTTTGTGCGCATCAGACGCACTTGATTTAGATCCTATTCGTGCATGTTGGATGCACTTAATTTAGATTTTATTCGTGCATGTTTGATGCACTTGATTTAGATTTCTTTCATGCATGATGGATGCACTTGATTTTGCTTTTATTCGTGCATGTTTGATGCACTTGATTTAGATCTTATTCGTGCATGTTGGAATGCACTTGATTTCTCTTTGTTCGTGCACGTTGGATGCACTTGGTTTAGGTATTATTCGTGCATGACAGATGCACTTGATTTGGATTTTCGCGCATGTTGGTCACATGATATGAGATGTGATTTTGTGCACACCGGATGCACTCGATTTTAGATTTTTATTCGTGCACGTTAGTTGCACTGGATTGAGGTTTTCGTGCACTCTAGGTGCACTTGATATTGTTGTCGTGCACACCCGTTGCACTGGACATATGTTTTCGTACACTCTAGGTGCACTTGATATTGTTGTCGTGCACACTCGTTGCATTGTACAGATGTTTTCATGCACACCCGTTGCACTTAGTTTGGTTTTATGCACATTGTAACACTTGTATTTGGATTTGATTTCCGTGTGCACCATACGCACGTGATTGTTGGATACGCCTTTTTTTGAGGCTGATTTTGCTCTTGAGCGCTTTGTTTTCCTGATGGGCACTATTTTGTGTAGTAGCCGAACAAGATTGATCTGAGGACAGAACCTGAGTAATTTGCATGCATGAAAAGTTTACCAAGAGGGTTTTGAAAAAGAGCTATAGTCTCGCTATTTCCTACGTGTCCGAGAGCGACACGAACGCTTATAAAGGAAAACCTTTTGGGATATTTTGAAACGACGGGACGTATATTTAGCAAAACATATATGGACATATATTATTATTTTACAAATGAGCGTCCGTCACTTATGCCGTGAGTTACGCATTCACGCGGCGATTTAGAAAAGATTTTTTCATGAGTTTTATTCAGTTCTTGAAAGTTTTCCAAGGATGCGTACTATACACGTATTATAGTATTTGACTAGTGTATATTGGATTTCAGTAGTGGATTTCGAGATCTGTATCTTTATTGTAACTTCAAGGATATGCGTACAAATCAGCTGATTTTTGTGACGCTTGACGGAGTTCGAATTGAGTCTTGTATTTTTTTTCAGGCGCACTCGATGCGTTGTAGTAATTCTGCATCTTCCATGATTTTGGAGCCCCGTTGATTTGAGTTGATTATTGAAATGATTTAGATTTTGGGGGTTTAAATTTAAATTCGGGGACCGAATTTATTTAAGGGGGGAAGATTGTAACATTTTAGAAAATATAAAATATTATTTTTGGAATTTAATATTAAAATAATATATTTCTCGAAAACTGCCGATTTGCGAAATTGGGGTTTTCGAAAAAGGGTATAAATATATACCAATAAGTGTGAAATAAATGGAAATTAAAATGATTTATTCATTTAAAAATATATTTAAAGGATTTGGCACATTTTAAAATTTATTATATGCGGTTTGGATAAAAACCCGATTAGTGCACTGCTAATCACGATTAAGCCAAATCCGTGTTTTTATAGTTTTCATGGTTAGTGCACCATGACATGTTTCATTTGGTTACATGTTCATTTGTGTTGTTTTATGTTATGATTTTATTGTGGTGAGAAAAGAAAAGGAAAAGGTGTCATGATGATTGAGGGGAGAGAGAGAAAGGACATAATGATGATAGGAGACCATGCCATGAGAGAGAGAGAGGGAGAAAGAGAGAGTGAGGGTGAGGGCTGCCCCATTCATTTTCTCCCATTTGTTTTCTCATCTTCTTCTTCCTTATTTTCCCTCCACATAAACCTCTAAATATCATCTCCATTTATACACAAAAACCCTGTACTCCTTTCACAAAAGATGATCACCTCCTCACCCTCATCGCATTGGACCAAGCAAAGTGCGATTTTGACAACTTTGAGAAGCTAGGGTTCTCTTGAGTTTCATCCATGAGGTATAATCCTTTCCATTTAGTTAGTTTTAAGTTTCTTATGTTCTATTTTTAGTTTAGAAGTGGTTTAGTGGTGTTTTGTGAAGTTAGAAAATTCTAGAGAGGGTTTGGGTGACCTTTATGTAAGTGCACGGCGGCGCCCCGGCCGTCAATCCGACGGCCAAATGCGGAAGCGGTGATAAACTTTAATTTTACTTGAACTGGCAAACCGCCGCGCACTAATACCCGGATCGAACCACTAACTAGTCCTAGCTATCTACAAGAAAGGGAAGAGAGATATACCGACAGATCCGAGTCCTCCGGTCTTCTCGTCGTCGTCCCGATCTCCTGCGGAATGTCCCGTCTCCTCCTCGTCGCCGGAAGTGCACCACATCGCCTACTTCTTTTACGGGCTCCCACCTCAATGCCGAGGCAACTCGGGCACGAAGCTGGCTAGTCGACGTGCCCAAGATTTGCTGTAGAATATAATGTGGATTACATGTCTCATTTGGGATTATGGAGCTGCCTTTTTGTGGAGGAATTGAAGTGAACTTTTGGAGAGGGAGTTGTAGGGATTTCTCAAAGCTCAAGATACAAAAATCCTACCCCTTATGAAATGAATCCCATCCATTCTCAAGGAATGGCCGGCCCCCCCATGTGTGATTGGAGAGAGAAAGAACAAAGACAGGGGGGTGGGTGGAAAGTGAGTGATGATGAAAAGTCAAATGATCACCACAAAAACCCAACACTCAATCAACAACCATGAAAGCAAAAGTCAAGCCATCATGAAGTATGGAAGGTCAAGGGATGGGCTCCATCATGAAACCATCATGATAAAACAAAAATGCAAAGACCCCCTCCACAACCACTTATTTGCAACAATGCAAATAAGCCCTCCTCCACCAATCTTCGGCCAATGAACGGAACAATGGAAATCGGCCGAAACGGAAAGCAAACTGGCAACTCCAGAAAACTGGTCCCGTAATAAATTACAGGAAAACCCCGATACTGTGCATACACACCCGCATCTGTATTTCGACCGAAATACAAATGCAATGAGACAAAGTCTACACAGTACTATACTAGGATCCGGCTTAAACCAAAGCCGGCTAGTAATATCTGTTCGATCCTGATCCGTGTAATACCGCACGTATCTGATCGAACCCTGCCATATAACCATACGGCCTATAGTACAAACTGTCCGATCCTGATCCGTGCAATACCGCACGTATCTGATCGGACCTTGTCATATCTCCATACAGCCTCTACAACCTTTCGCCCGAAAGCTGAGTAACTGAATGTGGGGGACTCTAAAGACTCGTCAACACCTTGGTTGTGGATTTAACCACTAGCACGTCAGAGGTATAAGCCAATACGTAACGGGCTACCAGGTATTGACTAAAAGGGACGTCTGTGAGCGAACTCAGCCTGACAACCCTACTGAGCCTGTCAGTGATAATATCCGTACAGTCCGGTCCGTTCGTCTATGAGTATCGCATGGCGGGCCTAGGGGGTTGGTAAAAGTCAGACCCCCAAAAGCGGTACAAGTCGTGTCGGAGTGTAGCCCAGAACACCCTGAGATACTACTGGAATACCTACCAGTAAATCTCCTTGCCTCGGCCGAGGGCTTCGTGTAATGGCTCTCCTAGACACAGCGCGACCTCACCCCTAATACCGGGAGAGACGAACCCCTGAAGATGCGCTCACTGCCTCCATGTGGCTCGGGACTGTACCCAACTAAAACCTGTTTGCACGACTCCTTTGAGCCGTGGTAGGGTAGTAATCAAAGTACAGTGGGAACTCACACAAGACAAATGACGATCTCCAGGTCGATGAACTAACCTGCACACATGTCACCAGGGAACTGCCATCTGACGTCTGGTATATGACCAACCAGCATGTTCCCGGCGAGTCCTGTCTGGTGTACTCATAACCCAATGAGCACCTGTATACATCTTAGGTGATCCAACTGACACCAGTGGCTTGTGAGACCGGCCACCGCCCCTCGTCGGGGTCTCGACTGTATACACTAGTCTACTCTGGAGTATCGATGCCCTGTCTCGAAACTCACACGAGTAGGGACCATTTAAGGATATGCTTATAGACCCCCAGCTCCCACTTATATGATCGCCCTCATACTGCTGGTGGTCAAGCAAGAATCCCAGGGGCTCTATCAACGTGTAATAGCGACTTGTCAGGTCACCTAAAGCAGTACACGATGATAAAGGTAAACCGGATAGCATACTATCATCTCGAGTAAGACTGTCCTACCGGGATAGGTCCTCCATCAATCATTGCAATCACGTACCTGTGACCTAATAATTGACTCTGAGGGCACTATCTCCAACAATCTCCCACTTGCACTCAAGGCTAATTATTGTGATGTCGCATACTCACTGCCCGTGTGATACCGAACACCCAACTCCTCTACTAGTCAGTCTCACAAAGCTCGTTTGCGAAACTATTGCGTTCGAGGAATAGCCTTACTGAGTGGATCCGCTTTGTTGTTTCTTTCTATGTCTCTCTATATCTCATGTTCGCGGAGAAACCCATCTCCCGAAATGAGCAATACCTGTCTTAGAATGTGTCTGGATGTCTGATGGGACCTAGCTCATAAATGAACTCCAAATCCAAACTTCTTAGACTGTATCGACAACTGAACTTAATCAGTGTCCTGCGCCATGCCTTCCCTCAGTATTTCCTTGGACCACCTGTCCAAAATACTGCCCCTCATCAGAAGGAAAACTATAACTCTGACAACCTCCTTGTCGTCCATGTCACCTTGGAAGCCTGGAATGATAACTGTCTCCCGAATGAGGCTGTCGTTATCATATCCCTAGAACATCCACTTATGTTCTATAACTGCTTCCGACTGTTTCTCCAGGATTGGATCAATGTCAACTTATTGCATCTGGTGCAAGAACAACATCTGGTGTGGTACTTGACATCTCATGATTGACTCAATTGCCTAAGCAAGTGATCTGTCAATCATGCACATCCCTCTCTACTTTAGTCTGTAAGACACCATTAGAGAGGGTGACTCCATCACCTGCAGGTACACTACCGTGCCAGGAGTCGTCCATTCTAAATACTCTTAGAATGCTGTCTAAGTACCCAGATTGGGAAACCACCCAAATCTAGATCTAAAACCATAGATCTAGTAACCAGTATGTCAGATATATAATCCATTTCCTTTGTGGAGAAACCACTGTGTGACGACCAAAGTATAACCGACTGTAGTATAGGAATTTCCTCTCCTACTCTGTGTATGTCATCCAAATACCAGGATATCACACCCTACTACCTTCTCAACAGATCCATCCCCTATTCTGATGAAGTCAAACCCATGACTGTCACGTCAGAAATAGATGATCTATCTCCGCTACATCTGCTTTAGTCTATAAATAGACATAAGCTACCTGTCCACCAATGCTTCCGCTGCTCCCACTGACTACGACAACCCTATGGAAGAGTTATATAGACGTACACTTCTAAAACTAGTTTAGAACGACGCTATACTCATCCTCCCGCCGGGTCTCGCAGCCTGGAACAACAGCAATGGTAATTGTGGGTAAACAAGAACTTCCCTGTCACCGTCCTTGAGGCTACCGTAGTACCTCTCGGGTGCCTGAAGTTACCCACCCTATCTACGGAGTGGCCAATGGAATGTCAATCCAGATTGAATCTTTAGGTTCCTTATCAAATCTTTTGTAATCGTTTGTGGTTCTGGAATCACTTCCAGTTCTACCATACTCCCACTACTGTTTTCTGAAAAAATCCATTTTTAATAAAACTGTGGCGAGTCTAGAACAATATTGCTATTGTTCATCCAGATGGTAGAAAGTTAACCCTCGTCATAGCCTGGGTCAACCCATAAACAGCCATTACAGAAGCGTGCCTTGAGTTATCCAGAGTCTGGTTTCAATCATAAGCCGGACAACTCCCCGTACCTTAACATCGTCAAGATATGAACTGTTCTATATCCAATATAGAAACAGAGGCACTGATTTAATTGAACCAGATTCAAATCATGCAGCTATATCTAGTGCATGTCAACTAAATGGGAGAAGGACGATCAGCGTTACTCAACTTAGGAATGCTTCCAATTATGAGTAACCTGAAAGAGAAGCAAGATCTCTTTATCATTACTATCAACTGAATACCATATACAAGTATCTACATCTTCGATTTCTTTGAAGAATCCCGATACTTGCTATACCTGGTTCTCTACTCTATTCAAATACCTATAACTTCTCAAAATTCAGACCCTGTGTTTCCACGAAACACCTATCTAAAAACTAGAGAAGTCATAAGTAAACCGAATATAGTACGAGGACCAACCCCTCTGTCTTGATGGACCCTGGACAACATACAATACTCTATATAAGTCCCTTGAGTCTGATAACTCATTCACTGTGTGTCGTAGGTTGAAAACTATACTTATGGTTAAGAAGAATTACACCGCTGCTTAATGGTCCTTACCTAACCATCCACTGATATAGGTAAATGTCGTAGACATAATTTCATAAAGGTATATCTCACTCTATGAAAATAGACGTACAGATATATCGATTAGAAATTGGTGCATAACAGCGGATATTCAAAACCAAATATTTGCCGACCGGCAAACAGCCCGGGTGATTTCCTCAAATATCACTGATTACATCGAATCCCGATATAATGAGGATGATCACCCAATTCCCAATAACTTACTCCCACTCATCATCTGTAAAACCATACAGATGTGAGAATCGTACCTGGTAAATACATACCCTGGAGTAAGTATCTAATCGGGAAATGAGTTTTCTATTAACAGTACACAGTGAAACTGAAACATTGAAATGTTTCGTTGGGGTATCCTGGTATTCCTAGTAATGCCTCTTCCAGATTCACGACTGTAACCGTATAATTCTTTTCCACCTCTCTAAATCCCTTCATATGTCTTTAGTCTTTACCTTCTTGACACCCCTTTAGGCCAAATGGTTTTCTTCCTTCCCTACCGTTCGGCACCAGCCTATGGTTCGGAAGAAGACTATCCAATAAGCATAATGGGTGTACTGTCCTAATCCTAGGAACACTCGCAATGCGAGAGAAGGTGAAGATAAGAGACACCTGAATAAATCTTATTCCTATTTCTCCTGAACCAGAATCCATCCCCGAACTGGAACAAGTTCCTTTCGAGTTCGTATATAACCATACGATGGAGTATCCAAATAAACTGTGGATCTTCGTAGTGATACGGAGTGTCCTGGAGAAATACAAAGGTGATTTTAGGATTGGCGAAGAAATACTTGGTTTGGTCGTGAATATCTGTTGCAATTTACTTTGCCTTCTTACTAATCCCTTGCTTTGTCTTAACTTAATACCTTATGCACACCTTCGTTATGCTAATTGGTTTTCTTCATTCCCTACCGGTCGGCACCAGCCTAATGTTTGGAAGAAGACTATCCAATTTGCGTAATAGGTGTACTATCTCCTAAACCAAGGAGTACTCGCAACCTGAGAGAAGGTAAAAGGAAAAGACAACTGAATAATCCTATCCGTTTCCTCCAGAACCTGAAACCATCCTCGAATAAATTCCTTCGAGTTCGTATCTAACCATACGATGGTTTTGTCCAATGGAAGTGGACGTTGGTAGTAATACAGGGTGTCCTGGAGAAAAGGGTAAAAGTAGGAGTGGCAATGCGGTTCGCAACTTTGACAATCCAAAAGCCAGTGTTAAGAAGGTTCGGTCAATCTTGGTCACTGAGTCATAGTCTTAGGGTCGGGTCAATGGTCGCTGCCAAAGAGAGAGAGAAAAGAAACACTCAGCGTGCACTCTAACCTAGATCAGAATGGTTACCAATTTATCTAATATGGAAACCTCCCACTGTACCTCAAATTCTCCTCCAAACCTGAAAGAAGAATTAGTCGGGGTCACCCGAGGAGTAAACTAACTCATCAGTGGGAATCGGGATCCAAATATCATCGCATGATAACGTGACGGAATCCGCTCACGTCATCACACTCCAGAAGGTATGCGCATATCTGGCAAGTTTCAGTTCTTTTGAAACTCCCGATGTGATTTTTGCCCCATGCTCTTATGACCTTGACTAAGGCCAACAAATCATAAGTCACATGTCAAGTTCTACCCGTCATTGTCCAGGTCAATTTGAACCCACCCGTACAAGCCCTTGACTAGGGCCAACAGGGCTATACGACTGTCCCAAACCAACGCATCTATCTATGCAGCATATGAACACCCAATAGCTACCAAACACTGTGCCTTGACTATGGCCAACAAACACAGCTTGAATACTATTGACTACCCATATGAAACGACGGAGGGCTACGAATGGTTTCTGGCGAAAACCTTTAACGTAGTGAACTTGATATCGTTGAAGTAACGGATAGCTTTTTAAAAATATAGTGACGAAAACCGTTGCTAAAGAGGTCACTCCCGGTGAAGGGATCTCGGCTCTTTCCCCGTAGAATGGGGTGCAGGATATTCCAAATGAATACCACGGTGCAAAGCAAAAGCAATCGGCTATTGTGAAGTTAATGCCCTGACGCAAACTCTTTGTCCAAGGGGTCACTCCCGGTGAAGGGATCTCGGCCCTTGCCTCGTCGACTGAGGAGCAGGATATTCCAACCGAATACCACGATGCAAAACAAAAGTGAACGTCCTTGCAATAACAGCTTTTTGAAAAGTGTTCCAACAACATTAGATAAGGTTTGTTTTTAACTTGCATTGATCCGAATCAATGCAGTCCCATCAATTGATCACACCAAAAAGAACGAAAATATACTGATGTACGTATATGCCATCCGCATTCGCCACTGGGTCCCGTCATTACCCGTTAGGTTAGCTAACTAACGACAGAGCGGGGACTGGACTAGCGCGGATGTAAAACATATACAACATCTACTAATATATATACCAATATATTATATTTCGCTCAAGGCGTGATAAAAATGCAACATCATAGAGAATGAACAGCATCACAGAAACAATACAGATATCTGGGATCCCCGGGTTTCACAGAGCCACTACTGAAACCCGACGTTCCCCTGGTCGTGTGGATAGCCTGTGCAATGAAATCCTAGACCCCTACGGGCGCGGCAAGTCACCCGCCAAAACCTGAAGCGAGGCAGCCCCCTTCAGCACCGTGAATGGACCACCCAGCACTTCACGGAATCCGGTAACTTGGGCACCCCTCCTGGGTCAACCTGTACCCCCTACGAGTGCGGCGAATAGCCCGCCAATCCTAGAGTGAAGCCCCCTCCGTCTCAATGCCATGAGATGCGGGCTTGTTGCCCTCTAGAACCCGGCTATCCGTGCACCCCTCCGCGGGGTAATCCTAGTACAAAAAGTAAAATATACATACAACGGGTACATCGACCGCAACCAGGTCGTGCCCCAAAATAATAATACAATCAGGCAGTGACGGCAGTCCACATGTCGGACGCTCGCCCCGCAATATCAAATGTACATAATACAACCACAACTGTACTAGTATTGCATCCAGGCTATCCCCCACGACCAATCCGCAACATCACAGCAAAAACGGAACATCAACGTGAAAGTCACGTTCGCAAATCCGTCTAACCGGGCTATAGCAGTTAGACCGGATTTACCGATCAAGTGACATTCACGGTCGCAGATATAATGTAAATACTGTGAAATAACGTGTTTAAAATATCCGACCAATCAAATTTTAACAAGTGGGCCCCCAAATAATACTGTAGCACTCACAGAAATTATGGGCCCAAATTTAACATCCCAAAACCCCTAAAATCACCCCAGAAGCCCACTGTAAAAACCCGACCCACTGAATCCTCCATACTGCGGCGGAACCGCGGCAGTAAGTAGGGTTTTGCCGCGGTTCTGCGCTCCTCTGAGGAGATCAGTGTCTCGACTTTTTCCAGAACTCTTAGATCTTCCAGTACATCAATTTTATACAACCTGAAAAATTTTTCGACACAAAAAATTTCCAACAGAAAACTGATGTGATCAAAATACGGGTTTTGGAACATTTGATCGATCGGAACTGAAAAACACATTAAGGCAAGCTAGACTAAGTTAATGGCGAGTCTCTGATACCACTGTAAGTGCACGGCGGCGCTCCGGCCGTCAATCCGACGGCCAAATGCGGAAGCGGTGATAAACTTTAATTTTACTTGAACTGGAAAACCGCCGCGCACTAATACCCGGATCGAACCACTAACTAGTCCTAGCTATCTACAAGAAAGGGAAGAGAGATATACCGACAGATCCGAGTCCTCCGGTCTTCTCGTCGTCGTCCCGATCTCCTGCGGAATGTCCCGTCTCCTCCTCGTCGCCGGAAGTGCACCACATCGCCTACTTCTTTTACGGGCTCCCACCTCAATGCCGAGGCAACTCGGGCACGAAGCTGGCTAGTCGACGTGCCCAAGATTTGCTGTAGAATATAATGTGGATTACATGTCTCATTTGGGATTATGGAGCTGCCTTTTTGTGGAGGAATTGAAGTGAACTTTTGGAGAGGGAGTTGAAGGGATTTCTCAAAGCTCAAGATACAAAAATCCCACCCCTTATGAAATGAATCCCATCCATTCTCAAGGAATGGCCGGCCCCCCCATGTGTGATTGGAGAGAGAAAGAACAAAGACAGGGGGGTGGGTGGAAAGTGAGTGATGATGAAAAGTCAAATGATCACCACAAAAACCCAACACTCAATCAACAACCATGAAAGCAAAAGTCAAGCCATCATGAAGTATGGAAGGTCAAGGGATGGGCTCCATCATGAAACCATCATGATAAAACAAAAATGCAAAGATCCCCTCCACAACCACTTATTTGCAACAATGCAAATAAGCCCTCCTCCACCAATCTTCGGCCAATGAACGGAACAATGGAAATCGGCCGAAACGGAAAGAAAACTGGCAACTCCAGAAAACTGGTCCCGTAATAAATTACAGGAAAACCCCGATACTGTGCATACACACCCGCATCTGTATTTCGACCGAAATACAAATGCAATGAGACAAAGTCTACACTGTACTATACTAGGATCCGGCTTAAACCAAAGCCGGCTAGTAATATCTGTTCGATCCTGATCCGTGCAATACCGCACGTATCTGATCGAACCCTGCCATATAACCATACGGCCTATAGTACAAACTGTCCGATCCTGATCCGTGCAATACCGCACGTATCTGATCGGACCTTGCCATATCTCCATACGGCCTCTACAACCTTTCGTCCGAAAGCTGAGTAACTGAATGTGGGGGACTCTAAAGACTCGTCAACACCTTGGTTGTGGATTTAACCACTAGCACGTCAGTGGTATAAGCCAATACGTAACGGGCTACCAGGTATTGACTAAAAGGGACGTCTGTGAGCGAACTCAGCCTGACAACCCTACTGAGCCTGTCAGTGACAATATCCGTACAGTCCGGTCCGTTCGTCTATGAGTATCGCATGGCGGGCCTAGGGGGTTGGTAAAAGTCAGACCCCCAAAAGCGGTACAAGTCGTGTCGGAGTGTAGCCCAGAACACCCTGAGATACTACTGGAATACCTACCAGTAAATCTCCTTGCCTCGGCCGAGGGCTTCGTATAATGGCTCTCCTAGACACAGTGCGACCTTACCCCCAATACCGGGAGAGACGAACCCCTGAAGATGCGCTTACTGCCTCCATGTGGCTCGGGACTGTACCCAACTAAAACCTGTTTGCACGACTCCTTTGAGCCGTGGTAGGGTAGTAATCAAAGTACAGTGGGAACTCACACAAGACAAATGACGTTCCCCAGGTCGATGAACTAACCTGCACAAATGTCACCAGGGAACTGCCATCTGACGTCTGGTATATGACCAACTAGCATGTTCCCGGCGAGTCCTGTCCGGTGTACTCATAACCCAATGAGCACCTGTATACATCTAAGGTGATCCAACTGACACCAGTGGCTTGTGAGACCGGCCACCGCCCCTCGTCGGGGTCTCGACTGTATACACTAGTCTACTCTGGAGTATCGATGCCCTGTCTCGAAACTCACACGACTAGGGACCATTTAAGGATATGCTTATAGACCCCCAGCTCCCACTTATATGATCGCCCTCATACTGCTGGTGGTCAAGCAAGAATCCTAGGGGCTCTATCAACGTGTAATAGCGACTTGTCTGGTCACCTAAAGCAGTACACGATGATAAAGGTAAACCAGATAGCATACTATCATCTCGAGTAAGACTGTCCTACCGGGATAGGTCCTCCATCAATCATTGCAGTCACGTACCTGTGACCTAATAATTGACTCTGAGGGCACTATCTCCAACACTTTAGACTTGTGATCAGTAGTGAGGGTGTGCAAGACCCTAGAAATCCAATTCTGGACCTAGAAAAGATACCATAAACTTAGATTGTATCCATGTCGGTTATGTTGCATTATGTGTGCCTACTGTGATTCTGGAGCAACCCGGGGGATTTCTGAGTTTAGCAAACAACTCCAGGGTCCAAATTAGGGTATTAGGAGACCACCCTGACCATACGAACCAAAATGGAGCAACCATAGCCGAGGTGGCCGGCCATTCTGTGTTGGTTGGGTTCCAGGTTGTCCCAGTAGCTCAAATACCCCATATATAACACCCTATACTTGTTTGTTCATCCCAATTTCACCCGAGTCAAAATCTGGGAGCACTTTGGTGTGGTTTTTGGTTATGTTTTCCGTATTTTGATTGTTAAGTTTTGCTATTTGGTTTTGTAATTGGTTGTTGGATGTTTGTACTTCAACAACAAGGGTTGTTTGGTTGATTTTGTACGCGTAAGCTATAGGTTCTAACCTATGAGCAATGCACGTGCTGTATTGAATTTCAGAACTTGATTTTAATAGCGTTGCGATATGTGTTGTTATTGTAGGTACCTTCGCATGGATTCTGAGGCGACGGAGCATGGAATCATCGAATTCGGCAAGCGAAGACCAAGGTGAGTAGATCTATATCTACGGGGGAAGTCGGGTGGATGGCGTATAGCACCCTGCAAAGTTTTGGTGGAAACCGATTTGTAGCATATGGTTAAGAAAACCTAGATTAGGAAACTAGGGTTAGAGTAATAATATTGTTAGTGAAACCATATTATAAACTAAAGGATAGTTAGAAGTGTTTTGATACGACTAATACGTGATGACGGGATTTGAGGATGACGTTTGACGATATTGCCGTTTAGGGTACTATAGGACCAGATAACCGACGTAATGTGTCATCCGAACCATACCGATTTTCAAACCGAGTAATCGTATGCATCTTTTAAAAAGATACCTTGAGGGACGTTATGGATTTTCAAATGATATCTTTTTCTTAAAACACCGTAGCCCCTACTTCCAAAACTACGATCCGCATCTTTCAAAAACTGTTTGTATGGTTCGGGTGTGTATGTTAGATTAGATACTTATGCTTATAGTAAAGGTAGAATATATATGTAAAATTGACCATATGTGAGATATAAATGCGATGAAAAGATAATATGATTTGACATGTGATATGATGATATGTTGGTATACGAATGTGAGTCGATTGAGATGATTGATACCTTGCCGGTCCCCTGATATGAGATTGTTATGGATGTGACCTGGGACATAGGTATATAGATATATGTATTGTGGTGAATCGTGAGTGATTTTTCGTACGTGTCGTTACGTCCGTACCCCTCATTGTCTTATAGGTTGATAGGATCCCTGTTGGTTTAATACCGCCGTACGATGATTTTCCGTACGTGATGAGTTCGACTTGAGGATTGATCCATACCCTTGACTAGAGGATGTCATACGATGATTATACTGTACGTGATGTTGATGAGGCTGGACGCCGATTGATAGATTCACTGACTCGGTCATGTTATATACGTATACCCGTCAGCATTGCATATGATTTACCTTATGCTGCATTCATGTTATTCGCATTGCATTACTTATACCTGTGCTAGTACACTTATCTCAATTTGAGAACCGTGGCTATTTCAAAAGAATGTATTTATAGTTTAAAAACCTGGTTTCTCTTGATATGATATTTCAGCGTGTCCACCATGCGTTTTCTCGGTTCTGAGACGTGTGACATGTGAAACCCGATTCGAGGAGGTGGATGATTCTGTTTGCGGGTTCATGGTGGACTCGGTATGGTACCCCGGGGCGAGAGAGAGATTTTGTGAGGATGACGATGAGCCTGGAAGGGGAGCACTACCTGCCGGTGATAGTATTTGGGCTCGGTGGATATCCAGAGGATACCGACCGAAGTCGAGAGATGATATGGGCCGATTCGGACTGACGAAGCCCGAGTGCCGATCCGGACTGACGGAGCCCGAGATATATGAGGATTTACGTGTCGATACTGGACACGGGTTTCATGATGTTTTCGAGTGTCGATGCTGGACACTCAGGTTCCATGATTTTGATGTGTCGCGAGGGACACACGTTGATTTATATCCTTATACCTTCATGCATATGCTTTTATGATATTTACATGCATGATGTTGTTGTGTCATTGGTTGACACGTGGACGAGATCCACATGCATACATACATTGATTATATGGGTGGATGAGATCCACATGCATATATACATTGATTATATGGGTGGACGAGATCCACATGCATACATATATTGATTATATGGTTGGACGAGATCCACATGCATACATACATTGATTATATGTTTGGACGAGATCCACATGCATACTACCTTGATTATTGTGTTGGATAGTATCCACATACAGATAGATCTTGAGTATATTATTGGCACATATATAGATACGGTCACCCTAGATATCATACTTTTACCTTTATTATATAGTTGACATAGGAGTCGTTGTTTATTCGATTTCTACTTGTAGATGTTTTTCTATTCTGTAACACCTTAGAATGTGTTTTGTGGCTAATTATATTTTTATGTATGGTTTTTAATAAAAAGTTTACCAAATTGAGTTTTAAATATTTTATCCTATTTAATGAGTATTTTATTAGAATTTTGTTAGGCACACACACACTTGTGCATGATAACTAGGGTTGTTTTTGGGGTTAAACATGATTAGCAATCATAGTTAGCTAACCATTTTACTTAAGCTAATTTTATAATTTATATTAAGTATGCATGGTGGTTTTAAAATGAAAAATGGAATTTTATTTGGTTGAATGGTTGACTTGAGAGAGAAATGGGCATGGGGCAACATGGCTTGTGCCATGCCCATTTAATGAAGAGAGAGAGTGAGAATGGGAGGGGTCATTGTGTTTACTCTCACTCTCACTCATTTCTCTCATTTCATCTCTTTTCTCTTGGTTTCTCACACACACACACACAAGATCAGCAGCAACAGCAGTGACAACAACAGCAGCATCAGCATCAGCAGCAACTTCATCATCATCAGCAGCAGCAGACATCACCATCATCATCAGCAGCAGCAACAGGAGCTCCAGCAACGTGCAGCAGCTCCTTCCACTTCTTCACCTGCCTTCTAGGGTTCACTAGGGTATATTTCTTGAACCCTCATTTCGTGGTTTGCTTAAGTTGTGCATCGATTAGCTTCGATTAGTGTTAATTAGCTAGTTTAGTGCTAATTGTGGTGATTTATGTGGAAATTTGATCAAGTGATGATTGAGTGGGTAAACCTAGCCTATTTTAGTGTTAATAGGGTCACTTCAACTGAGAAATAGCCCAGATTACACTAAAATACCATAGGGTTTGCTTTTGTGCTAAATTAGTGTTTTTAAAGCGATAATTATGACTTCTGAGATCTGCTTTTGACCCGGACCCTATAAGATAAAATTGAGAAGACTAGGACATGTACACTAGGTCTAGATACCACCACCAGAGCACGAACCCACCATTCCAAAGGTAGGCCGCCGATTTCATGGTTTTGGCCGCAATTTGCGGCCAAGTAGGGGCAGGGGTGTTGGGGTTTTGTGTAGGGCTCTCTTCTGCGTTGTCTAGGACTTTGGCATGTCTAGTTTTGTTATATTTGACCTGTAGGGAAATCTGGGCCAATATATCGTATTTGGTGTTTGTTGTGTTTGCGCGATACGCGCGATACGTGAGTGGGTTCTGTGATCCAGCGTATCGCGGCGTGTCGTGGTAGTTCTAGACGCGTATACACACGTTTTAGCGTATCGTGCACACGCGCGTTTGGTTCGCGACGCGAGTTTCTCGTTTTGGTTCGATATCGCGTTTTGCGAGATATTTGGCTTATATATGATTTTCATGTCTTATTTGCAGGTTTGCAGGCAGGGACTACGGACACTTCTACAGGGGGGAGCACATGGTAGGATTCACCTAGCGTGGAGTGTAGGTGAGTAGATTTAACATCTACAGGGGAATCGCCCGCATGGCATTATGCGTCTGGGCTAGGATTCTAATATTTGTCGCATATTCTACGTCAGTGTTAGAATTGCGCCTTTACTGTATTTCCTTAATATAGTTGTACCGTGACTAGCAGCCATAGGACATTGCACATATTATTGACGTTTCATGTTGCACGAGCACTGATTATATGCTACACACACCGTCAATAATTGCCATGTCACACACAACCACTTATAGATACTATATTGCTTGGTTAGGGACCTTGTGACATTGATTCGTACTGCTTACCACATATGACATTACCATACCTATATACCTATAGAGTATTGTACCATTAGTGATAGGTACACATACCCCTTACGATACATCTACAGGTATACCTTACTCATATTTTACTTATACCCAGTGGGGTATACCATATCATTTGCTCACAGGTAGACATCTATACTTAGCTGTACCTTATTGTTTTCGAATACATCTGGTTTCAGCTACATATTCTCATTTATATCTCGCATTTCAGATATATCGCATATGTTTATTCCCGGATTTGCGCATTCGTTTATTTGGATTTTTCATGGTGTTTTCGGGATTTGGGAACCGCGGGAGTTCATGAAATTATGCATACATTGAAAAACCCGGTTTCCTTGATATGATATTTGCGCGTCCACCTTGAGTTTTATCGGTGCTGATTATATACTCCATACGAGGTGTGGTTGCCGTATGAGGGTACATGGTGGGGCCCGGTATGGTTCCCCTCGGCAAGAAGATCGATGGATTTTGCCGATTGAGCCTGGAGGCGGGCGAGTACCTACCGGTGACAGTACCCATGACTCGGCGGGGGATCACGGAGACACCGCTGGGAGTCATGTACGTATGCATACGTCGAAAGGCGAGGGTCAGAGCTAGGCACTCGTGCTTTCGAGATAGCGTATGATACGTGGTCAGGATTTCTGTGTCGATGCTTGGCACACTGTTTTCATGATATGTCTTTTAATACCTTTGTATATATAATAAGGGATTTAGCCGTTGTTATATATACCCTTACACCAATATTAGTGGAATGGGACGCTAATATATGTGTATTGCCCTCATCATATTTATTTCTGTATATATATACCTTTAGGATGTTAGATTCTTACTGGAGATTTGACTTGGGTTATTAGGTGATTCATTGAGATTGGATATTGGACATACCTATGTGATCGTTGATTTGTACATTCGGGATATAGGAGATTACTCGATATTGTACATTGAGGAGATGTGAGACTTATATGATGTGAGAGCCCAGTTTGGGGGCTGATTGGAGGATTTGTGGATTGGAGTGTCTTGATGGATTGTGATCCTGCCACGATGTCAGGTTTCCGTGGAAATGACATATTCCACCCTATACCTCACACTTATCTATGTTATGCACAGATTCACATATTGATTGTACCTGTTAGTGTACCCTTATGATAGTTGCATATTTACATTCTCATATCCCTATTGCATGGTTATTGCATATTATTGTTATGTTACTGTTGCTTCACATATTGATTGTACCTGCTAGTATACTTACCTTTATTCAGCTTTTGCATGACATGTTATTACTGTAATCTTATATCTTAGATTCATGCTGTACGTGCATTCCTGCGATTACCTGCATATGTTACCTTCTATTCACGAGTTGGCAACTCACCCCCGTTGTGCCACAGGTGTTTCAGGTTGTTCCCCAGAGTAGTCGAGGCAGGCTATTCAGTACCCATCTATCATCTTTTGCTACAGTTACCACATCAGCTCACGGTACTATTTCGCTTAGGTGGGTTAGATGATTATCTGTATTTCATATTGTATATTCGTTGTATTTTGTACTCTCCATCTACTATTGTATTGTTGACTTAGAGACTTGGTGAGGACGTTATTATATATTAATTGTGGATTTGTTGTCTTTTATATACAGCTTTCTCTCTATTGTCTTTATTTCTTCGCTACGGCGTCGTATATTTGTATTGTATTCATCTTGGCTAGTTTTTACAAAAAGGGGGTGTTGCCAAATTTTAAAAGAAAGAAAGAAAGACTTTTAAAGAATTTGGGTTGCGATTTCAAATGTTTCAAAACTTATATTATCTTTTCCGTATTTTCTTGGTTTAGATTTCTGGGTTTTGGCTTTCTTTTACTGCGCTACGTCTTTTGGCGTTGCGTAGTATTAGGGCCGTCACGGGCCAATTTTTGGGTCGTGACAAAGTTGGTATCAGAGCGCTAGGTTTTACCTTTCGGAGTGTAGGATGACCTTAGTATGATGGAGTAGGTAACTTAAGCAGAGTAAGGTAGTGTGTGTATGTCTGCAGCATACCCACGATGCGGTACTTCGCCTTAAGTGACCTAAGCACAAATTGTTTGAAATTCCTTCTTTGATGATTCCTATCCTTGAGATTCGATTTCCTTATTCTCATCGAATCTTATATCTATTTATAGCCTTGCCGCCGATGACTATGGGGACTCAGAGTGATGCAGCGAGGGCTGAGGTCAGAGTTGGCTCGGGTGAGACGAGTACTGACCAGGATGGCACTCTAGTTGCACAAGTGCAGACGGATCAGCCTACGACATATACTATTGATAGACTTTTGGTAGAGATGCAGGACTTCCGCCATATTATGAGTTCATTGGTTGATGTCGTTCGGGAGCTACGACAGGAGGTTGTTACCCCTGTTACTCAGTTGTCACTTGCGATCAGCATGCAGCAGTCCGTCACCTACATAGCACCAGTGGTTGCAGCTCCAGTTGATGAGGCGCATATTCCAGAGGCTCAGAGAGTTCCAGGACAGTGGAGGACTCGTACCAGTGTACCAGCCCAGAGACAGAGGTTTGGTCGTCGGGACAGATTTCGTGGCCGTCGCGGGAGTAGCAGAGGCTTAGGACGAGGACAATCATTCAGCTCTCATCCCCAAGATGGTCAGCAGTCAGCGCGTGGATGTTTTCGATGCGGAAGCCTTCAGCATTTCGTCAGGTAGTGTTCCTCAGCACGGCGTCAGGATCATACTCAGAGACGCCGTGGACGTGGAAGATTTGCTCAGAGGGCTTAGTCTACCAGAGGAGTCCATCCAGTTGCGGGTAGAGGGAAGACGCAGGAGTTTGCTTCTACTCATCGTGACGCGCAGACGTTCAATGTGGAGTTTTCAGGTACCCTTAAATTATATGTTCTTTTGGTGTATCCGTTTGTTTTTCATGCTTGTACTGTGGTTGGGTAGATTAGTCGTAGTTGTTGTTTTACCTTCTGTCAGCGATTCTTTTGTTGTGCGACACGTATTTCAGTTGTGTGCCGATCGGATAGGAGATAGAGATTCGTCCGTCGTTTGATCCTTCTAGAGATGTTGGATTTGACGTTCTCCTGGGCACGGATTAGTTAATTACGTGCTAGGCGTCTGTGGACTACCGTGAAGAAACAAGTTAGGTTTTGTTTTCCCCGGCAAGTCAGTTCTTGTTGTGCAGGTGGATAGTTGTGCCGCCTTTCACAGCTTGAATTCAGCCTTTTTCGCTAGTCGGCTACTGAGGAGATGTCGTGAATTCTTAGCGTTCAGTCGTGATACCGGAGCCACAGTGGGATTGTTGGACCGGGTTCCTTTCGTGCGAGAGTTTTTCCGACGTTGTTCCGGATGAGCCGGCGAAGCTTGGGAGCTAAAGGATCAGCTGCAGAGTTGTGGTTTGGGGAGTTTTGTGCGTCTGAGTGTTTCGCTTTGGGAAGCTCCTATTTCTGTTCGTCAAGGAGAAAGACGGCAGATTAGGGTTGCGTATCGACGGATCGTTAATTGAACCGGCTTACGGTGCGGATAGGTATCCTTCACCTCGCATTGACGATTTCTTCGATCAGCTCCAGAACGCGAGACATTTTCTAAGTTTTTTTGGGATCAGGTGATCATTATTGCGGATTCGGGGTGATGGCATTCCGAGGACTGCCTTATGCGTGCTATGGGCTTTGGGTGTTTTTGTGAGTCGTTGGATTCCCTGATGCCCTAGCAGCATTCGTAGATGTGATGAACCAGATTTCTTCAGGCCGTTCCTCGACCAGTTTTCGTTATGTTATTTACGACACTCTGGTCTACTTAATTTGTCTTGAGGGACAGGAGTAGCACTTGAGGAATTGTTATGCACATACGGGGAGAGCGTCGGTAGCTGCTAGATTTTCGGAGAGTTTCTTCAGGCTTGTTTGTGTTGACTCCTAGGTCTTGTAGTCACGGGAGACGGTTTCGTATGGTTCCGAGGGAGATCGTGGCCGTACAATCTAGGCCCAGACTTATGTGCAGGATGGAGGTCCACAGATTTTTGGGCTTAGCAGGTTCTTACCGCCGTTTCGTGCAGGATTGCTAGAGTAGTGCTGCACCGTCGACTGAATGAACCGGAAGGGAGGTTTCTTTTCTGTGGACTGAGGCATGTGTGCGGAGTTTTCGGCAGTTGAAGATTCTGTTAACAACTGCATCAGTTCTTTCTTTGCCTTTGGTTCGGGCGACTTTGTTGTTTAACTAAAATGTTTCTTGAGTGGGCTCGAGTGTGTACTGATGTGACACTACAGAGTCATCGCTTTTGCTTCCCTACATTTGGAGGAAGTACGAGAAGGATATTCCACTCATGATCTGGAGATGGCCGCGGTTGTTTTGCGTTGAAGATTTGGGGGCACTACTTGTTTGAGAGTTGTATCAGATTTTCCACGGACCACCAGAGCTTAGTGTACATCTTCCTGCAGCAGATTTTGATTGTTGTGATAGTCTTCTGCAGATTTACAGTTCTTGTGTGATCGTCGAGTACAGCTTAAGTTCGTCTCTACGGAGGGGACAGCTTGCTCATGTCCGCGCCCGACCACTTTCCTTAAATCGTTTTCGCGAGACACTGCCCGCCCATGCTCGTTCGTCAGTGATACTTAAGCATACTCGGCTGGGTAATGATTCGGAGTCCTTGATTTACGACAATGGTGTGCTAAGTTAGGGACACGTTTGTGTACCTGACATTATCGGGTAGAGACGTGAAATCCTAGAGTAAGCACATCAGTCAACACTCGGTATTCATTCAAGTTCCGCCAAGTTTGACTTGACTTGTGAGATAGTTACGGGTGGACAGGAATGTAAAGAGGAGTGTCATGGTTCGATTCAAGGTGTCTGTTTGTTGTGTGCTTGGGTCGAGCATCTGAGGCCGGCTGGAAAGTTGCAACCTTTTACCGTTCCGGAGTTGGAGTGGGAGCAGATCTCTACGAGATTTCGTTATGGTGTCTACCCAGGGTTAGTCAAGGTGTGACTCCATTCGGATTCTTCCGGTTTTACTCAGTTTGCTCAGTTGCTCTTGTTAAGTTGTGTGGTTATTTGTTTGTTGTCAGCGGTTGGGGATCGTCACTCGCCATCGATAGGGTTCTCCTTCGATAGCTGTTATCAGGAGACACTCCAATTGGCCACCTTTAGGTTTAGGGGTTAGGTCGTGTCGATCACCAGTCTGTTGTTTTTCTGACTCGGCGTAAGTAGGATTGGGACCCCAGCTATGTCTAGAGACTTCGGAGATGGTCCAGTTGTGTTAGGTCAGGATGGGAATTTTCCATTTCGAACTGAGGTCTTATGCCGACTATGATGGTCATAGACTCGAGATCGCAAGGACAGATCATGTATTCCTACGGACTTTCCGATGAATGACGTGTTGGATTTTGGGAAGCTTGTCCTAGGATTTAGGTCCTTCTAAGATCCTATAAGCGAGTTTGTTTCGTTGCCTTTAAATTGGCACTTCTGCCCAGATTATTAGATTTTCACCCCGTATTCCTTGTGATGATACTCTACAATTACATTCTTGACCTTTCTCACATGATTTAGCACCAGACCATTTAGCTTGGACGCGATCTTTCGTTCACCAGCAGCAAATTGTGTTAATGGCTCAGCAGGTGGAGGAACATCGGTCAAGGGTCTTGCTATCTGTGAAGGGTTTTCTTGGACGTAGCCATATAGTGAGGTAATAATCACTTGGGACGCTGCGAGCGAGATTTGAGATAAGTAGTCTTCTCTTTGATGGTACGAATAGCAGTATATTTTTAAATTCGGGGACGGATTTCTTTTAAGGGGGGAGATTGTAACACCTTAGAATGTGTTTTGTTGCTAATTATATTTTTATGTATGGTTTTTAATAAAAAGTTTACTAAATTGAGTTTTAAATATTTTATCCTATTTAATGAGTATTTTATTAGAATTTTGTTAGGCACACACACACTTGTGCATGATAACTAAGGTTATTTTTGGGGTTAAACATGATTAGCAATCATGGTTAGCTAACCATTTTACTTAAGCTAATTTTATAATTTATATTAAGTATGCATGGTGGTTTTAAAATGAAAAATGAATTTAAATGGAATTTTATTTGGTTGAATGGTTGACTTGAGAGAGAAATGGGCATGGGGCAACATGGCTTGTGCCATGCCCATTTAATGAAGAGAGAGAGTGAGAATGGGAGGGGTCATTGTGTTTACTCTCACTCTCACTCATTTCTCTCATTTCCTCTCTTTTCTCTTGGTTTCTCACACACACACACACAAGACCAGCAACAACAGCAGTGACAACAACAGCAGCATCAGCATCAGCAGCAACTTCATCAGCAGCAGCAGCAGCAGACATCACCATCATCATCAGCAGCAGCAACAGGAGCTCCAGCAACGTGCAGCAGCTCCTTCCACTTCTTCACCTGCCTTCTAGGGTTCACTAGGGTATATTTCTTGAACCCCATTTCGTGGTTTGCTTAAGTTGTGCATCGATTAGATTCGATTAGTGTTAATTAGCTAGTTTAGTGCTAATTGTGGTGATTTATGTGGAAATTTGATCAAGTGATGATTGAGTGGGTAAACCTAGCCTATTTTAGTGTTAATAGGGTCATTTCAACTGAGAAATAGCCCAGATTACACTAAAATACCATAGGGTTTGCTTTTGTGCTAAATTAGTGTTTTTAAAGCGATAATTGTGACTTCTGAGATCTGCTTTTGACCCGGACCCTACAGGATAAAATTGAGAAGACTGGGACATGTACACTAGGTCTAGATACCACCACCAGAGAACGAACCCACCATTCCCAAGGTAGGCCGCCGATTTCATGGTTTTGGCCGCAATTTGCGGCCAAGTAGGGGGCAGGGGTGTTGGCGTTTTGTGTAGGGCTCTCTTCTGCGTTGTCTAGGACTTTGGCATGTCTAGTTTTGTAATATTTGACCTGTAGGGAAATCTGTGCCAATATATCGTATTTGGTGTTTGTTGTGTTTGTGCGATATGCGCGATACGTGAGTGGGTTCTGTGATCCAGTGTATAGCGGCGTGTCGCGGTAGTTCTAGACACGTATACACACGTTTTAGTGTATCGTGCACACACGCGTTTGGTTCGCGACGCGAGTTTCTCGTTTTGGTTCGATATCGCGTTTTGCGAGATATTTGGCTTATATATGATTTTCATGTCTTATTTGCAGGTTTGCAGGCAGGGACTACGGACACTGCTACAGGGGGGAGCACATGGTAGGATTCACCTAGTGTGGAGTGTAGGTGAGTAGATTTAACATCTACAGGGGAATCGTCCGCATGGCGTTATGCGTCTGGGCTAGGATTCTAATATTTGTCGCATATTCTACGTCAGTGTTAGAATTGCGCATTTACTGTATTTCCTTAATATAGCTGTACCGTGACTAGCAGCCATAGGACACTGCACACATTATTGACGTTTCATGTTGCATGAGCACTGATTATATGCTACACACACCGTCAATAATTGCCATGTCACACACAACCACTTATAGATACTATATTGCTTGGTTAGGGACCTTGTGACATTGATTCGTACTGCTTACCACATATGACATTACCATACCTATATACCTATAGAGTATCGTACCAATAGTGATAGGTACACATACCCCTTACGATACATCTACAGGTATACCTTACTCATATTTTACTTATACCCAGTGTGGTATACCATATCATTTGCTCACAGGTAGACATCTATACTTAGCTGTACCTTATTGTTTTCGTATACATCTGGTTTCAGCTACATATTCTCATTTATATGCTCGCATTTCAGATATATCGCATATGTTTATTCCCGGATTTGCGCATTCATTTATTTGGATTTTTATGGTGTTTTCGGTATTTGGGAACCGCGTGAGTTCATGAAATTATGCATACATTGAAAAACCCGGTTTCCTTGATATGATATTTGCGCGTCCACCATGAGTTTTATCGGTGCTGATTATATACTCCATACGAGGTGTGGTTGCCGTATGAGGGTACATGGTGGGGCCCGGTATGGTTCCCCTCGGCAAGAAGATCGATGGATTTTGCCGATTGAGCCTAGAGGCGGGCGAGTACCTACCGGTGACAGTACCGATGACTCGGCGGGGGATCACGGAGACACCGCTGGGAGTCATGTACGTATGCATACGTCGAAAGGCGAGGGTCAGAGCTAGGCACTCGTGCTTTCGAGATAGCGTATGATACGTGGTCAGGATTTCTGTGTCGATGCTTGGCACACTGTTTTCATGATATGTCTTTTAATACCTTTGTATATATAACAGGGGATTTAGCCGTTGTTATATATACCCTTACACCAATATTAGTGGAGTGGGATGCTAATATATGTGTATTGCCCTCATCATATTTATTTCTGTATATATATATCTTTAGGATGTTAGATTCTTACTGGAGATTTGACTTGGGTTATTAGGTGATTCATTGAGATTGGATATTGGACATACCTATGTGATCATTGATTTGTACATTCGGGATATAGGAGATTACTCGATATTGTACATTAAGGAGATGTGAGACTTATATGATGTGAGAGCCCAGTTTGGGGGATGATTGGAAGATTTGTGGATTGGAGTGTCTTGATGGATTGTGATCCTTCCACGATGTCAGGTTTCCGTGGAAATGACATATTCCACCCTATACCTCACACTTATCAATGTTATGCACAGATTCACATATTGATTACCTGTTAGTGTACCCTTATGATAGTTGCATATTTACATTCTCATATCCCTTTTGCATGGTTATTGCATATAATTGTCATGTCACTGTTGCTTCACATATTGATTGTACCTGCTAGTATACTTACCTTTATTCAGCATTTGCATGACATGTTATTACTGTAATCGCATATCTTAGATTCATGCTGTACGTGCATTCCTGCGATTACCTGCATATGTTACCTTCTATTCACGAGTTGGCAACTCACGCCCGTTGTGCCACAAGTGTTTCAGGTTGTTCCCCATAGTAGTCGAGGCAGGCTATTCAGTACCCATCTATCATCTTTTGCTACAGATACCACATCAGCTCACAGTTCTATTTTGCTTAGGTGGGTTAGATGATTATCTGTATTTCATATTGTATATTCGTTGTATTTTGTACTCTCCATCTACTATTGTATTGTTGACTTAGAGACTTGGTGAGGACGTTATTATATATTAATTGTGGATTTGTTGTCTTTTATATACAGCTTTCTCTCTATTGTCTTCATTTCTTCGCTACGGCGTCGTATATTTGTATTGTATTCATCTTGGCTAGTTTTTACAAAAAGGGGGTGTTGCCAAATTTTAAAAGAAAGAAAGTAAGACTTTTAAAGAATTTGGGTTGCGATATCAAATGTTTCAAAACTTATATTATCTTTTCCGTATTTTCTTGGTTTAGATTTCTATGTTTTGGCTTTCTTTTACTGCGTTACGTCTTTTGGCGTTGCGTAGTATTAGGGCCATCACGGGCTAATTTTTGGGTCGTGACATATTCACGAGTTGGTAACTCACCCCCGTTGTGCCACAGTCCTTGCAGGTTGACCGCACGAATCAGTAGCGGTATCGCTGGCACATAACTACTTTTGGGTGGTTTGCTTGGTAGGTGGGACATTTGTATCGTACCCACTCTTGTATTTACTATTTCATATTGTATCTAGTCAATTCCATCAAATCAAAACTAGTATTTGTATAAGTAATGAGACTTAGCAAGACTTGTAGTGCGAGACTTGAGCGATGAGTTTTATGTTCGCTTTTGGGGTTGATGTCTTGCTTTGCATTATCTTTTGTGGTGATCTTCGCCGTTGAGCGTCGTATACTAATATTTATGCTTTGCGTGGTTGTGATCCGCCGGTTGGCGAAGAGCTAGCTCCCGCTTGGGGATGCCTTTATTATCATCATGTATTATGGTTTTGGATAAAAAAAACAAAGGATATGCTGCACGAATTTTTATAAAAAGACGAAACATGTTTTCAAATCAGTAAATTTTACTTGCATTATTCATGTTCCTTTTCCATGCATTTTAGAAAACTTGATTTCATTATACCTTTATTTCAAAACTTCACCTCTTTTATTTTCTCAAAAAGGTTTAGATTTCTGGGTTTCAGCTTACTTGAATTCCGTCACATCTTTAGACGTTGCGAGATTCAAGTGCTGGTCACGAGCTAATATTTCGGGTTGTGAGACTGCCATCACAACACCGGTAGTCAAGCAAAGATCCTAAGGGCTCTACCAATATGTATAAGCGATATGCTAAAAGAAACACATGCACATATTGAGGTAGAATCAAACCAAGTAGCATACTACCATTTTGAGAAAGACTGTTATTATAACTGTGAATATCCCAAGCTTCCAAAATGTAATTTGCAATCCAATATGATACAATAATGGCCTCTAGGGCATATATCACTAACAATCTCCCACTTGCATTAAGGCCATTTATTGGCATATCGCAACCTATCAGCTCGATCAGCCTCTTGACCTGTGTCTTAGGGATAGTCTTTGTGAGTGGATCTGCAGTGTTGTTCTCTGTCTCTACTCTCCGCACCTCGATCTCCCGGCGATCAACTGAAACGTTTTAGAAATCGTTATGTGAATGTTTCCGTTTTTGGGTGAAATTTTCGGTATTTTCTGTTTTTAACCGACTGTGATCAAACGATCATATAGACTTGCCAGCACCTAGTTTAGCTAAAATAAAGCTAGTGCGCAAGCTTTGGGGTTATATGGGACGTTTTGGTCCAATTTAAATTTTTCCCAATTTTAATATTATTTTAATGCGGTATTCACATTTTGGGAAATTTCTTCTAAGTGAACTTTTCTTCATTTGAGTTTGTGTAATAAAACCCTTGACAACTTTATCTACATATTTGTATGGGTTTTTGATTTAAACTTAAAAGGAAAAGAAAAGGAATTGTGAGATGCATGCATGTGAGTGTGAATGCATTTATGTGCATTTATCACATGAAGGTGCTAGGAAATTCCCTCACCCTATCCTCCTTGGCCGAGCTTCTCTCTCTCTACTGCCCTTATGCATTTCTTTCACCATTTACTTCAATTCTTGCACACTAAATCCCTAAAATCCATAATATATCACAAAAATCACATCTTTGATCACTTTTGCCTCTTGGAGCTAGGAGAAGCTTGGATCTTTGGTTCTCTTGGTTAGGTAATGATCTCTATTTTTTCTTTAATTAGTTTTTGTGCTTTGTAGTTAGTTAATTTCTGATTTAAGTGTTTAAAGTTAAGTTTTGTTCAATATATCGTATTTTAGTATCGATTTGTGACATCTGTGACCTGCTATGACCCGGATTTGTTACTAGAAAACCAAACAAAATAGTTGTGATGTACTAGTGACCCTGGAGCACCACCTGAGACACGAGACCCACCCGACCGGCCAGGGCCAGCGACGAGAAGCCAAATTCCGGTGAGATCGGACTTCCAATGGAGTTGGGGTGTGGGTTTTTGAGGGTAGGTCTATACTGGGGTTTGGGTGTATTTGGTCTTGTTTGTTTGTTTAGTTTTCACTGTATGCAAAATCTGGGATCACTTAGGTAGGTTGTAGTGTTTTGTGTTCGCGCGATACGTTATACGACACGGATCGTGAACTTTGGGTGGTTTTGCTGTTAAGTTGTTTTCGTCGTGTCGCTACGCACGTTAGCCACAATACGAAGACTTAAGAGGATATTTTGTGTTGTTGTGTCGGTTAAATATAGTGTGTGCGTGTTTTGAGTCTATTATTAATATACACTTGTTTTATTGTTTTAATGTTGTAGGTTCGCAGGCGGGGACTACGGACACTGCTGCACAGGGAAAATAGGTGGTTGGCTACACTTAGCTAGGAGTGTTGGTGAGTAGATTGAACATCAACATGGAAATCGCCCGCATGGCGTTATGCGTCTGGGCTAGAAATGATTAGACTTGTCGCATATTCTATGTCATATTTAGAATTTGCACATGCACCCTACTGCTTAGTTAATTGTTGTGCTTGGACTAGTATCCTTAGGACACTGCACATATTATTCACGGCTTATGTTGCACGAGCACTGCTTGTATGCCACACACACCGTCAATAATTGCCATGTCATGCACAACCCACATATAGAAATGATATTGTCTAGTTAGGGACATTGAGACATTGATTCATATTTTTATTATTGTGCTTATGAGATATAGCATACATGTACACTTACATGCTAGTTACCCATATACCTATATGGTATTGTACCATTATGAGAGGTATATACACATATGAGATATAGCTACCTGTACATCTGGCATACATACATATACCTGGAGGGTATTATGGATAGGTATAGACACATACCTTGCTACAACTACTTTGACCTCATACATACTTACATATGGACACAAATATCTTGCTATACCGACATGGTTACGCATACCTTGTTATAGCTACATGTTCACCTGTCTATATTGTTGCATCTGATTTCGGGGAAATCAGGAACCGTGTGATATATTTATTTAACCGGTTGCAGTTAAATAGTTGTTTTTCCTTTATATGCTCATATTACAGTTTTATGTTGCATATATTATATTCATGGATTTTCGCATTGAGATATGGATTTTTCATGATGTTTTCTGGATTTGGGAACCGTGGGAGTTCATGAAATTATGCATTATTTGAAAAAACCCGATTTCCCTTGATATGATATTCCAGCAGCCACCATGAGAATTATCGGTTCGGATATATATATACCTCATGCGAGGAAAGGAGGGATCCGTGTGCGGGTACATGGTGGGGCCCGGAGGTAGGGGTGTAAACGATCCGAACTCGAGCCAGCCAAGCTCGGCTCGAGTTCAGCTCGTGGTTCTTTTTGTCGGCCCAAGTCCGGCTCGTTTAGTTAATCGAGCTAGAGATGCTCGGCTCGAGTCCAGCTCGATTAAACATGCCCAGCTCGTGCTCGGTTCATTTGTGGCCCATTAACTAAACGAGCCGAGTTCATGAGCCGAGCTCAACTGAGCTCGTTTGTGAGTTTGGCTCGTTTTCAGCTCATTTACTCATATTAATAGTATCTTCCAAGAAAAACACATAATTAACAATGATGCTTAAAACTCAGGGTTTTGAGATATGGAAAAATTAAAAAACATTAACATCTAGAGCATTGAATGGGTCTAAGTGCTAGGTTTTATATTTATCTCAGTACACTTTATATACTGTCATTTAATTGAATTAAGTGTTCTGAGAGTTGTATAGAATCTGCTATATATTACATATTACTGTTTTTTTTTCAAACTGTGTAACCCGGCCGAACTCGAGTCAATACCGAACGAGCCTGGGTGAGCTCGAGTCCGGCTCGTTTAATAAACGAGCCGGGCTTTCTGGCTCATCTCCGGCTCGTTAATAAATGAACCGAATTTGAACGAGCTGATACCGAGCCGAACCTTAATCGAACCCGAGCTGGCTCGTTCAATTACCACCCCTACCCGGAGGTACCTGGGGCAAGAATCTCAGTGAGGAGATGAGTTAGTGGAGGAACCATACTTTCCGGTGACATTACCAATGACTCAGCGGTTATCATGGGGATACCGACGGGAGTCATGTGCGTATGGATACATCGAGAGGCGAGGGTCAGAGCTAGGCACTCGTGCTTTCGGGATAGCGTATGATAGGTACCTATCAGGGTGCCAGTCATGGTGACAGCACCTGATAGATCAACATTTCTGTGTCGATGCTTGACACATTGGTTTCATGATATTCTTTTTACTCCTTTGTATATATAACAGGGGATTAAGCCGCTGTTATATATGCCCTTACACCAATATTAGTGGAATGGGACGCTAATATATGTGTAATCACATTAAATTATATACATCATCAAATTTATTCATGAAAATATACCTAGAATGTAAAGGACTCATTCATATTGGATTTTGGACATTTGAGATTTTATTTGATATCGATTTGCAGGATATATATGAGATTACTGATATTGTACACACGAGATATGTGAGATATACTTGATGTTGTACATACGGGATATGTGAGATCTACTTGATGTTGCACATTCGGGATATACGAGATATACTTGATATTGTACATACGGGATATGTGAGATCTACTTGATGTTGTACATTCGAGATATGTGAGATATACTTGATGTTGTACATTCGAGATATATGAGATATACTTGATGTTGTACATACGGGATATACGAGATATACTTGATATTGTACATACGGGATATACGAGATATACTTGATATTGTACATTCAGGATATATATGAGATTTACATGATATGAGAGCCAATTTAGGGGCTGATTTGTGGAAATTGGGAATTTGACTGTCTTGTTGGATTTTGTTCCTACCATGAGGTTAGGATTTCCGTAGAAATGACATATTTTATTCCAAACTCCACATTTTCTGTTTATGCACTGATTCATGCGTTAGTGTACCTGTTAGAGTACCTTCCATGACTGTTGCATTTACTTACCTTTATTCATATCATTTCTTCATGTATTAGTAGTACCGTTATAGTACCTTACATGATGCTGCATACAGATTGTAATATTATTACCGCTACATGTGTAGTTGTACCTGTTAGTGTATCTTTCATGATTATTGTATTACATATGGCTATTCATTGATATTAAATGCTTATGTTAGATTCGCGTTGTACGTGCATACTCGCGATTACTTGTATATGTTATTTACTATTCACGAGTTAGCAACTCACCCCCGTTATGGCACAATGTTTGCAGGTGTTCCTCAGGATAGTCAGAGGCAGGCTATTTTCATCCTTCGTATCATCTTTTGCTGCGGATACCACTTCGCCTGACAGTGTGCAGTTTTGCCCAGGTGGGTTTTGTGGTTATCTGATGTTGTATTGTATATTCGTTGTATCCATGTACTCTCCATCTACCAGTATTATGTATGACTTAGTGACTTGGTGTGAGGAAGATATTGTATATTATTCTGTGACTTGGAGGTTTTTATGCAGTTTATTTATAACGTCTCTTTCTTCGCTACGTCACTGTATATCTATTGTGGTGATCGTTTTCCGCCGTTGGGGGTGGATTTTGCTCCCGTTTGGGATGGTTTACTTTATATTCAAGTTGTACCCATTTTGGGGGCTTTTTTTTTTACAAAGAAGGTGCTGCCAAAATTTTAAGGAATAAAAATGAGACTTTAAAGAATTTGGGTTGTGATTTCAAAAGTTTTGAAAACTTCTATTATCACTTAGTTGCTACTTTTGATGGTTTAGATTACAGGGTTTTAGCTTTCTTTTACTACGTTACGCCTGTAGACGTTGCGTAGTATTAGGGCCGTCACGTGCCAATTTCGGGTCGTGACATCAACGATCTCCCTGATCAGGTGGAACCGCTTCAAGATATGTCTGGACTTATGATGGGACCTTGGTTCCTTCGCTAAAGCTATAGCGTCGTTGTTGTCACAATACAGCGGTATTGGATCAACAATGGATGGAACTACCTGAAGCTCTGTCATGAACTTCCTAATCCAAACTGCTTCTTTTGCGGCGTCACATGCAGCGATATACTCTACTTCCATCGTCGAGTCAGCAACAGTGTCCTGCTTAGAGCTCTTCCAACAGACCGCTCCTCCATTGAGGGTAAAGACATAACCCGACGTGGACCTAGAGTCATCCTTGTCACTGTGGAAGCTGGAGTTGGCGAAGGCCTCGATCTGGAGGTCTTCATTGCCGTACACCAAGAACATGTCCTTAGTCCTTCTCAGGTACTTGAGAATGTTCTTCACTGCTGTCCAGTGCTTCTCCCCTGGGTTTCCCTGATACCTTCTTACAACGCTCACTATGTAAGCTACATCTGGTCTGGTACACAACATCGCATACTGTAGAAGCGTAGGGTATAATACTCATGCGATCCCTTTCCAAATCAGTCTTAGGAGACATCTCTTTGGGGAGGGTGATCCCGTGATAAACCGGTAGATTACCGCGCTTTGAATCTTTCATACTGAATCTTTTCAGTATGGTGTCGATGTACTTTGACTTTGAAAGTCCTAACATCCGTTTAGATTTATCACGATAGATCTGGATCCCCAGAATGTAGGAGGCATCACCCAGGTCCTTCATGGAGAACCTTTGTGACAAGAATCCTTTGACAGATTGTAGCATAGAAATGTCATTTCGTATCAGGAGAAGTCATCCATGTAGAAGACGAGGAATAACATAGTTCTCGCTACAATTTTACTATAAATACAAGGTTCATCTCGATTTTTGATAAAGTCGAATTCCTTTACTGTCTCATCAAAACAGATGTTCCAACTCCGCGATGCCTGCTTTAATCCATAAATGGATTTAAGCAAATTGGAAACTCTTCTGCTGCTACCACTTTCTATGAAACCCTCTGGCTGATCCATATAAACACACTCTTCCAAATTTCCATTCAGAAAAGCGGTCTTTACGTCCATCTGCCAAATTTCATAATCGTGGAAGACAGCAATGGCAAGAAAGATCCGAATGGATTTGAGCATGTAGGGTTACTAGGCACTCTTATATGGGTCTACAAGGCATCAACCATGCCCGATTTAAAATTTAGACGTGCCGAACAACCCTAACCAAGATCTTTAAATTAGAGATTAGGCGAAACAAAGCATGTAAACAACTTTACTTCTAAGAGTTTGGGATTACAACCTTTGTAGTTAAGTCCTTCATTTCTAAAGCTCCGTGTTGAGGTCCCTTCGCTGTGAATATCGAGTATCTGGACTCTAGAGAGTCTCCACAAAAGATAGGTACAAGCTTGCTTCCGATCTTCGATAACTAAGATGATCTACCTTGAAGTTTCTTTAACACAAGCTCTCACTCACTAAATGAAGTGAACACCCAAATCTAATTGGAAAGAATAGATTAGGATGATGAAGTACGAATTTAGCTCTCATTTGTTTTCTTTAACTCACTCATTTTCATCACTTCATGAAAAGCTAGAAAGCTTTTTCAAGCAAGAAGAAGGAAGAAGAAGAAGCCATTTCTTTTATGATGAATAATGAAACTCTAGTGAGGTTAGAAATGCAACCATGGGTTAAGTATGAAGACTTAACCCATTTAGAGAATTAACTATGGTGAAGGGTTGGGTTGGGTTAATCAAATATCTACACAAAATATCCAAAGTCAAAGTCAAAGCTTCAAGAAGCTTCTTGAAAACTTCATGCAAACTTAACCCTAATCCAAACCTTAACCACATTTAAACTCCACAAAACATGTTGCATTTGTAACCCTAATATGTTACAATATTATATATCACATATACAATATTTATTGTAACAAAATAAAATAATACAATTAACATATATCGCATATATATCAATGTATTACCCGAGTAAGAAAAAGAATCTTTTAGTGAGCTTATATTAGTTAATGTAATTTAATATATCATATATATAATTATACATTAAATTATCTAATCAACACTTGATCCGATAATCCGGCCATTTCACAAATAACCGACTAATATAATTTGTATCAGTTTATCGAATCAACACTTGATCCGATGAACCGGCTATATCTCATATACCCGGCCGATATCTCATATCGCGAGAATCTAATACGGTATCACATACACGTATTGTTAGTTATATGTATGCCTTAGAGGCCATTACTGTACATAGGATGTATATTGTAGTGGATGCTGGGACATATATAGGGAGGACTTTCTTGCTCGACATGATAGTATGCTATCTGGTTACCCTTTACCTTAACGTGTACACTGATTGTCTCTCTGTTACATGTTGGTAAAGCCCTTAGGATGTGTACTCGACTACCTGGACTATGATGCGGATCATACTAGTGGGGACATGGTAGTCTATAAGTACATCCTTCAAAGTCCCTAGTCGTGGGTGTATCGAGACGGGGCATCGATATACCAGAGTAGACTAGCGTATACCTTCTCGACCCATACAGATGGGCGATGGATGATCCCATATCCATTGGTGTTTGACATCGAAGATGATATACGGGTGCTCAGTGGAGACTGGGTACACTGGACGGACTCGCCGAGAACTCCCAGATGGTATTATACCTTACGTCAGATGGCAGTTCTCTGGTGACACTGGTACAGAGTAGTCTGTTGACCCGAGATCGTCATAGAGTCTTGTGTGGTTCCCACTGTGCTTTGATTTCCATCTTACCACGTCCAAGAGGGCATGCAAAATGGTGGTTTTTGGATACAATCCCGAGTCATATGGAGGCAATGAGCGATAGGAGGGGATTCGTCTCCCCCGGTATAGGGAGTTAATGTTGCACTGTGTTCGATTGGCTATAACAGGAAATCCCTGGCCAGGGTTGCTGAGATTTACTGGTAAGTGTTACCAGTAGTTTCTCGAATTGTTATAGACCTCATATCGACACGACTTATCGAGCTATTGGGGTCTGACGTTTACCACCCCTAGGCGAGATATGCGACATATCAGACGATCAGACCGGACTGTACGGTAGTGTTACTGGTTGGATTCACTGGAGTGTGAGCGGGGTTGCTCGTCGATCTTCTGATCGCTCAATACCCGGGTGGCCGTTACGTTTAGCAGACCTCTTGCGGCTTGTGGGTGTTTGATATGATCATCATCTGCTGCCGGCGTATTGACGAGTCTTTAGAGTCCTACACAGAGGTTTCCTGGCTCAAGCGAAACGAAATAGGAGCGCATATGAGATATGTGCGGGACCGAGAATAATACGTGTATGTGATACCGTATTCCATTCTCGCGATGAATGTGTCGAATGGTTTTATGTGATATAACCTAGTTATCGAATCGAGGATTGATTCGATAAGCCGATACATTGGATACTAGTCGGTTATATGCGAAATGACCGGATCATTGAATCAAGTGTTGATTTAATGATTTAATGTATAATTATATACTTGATATATTACTTTGCATTAACTAGTATCGGTTCACTTTAAATGGATTTTCTCACTCGCTTGTGCACATTGTATATTCGATATAGTTTTGTGCATTTGATTGTATCATGTTTGATGATACATGCAAAATTGGTTAAATGTAAAGATTGAACCTTGTTTATATGAATGGTTAGGGTTATGATTACTTATTCATTTATTTATTTATTAGTTTTGGAAAATAAAAGCATAAAGAGAAAAAAAAATGGTTTTCTTTAATTCTTTCTTTCATGAAGCTTGTTGAAGCTTCATGAAGCTTCATGAAGCTTTTGACCAAGTGACCATTTTGTCTTCTTCTTTAACCCTAACCACTCACATAAACTCTAGTTAACTCTCTAAACTTAACTATGGTTTGATTATGATAAGAATCATTATTCTTTTCTATTCTTTAATACTTATCATAACATTTTCTTCTTCTTGTTCATCTTCTTCTTCAAGAAGAAGCTTGCCTCCATCAATGGAAAAGTGAGAAAATAAGTGAGAAATCCAATTCTAAAGTGAACCCACTTCCTATTTCTTCATCCTCTACCTCTTGCCAAGTAGTAGAGTGTGTTTCCTTCACAAGTTTTCTAGACTTGGTGAAGTTGGAGCTTGATTTAGCGATGCCTTGACGTAGATCATCTTCGGCATCGTCGTCGATGACCTAGCCCGCTTCTTCTCCGATGAAGCCGACGCTAGAGCCCGGGATTACATGAGGACAGCGGAGAGGACTTCATCACGGAGCCGTGGAGGTGGAGGACCGGATCTACAAAGGTTGTATTTCCGTTCTTTATTAGTATAGTTGTTTACTAGTTATTGTTATCGCCTAAACATCTAGCCAACGATCTAGTCTAGGGTTTCTCGGCACCGTATTGTTTGAAATTGGCATGGTTGATGCCTTGTGAGACCTCTTGGGAGTGCCTAGGAACCCTACACATATTGTTCTCGGTCCCGCACATATCATATATGTGCTCCTACTCCGTTTTTCCTGAGCCAGGAAACATTTGTGTAGGACTCTAAAGAATCGTCAATACGCCGGCAGTAGGTGATGATCATATCAAACACCCACAAGCTGCAAGCGGTTAGCTAAACGTAACAGCCACCTAGGTATTAAGAGATCAAAAGATCAACAAGCAAGCCTGTATATTGTCCTGCGAATCCAATCAGTAACACTCCCGTACAGTCCGGTCTCTCCGTCTGATATGTCGCATATCTCGCCTAGGGGTGGTAAACGTCAGACCCCAGTAGCTTGATAAGTCGTGTTGATATGAGGTCTATAACAGTTCGAGAAACTACTGATAACACTTACCAGTAAATCTCAGCAACCCTGGCCAGGGATTTCCAGTTATAGCCAATCGAACACAGGGCAACATCAACTCCCTATACCGGGAGAGACGAATCCCCTCCTATCGCTCATTGCCTCCATGTAATTCGGGACTGTACCCAAAAGCCACCTTTTTGCACGCCCTCTTGGACGTGGTATGATGGAAATCAAAGCACAGTGGGAATCACACAAGACTCTATGACGATCTCGGGTCTACAGACTAACCTGTACCATTGTCACCAGAGAACAGCCATCTGACGTGAGGTAAAATACCATCTGGGAGTTCTCGGCGAGTCTGTCCAGTGTACCCAGTCTCCACTGAGCACCCGTACACCATCCATGATGTCAAACACCGATGGATATGGGATCATCCATCGCCCATCATTTGGGTCAAGATGCGTATACGCTAGTCAACTGTGGTGTATCGATGCCCTGTCTCGATACACCCTCGACTAGGAACAGTTATAGGATGTACTCGTCGACTACCGTGGCCCCACTAGTATGATCTCATCATAGTCCCAGTAGTCGAGTACATATCCTAAGGGCTTTATCAACATGTAACATAGAGACAATCAGAGTACATGTTAAGATAAAGTACAACTAGATAGCATACTATCATGTCGAGTAAGAAAGTCCTCCCTATATATGTCCAAGCATCCATTACAATATACATCGTATGTACAGTAATGGCCTCTAGGGCATACATATAACTAACAATCTCCCACTTGCACTATGGCCATCTGTTGTGGTATCGTATACCCAATAATTAGCTGAGGTTGAAGTATCTCATACTCAACCATCCCATAAAAGTCTCTACTGGGAAAAAGGTCTTTGTGAGTGGATCCGAGGTGTTGTCCTCTGTGTCTACTCTCCTAACCTCGATCCCCGTGGAAATCAACCATCTCCATGATCAGGTGATACTGCCTAAGAATTATATCTGGATTTCTGATGGGACGGGGGTTCCTTGGCATAAGCCATAACTCTATTGTCACAAAATGGTTGGAACGAAGTTCATCTCATGAACTACTATATATCCAGACTGCCTCTTTAGTAGTATCCTTGGTAACGATGTATCTTGCCTTTAATTGTCTAGTAAGTCACGGTATCTAGCTTGGAACTCTTCCAACATACCGTCCCTCCCCTGAGGGTAAAGACAATGCCTGCGACTGACATTCAATCGTCCTTATCATCCTGGAACTTTTCCAGTGATTCTCCCCAGGATCGATTGATACCATCTTACTACACCTAGTGAGAGTCCTAACATCCATTTAGATCTATCTCAGAGATATAAAACCTAGTATTTAGGAGGTATCACCTTAATCCTATATAGAGAATCCTTGTGATAAGCGGAGATTGACCGAGTGTAGCATAGGAAACTCCTTTCCTATCAAGAGTATGTCATCCACGTACTCTACGAGGATCACCACCATACTCCCTACTACCTTTTTTTATATACAAGATTCATCTATCATTTTGATGAAGTCAAACTCTTTGACTACTACATCAAAACAAACATTCCAACTCCGCGATGCCTGCTTTATCACATAAAATATCTTGCACACGTTTCCACTGCTCCACTGTCTACAAAGCCCTCTGGTTGTGTACTTATAGACGCTCTCTTCTAAAACATCATTTAGAAAAGCAGTCATGACACCCAACCACCTGATATCGTAGTCATGGTATGTAGCAGTGGAAAGTAGGATCTGGATGGACTTAAGCATAGCTTTGAAAGTCTCAACTTTTCCATGTACACCAAGTAATCTTCTCAAGATATACTTGCTCCTGATGGGGATTTAACACTTCAGATAAAGCAACCAAAGTCCATACTTTGTTGGTGTATAAGGATTCCATCTCAGATCACTAAGCATCCAGCCATTCTTAATGAGTCCTACTCCTGATGGCCTGCTCAAAACTAGTTGGGTCATCATCTCATGATGCAATCCTCTCTCCCACTGTCATAGAGAAAACCGAATTATCTTTCAGGTGGGTTAGGAACCCTACTAGATTGGCGGAAAGGCTGAGGTTCGTTGGTTACTATTGAATCCTTTGGTTCTACCAAATCATCAGCTGCAGTTTTGTATAGCTAGAACTCTTTCCAGTTCTACCTCATGACGACTAATTTCTTCACAAGAAATTCTCTTTCATAAAGGTGGCCTGTTGAGAAACAAAACATCTTTTGTTCCTCGGTTTGGTAAAAGATATTCCCTTACGAATGCTTGGGATATCCAACAAACTTCTACAGAACTGACTTTGCCTCAAGCTTGTCCGGATTATGCTTTTAGACATAGGTTGGACAACCCCAAATCTTAACATACTTATGATATGGGCTCTTCTATACCATATCACATATGGAGTGGTAGGCATCTGATTTGGTTGGAACCCTATTCAATAGTTATGCAGCTTCATAAGTGCATAACTCCCAAAAGGAAAATAGGAAACTCAGTATTACTCATCATAGAGCGCACCATATCAAATAGGGTATGATTGCTCCGCCCCGATACACCGACGTGCTATGGTGTATACGGAGGAGTAATGCTGAGAGAGAATCTCATTCTCTTTTAGAATAGTCCAGGAATCCCATGCTCAAGTATTCTCCTCTTTGATCTCATCAAAGGACATAATACTTATACCCGTTTTTGGTTCTTTACTTCTAACTTATATTCTGTGATTATCTCAAAAGTTTCGGACTTGTGTTTCAACAGGAACATATGTCTGAATCATGAGAGATCATTAGTGAATGTAATGAAGTACAAAGAACCGGTACTGGCATATGTAGAAAGGGGACTTTCATACATCAGCATGTATCAATCCCAAGAGTTCAGTAACTCTTTCTCTGTTTCCAATAAACAGAGCTGTGGTCATTTTATCTTTGTGACATGACCGGCAAGTTTCACAAGATTTAAATTCAAACTAATTTAAATATGCATCTAAATGTAACTTCAGCTAGTCGGGTCACATTGATATGACCTAGTCTATAATACCTCAAGAAGGATCCGTTCATTTCTAAACTCTTTCTCTTGTGTGTGTTTTGTACGTTAAGAACTGTGGTTTGATTTAGAACGTCTATGCTTTTAGATAACGTGCCTGAACCGATCAACTCTTGATATAGGAAATGTTCAAAACAATACAAAATTATATCCTTCTTTACTAAAAAAGAGACTGATATGATGTTGTATATCAGGTTCGGTATCTAATAACATTCGTTCAGAATCAATGTATTCTGGTAATACAGGGTGATAACTGCCAACAGACTTGGCTGCAACACTTGCATCATTTCCAACTCTTGAAACTTATCACCCGTTCTCAGTTCTCTACCTATCTGTATCCCATGTAACATATTACATTTGCGGGATCCTAATCCGGTATCTCATACCTGGGACGTAAAGGATACTGAGAAACAGTTCTCGGTAATGAACACACCCGAAAATGATGCATCAACATGCACTTTCTTCGTTTGGGTGGCACGGGAATTCTTGTAATCCCTTATTTCGTGCTCTGTCTTATAACAATTATAAGTTGGAGCGGGACCAACGTTCGCTAGCGCAGTATAACAAGCGGGTTCGGTCAATACATCCGTATTATTATCTTGATTAAGGCGTGACATGGTCGCTACCTGGAGAGAGAGAGAAGAAAACACTGAGCGTGCACTTTTACAAGATTAGATTGGTTATCAATTTATCTAATCAGGATATTTCCCACTGTTTTTGTCAAATCTTCCTTCAAAACCTAAAAGGAATGACTAGCCGGGATTAATTACACTCTACAAGTTCGCCAATCTTTCAGCTAGGCCTGTGCCGGTATTTTGAGGGAGGTTCTCCGTGCTTTCGCTCGGACCTAATTAAAATAAATCTCGTTTTCCCAGGGGTGTAACCCCGTTAACACCTTTCTAGACACCTACTTGATCGGCTAATTGTAATGTGTAAAACTCTCCCAGGAGTAACTCTTACTCGCAGCGGGTATCGGGATCTAACTATCTCATAGAAGGTATGCAATCTCATTGCAAATTTCAACACTTGAAATTCCCAATAATATTTTACCCCTAGTGACTTATGACCTTAACTATGGTCAACAAATCATAAGCACTAGTCAAGTTCAACCCGTCATTTCCCGATTGATTAGACCCACCCACATGACCCTTAACTAAGGTCAACAAAATCATTTAACTGTCCTAATTAATCACATCATAAGTTATATAGGAAAACATCACTCATCTACCGTACACTGCGCCTTAACTATGGTCAACAAACACAACACGAATACTAAGTACTCTATTTCCTAAAATGACGGAGGGTTACAGCAGGTTTTTAAGAAAACTTTTTGCGTAATGAACTTGATATCGTTGTAGAATCGAGTGATTTTAAATGGAATGTTTTTAAGGCCTTTTCTACTTTTGCTAAAGAGGTCACTCCCGGTGAAGGGATCTCGGCTCTTTCCTCGTCGAATAAGGTGCAGGATATTTCGTAAATATCGCTATGCAAAGAAAGAACTATAGAAGCAATCAAAAGACAAACCGAGTTTGTAGCAACTGCTAGTTTCGCTAAAGAGGTCACTCCCGGTGAAGGGATCTCGGCTCTTTCCTTATCAAATAAGGTGCTGGATATTCTACAAGGAACACCGCTATGCAAAGCAAGAACTAGAGCTACCATTTTTTAAATAAGTTTCTACAACATCTTTAGGTTTCTTTTAGTTTCATTAATCTCATTAATGAAGTCCCATTTTATTATGCTTCACAAGCATCACATTTGAATCGAAATCTGCAATTTAACATATATCTCATAGATACAATATAAACATTCGTCTCAGGGACTAATATGATCTCATCACAGAACATTGCAGCAGAAGAACATATATGAAATATTGGATATACTAGGATGTCCGTGTTTTAATACGAGTCTGCATAAAACACGGATTCCACGGTCGCAATGAATAGCCAAACCCACATCCCTAAACCCCTACGAGAGCGGCAAGTAACACTGCCAATTCTAGGGTTAGGAGACCCGGTCTCGACTTCTCGAGATGGTCTCCCACTGGACCCTAGAACCCGGTTACTTGTGCTCCCCTCCTTGGGTCTACCTAATGCGGAAAAGTAAATAATATGCAATGGTGACATCATCCTCGGCTCGGAAGTGCCCCAATAAAAGAATATTACATACAAATGAATTTTACATGAATGAAAATGAAAAACTCTCTTCTTACATAAAACCCCCCGGCTATTCAGAACGCGACGATCTAATATAACACATCACAACAACACATAATATCACATATCATCAACGTAAGTAATATGCGTATCCCAATTGTCGTTGATGTATAGCAACGAACCGTCGATACACCACATATTACACTTACGGTTGCAGAAAATAACGTGTAAAACTACAACAGTTGGAATCGACAACCTTTTTAGACAACGCATGCCTAACTAAATGAATTCCTTAGACATCTCATGCCTAACAATTATAAACCCCGCATTTTAGTCTCATTATCGAAAACTCTTTTCAATATCAAGTCGGGAAATTCAACAAGATTCCCGACATCCTGATCGAATGCTCGTCGCAAACTTTAGTAGACGGCCGCACCCCCGGATGCCGTCGACGAAGTGCACTAAGGCGGAACACCGCTGCCGTGAGCACCCGAACGGATGCTTTTGGCGAAGGGGTTCTCCTACAGTCACTTGGTCGGGGCTATGGGGCGTGGCTGTCTATTAAGTTTACCCGGCGAGTATCCGCGTACACTACGTGATTGCGACGGACTTTTGATCACATCAAACTCCCGTGGCAACCGATCAAATGAAACTAAACTGCTAGATTTTTAATATTCAAATTAGTTATCGCATAACTACTTGTGGATTCCAAGTATTGTATCATATTCCAGATAAATTGACAATGTTAAACTTTTCGATCGAATAAACAAACACCCAAGATTTCCCTAATAGTTCTCAACACTTGAAATTAGTTTAAAAACATCCATCACATGCCACAGTACCAATGGTCCAGTCGTAGAAGGGTCAAGCCAACGCCTCACATGTTGCAATACCGTACTGCCACAAACCCTAAGGTTTAGAAGCAGTGCTTCGGATGAAGCGGGAGCCCGTAAAAAGACTCGAAGATGTGGTGCCCTTTCCGACGAGGAGATCGAGACCGAAGATGCCGCGAGGTGCTTAGGATGGTGCCCAAAGACCGAAGGACACGGATCGATCGGTATAGCTTTCTATCCCTTCTCTAGATAGCTAGTTGTAGGTTAATGGTTCGATCCGGGTTTTAAGCATACGATAGCGCCGGTTTAAAGTTTGAGAAAAGTTTTCGTTTCCGTATTTTAGCCTCGGAAAGACGGCCGGGGCGCTACCGTAGTCTTACATGGTATCAGAGCTATGCCATTAACCTATACTAGCTTGCTCTAACGTGTTTAGAACTTCGATCGAACGAAATTTTCAAAAACTGCATTTCCAAGTCATCAGTTTCTGTCGAATTTTTCCTGTGGTCAAAAAATTATTTGGTGTGCTGCAGAAAAACAAGCAGGGTTTTTTAAGAGAACTGAGAAAATTTGGTGGGCTGATTTCACTGTAGCGCGGCGGATCCGCGGACGTAACTACGTTTTGGCCGCGGATCCGCCGCCGTACTGTAGCCACAGTGCATTAAATTTTCTGAGGTGGTCTCTGACATGGAAATGTGGTTTCTCGTATTTTTGTTTGGGCCCAGATGTCACGACCCGAAAGAGCACGTGACTGGCCCTTGAACCATATGAAGTCTATAGGACCCCATCTGATCCAAGTAAGCCAAAAGCCCAGCAATCTAAAACCATTTAAAGAGTAAATAAGGAAAACTGGTTTTGAAAAGTAAGGAAATCATGTTTCGAAAATCAAAGTTTTTAAATAACTAAGCCGAATGTGTATTTTTAAAATGTGTAACCTTTCCTGAAAATTTCGGCAGAGTTTCCTTTATAAAAACTGGCCCCGAACGGGGTACAACAAGAATAATATAAGAAATGATAAAAGGCATCCCCAAGCGGGAGCTAGCTCTTCGTCAATCGACGGTCACAACCACGCAAGCAATAATAATATACAACGCCAAAGGGCGAGGATCAAAACCCAAAAAGAAACTCAAAACAGCCAGAAAACCGTAATACTACAAGCGCGACTCTAAGGTCGAAAAAATACAACACTGTTTTCTAAGTCTGAAACAATATACAAGTTTTGGTTGATGGAATGACAAGATACAATAAATAATACATGAACAATGGAGGTTCTGATACAAAAGAACCCACCTACCAACGCAAGTCACCCATATGGAAGCAGTGTGCCAAAAATGCCGCTATGAAATCTGTACGGCAAAACCTGCAAGGACTGTGGCACAACGGGGGTGAGTTGCCAACTCGTGAATAGAAAAATATCTACAAGCAGAGATCGAATGCATGACCCATCCTAGGTCAATACGATCAGATATAAATAAACCTCAATATGAATAGGTCTGAAACATGCTAAACTGGCAATGTAATCTCTATACATGAGTGTAATGACTAGTGCTCGTGCCAGTGCCTCAGGTAATAGCATATCATAAATGTGAGGTACAATCAATGAAATCAATCTGCATGTACGTGGATCCCGTCCACTCATTACCCAATGACAATAACCATCATGCATGTAAATATCATCAGCATATGCATGGAAATATGAGGATATAAACCACCTGTGTCCCTCGCGACACGTCAAAATCATGGAACCGGAGTGCCCAGCATCGGACTCGAAAACATCATGAAAACTGTGCCCAGCATCGGCACGTAAATCCTCGTCCATATGGGGCTCCGTCTGCGGTATCGGCCCTCGGCCCCCGGCAGTACGGGTCAACCCATGTCCATCTCTGGGCTCCATCTGCGGTGTCGGCCCTCGGCCCCGGCAGTACGGGTCAGCCCATATCCATCTCTCAACTCCGGTCGGTATCCTACCGATATCCGCCGAGCACAAATACAATCACCGGTAGGTAGTGGTCCCTCCGCCGGGCTCACCATCTACTGCACAGCGAATCCGTTCTCCCCCCGGGGTACCATACCGGGTCCACCATGTACCCGCAATCGGCCTCATCCTCCTCCTCGAATCGGGTTTCACATGTCGCTCTCAGCACCGAGAAAACACATGGTGGACGCACTGAAATATCATATCACGGGTAACCGGGTTTTTAAAACAATTACATATCCTCTTTGAAACACCCACGGTTCCCAAAACCAGAAATATCATGGAAACAGCATATTTCAATGCGTATAATCAGAAAGCAGCATGTATGCGACATATAGCAGAAAGGTAAGCATATCAATATGTCATGCAAGGGTCATATCCTGAATGCAACAGTACTACAGTGTAGTGACATGGAAATTATCAATGATGAAGTGTGTGAGACGGCAACAGTGCACGTGGAACATACGCATCATCGATAATGGTGCTGGTGTCCTAGCAGCATGACTGAAATATATCAACAATACAAGCGATGCAATGCAAACAGCATGAATGTGCGGAATCGAGTAATCAACGCAACAGTAGAGAACCTGCCTCAATAGATATATCGTGCAACATTGCCTTTTGAAATAAGACGAATTAGGGCTTTTGGTAAATTAAGGGCAACGGTGTTTTATGAAACGATGCGTCGTTTGAAATATCCGTATAAACCCTTTTGCTTATCTTTAAAATATCCCCGATTCGTTAGTTTTGAAATAGGTATGACTCGGGTCTAATCTAATGCCTACTATGCGAACTACGAACCCACAATCAAGTCAATAGAGAGGGGTATGGAAACTACCAAAATCTGAGTCGATATCACACTATCTCATCACATGACAGGCATCACTACCATCATATCACATCTCCAATACGACTCTGTCATGTCGCCAAATCTCACGGCCTCAATCGAATCTCATCGACTCATCTCAATCGTACGTATCATCCTCAAAACCCGTATATAAACACATAGTCCCATACCCATGTATAGATATACACCCTCATATGCGCACAGATATAAGAAAGAATGTATGCAAGTATTTGTGTATGTGCGAGTGTGGGTGCAACCACTACTCTAGTGTTTCGCACTACTCAACCAATACATCCTTATCACCAATAATCCATTATTACCATCAATAATCCTAAATAACACATAATAAATATATGTGTGTATACGTATTCGTATACATCACCACGGACTGCGGGGGTGCTATACGCCATCCACCCGACTTCTCCCCGTAGATATAATCTACTCACCTTGCTTCTCATGTGTCGGTGCCGATGTCCCCATCTTCATCTTCTTTGCCTCAACATCTCGTAGGGTACCTACAAGTATATCATAACGCTAAAGCACATGAAAATCACATCGGAAACCAAAATAGCACACGCTACCCGCATAGGTAAAAACCTATTGACTCGCATGTAAACACGATCAATATCCACTTGTCGTTAACGTCCAAACGCGATAGGAATGAATCACAAAATACCAAAATCCATGCTAAATCAAGTCGTAAACCATACACCAACTCAAGAAAAACAACCCAGATTTCACCCTAGATGGAATCAGTCAAAACTAGACATACCTAGGGTCAAGAATAGAGGAAATGGGGGCATGCACGCAAAACGAGGCAGATCCACCCTGCTCTGCCGCAAATTGCGGCCAGAATGGAGAAATTGGCGGCCTTAAAGTTGAGTTGGGGGCTAGGGTTTGGTGTGGTGGTTCTATGGTGCCTGCACATCTCACTGTCAACTCAGTTTTATTTTTGGGTCTCGGGATGATAGCAGATTCCACAAAACACTTCCAGATTTACCGTTTTCACCGATATCGATTCCGTAATTCCGTATTCTGTTTTCAAGTTCAGGTTCGGGTCCAAATTAGCATCACACAAGGGATTCTAAGGTCACCACAATCCTCAATTTCATCTTTAATTTCAGTTTTACCCTAAACCCTAACTTGAATTCTCTAAAGTCCACAAACAACACAATATCGATATGAAACTAGAATAGATGTACAAAAATGAGATACTACTCTAATAGGTGCAGAAATTACCTCCTTTGGCAACTCAAGAATTTTCTTGAGTTGCTCAAAGTCCTCCAAATCCAATCTTGCTAGGTTCAATGTGTAGCTAGTGAGCTTGGGAGTAAGTTTTGTGAAGTGGGAATGGGGTTTTGGCTTTGTTTTCATGGTGGATCTAAGCTTTTTGTGAAGAGGGTGAGAGAGGGGGAGAGGGAGCAGCAGCTCAAAGGGAGAGGGGAGAGAGAAAAGAGATGGGGAAATAATGAAGGAAAGGGTCAAATATCAATGCAACCTACTCTCTCTCTCTCATCATCACTTACCTTTTCTTTTTCTTTTCCTCACCAAACTCTTCTCACTTGAATAGTAGACCCAAAAGAAAAACCATGGCAAAAGAAATGTAACACAAGTGTAACAAGTGTGGAAAATGATATGTGCACATTTTTGCTCAAAAAAAGCTAAAAATCCAATTAGCGATTCTTAATCGCGATTAGCACTAAATTAGCATATAACTAATCTTAAAAACTTTAAAATGGCTTAATTCCATAAAATACCTTATTTTAGAATTTTCCATAATTTTTCCCCATTTATTTGTATTTAATTATACCAGAATATTAAAATATTCATTAAAATAATATTAAATTATAAAATTTCCCAAAAATCATATTTTATTATTTTGAAGACGTTACAATCTACCCCCCTTAAAGAAATTCGGTCCCCTAATTTAAATTTAAAACCCCCAAATGCTAAAATATTTCAATACAAATTCTAAGTCATCGGGGCTCCGAAATCATCTATACATAAAACATCATAGCGCAATGCATGCGCATGAGTACTGAGCAGATAACTCATAAGCAACACTCCATCAAGCGTCCCGCAATCATCGGAGTCATGGTAAAGACACAAATGTCAAATCCAATACAAAATCAATATGATATAAATCAGAACTATACATGTAGACATCCAATCTATACATGTGAATAGCTGATTTAGATGCATGCCAAATCTTTTTACGTCGCTGTGCGATTCGCGTAACACTGCACAGTGGCAGATGTTTTTCACAAGAAAATAACTATATACGTATATATATATATTCTTTGTTTAATAGGTACGTTCCGCCGTTTTGAAAACAATTTAGAAGGGTTTCCTGTGTTTAAAACGTTTCGTGTCATATTAGACACGTAGGTATATATATATCGAGACCATAGCTCGCTCTTGGAAATCCCTTCGAACTATCAATGCGTGCAAAATATATCCCGCACCTGTCGTCTGACTAGTCCTGCTCAGTACGAAAACAAATATCCAATATCATAGAAATGTACTGCTCCAAAAGGAGTAAATCCCAAAAGTGCACATAACACCACCCTGTGCGTCTGGTGCGCACAGAAATCAAAATCCATATATGTGCCATACAGGTGCACAAAACAACATCTAAGTGCAACGGGTGTGCATGAAACATCTGTCATAGGCAACGTGTGTGCCTGACAGCCAAAACAGGTGCATCTGACATGCACGAAGAATCTCGATTTAGTGCATCTAGTGTGCCCCAAAATCGTATCTCAAAACATGCGCCCAACATGCGCGAAAATCCAAATCGGTGCACCCATCGTGCACGAATGAAAATCTAGACCCTGCGCACTCAATATGCACGGAATCACAAAAATCCAATAGCAACGCCGAATATGCGTAAGTCCAGTCAAAAGCACGGAGTGCAAGAATCCACATCAATATCACAATCAAAATCGACATACCGAAAGGCATCAAATCGAAGTCAGGTGCAACCGAAATGCACTAAATATAAATCCGGTGCAACAAAGGCACGAAATATAAATCTGATGCGATAAACGCAAGAAACATAAAAATGGTGCGACAAACGCACGAAGTATAGAACTGGTGCATCCCATACACAAATACCAGCAATAACTCAAATGCGTAAGCAGCAACACTAAGTGTACCCAGATATAAAGACAATCATAAACCTGTGCAGCTGCGTGCACAAAACACATATCAATGCACTACAAGCACATATAAGCTATACCGAGTGCAAAAATCAAATCGTGTGCGTAACATATGCACAACATCAAATCAACCGTATGAAATCCATAAAGTCATAAGCAGGTGCAGCCAAGGCACGAAACAATATACAACGCGGCTTAATCAAAATCAGGTGTACCGCGATGGAAAACTCACAACCGCGTGCATCAGCGTGCACAAACACTAAAGGTACATGAAACTATGCTGGAAGCGTAAATCAAATCACCGGCATAAAATAGGCATGAAATCGCAATCAACACCTCAAGAGTGATAACTATGTGCAAGGTATAAATACCCAGTAAGTGCAACCATGGTGCACAAAATCAAATATCATGAAACTCAGTCATCAAGGCTAAATCATGTGAATAGATCGCCCAAAATACCGAAATCCAAGATGACGGATACGTGATAATCAAATCACAAAATCACAAATCATAAATACCATCGTCGGTATATCCTTCTTCGAGGTCGAGAAGGTACCGGTACATCCAGTGCTAGCGGCGCAAGATATCTACTTGCCTCTTGCTCGCGGCTGGCGTCCTCTGTCTCTGGTTCCTGATATTTCCTGTAGATTACCAATCTCGCAATCCATCGGCTCATCGGCCCGTTCAGGTGTGCGGACAGGAACGATTCCGTTCTGGCACTTCCCTGGTCATCTCTCGGTCAATCCTCACGACCGCTCGTAAAGCAGCACATCTCTGGCGCCGACATCGGGTCCTCTGAATGCACATCACACATCCGATCCTTGGTGCAACTCTTATTGCAGCAGTGTACTGGAAGGAATCCTACTCAAGGTCTCTTCTGATCTTGCCTAAGCCAAACTGTAAGGAGGCTGGTACTCTGGCGTAATCTTTTATCGCTCTTTGGACATCTGCGTCCTTAGTACAATATCTCCTCGAAAGCTGGTCGCATCTCTGCGCCTCTGTATGCACGTCCGACCTTTAATCTTAACGGGGTGTAGTAACAGCTCGTCTGCCTCTCGCACGAACTTCTTGTCCGGCTTGTCTGTATCATCGACCATTCGACGTCGCGTCTTTATCTGCGCACTGCAATGTCCTCGGCTACGGTCCATCCGAAGTCTCTAACACGGACTCGAAATCACGAACTCAGTATCTTCATCACTCAGTAGAAGATATCTAGCCAAACACGTCCTCAGCGTGCATATCGCATCTCTGATGTCAGCGGAGTGAAACGTCATCTTGTCGAAATCTCGTGCGAACTCTTTACTCCACCTTGCTCCAATATCGACTGATTTGGACTCATCTCATCATGGCTACACGGACTGCGCTCCGACGGCTATGCTCGTATCTGGAGTCTCCCAAGCAGTGTCCCATCACATGATATCCGAATGATGTCGAATCGTCCGATCGACTCGTCAGAACCTCACAATCCCCCAAGAGCTCAACATATCGGGTATAATTTAATAGTATCGAGTACATACCACAGCATCGGTGGTCCAGCCGTAGAAGGGTAAACCCAAGCCTCACTAATGGCGCCGAGGAACTGCCGCAAACCCTAAGGTTCAAAGGCTTTCACACTGTCATTAAGTCGAATTAGGGTTTCATTCTTCTAGAGGGTCCATAGAATCGCTTGCATGTCTTTCCGAATACTTTAAACTTGGAAAATGGGTTCCTGACATTCGATCGTCTCAATCGACTCTCAACGAACCTGCGTGAAGTCGTCTCTAGCTGGAATCAATCTATCTGATGACCTCGCATCGGGGTAAGCGAACGAACCACATGTCCTAGTCATTAATCCTCGGTGACTAGCGACTCACTATCATATCTCTAAGAATATGCTCATGCTGCAGTAGCTCCAATCATCTGGGCGATATCTCATCATCCACAGCAACAACTGGCTCATTCGTCGGTACGCTAAGCAGCGCCTCAACCATCATGAATAAGCGATATATCAACAGTCATCACATCCTAGCTGGCCTCTATCAGTGGCTCAATCCTCTGGTGCCGATCAGCACACCCGGGAAAACTCGCAACAGCGATCTGTCAAACGCTCAAAGTGCGGAAACACAAAATACGAAGCCTCAGTGCAATCCGTATGTCTCTGGAATCACGCCCCGGTCAGCCCTCGTCCCCGACGAGCTCATGCTGACACAACTCGAGCCGTAGCTCACTCTGCCCGTGCAATCGCGGCAGCAAGACCATAACCAGTATCGATGAAGATAGATCATAGGAAGGAATATAACACGGTGCAAGAAAATGTACAACCTAAGGTTTCTTAAGCGGAGTGGCGTGTCGTAAGTATGCCGCGGAACATACCTACGGTACGTCACTCTACTTTAGTCACCTATTCCATCAACTAAGGGTCATCCTACACGACGAAAGTTCAGGTTTAATACCCCCTCGACTAAGTCTAAGTTCCGTAAGGTCAAGCCTAAGTTCCGTATATAAATAACGCCTTAGGCTCCACATAGTCAAACTCAGACTCGAACAAAGGTCAACCTAGCGCTCTGATACCAACTTTGTCACGACCCGAAAGAGCACGTGACTGGCCCTTGAACAATATGAAGTCTATAGGACCCTATCTGATCCAAGTAAGCCAAAAGCCCAGCAATCTAAAACCATTTAAAGAGTAAATAAGGAAAACTGGTTTTGAAAAGTAAGGAAATCATGTTTCGAAAATCAAAGTTTTTAAATAACTAAGCCGAATGTGTATTTTTAAAATGTGTAACCTTTCCTGAAAATTTCTGCAGAGTTTCCTTTGTAAAAACTGGCCCTGAACGGGGTACAACAAGAATAATATAAGAAATGATAAAAGGCATCCCCAAGCGGGAGCTAGCTCTTCGTCAATCGACGGTCACAACCACGCAAGCAATAATAATATACAACGCCAAAGGGCGAGGATCAAAACCCAAAAAGAAACTCAAAACAGCCAGAAAACCGTAATACTACAAGCGCGACTCTAAGGTCGAAATAATACAACACTGTTTTCTAAGTCTGAAACAATATACAAGTTTTGGATGATGGAATGACTAGATACAATAAATAATACATGAACAATGGCGGTTCTGATACAAAAGAACCCACCTACCAACGCAAGTCACCCATATGGAAGCAGTGTGCCAGAAATGCCGCTATGAAATCAGTACGGCAAAACCTGCAAGGACTGTGGCACAACGGGGGTGAGTTGCCAACTCGTGAATAGAAAAATATCTACAAGCAGAGATCGAATGCATGACCCATCCTAGGTCAATATGATCAGATATAAAAAAACCTCAATATGAATAGGTCTGAAACATGCTAAACTGGCAATGTAATCTCTATACATGAGTGTAATGACTAGTGCTCGTGCCAGTGCCTCAGGTAATAGCATATCATAAATGTGAGGTACAATCAATGAAATCAATCTGCATGTACGTGGATCCCGTCCACTCATCACCCAATGACAATAACCATCATGCATGTAAATATCATCAGCATATGCATGGTAATATGAGGATATAAACCACCTGTGTCCCTCGCGACACGTCAAAATCATAGAACCGGAGTGCCCAGCATCGGCACTCGAAAACATCATGAAAACTGTGTCCAGCATCGGCACGTAAATCCTCGTCCATATGGGGCTCCGTCTGCGGTATGGCCCTCGGCCCCCGGCAGTACGGGTCAACCCATGTCCATCTCTGGGCTCCGTCTGCGGTGTCGCCCCTCGGCCCCGGCAGTACGGGTCAGCCCATATCCATCTCTCAACTCCGGTCGGTATCCTCCCGATATCCACCGAGCTCAAATACAATCACCGGTAGGTAGTGGTCCCTCCGCCGGGCTCACCGTCTACTGCACAGCGAAACCGTTCTCCCCCCGGGATACTATACCGGGTCCACCATGTACCCGCAATCGGCCTCATCTGCCTCCTCGAATCGGGTTTCACATGTCGCTCTCAGCACCGAGAAAACACATAGTGGACGTACTGAAATATCATATCATGGGTAACCGGGTTTTTAAAACAATTACATATCCTTTTTGAAACACCCACGGTTCCCAAAACCAGAAATATCATGGAAACAGCATATTTCAATGCGTATAATCAGAAAGCAGCATGTATGCGACATATAGCAGAAAGGTAAGCATATCAATATGTCATGCAAGGGTCATATCCTGAATGCAATAGTACTACAGTGTAGTGACATGGAAATTATCGATGATGAAGTGTGTGAGCCGGCAATAATGTACGTGGAACATACGCATCATCGATAATGGTGCTGGTGTCCTAGCAGCATGACTGAAATATATCAACAATACAAGTGATGCAATGCAAACAGCATGAATGTGCGGAATCGAGTAATCAACGCAACAGTAGAGAACCTGCCTCAATAGATATATCGTGCAACATTGCCTTTTGAAATAAGACGAATTAGGGCTTTTGGTAAATTAAGTGCAACGGTGTTTTATGAAACGATGCGTCGTTTGAAATATCCGTATAAACCCTTTTGCTTATCTTTAAAATATCCCCGATTCGTTAGTTTTGAAATAGGTATGACTCGGGTCTAATCTAACGCCTACTATGCGAACTACGAACCCACAATCAAGTCAATAGAGAGGGGTATGGAAACTACCAAGATCTGAGTCGATATCACACTATCTCATCACATGACAGGCATCACTACCATCATATCACATCTCCAATACGACTCTGTCATGTCGCCAAATCTCACGGCCTCAATCGAATCTCATCGACTCATCTCAATCCCACGTATCATCCTCAAAACCCGTATATAAACACATAGTCCCATACCCATGTGTAGATATACACCCTCATATGCGCACAGATATAAGAAAGAATGTATGCAAGTATGTGTGTATGTGCGAGTGTGGGTGCAACCACTACTCTAGGGTTTCGCACTACTCAACCAATACATCTTTATCACCAATAATCCATTATTACCATCAATAATCCTAAATAACACATAATAAATATATGTGTGTATACGTATTCGTATACATCACCACGGACTGCGGGGGTGCTATACGCCATCCACCCGACTTCTCCCCGTAGATATAATCTACTCACCTTGCTTCTCATGTGTCGGTGCCGATGTCGCCATCTTCATCTTCTTTGCCTCAACATCACGTAGGGTACCTACAAGTATATCATAACGCTAAAGCACATGAAAATCACATCGGAAACCAAAATAGCACACGCTACCCGCATAGGTAAAAACCTATCGACTCGCATGTAAACACGATCAATATCCACTTGTCGTTGACGTCCAAACGCGATAGGAATGAATCACAAAATACCAAAATCCATGCTAAATCAAGTCGTAAACCATACACCAACTCAAGAAAAACAACCCAGATTTCACCTTAGATGGAATCAGTCAAAACTAGACATACCTAGGGTCAAGAATAGAGGAAATGGAGGCATGCACGCAAAACGAAGCAGATCCACCCTGCTCTGCCGCAAATTGCGGCCAGAATGGAGAAATTGGCGGCCTCAAAGTTGAGTTGGGGGCTAGGGTTTGGTGTGGTGGTTCTATGGTGCCTGCACATCTCACTGTCAACTCAGTTTTATTTTTGGGTCTCGGGATGATAGCAGATTCCACAAAACACTTCCAGATTTACCGTTTTCACCGATATCGATTCCGTAATTCCGTATTCTGTTTTCAAGTTCAGGTTCGGGTCCAAATTAGCATCACACAAGGGATTCTAAGGTCACCACAATCCTCAATTTCATCTTTAATTTCAGTTTTACCCTAAACCCTAACTTGAATTCTCTAAAGTCCACAAACAACACAATATCGATATGAAACTAGAAATGAGATACTACTCTAATATGTGCAGAAATTACCTCCTTTGGCAACTCAAGAAATTTCTTGAGTTGCTCAAAGTCCTCCAAATCCAATCTTGCTAGGATCAATGTGTAGCTAGTGAGCTTGGGAGTAAGTTTTGTGAAGTGGGAATGGGGTTTTGGCTTTGTTTTCATGGTGGATCTAAGCTTTTTGTGAAGAGGGTGAGAAAGGGGGAGAGGGAGCAGCACCTCAAAGGGAGAGGGGAGAGAGAAAAGAGATGGGGAAATGATGAAGGAAAGGGTCAAATGTCATTGCAACCTACTCTCTCTCTCTCATCATCACTTACCTTTTTCTTTTTCTTTTCCTCACCAAACTCTTCTCACTTGAATAGTAGACACAAAAGAAAAACCATGGCAAAAGAAATGTAACACAAGTGTAACAAGTGTGGAAAATGATATGTGCACATTTTTGCTCAAAAAAAGCTAAAAATCCAATTAGCGATTCTTAATCGCGATTAGCACTAAATTAGCATATAACAAATCTTAAAAACTTTAAAATGGCATAATTCCATAAAATACCTTATTTTAGAATTTTCCTTAATTTTTCCCCATTTATTTGTATTTAATTATTGTCACGACCCGAAAGTACGGAACATGACCGGCACTTAAACTACGAACGTCTCGAGGCGTACGTAATCTAAGTAAACCGAAAACCCAGAAATCCAAACCAGGAAAATCGTAGAGTGAAGGAAAACCAATTTAAAATAAGTAGTTTTAATAGCATAAGCCGAATTATGCGGTTTTTAAGAACATCAAAATTTACTGAAAATTTCGGCAGAATCTCCTTTGTATATACTGGCTCCCAAACGGGATACAACATGAATAGTATACGAAATCAATAAACGGCATCCCCAAGCGGGAGCTAGCTCTTCGTCAATCGACGGTCACAACCACACAAGCAATATAATATACAACGCCAACGGCGAGGATCAAAACTCAAAAGGAAACTCAAAACCACCAGAAATATAACGAGCGACTCTAAGGTCGAAAGAATAAACACCGGTCTCTATCTCAAAAATACATGTTTGGTTGATGGAATTTACTAGATACAACAGAATAATATTATACAATGTAATATGATGGGTACGATACAAGAAAAACCCACCTACTAGCAAGTCACCCGAATGAAACTGAGCCCGCAAAGCCGTAATGAAACCTGTACGGCAAACCTGCAAGAAACTGGGGCACAACGGGGTGAGTTGCCAACTCGTGAATAGAAAAAATATCTACGCACAGAAATCGCATAAATAGCGCAACCTAGGTCAATGATCATAATATATCCTCAAAAATGTATATAACATGCAGCCTATAACAAGGCTAGGGTAAATATCTAACCCGAGTGTAATCTCATGTGGCCGTGTCTGTACCTCAGGTAGCAATATATCATATGAATGAGGTATGCATGCAGGAAACAAAATACATGTAAATGAAGAAACCGTTTTCATAATTTAGTGAGATTTCCTTCGTATTTTTAAACTGAGGTATCATAATGAAATCAGTATCAACAGTGTCTAGCATCGACACAAAACATAAATCTCACTGTCTCGAAATATCAATGTCTCAATCTCAATATCTAGGGCACCGTCAGTCCAGACCGGCCCCTACCATCCATCTCAAGACCACGACGGTATCCTCCGGATATCCGACGCGTCGGGTAATATCACCGGTAGGTAATCTGTCCCCTGCCAGGCTCAACGTCAACACCACATTCATCTTGCCCCGGGGTACCATACCGGGCCCACCATGTACCCGTGACGGTTCCTCCACTCCTCGACACGGATCTCGAAAACCACAGCAAACTCATGGTGGACGACACTTACATCACTAGAAAACCGCAATTGACATATTTTAAAAGGTTAATAAGTTTAGAAATTTTGCGGCTTTCCCCCGAAATCCAGAAATATCATAAATCTCAAGAAGTCATCACAAGTGCATATGTCAATGCTAATGAATGTATATAGTATCAATAACCAAGTTGCAATGTATGATTAATAACTAGGCATGAGCAATGGAATAACAGTATGCATGAAGTGACAAGTAATAACTACAATGTCTAAACTGGCATATAACCCAGGTACACTAATATCATATCAACCTACTAACTAACAAGCTAAGTCAAGCAAATATATTCTCTAAAGTGTACGTGACATGGCAATTACCGATGAAGATGTGTGAGCCGGCAAGTAGGTGTACGTGGTACATATGCATCATCGGTAATGGTGCTGGTGTCCTAACAGCATGCTATTAATAATGCAATAAGAAATTATAATATAAGTATGCGATGCGGAGCGAACAGTAAAAATGAACGGGAGCTGAATACTAGACACAACGATAACTAAACTGTAATAATCTAATATAAATCCTACAAATGGTGCCTTTTGAAATAACACAAATCATGGGGTTTTGAAAATAGGGGCTACGGTGTTTTTATGAAAAGATGAGTCTTTTGAAATATCCGTAGGATCCCTTGGGCTGTCTTTTAAAATACCCACGATTCGTTAGTTTTTGAAATAGGTAGGAGTCTAATCTTAATCTAACAGCTACACTAAATTATACGGCTGAACTAACAAGCTGAACTACAGGTAAGGAAACCGCCTAACGTCTGAGTCGATACATATACATACCTGTATATATATTAGTCGGTGATCCTGCCTCAATAATATCATATCCGATACCATATCTATAATCAGACATCCCAAGTCAAGAGTGCGGATCAATCATCAAGATATAGCTCGTACATAAATCCGTCGTACGGCATCCCCCAATTCTGGGTACGGGTCAAAATCACATTCATCATACTGTTCACCTGGTATCCTCTTTATCAAATATCATGATCGGGGTACTGATCTACGTCTAGTACCATACTGATACCGCCTAAGTATGCATGCCGGTGTAAGAATCACTACGCCAAAAGACCCGCTAAAACATCATGTCGTATCTCAATACGAACCAAATCACATCACCGATCTCCTGGCCTCAAGCCCAATCTCATCGACTCATCTCAATTTCCAAATACTATTCTCAAATCCAGTATATGAACACATAGTCCCATACCTATGTGAACACATAAATATAGATTCCCATATACGCACATATAAAAGAAAGAATGTATGCAAGTAAGTATGTGTGTATGTGTAGTGCAACACTACCCTAGGGTTCGCAACGCTAAGGTAATCCAACACACCAATATCCATCCTAAGCAACGTTATTAATCCCAAATAATATATAATAATTGTTGGTGTGTATACGCATCCGTATACACCACCACGGACTGCGGGGGTGCTATACGCCATCCACCCGACTTCTCCCCGTAGATATAAATCTACTCACCTGGTCCTCGCTAGCCGGTGCCGACGTCGCCACGCGCTTGCTTGTCGTCTCGAAGTCCAAATGGGGTACCTACATATCATAACGCACCATATCTCATTAAAATCCGCCTCATGACCAAAACGACGCACGAATCTCACATAGGTCAAAACCTATGGTTGCTTCACAAATCGACCCAAAAACCCTCGATGTCGGCGTACAAACGCCAAACCATCGAGAAAAATCTAATCACACTCATTTGCACATTCACGAACACTAATTTTAATATAAACTAGGTTAAAACTCACAAAAACCCCAATTTCACTTAAAAAGTCATTTTTCCGAAAATCTAGCAAGCACAATTAGCCGTTTTTGTACAAAACATGATGTTTAAATGAATGTAGCGGCCAATATATTTATTAAATATCTTAAATAAGTCATAGAAACAATTTCCGGAATTTAATCTCATTAAATTCCAAAAACCCTAATATTCTAGTTTACAAAAATACCCTTTTTAACAATTTCAAAGCAAAAATGCACAAACTACAATCTAGCTTAGATTTGCATGATCTAAAGCATTAAACCACACTTAATAAAGTTAATGAAGTCATGAAAAACCTAAACACAATTTTAATCCCAAGTATTTAACCAAATTCAAAAATCTAGTAGGCAAATTAGCACATTAACACAATTTTTTTAAACTAACCATTAGCACTAGCTACTAATCTTGTATTAACATGACAAAAAGCCTAAATATAACACACAACCATACACCAATTCTACAAAACCCTAACTTGCATTCAAATTCATAACTTGAATTCCAAAACTTGCAATTAAACTCACATATCCAAATTAACACTTAATTAAATTAGCTTAAGAAATTAGTAACAATTTAAGCAACAAAAATGTTTAGAATTATACCCAAAACATATGAAGATCCACAAGCACACATAGCCCTCCAAAATTCTCCCTTGCCACCAAAATCCATGCTATACGGGCTAAGCTAAAATGGGTAGGAGTCGGATTTTGATTTGGATTTTTGCTTGATTTTTTGTGGATTTTTCTTTGATGGAACAAAGAGAGGAGAAGAGGAAAATGGGGCTGTTGGGGGGGTTGCTGGTTTCGGCCAGGTTGTGTGGGGGGGGGGGGGTGGGTGAGGGAGGAGAGAGAGTGAGGTGGAGAAAATAACAAGTAAGGAAGTCCAAGTCAACACAAAGTCAAAAGTCCAACTCTTTTATCCATTTTCTTTTCTTTTCTTTCATTTCTTTTCCTTGAAATCCAAGTGGGGACAAAAGAGGGGGCTGCTGAATTCTTCAAGGGGATAAGTGAATGGGGGTGTGTGGGTGTGGGTACGGGTGTGGGGTGATGAAAAATGATAAATACAATACCCCAAACATCCATTTACGCTAAAAAAGCCTTTTTTCTTCAATAATTTCTTAACCGTTTTGGCAAATGATTTCGTTCCAAAAACCACATGATAAAATTTTATTTAATGTTTTATGATGCACAAAATTTGTTTCAACTCATTCCAATTTGTAATTTTCCCTAATTAAATGTATTAGTGACGGCTTAAAATAATAATAAAATAATATTTTTTTCAGAAAATTTGAAATTTCACCAGCGGCTCAATAAACACCAAATAATAGCAATTACATAGCTAGAATATGTATATTTAATTTTTATAATAAGATATTTGCATTTTGACTTTTTTACAGAAAACCCCCTTATCTTACCGATTTTTCGAAATTTCACCGAAAGGATTTTCAAAGCGTTACAATTATACCAGAATATTAAAATATTCATTAAAATAATATTAAAATATAAAATTTCCCAAAAATCATATTTTATTATTTTGAAGACGTTACACCAGATTTGTCTAAGTACTGGGAATTATGCTTGGGGCCCACTTCGGGAAATTTTGTCGATCGAAAATTTTAAACATGTTAGTTCACAGTATTTACATTATATCTGCGACCGTGAATGTCATTTGATCAGTAAATCTTGTCTAATTGCTATAGTTCTTTTAGACGGATTTGCAAACGTGACATTCATGTTGATGTTCGGTGTTGTGCTGTGATGTTGCGGATTTTTCTTGGTGGATAGCCTGGATGCAATGGTAGTACAATATGGTTGTATTTGTACATTTGATATTGCGGGGCGAGCGTCTGACATGTGGACTGCCGTCACTGCCTGTTTGTATATTATTCTTTTGGGGCACGACCAGGCTGAGGTCGATATACCCGTTGTATATTTTACTTTCTGTACTAGGATTACCCCATGGCGGGGTGCACGGATAGCCGGGTTCTAGAGGAAAACGGGCCCGCATCTCATGGCTTTGAGATGGAGGGGGCTTCACTCTAGAATTGGTGGGCTATTCGCCGCACTCGTAGGGGGTACAGGTTGACCCAAGGAGGGGTGCTCAAGTTACCGGATTCCGTGAAGTGCTGGGTGGTCCATTCACGTTGTTGAAGGGGGCTGCCTCGCTTCAGGTTTTGGCGGGTAACTTGCCGCGCCCGTAGGGGTCTTGGATTTCATTGCACAGGCTATCGACACGACCAGGGGAACGTCGGGTTTCAGTTGCGGCTCTGTGAAACCCGGGGCTCCCAGATTATCTGTATTGTTCTGTGATGCTTATTACATTTCTGTGATGTTGCATTTTATCACGCCATGAGCGAATATTATATATTGCTATATATATACTAGTAGATGTTGTATATTTTTTACACCCGCGCTAGTCCAGTCCCCGCTCTGTCGTTAGTTAAGTAACCTAACGGGTGATGACGGGACCCAGAGGCGAATGCGGATAGCATATACGTACATCATATTTTCGTTCTTTTGTGGTGTGATTAATTGATGGGACTGCATTGATTCGAATCAATGCAAGCTAAACAAATTTATTCTGATGTTGTTGGAATATTTTTCAAAAAGCAGTTATTGCAAGGACGTTCTCTTTTGTTTTGCACAGTGGTATTCGGGTATGAATATCCAGCACCTCAGTCGACAAGGCAAGGTCCGAGATCCCTTCACCGGGAGTGACCCCTTGGATAAAAGTTTGCGTCAGGGTAATAACTTCACTATAGTCGATTATTTTTGCTTTGCATCGTGGTATTCAGTTGGAATATCCAGCACCTCATTCTACGGGGAAAGAGCCGAGATCCCTTCACCGGGAGTGACCTCTTTAGCAAAGGTTTTCGCCACTATATTTTTATAAAATTCTATCCGGTTCCTTCAACGATATCAAGTTCATTACGTTAAAGGTTTTTCGCCAAAAACCATTCGTAGCCCTCCGTCATTTCAGATGGGTAGCACTTAGTATTCATGCTATGTTTGTTGACCTTCGTCAAGGCATAGTGAATGGTAGCTGCTTGTTGCCCTTCTGCTGCATAGATAGATGTGTTGGTTTGGGACAGTCGTATAGCCTTGTTGGCCTTCGTTAAGGGCTTGTACGGGTGGGTTCAAATTAACCTGGACAATGACAGTTAGAACTTGACATGCGACTTATGATTTGTAGACCTTCGTCAAGGTCATAAGAGCATGTGGTAAAAATCACTTCGGGAATTTCTAAAGAAGCTGAAACTTGCCAGATATGCGCATACCTTCTGGAGTGTGATAACGTGAGTGGATTCCATCACGTTACCATGCGATGATAGTTGGATCCCGATTCCCACTGATGAGTTGGTTTACTCCTCGGGTGATCCTGACTAATTCTTCTTTTAGGTTTGGAGGAGAATTTGAGGTGACAGTGGGAGGTTTCCTGATTAGATAAAGTGATAACCATTCTGATCTAGGTTAGAGTGCACGCTGAGTGTTTCTTTTCTCTCTCTCTTTGGCAGCGACCATGGCTTGACCTTATTCTATGACTCAGTGACCAAGATTAACCGAACCTTCTTAAAACAGTGGCTTTTGGATTGTCAGAGTTGCATACCTCATTGCTACTCCTACTCTTTCCCTTTTCTCTAGAACACCCCGTATTACTACGAACATCCACTTCCATTGGATAAAACCATCGTATGGTTATATACGAACTCGAAGGAAACTGTTCCAGATTCGAAGATGGTTTCGGGTTCTGGAGAAAACGAATAGGACTATTCAGTTGTCTTTTCCTTTTACCTTCTCTCAGGTTGCGAGTGTTCCTTAGATTAGGACGTTATACCTGTTATGATTATTGGATAGTCTTCTTCCAAACCATAGGCAGGTGTCGAATGGTAGGGAATGAAGAAAACCATTTATCCTAAAAGGTGTATAGAAGGTATTATGTAAAGACAAATAAAGGGATTAGTAAGAGGGAAAAGTAAATTGCGACTGCTATTCACGACCAAACCAAGTATTTCATCGCCACTCCTACATCACCTTTGTATTTCTCCGGAACACCCCGTATCACTACGAAGATCCACATTTTATTGGATACTCCATCGTATGGTTATATACGAACTCGAAGGAACTTGTTCTGGTTCGGGGATGGATTCTGGTTCAGGAGAAATAGGAATAAGGTTTATTCAGTTGTCTTTTATCTTCACCTTCTCTCAGGATACGAGTACTCCTAGGATTAGGAGAGTACACCCATTATGCTTATTGGATAGTCTTCTTCCAATCCATAGGCTGGTGCCGAACGGTAGGCAGAGAAGAAAACCATTAGAATGGCTATTGTATAATAACTCATTCTCTGATCACCTTGTACCCAAATCTAATTAGAATGGCTATTATACAGAGAATGAGTTATTAGACTCAGCCATTCTCTCCACATAGGATATGGATATTATATCAGACATTCTGGTTACTAGATCTATGGTTTTAGATCTAGATTTGGGTAGTTTCCCAATCAGGGTACTTAGACAACATTCTAAAGGTAATTAGAATGGACGACTCCTGGCACGGTAGTGTACCTGCAGGTGATGGAGTCACCCTCTCTAAAGGTGTCTTACAGACTAAAGGGGAGATGTATGTGCATGATTGGCAGATCACTTGGTTAGGCAATTGAGTCAATCATGAGATGTCAAGTACCACACCATATGTTGTTTTTGCACTAAATTCAATAAGTTGATATTAATCCTATCCTGGAGAAACATTCGGAAGCAGTTTTAGAACATAAGTGGATGTTCTAGGGATATGATAACAACGGCCTCTCTTAGGAAACAATTATCATTCCAGGCTTCCAAGGTGACTTGGATGACAGAGTGACTGTCAGAGTTATAGTTTTCCTTCTGACGAGGGGCAGTATTTTGGACAGGTGGTCTAAGTGGATACTGAGGGAGGCATGGCGCAGGATACTGATTGGTTTCAGTTGACGATACAATCTAAATAAGTTTTGATTTGGAGTTCATTTATGAGCTAGGACCCATCAGATATCCAGACATATTCTAAGACAGGTATTGCTCATTTCGGGAGATGGCTTTCTCCGCGAACTTGAGATAAAGAGAGATATAGAAAGAAACATCATGGCGGATCCACTCACTGAGGCTATTCCTCGAACGCAATAGTTTCGCAAACGTGCTTTATGAGACTGATTAGTAGAGGAGTTGGGTGTTCGGTATCATACGGGCTGTGAGTATGCGACATCGCAATAATTAGCCTTGAGTGCAAGTAGGAGATTATTGGATATAGTGCCCTCAAAGTCAATTATTGGATCGCAAGAACGTGATTGCAATGATTGAGGGAGGACCTATCCCGGTAGGACAGTCTTACTCAAGATGATAGTATGCTATCTGGTTTATCTTTATCATCATGTACTGCTTTAGGTGACCTTACAGGTCCCTATTACACGTTGATAGAGACCTTAGGATTCTTGCTTGACTATGAGCAGTATGATGGCGATCATATACGTGGGAGCTGGGGTCTATAAGCATATCCTTAAAAGGTCCCTAGTTGTGGGAGTTTTCGAGACAGGGCATCGATACTCCGGAGTAGACTAGTGTATACAGTCGAGACCCCGACGAGGGGCAGTGGCTAGTCTCACAAGCCATTGGTGTCAGTTGGTTCACCTAAGATGTATACAGATGCTCATTGGGTTATGAGTACACCGGACAGGACTCGCCGGGAACATGCTAGTTGGTATTATACCTGACGTCAGATAGCAGTTCCCTGGTGACATGTGTACAGGTTAGTTCATCGACCTGAGATCGTCATTTGTCTCGTGTGAGTTCCCACTGTACTTTGATTACTACCCAACCACGGCTCAAAGGTATCGTGCAAACAGGTTTTAGTTTGGTACAGTCCCGAGCTACATGGAGGCAGTGAGTGGATCGGCAGGGGTTCGTCTCTCCCAGTCACATGGGGGTGAGATCGCGCTGTGTCTAGGAGAGCCATTACACGAAGTCCTTGGCCAAGGCAGGAGATTTACCGGTAGGTATTCCAGTGGTATCTCAGGGTGTTCTGGGCTACACTCCGACATGACTTGTACCGCTTTTGTTGGTCTGACTTTTACCAACCCCCTAGGCCCGCCATGCGATGCTCATAGACGAACGGACCGGACTGTACGGATATTGTCACTGACAGGCTCAGTAGGGTGTCAGGATGAGTTCTCTCATCGACCTCCCTTTGTGTCAATACCTGGTAGCCTGTTACGTACAGCTAGTACCTTTGACGTGCTAGTGGTTAAATCCACAGCCAAAATATTAACGAGTCTTTAGAGTCCCCCACAGATAGTTTCTCAAGTTTCGGGCGAAATGTTGTAGAGGCCGTATGATATATGGCAGGGTTCAATCATATATGTGCGATAGTGCACGGATCATGATCGGACGGATCATACTAGTGGGCTTTGGTTTAAGACGGATCCTAGTATTAGATTTGTTGGATTACTTTAGTCTCATCACATTTGCATTCAGTCAGAATGCTGATGCAGGTATGTATATACAGGTGAGGGGTATCCTTGTGATCCGTCATGAGTTTACTTTAGATGTTGCCGTATCTTTTTGTTGTTGCAAACATTTAGATTAATGTTTGCATTCGGAAATTATGAGCTAGAATTCATCATTTTGTGCATTAATTGTGACACATGCAAACCTAATGACTCATGGTCTCTTTTATTGTGCATATGTCACATTTGATGTTTGATTTGTGTTGATATGATGAGAAGAGAGAGAGAGAGGGGCTGCCATATAAGAGGTTTGGTCTTGTATTTTTTTACACACTCTCTCACTCTCTCATTTGATCATAGAAAAAGAAAAGAAAAGGAAAAAGCTTCTTCTTCTACTTTCTCCTCTACCTCATAGCCTCCATTAATGGCAACACCTTCAACCTCCATCCAAGCAAAGGATGCAAGAGACAAAGTGATCACAACATTCTGTACTTCACCTTGGACACGTCGGCTAGCACACTTCGTGCCCGAGTTGCTTCGGATGAAGCGGGAGCCCGTAAAAAGACTCGAAGATGTGGTGCCCTTTCCGATGAGGAGATCGAGACCGGAGATGCCGCGAGGAGCTTGGGATGGTGGCCAAAGACCGAAGGACACGGATCGATCGGTATAGCTTTCTATCCCTTCTCTAGATAGCTAGTTGTAGGTTAATGGTTCGATCCGGGTTTTAAGCATACGATAGCGCCGGTTTAAAGTTTAAGAAAAGTTTTCATTTCCGCACTTTGGCCTCGGAAAGACGGCCGGGGCGCTACCATAGTCTTACACTCGAGATGGTCTCCCACTGGACCCTAGAACCCAGTTACTTGTGCTCCTCGCTTTGGGTCTACCTAATGCGGAAAAATAAATAATATACAATGGTGATATCATCCTCAGCTCTGAAGTGCCCCAATAAAAGAATATTACTTACAAATGAATTTTACATGAATGAAAATGAAAAACTCTCATCTCACATAAAAAACCCCAGCTATTCAGAACACGACGATCCAATATAACATATCACAGCAACACATAATATCATATATCATCAACGTAAGTAAATATGCGTATCCCAATTGTCGTTGATGTATAGCAACGAAACCAGCGATGCACCACATATTACACTTACGGTCGCAGAAAAGAACGTGTAAAACAACAACAGTTGGAATCGGCAACCTTTTTAGACATCGCATGCCTAACCAAATGAATTCCTTAGACATCTCATGCCTAACAATTATAAACCCCGCATTTTAGTCTCATTATCGAAAACTCTTTTCAATATCAAGTCGAGCAATTCAACAAGATTCTCGACATCCTGATGCTCGTCGCAAACTTTAGTAGACGGCCGCACACCGGGATGCCGTCGACGAAGTGCACTAAGGCGGAACACCGCTGCCGCGAGCACCCGAATGGATGCTTTTGGCGACGGGGTTCTCCTACAGTCACTTGTGTTAGTGTATATGCCCTAGAGGCCATTACTGTTGTAAGTGCACGGCAGCGCCCCGGCCGTCAATCCGACGCCGGAATGCGGAAACGAAACTTTTACAAAACTTGTAAACCGGCACTACCGCGCACTATAAACCCGGATCGGGCCATTAACCTAACTCTTGCTAACAAGAGAAATGGTAGAATGCTATACCGAGCGATCCGTGTCCTTCGGTCTTCGGCGTCCATCCCGATCTCCTCGCGGAATCTCCGGTCTTCATCTCCTCGTCGTAAAGGGCACCACATTGCCGGGTTCTTTTACGGGCTCCCACCTCTGGACCGAGGCAACTCGGGCACGAAGTTGGCGAGCCGACGTTTCCAAGAATGCTGTAGGCAAATGTAGAATAGTTTGTCTCAATGGGGTAATTGAATTTGCCATAATAGAGTGGAGGTGAAGAATAAACTTTGGAGATGAGTAAGGTGTTTTGTTGCAAGCCAAGAAAATGAGATGAAGAAAAATTCCCACACCAAAATCAATCCCTCACCACCTCAAGAAGTGGCCGGCATTATCAAGAATGAGGAGGAAAAAATGATGGATTAAAACAAGTAAGGAAAATGTGTGATAAAAAGAAATGGTCACCCTCATATCCAATCCAAATTCCATCACATTAAATGCAAAGGAAAAGATGAAAAAGGAATCTAATAATGCAAGAACCATCATGAACCCTCCAAATTTCTAATAACACCCTTGCATTTAGCTAAATGCCACTTTGCAAGAAAACCCCTCTCATCACAAAAATCCGGCCATGAAAGGAACAAAGGAAAACTGGCCGAAACGGAATGCAAACTGGCAACTTCAAAAAACTGATCCCGTAAAAAATTACAGGAAAACCCCGCGACCGTATATACATACCCGCATTTGTATTCCGACCGAATACAAATGCAATGAGACAAAATCTACACTGTACAATACTAGGATCCGGCTTAAACCAAAGCCCGCTAGTATTATCTGTCCGATCATGATCCGTGCAATACCGCACGGATAAGATCGTACCCGGCCATATCTCCATACGGCCTCTAAAGACTTTTGCTGTGGATTTAACCACTAGCACGTCAGAGGTATTAGCCATACGTGATGGGCTACCAGGTATTGACCAAAAGGGATGTCGATGAGCGAACTAATCCTGACACCCTATTGTGCCTGTCAGTGACAATATCCGTACAGTCCAGTTCGTTCGTCTATGAGCATCGCATGTCGAGCCTAGGGGGTTGGTAAAAGTAAGACCCCCAAAAGCGGTACAAGTCATGTCGGAGTGTAGTCCAGAACACCCTGAGATACTACTGGAATACCTACCGGTAAATCTCCTGCCTTAGCCAAGGACTTCGTGTAATGGCTCTCCTAGACAAAGCGCGACCTCACCCCCAATACCGGGAGAGACGAACCCCTGCAGATCCGCTCACTGCCTCCATGTGGCTCAGGACTTTACCCAACAAAAACCTGTTTGCACGACTCCTTTGAGCCATGGTAGGGTAGTAATCAAAGTACAGTGGGAACTCACACGAGAAAAATGACGATCTCAGGTCGATGAACAAACCTGTACACATGTCACCAGGGAACTGCCATCTGACGCTTGGTATAATACCAACTAGCATGTTCCCGGCGAGTCATGTCCGGTGTACTCATAACCCAATGAGCACCTGTATACATCTTAGGTGAACCAACTGACACCAGTGGCTTGTGAGACCGGCCACCGCCCCTCGTCGGGGTCTCGACTGTATACACTAGTCTACTCTGGAGTATCGATGCCCTGTCTCGAAACTCCCACGACTAGGGACCTTTTAAGGATGTGCTTATAGACCCCCAGCTCCCACGTATATGATCGCCATCATACTGCTGGCAGTGAAGCAAGAATCCTAGGGGCTCTATCAACGTGTAATAGTGATCAATAATGTCACCTAAAGAAGTACACGATGATAAAGATAAACCAGATAGCATACTATCATCTCGAGTAAGACTGTCCTATCGGTATAGGTCCTCCCTCAATCATTGCAATCACGTGCCTGTGATCCAATAATTGACTCTGAGGGCACTATTTCCAATAATCTCCCACTTGCACTCAAGGCTAATTATTGCGATGTTGCATACTCACAGCCCGTGTGATACCGAACATCCAACTCTTCTACTAGTCAGTCTCACAAAGCCTGTTTGCGAAACTATTGCGTTCGAGGAATAGCCTCAGTGAGTGGATCCGCTCTGGTGTTTCTTTATATGTCTCTCTTTATCTCAAGTTCGCGGAGAAAGCCATCTCCCGAAATGAGTAATACCTATCTTAGAATATGTCTGGATGTCTGATGGGACCTAGTTCATAGATGAACTCCAAATCCAAACTTCTTAGACTATATCGTCAACTGAACTTAATCAGTATCCTGCGCCATGCCTCCCTCAATATCCGCCTGGACCACCTGTCCAAAATACCGCCCCTTGTCAGAGGGAAAACTATAACTCTGACAGCCACTCTGTTATCCATGTCACCTTGGAAGCCTGGAATGATAACTATCTCCCGAAGGAAGCTGCCGTTATCATTTCTTTAGAACATCCACTTATGTTCTAAAATTGCTTCCGAATGTTTCTCCAGGATTGGATCAATATCAACTTATTGCACCTACTATAAAAACAACATCTGGTGTGGTACTTGACATCTCATGATTGACTCAATTGCCTAAGCAAGTGATCTGCCAATCATGCACATCCCTCCCCCCTTTAGTCTGTAAGACTCCTTTAGAGAGGGTGACTCCATCACCTGCAGGTATACTACCGTGCCAGGAGTCATCCATTCTAAAAACTCTTAGAATGCTGTCTAAGTACCCTGATTGGGAAACCACCCAAATCTAGATCTATAGATCTAGTAACCAGAATGTCTTGATATTATATCCAAGTCCCATGTAGAGAAACCACTGTATGACAACCAAAGTATAACCGATCGTAGTATAGGAATATCACTTCCTACTCTGTGTATGTCATCCAAATACCAGGACATCACACCGTACTACCTTCTTAACAGATCCATCCCCTATTCTGATGAAGTCAAACCTATGATTGTCACATCAGAAATAGATGATCTATCTCCGCTATATCTTCTTTAGTCTATAAATAGACATAAGCCACTTGTCCACTATGCTTCCGCTGCTCCCACTGACTATGACAACCCTCTGGCAGAGTCATATACACGTACACTTCTGAAGCCAGTTCAAAACGACGCTATACTCATCCTCCTGCCGGGTCTCATAATCTGGAACAACAGTAGTGTCAAGTCTGGGTAAACAAGAACCTCCCTTTCACCGTCCTTGAGGCTACCGGAGTACCTCTCGGGTGCCTGAGGTTACCCATCATGTCTGCGGAGTGGCCAATGGAATGTCAAACCAGATTGAATCTTTAGGTTCTTATCAAATCTTCAGTAATCGTTTGCGGTTCTGGAATCACTTCCAGTTCTACCATACTCCCACTTCTGTTTTCTGAAAAAATCCATTTTTATTAAAACTTTGGCGAATCAAGAACAATATCACTATTGATCTTCCAGATGGTAGAAAATCAACCCTCGTCATAGCCCGGGTCAACCCACAAACAGCTATTACAGAAACGTGCCTTGGGTCATCCAGAGTCTGGTTTTAAGCATAAGCTGGACAACTCCTCGTATCTTAACAATGTCAAGATATGAAATGTTCTATATCCAATACAGAAATAGAGGCACTGATTTAATTGGAAAAAGATTCAAATCATGCAGCTGTCTCCAGTGCATGTCAACTAAATGGAAAAAGGCCGATCAGTATTACTCAACTTAGGAATGCTTCCAATTATGAGTAGCCTAAAAGAGAAGCAAGTTCTCTTAATCATTACTATTAACTGAATACCACACACAAGTATCTACATCTTCGATCACCTTGAAGAATCCCGATACTTGCAATACCTGGTTCTCTACTTTACTCTTGTACCTATAACTTCTCAAAACTTGGACCCTGTGTTTCTACGAAACACTTGTCTAAAATCTAGAGAAGTCATAAGTAAACCGAATATAGTACGAGGACCAAGCCCTCTATCCTAATGGACGTTGGACAATATACAATACTCTGTATAAGTCCCCTGAGTCTAGTGACTCATTCACTGTGTGTCGTAGGTTGAAAACTGTACTTATGGTTAAGAAGAATTACACCGCTATTCAATGCTCCTTACCTAACCATCCACTGATATAGGTAAATGTCATGGGCATAATCTCAAAAAGGTAGATCTCACTCTATAAAAATAGACGTACAGATATATCAATTTGAAATTGGTGCACAACAACGGATAGTCAAAACCAAATGTTTGCCGTCCGGCAAACTACCCAGGTGATTTCCTCAAATATCACTAATTACAACGAATTCCGATATAATGAGGATAATCACCTAATTCCCAATAACTTACTCCCACTCATCATCTGTAAGACCATACAGATGTGAGAATCATACCTGGTAAATGCATACCCTAGAGCAAGTGTCTAATTGGGAAATCTGTTTTCTTTTAACAGTACAAAGTGAAACTGAAATATTGAAATGTTTCGATGGGCTATCCGGGTATTCCTAGTAATGCCTCTTCCATTATCCAGATTCACAACTGTAATCGTATGTTTCTTTGCCACCTCTCCAAATCCCTTTATATGTCTTTAGTCGTTACCTTCTGCACACTCCTTTAGGTCAAATGGTTTTCTTCCTTCCCTACCGTTCGGCACCAGCCTATGGTTTGGAAGAAGACTATCCAATAAGCATAATGGGTGTACTGTCCTAATCCTAGGAGCACTCGCAACACGAGAGAAGGTAAAGATAAAAGACACCTGAATAAACCTTATTCCTATTTCTCCTGAACCAGAGTCCATCCCCGAACTGGAACAAGTTCCTTTCGAGTTCGTATATAACAATACGATGGAGTATCCAATAAACTGTGGATCTTTGTAGTGATACAGAGTGTTCTGGAGAAATACAAAGGTGATTTAGGATTGGCGAAGAAATACTTGGTTTGGTTGTGAATAGCAGTCGCAATTTACTTTGCCCTCTTACTAATCCCTTGATATGTCTTTACATATGTCACAACCCAAAATTGGCCCGTGACGGCCCTAATACTACGCAACGCCTAAAGACGTAACGCAGTAAAAGAAAGCCAAAACCCAGAAATCTAAACCAAGAAAATACGGAAAAGATAATATAAGTTTTTGAAACACTTGAAATCGCAACCCAAATTCTTTAAAAGTTCTACTTTCTTTCTTTAAAATTTTGGCAACACCCCCTTTTGTAAAAACTAGCCAAGATGAATACAGTACAAATATACGACGCCGTAGCGAAGAAATAAAAACAATAGAGAGAAAACTGTATATAAAAGACAACAAATCCACAATAATATACAATATCGTCCTCACCAAGTCTCTAGGTCAACAACATAATAGTAGATGGAGAGTACAAGATACAACGAATGTACAATACAAAATACAGATAACCACCAAAACCCACCTAAGCAAAATAGTACTGTGAGCTGATGCGGTATCTGTAGCAAAAGATGATAGATGGATACTGAATAGCCTGCCTCGACTACTCTGGGGAACAACCTGAAACACCTGTGGCACAACGGGGGTGAGTTGCCAACTCGTGAATAGTAGAATCACAGGAATGTACGCACAGTATGAATCTAAGATATGCGATTACAATAATAACATGTCATGTGAATGCAGAATAATAGGGAGTGCACTAGCAGGTACGGTCAATATGTGAAGCAATAATGACATGATAATAGTATGCAATAACTATGCAATAGGGATATGAGAAAAGTAGAGATGCAACTATCATAAGGGTACACTAACTTGTACTACTGATATATGAAACTATGCATAAAATAGATAAGTGTGAGGTAGGGGGTGGAATATGTTATTTCAACGGAAACCTGAAATCGTGGTAGGATCACAATCCATCAAGACACTCAAATCCCAAATCCTCAAATCAGCCCCCAAACAGGGCTCTCACATCGTATAAGTATCACATCACCTCAATGTACAATATCGAATAGCTCTCCTATAACCCAAGTCGAATCTCAAATAAATTTCTAACATCCTAAATAAATATATATGCAGAAATAAATATGATGGGGTCAATACACATATATTAGCGTCCCATTCCACTAATATTGGTGTAAGGGTATATATAACAACGGCTAAATCCCCTGTTATATATACAAAGGTATTAAAGAAATATCATGAAAGCAATGTGCCACGCATCGACACAGAAATCCTGATAGGTACGTATCATACGCTGTCCCGAAAGCACGAGTGCCTAGCTCTGACCCACGCCTTTCGACGTATGCATACGTGCATGACTCCCAACGGTGTCTCCAAGACCCCCGCCGAGTCATTAGTACTGTCACCGGTAGGTACTCGACCGCCTCCAGGCTCAATCGGCAAAATCCATCGATCTTCTTGCCGAGGGGAACCATACCGGGCCCCACCATGTACCCTCTACGGCCTCGACGCCTCCTCGTAGGGGTAAATATAAATCAGCACCGATAAAACTCATGGTGGATGCGCAAATATCATATCAAGGAAACCGGGTTTTTCAATGTATGCATAATTTCATGAACTCCCGCGGTTCCCAAATCCGGAAAACATCATCTAAAATCCCAATAACAATGCGCAAATCCACGAATAAATATATGCGATATATTTGAAATGCGAGCATATAAATGAGAATATGTAGTTGAAACCAGATGTATTCGAAACCAATAAGGTACAGCTAAGTAACATCAGTAAAGGTAAATATGTAACAGCAACTGAATATGTGTGTAACATACTGGTGTAGCAATGTATTGGTATCTACCTATAAGAACTGATGTCGTATACCCCCCTGGGTATAAGTAAAATATGTGCAAGGTATACCTGTAGCTGTATCGAAAGGTGTATATGTACCTATCACTAAAGGTATGATACACTATAGGTATACCTATAAGCTAGATGTCATGTGTGATAAGAAATAGTGTCTATAATGGTTAGTGTGTGACATGGAAATTATTGACGGTGTGTGTGTAGCATACAATCCGTGCTCGTGCAACATAAACCGTCAATAATGTGTGCAGTGCCCTACGGCTACTAGTCACAGTACAACTATATCTAAGTAAAATAAGGTAAAGGCGCAATTCTAACAATGACGTAGAATATGCGACAGATATTTGAATCCTAGCCCAGACGCATAACGCCATGCGGGCGATTCCCCTGTAGATGTTAAATCTACTCACTTACGCTCCACGCTAGGTGAATCCTACCATCTGCTCCCCCCTGTAGTAGTGTCTGTAGTCCCTGCCTGCAAACCTGCAATTAAGACACGGAAATCATATATAAGCCAAATATTCCGCAAAATGCGATATCGAACCCAAACGAGAAACTCGCGTCGCGAACTAAACGCGCGCGTGCGCGATACGCTCAATCGTGTGTGTACGCGTCTAAAACCATCGCGACACGCCGCGATACGCTGGATCACAGAACCCTCTCACGTATCGCGCGTATCGCGCAAACAAACGAGCATGCAAAACGATATATAGTCCCAGATTTTTCTACAAGTAAAATCTTACAAAACTAGACATGCCAAAATACTAGACAACACAGCAGAGAGCCCTACACAAAACCCCAACACCCATGCCCCCTACTTGGCCGCAAATTGCGGCCAAACCGAATAAATCTGCGGCCAATGTTTGGAATTAGGGTTTCGTGTTCAGGTGGTGGTATCTAGACCTAGTGTACATGCCCCAGTTTTCTCAATTTTAACCTGAAGGTCCCGGGTCAAAAGCAGATCACAGAAAGCCAATATATCGCTTTAAAATCACCAATTTGCACAATATGGAAAACCTATTGTATTTTAGTGTAATCCAGGGTTAAACTCAGTTAAGGTGACTCTAATAACACTTAAATAGGTAGGGTTTACCAACACATTCATCAATTTGCCACAACATCTCACAATTCACCATAATTGGCATTTAAACTAGCTAATTAACATAACTCGACGCCAAATACACACAAGCTAAGCAAACTAGGAAATTGGGTTCAAGAATTATACCCTATGGAACCCTAGGAAGCAGGTGAAGGTGAAGAATTGAGTTGCTACAGCTGCTGGTGATGTTGGTGCATGTTGCTGCTGCTGAAGTTGCTGATGCTGATGCCTCTGCTGTTGTTGCTGCCTGCTCGAGCTGCTGCTGTTGGTGTTGTCTCGAGCTGCTGCTGCTAGCTGTTGTTGTTGCTGATGTTGTTGTTGCTGCCACTGTTGCTTGCTCCTGGGGCTGCTGCTGATGAAGTTGTGTGTGTGTATGAGAGTGAGAGAACAAGAAAATGAATGTGAGGATGAGAATGAGAGGAATTCAAACACCCCCCTCTTCTCACTCTCTCTCACTTCATTAAAGAAGCATGGCACAAGCCATGTTGTCCCATGCCCACTCTCTCCCAAAGTCAACAATTCAACCATTTTTAAAATCCTTTTTCATTATAACAACCATATACAAATAAAAACCCAAAGCACCTAAACAATATTAATAAAACAAGCTTAAAGGAAAATGGTTAGCTAACCATGATTGCTAATCATGATTAACCTCCCAATTAGCACCCTAGTTATGATGCACAAGTGTGTGTGCGCCTAGAAAAATTCTAATAAAATACTCATTAAATAGGATAAAATAATTAAAATCCAAATTGGTAAACTTTTTTATAAAAAACCATAAATTAAAATATAATTAGCCACAAAACACATTCTAAGGTGTTACAACATAATACCTTTTGTACACCATCGTTACACTAATTGGTTTTCTTCATTCCCTACCGGTCGACACATGCCTATGGTTTGGAAGAAGACTATCCAATTTGCGTAATAGGTGTACTATCTCCTAAACCAAGGAGTACTCGCAACCTGAGAGAAGGTAAAAGGAAAAGAGAACTGAATAGTCCTATTCGTTTTCTCCAGAACCGGAAACCATCCTCGAATAAATTCCTTCGAGTTTGTATATAACCATACGATGGTTTTGTCCAATGGAAATGGACGTTCGTAGTAATACGGGGTGTCCTGGAGAAAAGGGTAAAAGTAGGAGTGGCAATGAGGTATACAACTCTGACAATCCAAAAGCCAGTATTATAAGAAGGTTCGGTTAATTTTGGTCACTGAGTCATAGTCAAGGGTCGGGTCATGGTCGCTGCCAAAGAGAGAGAGAAAAGAAACACTCAGCGTGCACTCTAACCTAGATCAGAATGGTTATCACTTTATCTAATCAGGAAACCTCCCATTGTAACGTCAAATTCTTCCCCAAACCTGAAAGAAGAATTAGTCGGGATCACCCGAGGAGTAAACCAACTCAATAGTGGGAATCGGGATCCAACAATCATTGCATGATAACGTGACGGAATCCGCTCACGTTATCACACTCTAGAAGGTATGCACATATCTGGCAAGTTTCAGTTTCTTTAGAAACTCCCGATGTGATTTTTTGCCCCATGCTCTTATGATCTTGACGTAAGCCAAAATATCATAAGTCACATGTCAAGTTCTACCCGTCATTATCCAGGTTAATTTGAACCCACCCGTACATACCCTTGACGTAGGCCAAAATAGTAGTACGACTGTCCTAAACCAACACATCTATCTATGCTGCAGATAAATATCCGGTAGCTACCAATCACTATGCCTTGGCGTAGGTCAAAATACATAGCCTGAATACTACCGAACATTTAACTGAAATGACGGAGGGCTACAAATGGTTTTTAGCGAAAAACCTTTAACGTAATGAACCTGATATCGTTGAAGGAACTGGATAGCTTTATAAATATATAGTGGTGAAAACCATAGCTAAAGAGGTCACTCCCGGTGAAGGGATCTCGGCTTTTTCCCCGTAGAATGAGGTGCATGATATTCCAACTGAATACCACGATGCAAAGCAAAAGTAAACGACTATAGTGAAGTTATTGCCCTGACGCAAACTTCTGTCCAAGGGGTCACTCACGGTGAAGGGATCTCGGCACTTGCCTCGTCGACTGAGGTGCTGGATATTCATAACCGAATACCACTGTGCAAAACAAAAGAGAACGCCCTTGCAATAACAGCTTTTTGAAAAGTGTTCCAACAACATCGGAATAGGTTTGTTTAGCTTGCATTGATCCGAATCAAAGCAGTCCCATCAATTGATCACACAAATAAAGAACAAAAATAATGATGTACGTATATGCCATCCGCATTCGCCACTGGGTCCCGTCATCACCCGTCAGGTTACTTAACCAACGACAGAGCGGGGACTGGACTAGCGCGGATGCAAAACATATACAACATCTACAAGTATATATATCAATATATAATATTCGCACAAGGCGTGATAAAATGCAACATCACAGAAAAGTACAGATATCTGGGATCCCCGGGTTTCACAGAGCCGCTACTGAAACCTGACGTTCCCCTGGTCGTGTGGATAGCCTGTGCAATGAAATCTTAGACCCCTACGGGCGCGGCAAGTCACCCGCCAAAACCTGAAGTGAGGCAGCCTCCTTTAGCAACGTGAATGGACCACCCAGCACTTCACGGAATCCGGTAACTTGGGCACCCCTCCATGGGTCAACCTATACGCCCTACGAGTACGGCGAATAGCCCGCCAATTCTAGAGTAAAGCCCCCTCCGTCTCAACGGCATGAGATGCGGGCCCATTGCCCTCTAGAACCCGGCTATCCGTGCACCCTGTTAGTTATATGTATGCCCTAGAGGTCATTACTGTACATAGGATGTATATTGTAGTGGATGCTGGGACATATATAGGTAGGACTTTCTTGCTCGACATGATAGTACGCTATCTGGTTGCACTTTATCTTAACATGTATACTTTCTGTCTCTCTGATTACATTTTGATAAAGCCCTTATGATGTGTACTCGACTTCCAGGACTATGATGAAGATCATACTAGTGGGGCCTGGGTAGTCAATGAGTACATCCTTCATTGTTCCTATTCGTGGGAATATCGAGACGGGGCATCGATATTCCAGAGTAGACTAGCGTATATCTTCTCGACCTATGTGATGGGCGATGGATGATCCCATATCCATTGGTGTTTGACATCAGAGATGGTATGCGGGTGCTCAGTGGAGACTGGGTACACTGAACGGACTCGCCGAGAACTCCCAGATGGTATTATACCTCATGTTAGATGGCAGTTCTCTGGTGACACTGGTACAGCTTAGTCTGTTGACCCGAGATCGTCATAGAGTCTTGTGTGTCTCCCACTGTGCTTTGATTTCCACCCTACCACGGCTCTATTGAGTCGTGCAAACTGGTGGTTTTTGGGTATAGTTCCGATTCACATGGAGGCAATGAGCGATAGGAGGGGATTTGTCTCTCCCGGTATTGGGGGTGGACGTTGCGCTATGCTCGACTGGCCATAACAGGAAATCCCTGGCCAGGGTTGCAGTGATATACTGGTAAGAGTTATCATTAGTTTCACGATTGTTATGGACCTTACGTCAGCATGACTTATCAAGCTACTGGGGTCTGACGTTTACCACCCCTAGGCGAGATATGCGACATATCAGACGAACAGACCGGACTGTACGGTAAGTGTTACTGGTTGGATTCACAGGAGTGTGAGCGGGCTTGCTCGTCGATCTTCTGATCGCTCAATACCCGGGTGGCCGTTACGTTTAGCAGACCGCTTGCGGCTTGTGGGTGTTTGATATGATCATCACCTGCTGCCGGCGTATTGACGAGTCTTTAGAGTCCTACACAGAGGTTTCCTGGCTCAAGCGAAACGAAATAGGAGCGCATATGAGATATGTGCGGGACCGAGAATAATGCATGTTTGTGATACCGCATTCTATTCTCGCAATGAATGTATCGATTGGTTGTATGCGATATAACCAAGTTATCGAATCAAGGATTGATTCGATAAGCCGATACATTGGATATTAGTCGGTTATATGCGATATAACCGGATCGTTAAATCAAGTATTGATTTAATGATTTAAAGCATAATTATATATTTGATATATTACTTTGCATTAACTAGTATCGGTTCACTTTAAATGGATTTTCTCACTTGAAATGCACATTGTATATATGATATATTTTAGTGCACAAGATTGTATCATGTTTGATGATACATGCTCACTTGGGTTTGTGTAAAGAATTAAACCATGGTTATATGTGTGGTTAGGGTTTTGTTTACTTCCTTATTTATTTAATTATTCTTTTTGAAAATGAATGGGATTTTCTTTTTAAGTTAATCTTTTTTGTTCTATCATATTCTTTCTTCATCTTCTTCTTCTTTTTCAAGAAGAAAAAGCTTGCTAGCTTCAATGGTGATTTGTGAAAATGAGTGAGAAATCCAATTCCAAAGTGAACCCACCCCCTATTTCTTCATCCTCAACCTCTTGCCAAGTAGTATAGGGTGTTTTCTTCCCAAGTTTCATGACTTGGTGAAGTTGGAGCTTGATCTTGTGTTGCCTCGACGTAGATCATCTTCGGCATCGAAGCCGACGACCTAGCCCCCTCCATCAATGGCAACTTGAGCAAATGAGTGAGGAAGACCGGATCTACAAAGGTTGTAGCCCCTTTCCTTTAGCTATAATTCGTTTATTTGCATCGCATCGCCTATACATCTAGTTAACGATCCGTATTAGGGTTTCTCGGCACAAGAAAAATTTTAATTGGCCATGTTTGATCACTTATGAGACTTCATTAGTGTGCCTATGAACCCTACAGTGGTATCAGAGCCTAGGTAGAGCCTTAGGCGATGTCTAGACGGAGTTTGAAGTCCGATCGAACCGAAACCCTAACACAAATTTGCTCTCTGGACTTTTTTCAAAAGCCGGGTTTTTTCCAGATTAAAAATTCTTAAAAAATTCAGCAGGAAGATCTAAGAATTATGGTCCAAAACGAGCCTCTGATTCATCTAAACCGCCGCGGTTCCGCGGCACGAGCATGGCTCGTAACCGCCGCGGTTCCGCGGCACGAGCATGGCTCGTGCGGCGGTTCCGCGGCCGTACGGTCGCCTCTCCCAATAATTTTTGCACAGTAATTCTTGTACTTTGGTTCTGGATTTTCTAGGATTTTTTAAATATTACTCAAGAGTTGAGTTTTCTTGGTTGTATTGGGTACTCGGTGTTTCGATCGGATTATCAAACTGTGTCTATGTGTTTTCCGGATATTTTTGAATATGTTAAAAAGTTCGACCGGATATAAATACCCACTTTTTCCCCTACCGGGAAATTTCCAATTGTTGGACTTTTACGTAGTTTAAAGACGTTCTAAGTAGTGCAAGTAACGCGATGGACCCTCTAGAAGACAACAAACCTTAGCTCGATTATGTGACCGTCTTGAACTGCCCTTTGAACCTTCGGGTTTGGGGCAGTACGGCGTGCCACATGTGAGGCGTTGGCTTGACCCTTCTACGGCTGGTCCGTTGGTACTGAGGCATGAACTGAATGTTTTTAGACTTATTTCATGTGTTGAGCTGTATCGGGAAAACTTGGGTGTTTGACTGTTCGATCGGAAAGTTTAACATTTTTCTATTTATCCGGAATGTGATCAAACAATTGGAATTCACAAGTAGTTATGAGATAACTGAATGAATGTTATAAATCTAGCAGTTTAGTCTCACTTGATCGGTTGCCGCGGAATTTTGATGCGATCAAAAGTCCGTCGCAATCACGTAGCGTACGCGGATACTCGCCGGATAAGCTTAATAGACAGCTTCACTCCATAGCCCCGACCAAGTGACTGTAGGAGAACCCCGTCGCCGAAAGCATCCGTCCGGGTGCTCGCGGCAGCGGTGTTCCGCCTTAGTGCACTTCGTCGACGGTATCGGGGGTGCGGCCGCCTACTAAAGTTTGCGACGAGCATTCGATCAGGATGTTGGGAATCTTGTTGAATTTCCTGACTTGATATTGAAAAGTGTTTTCGATAATGAGACTAAAATGCGGGGTTTATAACAGTTAGGCATGCGATGTCTAAGGAATTCATTTGGCTAGGCATGCGATGTCTAAAGAGTTTGCGGATTCCAACTGTTGTAGTTTTACACTTTCTTTTCTGTGACCGTAAGTGTAATATGTGATATCGCCAGTTTCGTTGCTACATGTCAACGACAATTGGGATGTGCATATTTACTTATGTTGATGACATGTGATGTTATGTGTTGCTGGATATGTTATATTGGATCGTCGTGTTTGAATAGCCGGGGGTTTTTATGTGAGATGAGTGTTTTTCATTTTAATTCATGTAAAAAAAAGTTGTATGTAATATTCTTTTATTGGGGCACTTCCAGGTTGCGGATGTTGTCACCATTTGTATATTATTTACTTTTCCGCATTAGAATAGACCCAAGGAGGGGAGCACAAGTAACCGGGTTCTGGGGTCTAGTGGGAGACCAACTCGAGTAGTCGAGTTCGGGTCTCCTAACCCTAGAATTGGTAGGGTTGCTTGCCGCTCTCGTAGGGGTCTAGGGGTGTGGGATTGGCTATTCATCACGACCGTGGAATCCGTGTTTTATACTGGCTCGTATTGAAAACACGGACGTCCTAGTATATCCAATATTTCATATGATATTTTCTGTTGCGTTATCTGTGATGTGATCATGCGATGTTCTGTGATAGATATAATATATAGTATATATGATATATTATATAGACGTTACTTATGTTTTACACCCGAGCTAGTCCTGCCCCGCTCTGCCGTTAGTTACCTAACCTAACGGTGCACGAGGGGACATCGAGGCGAATGCGGATGGCATAAGTGTACGTCATATTTATCTGTGATGTTTAGGTAATTTAAATGATGGGATATTCATTAATGTGATTAATGAAAGAAAATAAACCTAATTGATGTTGTGGAATCGAATTTCAAAATAAAAACAGGTAGCTACAGTTCTTGCTTTGCATCGCGGTGTTCATTATAGAACATCCAGCACTTTATTCGATGAGGAAAGGACCGAGATCCCTTTACCGGGAGTGACTCCTTTAGCAATAACTGGCAGATGCTACAACACTCGGTTTGTCTTTTGATTGCTTCTATAGTTTCTGCTTTGCACAGTGATATATTTGATATATCCCGCACCTCATTCGATGAGGAAAGGGCCGACTATCCCTTCGCCGGGAGTGACCCCTTTAGCAAAACTAGAAAAGCCTAAAAAACATTCCATTTAAAAACCATTTGATTCCGCAACGAGATCAAGTTCAAAGCGTTAAAGGTTTTCATAAAAACCAGCCGCAACCCTCCGTCATTTTAGGAAGTAGAGTACTTAGTATTCGTGCTGTGTTTGTTGACCATAGTCAAGGCACAGTGTACGGTAGCTAAGTGATGTCTTCCTACACCGCATATGATGCGATTAGTTAGGACAGTCGAGTGACTTTGTTGACCTTAGTTAAGGGTCATGTGGGTGGGTCTAATTAATCACGAAATGACGGGTAGAACTTGACTAGTACTTATGATTTGTTGACCTTAGTTAAGGTCATAGGTGCTAGGGGTAAAAACCATTATCGGGAGTTTAAAGTGTTGAAATTTGCAATGAGATTGCATACCTTCTATATGATAGTTGGATCCCGATACCCACTGCGAGTAATTGTTACTCCTGGAGAGTTTTGCACTTTGCAATTAGCCGATCAAGTAGGTGTCTAGAAAGGTGTCAACGGGGTTACGCCTCTGGGAAAATGAGGTTTACACTAATTAGGTCCGTGCGAAAGCACGCGGAACCTCCCTCAAAGTACCGACACTGGCCTGGCTGAAAGATTGGCGAACTTGTAGAGTGTAATTAATCCCGGCTAGTCTTTCCTTTTAGGGTTTGAAGGAAGATTTGATAAAAACAGTGGGAGCCATCCTGATTAGATAAAATAAATAACCAATCTGATCTTGTAAGAAAGCACGCAGAGTGTTTTCTTCTCTCTCTCTCTAGGTAGCGATCATATCACGTCTTAATCAAGATAATAATATGGATGTATTGACCGAACCCGCTTGTTATACTAAGCTGGGGAACGTTGGTCCCGCTCCAACTTATAATTGTTATAAGACAGAGCAGGAGATAGGGGAATACCAAAATTCCTAGGCCGCCCAAACGAAGAAAGTGCATATGATGCATCTCCTTCGGATATGTTCATTACAAAGAACTGTTTCTCAGTATTCTCTGCATCCTGAGTATTTGATACCGGATCAGGATCCCAGATACGTAATCTGTTACATAGGGCTACCGAAAGGTAGAAAGACTGAGAACGGGTGATAAGTTTCATGAGACAGAAAACGGGGCAAGTGTTGCAGCCAAGTCTGTTGGTCACTGTCACCCTGTATTACCAATACATTGATTCTGAACAAATGCTATTAGATACCGAACCTGATATACAAAATCATATCAGTCTCTTTATTAGTAAAGAAATGATAAAATTTTGTATTGATGGATAATGTTTTGAACATTTCCTATATCAAAAGTTTATCGGTTCAGGCACGTTATCTAAAAGCATTGACGTTCTAAATCAAACTACAGTTACTAGTATACAGAACACACACAAGAGGAAGAGTTCAGAAATGAATGAATTCTTCTTGAGGCATTGTAGACTAGGTCATATCAATGCGACCCGACTGGCTAAAGTTATATTTTAGATGCATATTTAAATCAGTTTGAATTTACATCTTGTGAAATTTGCCAGTCATGTCACAAAGATTAGATGACCATAGCCCTGTTTATTGAAAACAGAGAAAGAGTTAGTAAACTCTTGGGACTGATACATGATGATGTATGTAAGGTCTCCTGTCTACACATGCCAAGACTGGTTCTTTGTATTTCATTACATTCTCTGATAATCTCTCAAGATTCAGACTTATGTTCCTGTTGAAACACAAGTCCGAACCTTTTGAGATATTCACAGAATATAAGTTAGAAGTAGAGAACCAATAACCGGGTATAAGTATGATGTCCTATGATGAGATCAGGGAGGAGAATACTTGTGCATGGCATTCCTGGACCATTCTAAAGGAGAATGAGATTCTCTCTCCGTATTACTCCTCTGAATACACCACAGCACAACGGTGTATCAGGGCGGAGCAATCGCACAATATTAGATATGGTGTGCTCTATGATGAGTATTACTGAGTTACCTATTTCCTTTTGGGGTTGTGCACTTGAGAAGCTGCATACCTATTGAATTAGGTTCGAATCAAATCAGTGCCTACCATTCCATATAAGATATGGTATGGGAAGAGCCTATCTCTTAAGTAAGTTAAGATTTGGGATTGTCCGGCCTATGTCAAAAGAAAAATCTGGACAAGATCAAGGCAAGGTCAGTTCTGTAGAACTGGAAAGATTCCAGCTATACAAAACTGCAACTGATGATTTGACAGAACCAAAGGATTCAATAGTTTCCGATGAACCTCAGCCTCTCCGCCGATCTAGTAGGGTTCCTCATCTTCCTGAGAGATACCTCGGTTTCTCGATGACAGTGGGAGCGAGGAATGCATCATGAGATGATGACCCAACTAGTTTCGAGCAGGCCATCAAGAGTAGGGACTCTGTAAGAATGGCTGGATGCTTAGCAAGCTGAGATGGAATCCATATACACCAACAAAGTATGGACTTTGGTTGCGATATCTGAAGGGTTAAATCCCCATCAGAAGCAAGTATATCTTGAGAAGATTAATTGGTGTAGATGGAAAAGTTGAGACTTTCAAAGCTAGACTTGTTAAAGGTTTTCGTCATCGACCAAGAGTGGAAAATGATGAAACCTTTTCCAGGGACTATACTTAAGTCCATCCAGATCCTACTTACCATTGCTACATACCATGACTGCGATATCTGGTGGTTGGGTGTCATGACTGCTTTTCTAAATATTGATTTAGAATAGAAAGTCAATAAGTACACAGCCAGAGGGCTTCGTAAACAGTGGGCGTAGCGGAAACATGTGCAAGTTGCTTTACAGGATAAACCAGGCATTGCGGAGTTGGAACATCTGTTTTGATGTGGTAGTCAAAGAGTTTGACTTCATCAAAATGGTAGATGAACCTTGTATGTACAAAAGGGTAATATGGAGTATGGTAATGATCCTCACAGAGTACATGGATGACATACTCTTGATAGAAAAGGAATTTCCTATGCTACGATCGGTCGATCTCCTCTTATCACATAGATTCTCCATATAGGATCAAAGTGATACCTCCTAAATCCTGAGATTTGGATCTATGAGATAGATCTAAATGGATGTTAGGATTCTCACTAGCTGTAGTAAGATTGTATCAATTGATCCTGGGGAGAATCACTGGAAAGGTTCGAGGGTGATAAGGACGACTGAATGTCAGTCTCGGGCATTGTCTTTAACAGCAGTAGAGGGACGGTATGTTGGAAGAGTTCCAAGCTAGATACCGTGGCAAACTAAACTATAAAGGCTGGTAACATCGCTATTATAGATACTACCAAAGAGGCAGTTTGGGTGTATATTGGTTCATAAGATGAACTAGGTTCCCACCATTGTGTGACAATGGAATTGTGGCTTTGGCCAAGGAACCATGATCCCATCAGTGACCCAGACATATTCTGAGGAAGCATCACCTGATCATGGAGATAGTTGATCTCCAGGGTGATCGAGGTTAGGAGAGTAGACTCAGAGGACAACACGGCGGATCCACTCACGAAGGCCTTTTCCCAGAGAGAGACTCATATGGGATGGTTGAGTATGTGATACTGCAACCACTGCTACAGATGGCCCTAGTGCAAGTGGGAGATTGTTAGTTATATGTATGCCCTAGAGGCCATTACTGTACATATGATGTATATTGTAGTGGATGCTGGGACATATATAGGTAGGACTTTCTTGCTCGACATGATAGCACGCTATCTGGTTGCTCTTTATCTTAACATGTATACTTTCTGTCTCTCTGATTACATGTTGATAAAGCCCTTAGGATGTGTACTCGACTTCCAGGACTATGATGAAGATCATACTAGTGGGGCCTGGGTAGTCAATGAGTACATCTTTCATTGTTCCTAGTCGTGGGAATATCGAGACGGGGCATCGATATTCCAGAGTAGACTAGCGTATATCTTCTCGACCCATGGGATGGGCGATGGATGATCCCATATCCATTGGTGTTTGACATCAGAGATGGTATGCGGGTGCTCAGTAGAGACTGGGTACACTGAACGGACTCGCCGAGAACTCCCAGATGGTATTATACCTCACGTCAGATGGCAGTTCTCTGGTGACACTGGTACAGCTTAGTCTGTTGACCCGAGATCGTCATAGAGTCTTGTGTGTCTCCCGCTGTGCTTTGATTTCTACCCTACCACGGCTCTATTGAGTCGTGCAAACATGTGGTTTTTGGGTACAGTCCCGATTCACATGGAGGCAATGAGCGATAGGAGGGGATTTGTCTCTCCCGGTATTGGGGGTGGATGTTGCGCTATGCTCGACTGGCCATAACAGGAAATCTCTGGCCAGGGTTGCAGTGATATACTGGTAAGAGTTATCAGTAGTTTCACGATTGTTATGGACCTTACGTCGGCATGACGAATCAAGCTACTGGGGTCTGACGTTTACCACCCCTAGGCGAGATATGCGACATATCAGACGAACAGACCGGACTGTACGGTAAGTGTTACTGGTTGGATTCACAGGAGTGTGAGCGGGCTTGCTCGTCGATCTTCTGATCGCTCAATACCCGGATGGCCGTTACGTTTAGCAGACCGCTTGCGGCTTGTGGGTGTTTGATATGATCATCACCTGCTGCCGGCGTATTGACGAGTCTTTAGAGTCCTACACAGAGGTTTCCTGGCTCAAGCGAAACGAAATAGGAGCGCATATGAGATATGTGTGGGACCGAGAATAATGCGTGTATGTGATACCGCATTCTATTCTCGCGATGAATGTATCGATTGGTTGTAGGCGATATAACCTAGTTATCGAATCAAGGATTGATTCGATAAGCCGATACATTGGATATTAGTCGGTTATATGCGATATGACCGGATCGTTAAATCAAGTATTGATTTAATGATTTAATGCATAATTATATATTTGATATATTACTTTGCATTAACTAGTATCGGTTCACTTTAAATGGATTTTCTCACTTGAAATGCACAATGTATATATGATATATTTTAGTGCACAAGATTGTATCATGTTTAATGATACATGCTCACTTGGGTTTGTGTAAAGAATTAAACCATGGTTATATGAGTGGTTAGGGTTTTGTTTACTTATTTATTTATTTATTTATTTTGGAAAAGACAAAGTGGTGGCTTTCTTTGTTCTTTGCTTGAAGCTTCTTGAAGCTTCAAAGCATCTTTGACTAAGTGACCATTTTGTCTTCATCTCCTAAACCTAACCATTCAACTAACCCTAGTCCATTCTCTACACTTAACCAAGGTTGGATTATGATAAGAATGAATGGGATTTTCTTTTTAAGTTAATCTTTTTTATTCTATCATATTCTTTCTTCATCTTCTTCTTCTTCTTCAAGAAGAAAAAGCTTGATAGCTTCAATGGTGATTTGTGAAAATGAGTGAGAAATCCAATTCCAAAGTGAACCCACCTCCTATTTCTTCATCCTCTACCTCTTGCCAAGTAGTATAGGGTGTTTTCTTCACAAGTATCATGACTTGGTGAAGTTGGAGCTTGATCTTGTGTTGCCTCGACGTAGATCATCTTCGACATCGAAGCCGACGACCTAGCCCGCCCATTTCTCCGATGAAGCCGATGCTAGAGTCCGGGATCCGATATGGACAGCGAGGGGACTTCATCACGGAGCCATGGAGGTGGAGGACCGGATCTACAAAGGTTGTAGCCCCTTTCCTTTAGCTATAATTCGTTTATTTGCATCGCATCGCCTATACATCTAGTTAACGATCCGTATTAGGGTTTCTCGGCACTTGTAAAATTTTAATTGGCCATGTTTGATCACTTATGAGACTTCATTAGTGTGCCTAGGAACCCTACACACCCCTCCCCGGGGTAATCCTAGTACAGAAAGTAAAATATACATACAACGGGTACATTGACATCAGCCCGGTCGTGCCCCAAAAGAATAATATACAAACAGGCAGTGACGGCAGTCGACATGTCGGACGCTCGCCCCACAATATCAAATGTACATAATAAACCAAACTGTACTACCATTGCATCCAGGTTATCCACCACGACAAATCCGCAACATCACAGCACAACACAGAACATCAACGTGAATGTCACGTTCGCAAATCCGTCTAAAAGGGCTATAGCAGTTAGACAGGATTTACCGATCAAATGACATTCACGGTTGCAGATATAATGTAAATACTGTGAACTAACATGTTTAAAATTTTCGATCGACAAAATTTTCCGGAGTGGGCCCCAAGCACAACTGTAGCACTCAAAATAAATCTGGGCCCAAACAGAATATACCAAACACCCCATTTTCAAGTCAGAAGCCCTCTGTAAAATTTTGGTGCATTGAACAGTCAAAGTGGCGGCGGAACCACGGCCCAAGCATGGGTTTGGCCGCGGTTCCACGGCGGAATAGTAACAACATGCGACCAAATTTTCACAGAATGCATAAAAAACCCTGCACGTATTTTTACAATGTACCAAATAATTTTTAGAGCACTGGAAAAATTCGACAGAAACTGATGCAAGAAAACGCGGTTTTTGGAATTTTCGTTCGATCGAATTTGTAAACACGTTAGAGCAAGCTAGACTAGGTTAATGGCATGGCTCTGATACCAGTGTTAGTGCACGGCTGCGCCCCGCCCGTCAATCCGATGCCGGAATGCGGAAACGAAACTTTTACAAAACTTGTAAATCGGCACTACCGCGCACTATAAACCCGGATCAGGCCATTAACCTAACGCTAGCTAACAAGAGAAATAGTAGAATGCTATACCGAGCGATCCGTGTCCTTCGGTCTTCGGCCTCCATCCCGATCTCCTCGCGGAATCTCCGGTCTTCATCTCCTCGTCGTAAAGGGCACCACATCGCCGGGTTCTTTTACGGGCTCCCACCTCTGGACCGACGCAACTCGGGCACGAAGTTGGCGAGCCGACGTGTCCATGAATGCTGTAGCCTAATGTAGAATAGTTTGTCTCAATGAGGTAATTGAAGTTGCCAAAATAGAATGGAGGTGAAGAATAAACTTTGGAGATGAGTAAGGTGTTTTGTTGCAAGCCAAGAAAATGAGATGAAGAAAAATTCCCACACCAAAATCAATCCCTCACCACCTCAAGAAGTGGCCAACCTTATCAAGAATGAGGAGGAAAAAATGATGGATTAAAACAAGTAAGGAAAATGTGTGATAACAAGAAGAAATGGTCACCCTCATATCCAATCCAAATTCCATCACATTAAATGCAAAGGAAAAGATGAAAAAGGAATCTAATAATGCAAGAACTATCATGAACCCTCCAAATTGCTAATAACACCCTTGCATTTAGCTAAATGCCACTTTGCAAGAAAACCCCTCTCATCACAAAAATCCGGCCATGAAAGGAACAAAGGAAAACTGGCCGAAACGGAATGCAAACTGGCAACTTCAAAAAACTGATCCCGTAATAAATTACAGGAAAACCCCGCGACCGTATATACATACCCGCATTTGTATTCCGACGAATACAAATGCAATGAGACAAAATCTACACTGTACAATACTAGGATCCGGCTTAAACCAAAGCCCGCTAGTATTATCTGTCCGATCATGATCCGTGCAATACCGCACGGATAAGATCGAACCATGCCATATCTCCATACGGCCTCTACAGCGTTTCGCCCGAAACTTGAGAAAATGGTCTGTGGGGGACTCTAAAGACTCGTCAATACTTTGGCTGTGGATTTAACCACTAACACGTCAGAGGTATTAGCCATACGTGACGGGCTACCAGGTATTGACCAAAAGGGACGTCGATGAGCGAACCCATCCTGACACCCTACTGAGCCTGTCAGTGACAATATCCGTACAGTCCGGTCCGTTCGTCTATGAGCATCGCATGTCGGGCCTAGGGGGTTGGTAAAAGTCAGACCCCCAAAAGCGGTACAAGTCGTGTTGGAGTGTAGTCCAGAACACCCTGAGATACTACTGGAATACCTACCAGTAAATCTCCTGCCTTCGCCAAGAAATTCGTGTAATGGCTCTCCTAGAGACAGCACGACCTCACCCCCAATACCGGGAGAGACGAACCCCTGCAGATCCGCTCACTGCCTTCATGTGGCTCGGGACTGTACCCAACTAAAACCTGTTTGCATGACTCTTTTGAGCCGTGGTAGGGTAGTAATCAAAGTACAGCGGGAACTCACACGAGACAAATGACGATCTCAGGTCGATGAACTAACCTGTACACATGTCACCAGGAAACTGCCATCTGACGCTGGGTATAATACCAACTAGCATGTTCCGGGCGAGTCATATCCGGTGTACTCATAACCCAATGAGCAACTGTATATATCTTTGGTGAACCAACTGACACCAGTGGCTTGTGAGACCGGCCACCGCCCCTCGTCGGGGTCTCGACTGTATACACTAGTCTACTCTGGAGTATAGATACCCTGTCTCGAAACTCCCACGACTAGGGACCTTTTAAGGATGTGCTTATATACCCACAGCTCCCACGTATATGATCGCCATCATACTGCTGGCAGTCAAGCAAGAATCCTAGGGGCTCTATCAACGTGTAATAGTGATCAATAATGTCACCTAAAGCAGTACACGACGATAAAGATAAACCAGATAGCATACTATCATCTCGAGTAAGACTGTCCTACCGGTATAGGTCCTCCCTCAATCACTGCAATCACGTGCCTGTGATCCAATAATTGACTCTGAGGGCACTATATCCAACAACTGTTGTAGGGTTCCTAGGCACTCTCAAGAGGTCTCACAAGGCATCAACCATGCCAATTTCAAATTTTACATGTGCCGAGAAACCCTAACAAGATCGTTGGCTAGAATTTTAGGCGAAAAATGTAACTAGTTTACAACTAAACTAAAAGAACGGAAATACAACCTTTGTAGATCCGGTCCTCCACCTCCACGGCTCCGTAATGAAGTCCTCTCCGCTGTCCAAATGAAATCCCGGGCTCAAGCGTCGGCTTCATCGGAGAAATGGGCGGGCAAGGTCGTTTGCTTCGTGTCGAAGATGATCTACGTCGAGGCATCACTAGATCAAGCTCCACCTTCACCAAGCCATGAAAACTTATGAAGGAAACACCCTATACTACTTGGCAAGAGGTAGAGGATGAATAAATAGGAGGTGGGTTCACTTTAGATTTGGATTTCTCACTCTTTTTCATCAATCACCATTGATGAAGAAAGGTTTTCTTCAAGTGAAGAAGAAGAAGAAGATGAAGATGATTATTATGATAAGAATTATTGTTATGATAAGAATAGAATATAAAAATCAATTCTTATCATAATCTAACCATGGTCATGTGTAGAGAGTTAACTAGAGTTAGGTGAATGGTTAGGGTTTGAGAAGAAGACAAGAATGGTTGCTTTGGTCAAAGTTGCATGAAGCTTGAAGAAGCTTCTGAGAAAGCAACCATTTGTTTTCTTTTCTCATTCTTTTCATCCAAAAATAAATAGATAAATGAATGAATAAATGAATAAATAAAACCCTAACCATTTACTTAACCTAAGTTTAATTCTTTACACAAACCCTAGCAATCTTGCATCATCAAACATGATACAATTAAATGCACAAAACTATATCATATATACAATGTGCATAAGTGAGTGAGAAAAGCCATCTTAAGTGAACCGATACCAGTTAACGCAAAGTAATATATCAAATATATAATTATGAATTAAATCATTAAATCAACACTTGATTTAATGATCCGGTCATATCGCATATAACCGACTAATATCTACAGTAACAACTTATCGAATCAACACTTGATCCGATAACCCGGCTATATCGCATATAACTGATCAATGTCACAAATCGCGAGAATCGAATACAGTATCACATACTGGTATCATTCTCGGTCCCGCACATATCTCATATGCACTCCTATTTCGTTTCTCTTGAGCCAGGAAACCTCTGTGTAGGACTCTAAAGACTCGTCAATACGCCGGCAGCAGATGATGATCATATCAAACACCCACAAGCCGCAAGCGGTCTACTAAACGTAACGGCCACCCGGCTATTGAGCGATCAGAAGATCGACGAGCAAGCCCGCTCACACTCCAGTGAATCCAACCAGTAACACTACCGTACAGTCCGGTCTGTTCGTCTGATATGTCGCATATCTTGCCTTGGGGTGGTAAACGTCAGACCCAATAGCTCGATAAGTCTTGTCGATATGAGGTCTATAACAGTTCGAGATACTACAGGTAACACTTACCAGTAAATCTCAGCAACCCTGGCCTGGGATTTCTGGTTATAGCCAATCGAACACAGCGCAACATCAACTCCCTATACCGGGAGAGACGAATCCCCTCCTATCGCTCATTGCCTCCATGTGATTCGGGACTGTACCCAAAAGTCACCGTTTTGCACGCCCTCTTGGACGTGGTAAGATGGAAATCAAAGCACAGTGGGAACCACACAAGACTCTATGACGATCTCGGGTGAACAGACTACTATGTACCAGTGTCACCAGAGAACTGCCATCTGACGTAAGGTATAATAACATCTGGGAGTTCTCGGCGAGTCCTTCCAGTGTACCCAGTCTCTACTGAGCACCCGTATATCATCTCCGATGTCAAACACCAATGGATATGGGATCATCCATCGCCCATCTGTATGGGTCGAGAAGGTATACGCTAGTCTACTCTGGTATATCGATGCCCCGTCTCGATATACCCACGACTAGGGACTTTGAAGGATGTACTTATGGACTACCATGTCCCCACTAGTATGATCCGCATCATAGTCCAGGTAGTCAAATACACATCCTAAGGGCTTTACCAACAGGTAACAGAGAGACAATCGGTATACACGTTAAGGTAAAGAGTAACCAGATAGCATACTATCAAGTCGAGCAAGAAAGTCCTCCCTATATATGTCCCAGCATCCACTACAATATACATCCAATGTACAGTAATGGCCTCTAGGGCATACATATAACTAACAATCTCCCACTTGCACTAGGGCCATCTGTAGCAGTGGTTGTAGTATCTCATACTCAACCATCCCATAAAAGTCTCTCTCTGGGAATAGGCCTTCGTGAGTGGATCCGCCGTGTTGTCCTCTGAGTCTACTCTCCTAACCTCGATCCCTTAGAGATCAACCATCTCCATGATCAGGTGATACTGCCTTAGAATATGTCTGGATCACTGATGGGACCTGCGTTCCTTGGCATAAGCCACAACTCCATTGTCACACAATGGGAGGAACATAGTTCATCTCATGAACCAATATACACCCAAACAGCCTCTTTGGTAGCATCTTAAGTAGCGATGTATCCTGCCTTTATCGTCTAGTATGCCACGGTATCTAGCTTGGAACTCTTCCAACATACCGTCCCTTTACTGAGGGTAAAGACAATGCCTGTGACTGACATTCAGTCGTCTTTATCACCCTGGAACACTTCCAGTGATTCTTCCTGTCACGACTCGAAAGAACGGAACATGACCGACACTTAAACTACGAACGTCTCGAGGCGTACGTAATCTAAGTAAACCGAAAACCCAGAAATCCAAACCAAGAAAAGTAGTAGAGTGCAGGAAACACCAACTTAAAGCAAGTAGTTCAAAAGCATAAGCCGAATTATACGGTTTTTAAAACATCAAAATTTTACTGAAAATTTCGGCAGAGTCTCCTTTGTAAATACTGGCCCCCAAACGGGATACAACATGAAAAGTATACGAAAACAAGAAAAAAGCATCCCCAAGCGGGAGCTAGCTCTTCGTCAAATGACGGTCACAACCACACAAGCAATATAATATACAACGCCAACGGCGAGGATCAAAACTCAAAAGGAAACTCAAACCACCAGAAATATTACGAGCGACTCTAAGGTCGAAAGAATAACCAACACTGGTCTCTATCTCAATAAATACATGTTTGGTTGATGGAATTTACTAGATACAACGGAATAATATTATACAAGGTAATATGATGGGTACGATACAAGAAAAACCCACCTACTAGCAAGTCACCCGAATGAAACTGAGCCCGAAAAGCCGTAAGGAACCTGTACGGCAACCTGCAAGAACTGGGGCACAACGGGGGTGAGTTGCCAACTCGTGAATAGAAAAACATCTACGCACAAAAATCGCATAAATAACGCAACCTAGGTCAATGATCATAATATATCCTCAAATATATGTATAACAGGCAGCCTATGACAATGTCTAGGGTAATATCTAACCCGAGTATAATTTCATGTGCCCGTGTCAGTGCCTCAGGTAGCAATATATCATATGAATGAGGTATGAATGCATGAAACAGAATACATGTAAATGAAGAAACTGCTTTCATAAATTAGTGAGATTTCCTTCGTATTTTTAAACTGAGGTATCATAATGAAATCAGCATCAACAGTGTCTAGCATCGACACAAAACATAAATCTCACTGTCTCGAAATATCAATGTCTCAATCTCAATATCTAGGGCGCAGTCAGTCCAGACCGGCCCCTACCATCATCTCAAGACCACGACGGTATCCTCCGGATATCCGACGCGTCGGGTAATATCACCGGTAGGTAGTGCTCCCCAGCCATGCTCAACGTCAACACCACATTCCTCTTGCCCCGGGGTACCATACCGGGCCCACCATGTACCCGTGACGGTTCCTCCACTCCTCGACACGGATCTCCAAAACCACAGCAAACTCATGGTGGACGACACTTTACATCACTAGAAAACCGCAACATTTTATATTTAAAAGATCATAAGTTGTAAATTTTGCGGCTTTCCCCGAAATCCAGAAATATCATAAATCTCAAGAAATCATCACAAGTGCATATGTCAATGATAATGAACTAGGCATGAACAACTGAATAACAGTATGCATGAAGTGGTAGGTAATAAGTACAATATCTAATATGGCATATAAGGGAAGTACACTAATATCGTGTCAAAACTACCAGCTAACAATCTAAGTCAAGCAATTATATTCTCTAAAGTGTACGTGACATGGCAATTACCGATGAAGATGTGTGTGAGCCGGCAAGTAGGTGTACGTGGTACATACGCATCATCGGTAATAGTGCTGGTGTCCTAACAGCATGATATCAATAATGGAATATGCAGCAAAATAAATATGCGAGGCAGAGCGAACATCAATAATGTGCGGGAGCTGAATACTAGACACAATGATAAATAATCTACAATAATCTAATATAAGTCCTACAAATGGTGCCTTTTGAAATAACACGAATCATGGGGTTTTGAAAATAGGGGCTGCGGTGTTTTTATGAAAAGATACGTCGTTTTTGAAATATCCGTAGATTCCCTTGAGCTGTCTTTAAAAATGCCCACGATTCGTTAGTTTTTGAAATAGGTAAGAAGTCTAATCTAATCTAACAACTACACTAAACTATACGGCTGAACTAACAAGCTGAACTACAGGTAAGGAAACCGCCTATCATCTGAGTCGATACATATACATACCTGTATATGTATAGTCGGTGATCCCGCCTCAATAATATCATATCCGATACCATATCTATAATCAGGCGTCCCAAGTCAAGAGTCCGGATCAATCATCAATATAGCTCGTACGTAAATCCGTCGTACGGCATCCCAATCTGGGTACGGGTCAATATCATATTCATCATACTATTCACCTGGTATCCTCTTATCAAATATCATGGTCGGGGTACTGATCTACGTCTAGTACCATACTGATACCGCCTACGTATGCATGCACGTGTGTGAAACGCTACGTCAAGGACCCGCTACAACATCATGTCGTATCTAAGATACGAACCCTGCTATATCACCGATCTCACGGCCTCAAATCGAATCTCATCGACTCAGCTCAATCCCAAGTATCATCCTCAATCTGTATGTGAACACATAGTCCTATACCCATGTGAACACATAACTATAAAGAATCCCATGAGTACATATCAATAGGAATGTATGCAAGTATGTATGTGTGTATGTGTGTGTAACACTACCCTAGGGTTCGCAACACTAAAAATAGTCCAACACACCAATATCCATCCTAAGCATCGTTATTAATCCTAAATAACATATAATAAATGTTGGTGTGTATACGCATCCGTATACACCACCACGGACTGCGGGGGTGCTATACGCCATCCACCCGACTTCTCCCCGTAGATATAAATCTACTCACCTGGTCCTCGCTTGCCGAAATCGATGTCGCCACGCGCTTGCTTGTCTTCTCGAAGTCCTCGTGAGGGTACCTACGTATCAGGACACATCGCATCATATTAAAAACCCAATTCGAAATCGAAACGGCATACGAAAACCAAATCGGCACGCGTATCACACATAGGTCTAAACCTATCACCTACGCATGCAAAAATAGCCAAACCAACACTCGATGTCGATGTCCAAACGTCAAACCATCGAGAAAAACCCAAACGCACCCATTTGCGCATTCACAAACACTAATTATAATATGAAATAGGTTAGAATTCACAAAAACCTCAAACTCACTTTAAAAGCTATTTTTCCGAAAACCTAGTAAGCAAACTTTTCCATTTTAGTACAAAACTAAATGTTTTAATGATTTTAGTGGCTACAATGCTCACTAAATATCTTAACTAAGCCACCCAAACCATTACTAGATTTTAAACTTACTCATTTCCATAAATCCCAAAATTCTAGTTTGCAATTTAGCTTAAATAGTAAAATTCTAAAATACAATTTGCAAACTAGCTACTACGTTCGATTTAACATGCCTTAATATGATAAATTACACACTTAAACCATGTTCAAATGATATAAAACCCTAACTAGATTTAAATCTCACATTTGCAATTAAATTACAAAACCTAGTTTGCTAAAAACTTAATTTGGACATTTTAAACGTTACAATTAGCAAATTAGCAATCAGATTAGTTTTAGCATAGCATTAACATGTTAATCTACTCATCACAACCATAATCTAATGATAAACACACTAATTTGATCACAAACCATTTTCTTGAATTTCCAATCATGCAATTAGAACCAATTTAAAACCTAATTAAACACTTAATAACTAAATTAAAGTAATTAACTAACAATTTACCAAAGGGTTAGAATTTATACCCAATGAATTGAAGATCCACAAGCACACACATAGCCTCCCAAATTGGAATCTTGTTCCCTAGATCCATGCAATTTTGGCTATAGAGAAATGGGTAGGAGTCGGATTTTGATTTTGTGAGGGTTTGTGTTGATTTTTGTTGATTTTTTTTGAAGGAAATGGAGGTGAAGGAAGATGGATACTTGGAGAAAATGGGGGGGGGCTGGTTCTAGCCGAAAGTGGGGAGGGTGAGGTGAGTGGGAGAGTGAGAGAGAGAGGGTGTTGGTTTCAAAGTCAAAGAAAAGTCAAAAGCCCATTCTTATACATTCTTTTATCCTTTCTTTTCCTTTTCTTTTCTTTTGCAAAACAAGTGGGGACAAGAGAGGGGGGCTGCTGAATTCAGCCAAGGGGGAGGGAAAATGGGGGTGTGTGAGTGTGGGTATGGGTGTGGGGTGATGGAAAATGATAAATACTATACCCCAAACATCCATTTACACTAAAAAAAAGCCTTTTTTCTTCAATAATTTCTAAACCGTTTTGGCAAATGATTTCGTTCCAAAAACCACATGATAAATATTTATTTAATGTTTTATGATGCACAAAATTTGTTTCAACTCATTCCAATTTGTAATTTTCCCTAATTAAATGTATTAGTGACGGCTTAAAATAATAATAAAATAATATTTTTTTCAGAAAATTTGAAATTTCACCAGCGGCTCAATAAACACCAAATAATAGAAATTACATAGCTAGAATATGTATATTTAATTTTTATAATAAGATATTTGTATTTTGACTTTTTACAGAAAACCCCCTTATTTTACCGATTTTCCGAAATTTCACCGAAACGATTTTCAAAACGCTACAATCTTCCCCCCTTAAAGAAATTCGGTCCCCGAATTTAAATTCAAACTCCCCCAATTACTAAAATATCTAAGAAAAACCATCAAGTCGTCGGGGCTCCGAAATTGTAAATACATAAAACAAATCGTAGCGCAGCGCATGCGCTTGAAAAATGAGTATATAACTCAAATCAAAACTACTCCAAGCATCCCGCGATCATCGGAGTCATGGAGAAGACATCAATGCCAAATCCAAATCAAAACCAATATGATATAACTCGAAACTATACATGTAAATATCGAATCTATATCAGTAAGTATCTGAAGGAAATGCATGCCAAATCTCTTTAAGTCGCTGTGCAACGCGTATAACACTGCACAGTGGCGGACGTCTACCATAAGAAAATAACTATATACATATATACTTTTGTTTGAAATGTACGTTCCGCCGTTTTGGAAACAATTTAGAAGGGTCTCCTTGTTTTAAACATTTCGTGTCATATCAGACACGTAGGTAAATACTGAGGCTATAGCTCGCTTTTTGGAAATCCCTTCAATAACTATCAATGCATGCAAAATGTATTCAGGTGCTGTCCTCTGACTAGTCCTGCTCAGTACGAAAATACATAGCAATATCATAAAAACGTACTGCTCTATAAGAAATCAATCCCAAAATATGCACATGAATACTACGTGCGTCTGGTGCGCACGGAAATAAAAATCCATATATGTGCCATACATATGCACAGAAACAAGATCTAAGTGCATCGGGTGTGCACAAAGCATCTGTCGTAGGCAACGTGTGTGCCTGACAGCAAAATCAGGTGCATCTGACATGCACGAAAAATCTTGATTTAGTGCATCTGGTGTGCACCAAAATCGCATCTCAAGACATGCGCTCAACATGCGCGAAAATCTAAATCAGGTGCATCCATCGTGCACGAAATCATGAAATCCAATATCAAGCGCCGAACGTGCGCAAAATCACTCAGGTGCACAAGGTGCACAAAACAAATATCGAGTATCACAATCGAAATCGAAGTCCAGTGCATCTAAGTGCACAAAAGGCGTATCACTGCACTGCAAGCATATATAAACTATACAGAGTGCAGGAACCAAATCGTGTGCGTGCATATGCACAAAACCAACTCAACTGTTTAAAACCGTAAAATCACAAACATGTGAAACTAAAGAACGAAAACGATATCAAGTGCAACACTGTGCAAAGATCGTAAATCCTCAATCATCCAAAAACAAATCATACGAATAAATCACCCAAAACATCGTAATCAATAATGGCGGAATAGTACTGCTCAAGCGCATCCTCTAAGAATCTCGGCAACTGTCGCGGTCACTAGTAGGACGTCTCGTCGATGATCATGAACTCTGTCCTGCTGGCGTGCATAACCATGACCACTCCTGGGTCAAGGTCTTCACTGTGAATTACCAATCTTTCGGTCCATCGGCTCATCGGCCCTGTCAGGTGTGCTAACGGGGACGATTCCGTTCTGGCACTCCTCTGGTCATCTCTTGGTCAATCATCGCGACCACTCGTAAGACAGCATATCACTGGCGTCGGCCTCTGGCTCTCTGAATGTACGTGACACATCTGATCCTGGGTGCAAGTATCATTGCAACAGTGTCCTGGAAGGAATCCTGATCACGGTCTCTTCCATGTCTTGTCTCTGCCAACTGTCCGGAAGTCATTGTCCTTTCCTATATCTGCATCTTGCTCTGGAACGAATGCATACTCATCGCGACTCCTTCTGGAAGGTAAGTCCAAGTACCATGCCCCGGCATGCGCATCGTCTCTCTGATGTCGGCGGAGTTGAACGTCATCTCATCTTGATCTGGTGCGAACCTCTTATTCCGCTTTTCTCTAATGTCCTCTGCTTTGGACTCGTCTCGTCGCGGCTGCATGGACTGAGCTCCAACGGCTATCCTCGTATCTGGAGTCTCCCAAGAATGCATCTCACCAACTAGCATCCGAATTAAGTCGAGCCATCCGATCGAGTCGTCGAAACCTCATAATCCCCCAAGAGCTCAACCTCTTGGGCACAGTTTAATAGTATCGAGTACATACCACAGCATCGGTGGTCCAGCCGTAGAAGGGCAAACCCAAGCCTCACTAATGGCGCCGTAGAACTGCCGCAAACCCGAAGGTTCAAAGGCTTTCACACGGTCATTAAGTCGAGTTAGGGTTTCATTCTTCTAGAGGGACCATAGAATTTCCTGCATGTCTTTCCGACTACTTTAAACTTGGATAAATAGGTTTCTGACATTCGATCGTCTCTGTCGACTCCCAACGCCTCCGCGTGAAGTCGTCTCTAGCTGGAATCAATCTATCTGATGACCTCGCATCGGGGTAAGCGAACGAACCACCTGTCCTAGTCATTCATCATCGGGTGACTAGCGACCTTCTATCATCTATTCGTACAACTCGCCCCGCCATAGTTCCAACATATGGGGCGATATCTCGTCGCTCGCAGCAACAACTGGCTCGCTCATCTGCACGCTGAACAGTGCCTCAATCATCAGGAGTAAGCAACACGCCAACGGTCATCAAAATCTGGCTGGCCTCTGTCAGTGGCTCAATCCTCTAGTGTCGATCAGCACATCCGAGTAACCTCATAAAGGCGATCCACCAAACGCTCGCGGCGCGGAAACACAGTAAAAAGACACATCTCTGCAATCGTGTGTCGCCGGAATTTCGCCCTGGTCAGTCCTCGTTCGTGACGAGCTTGTGCTGACCGCAACTCTAGCCGTAGCTCTCCCCGCCGGTAACTGTAGCAGCAAAACTAACTGGTATCGATGAGGCTAGATCAGGAAGGAATATAATACTGAACAAGGAAATGTACATCTTAAGGCTTCATAAGTGGAGTGGCGTGTCGTAAATATGCCGCGGAACATACCAACGGTACGTCACTCTACTTTAGTCACCTATTCCATCAAACAAGGGTCATCCTACGCTCCGAAGGTTAAAACCTAACGCTCTGATACCAACTTTGTCACGACCCGAAAGAACGGAACATGACCGGCACTTAAACTACGAACGTCTCGAGGCGTACGTAATCTAAGTAAACCGAAAACCCAGAAATCCAAACCAAGAAAAGTAGTAGAGTTCAGAAAACACCAACTTAAAGCAAGTAGTTCAAAAGCATAAGCCGAATTATGCGGTTTTTAAAACATCAAAATTTTACTGAAAATTTCGGCAGAGTCTCCTTTGTAAATACTGGCCCCCAAACGGGATACAACATGAAAAGTATACGAAAACAAGAAAAAGGCATCCCCAAGCGGGAGCTAGCTCTTCGTCAAATGATGGTCACAACCACACAAGCAATATAATATACAACGCCAATGGCGAGGATCAAAACTCAAAAGGAAACTCAAACCACCAGAAATATTACGAGCGACTCTAAGGTCGAAAGAATAACCAACACTGGTCTCTATCTCAATAAATACATGTTTGGTTGATGGAATTTACTAGATACAACGGAATAATATTATACAAGGTAATATGATGGGTACGATACAAGAAAAACCCACCTACTAGCAAGTCACCCGAATGAAACTGAGCCCGAAAAGCCGTAAGGAACCTGTACGGCAACCTGCAAGAACTGGGGCACAACGGGGGTGAGTTGCCAACTCGTGAATAGAAAAACATCTACGCACAGAAATCGCATAAATAACGCAACCTAGGTCAATGATCATAATATATCCTCAAATATATGTATAACAGGCAGCCTATGACAATGTCTAGGGTAATATCTAACCCGAGTATAATTTCATGTGCCCGTGTCAGTGCCTCAGGTAGCAATATATCATATGAATGAGGTATGAATGCATGAAACAGAATACATGTAAATGAAGAAACTCCTTTCATAAATTAGTGAGATTTCCTTCGTATTTTTAAACTGAGGTATCATAATGAAATCAGCATCAACAGTGTCTAGCATCGACACAAAACATAAATCTCACTGTCTCGAAATATCAATGTCTCAATCTCAATATCTAGGGCGCCGTCAGTCCAGACCGGCCCCTACCATCATCTCAAGACCACGACGGTATACTCCGGATATCCGACGCGTCGGGTAATATCACCGGTAGGTAGTGCTCCCCAGCCAGGCTCAACATCAACACCACATTCCACTTGCCCCGGGGTACCATACCGGTCCCACCATGTACCCGTGATGGTTCCTCCACTCCTCGATACGGATCTCCAAAACCACAGCAAACTCATGGTGGACGACACTTTACATCACTAGAAAACAGCAACATTTTATATTTAAAAGATCATAAGGTGTAAATTTTGCGGCTTTCCCCGAAATCCAGAAATATCATAAATCTCAAGAAATCATCACAAGTGCATATGTCAATGATAATGAACTAGGCATGAACAACTGAATAACAGTATGCATGAAGTGGTAGGTAATAACTACAATATCTAATATGGCATATAAGGGAAGTACACTAATATCGTGTCAAAACTACCAGCTAACAATCTAAGTCAAGCAATTATATTCTCTAAAGTGTACGTGACATGGCAATTACCGATGAAGATGTGTGTGAGCCGGCAAGTAGGTGTACGTGGTACATACGCATCATCGGTAATAGTGCTGGTGTCCTAACAGCATGATATCAATAATGGAATATGCAGCAAAATAAATATGCGAGGCAGAGCGAACAGCAATAATGTGCGGGAGCTGAATACTAGACACAATGATAACTAATCTACAATAATCTAATATAAGTCCTACAAATGGTGCCTTTTGAAATAACACGAATCATGGGGTTTTGAAAATAGGGGCTGCGGTGTTTTTATGAAAAGATACGTCGTTTTTGAAATAACCGTAGATTCCCTTGAGCTGTCTTTAAAAATGCCCACGATTCGTTAGTTTTTGAAATAGGTAAGAAGTCTAATCTAATCTAACAACTACACTAAACTATACGGCTGAACTAACAAGCTGAACTACAGGTAAGGAAACCGCCTATCATCTGAGTCGATACATATACATACCTGTATATGTATAGTCGGTGATCCCGCCTCAATAATATCATATCCGATACCATATTTATAATCAGGCATCCCAAGTCAAGAGTGCGGATCAATCATCAATATAGCTCGTACGTAAATCCGTCGTACGGCATCCCAATCTGGGTACGGGTCAATATCACATTCATCATACTATTCACCTGGTATCCTCTTATCAAATATCATGGTCGGGGTACTGATCTACGTCTAGTACCATACTGATACCGCCTACGTATGCATGCACGTGTGTGAAACACTACGTCAAGGACCCGCTACAACGTCATGTCGTATCTAAGATACGAACCCTGCTATATCACCGATCTCACGGCCTCAAATCGAATCTCATCGACTCAGCTCAATCCCAAGTATCATCCTCAATCCGTATGTGAACACATAGTCCCATACCCATGTGAACACATAACTATAAAGAATCCCATGAGTACATATCAATAGGAATGTATGCAAGTATGTATGTGTGTATGTGTGTGTAACACTACTCTAGGGTTCGCAACACTAAAAATAGTCCAACACACCAATATCCATCCTAAGCATCGTTATTAATCCTAAATAACATATAATAAATGTTGGTGTGTATACGCATCCGTATACACCACCACGGACTGCGGGGGTGCTATACGCCATCCACCCGACTTCTCCCCGTAGATATAAATCTACTCACCTGGTCCTCGCTTGCCGAAATCGATGTCGCCACGCGCTTGCTTGTCTTCTCGAAGTCCTCGTGAGGGTACCTATGTATCAGGACACATCGCATCGTATTAAAAACCCCATTCGAAATCGAAACGGCATACGAAAACCAAATCGGCACGCGTATCACACATAGGTCTAAACCTATCACCTAAGCATGCAAAAATAGCCAAACCAACACTCGATGTCGATGTCCAAACGTCAAACCATCGAGAAAAACCCAAACGCACCCATTTGCGCATTCATAAACACTAATTATAATATGAAATATGTTAGAATTCACAAAAACCTCAAACTCACTTTAAAAGCTATTTTTCCGAAAACCTAGTAAGCAAACTTTTCCATTTTAGTACAAAACTAAATGTTTTAATGATTTTAGTGGCTACAATGCTCACTAAATATCTTAACTAATCCACCCAAACCATTACTAGATTTTAAACTTACTCATTTCCATAAATCCCAAAATTCTAGTTTGCAATTTAGCTTAAATAGTAAAATTCTAAAATACAATTTGCAAACTAGCTACTACGTTCGATTTAACATGCCTTAATATGATAAATTACACACTTAAACCATGTTCAAATGATATAAAACCCTAACTAGATTTAAATCTCACATTTGCAATTAAATTACAAAACCTAGTTTGCTAAAAACTTAATTTGGACATTTTAAACGTTACAATTAGCAAATTAGCAATCAGATTAGTTTTAGCATAGCATTAACATGTTAATCTACTCATCACAACCATAATCTAATGATAAACACACTAATTTGATCACTAACCATTTTCTTGAATTTCCAATCATGTAATTAGAACCAATTTAAAACCTAATTAAACACTTAATAACTAAATTAAAGTAATTAACTAACAATTTACCAAAGGGTTAGAATTTATACCCAATGAATTGAAGATCCACAAGCACACACATAGCCTCCCAAATTGGAATCTTGTTCCCTAGATCCATGCAATTTTGGCTATAGAGAAATGGGTAGGAGTCGGATTTTGATTTTGTGAGGGTTTGTGTTGATTTTTGTTGATTTTTTTTGAAGGAAATGGAGGTGAAGGAAGATGGATACTTGGAGAAAATGGGGGGGGGGGGGGCTGGTTCTGGCCGAAAGTGGGGAGGGTGAGGTGAGTGGGAGAGTGAGAGAGAGAGGGTGTTGGTTTCAAAGACAAAGAAAAGTCAAAAGCCCATTCTTATACATTCTTTTATCCTTTCTTTTCCTTTTCTTTTCTTTTGCAAAACAAGTGGGGACAAGAGAGGTGGGCTGCTGAATTCAGCCAAGGGGGTGGGAAAATGGGGGTGTGTGAGTGTGGGTATGGGTGTGGGGTGATGGAAAATGATAAATACTATACCCCAAACATCCATTTACACTAAAAAAAAGCCTTTTTTCTTCAATAATTTCTAAACCGTTTTGGCAAATGATTTCGTTCCAAAAACCACATGATAAATATTTATTTAATGTTTTATGATGCACAAAATTTGTTTCGACTCATTCCAATTTGTAATTTTCCCTAATTAAATGTATTAGTGACGGCTTAAAATAATAATAAAATAATATTTTTTTCAGAAAATTTGAAATTTCATCAGCGGCTCAATAAACACCAAATAATAGCAATTACATAGCTAGAATATGTATATTTAATTTTTATAATAAGATATTTGTATTTTGACTTTTTACAGAAAACCCCCTTATTTTACCGATTTTCCGAAATTTCACCGAAACGATTTTCAAAACGCTACACTTCCCAGGATCAATTGATACCATCTCACTACAGCTAGTGAGTATTCTAACATCCATTTAGATCTATCTCATAGATCCAAAATCCAGGATTTAGTAGGTATCATTATGATCCTATATGGAGAATCATTGTGATAAGCGGAGATTGATCGAGCGTAGCATAGGAAACTACTTCCCTATCAAGAGTATGCCATCCACGTACTCTACGTGAATCGCCACCATACTCCCTACTACCTTTTTGTTTATACAAGGTTCATCTACCATTTTGATGATGTCAAACTCTTTGACTAATCCATCAAAACAGATGTTCCAACTCCGCGATGCCTGCTTTAATCCTATAAAGCATCTTGCTCACGTTTCCGCTGCTCCCACTGTCTACGAAGCCCTCTGGCTGTGTTCTTATAGACGTTCTCTTCTAAATCATCATTTAGAAAAGCAGTCAAGACACCCAACCACCAGATATCGTAGTCATGGTATGTAGCCGTGCCAAGTAGGATCTGGATGGACTTAAGCATAGATCTTTAGAAAAAGTTTCATCATGATCCACAGCTGGTCAATGATGCAAACCTTTACCAAGTCTAGCTTTGAAAGTCTCAACTTTTCCATGTACACCAAGTAATCTTCTCAAGATATACTTGCTCCTGATGGGGATTGATTGTAATAAAATCTTGTTGTGTGTAAATCGAATAAAATAGTCCCCGGCAACGGCGCCATTTGATTGAATGATTTTCTTGGATGTGTGTATCAAATCAAATAGTCCCCGGCAACGGCGCCATTTGATTGAAAAGATTCTTGTTTGTGTAGTATGAAATTGTAAAGAAATCACAACCAAAAATTATTTGACCGCAATCAACTACGGTGTCGGATTGCAGATTGTAAGTGAGTGCGGATCGTCCTCAGGGAAAGTGTAATCGTTCGTCTTTTGAATTAGATGAATTGAAACTTTAATGAAAAGAAAATAAAACAATTCATGATTTAAAATTGAAGTTCAAGAAATGAGAAAAAACTAGATCTAAGAAAGCATTAAAAGATAGAATCAAGAATTGATCGTTTGATGATTTTTCCAAATCAAATATCAAGAATCGAAATAAGGCTCGTAGGAATCGATCGGATCTATAGATGTGATGTAATCTTACAATTACATATTCTTATCCTTCGATGAATTGATACTAGATCGATGATGATCGACGAGAATTAGGGATTTCTTGTGAAACTAGGGTTTCATCTTATCCCTTGTTCATTCATCGATATCATTCATATTCTAGCCTCTAGTAAATTCAAGAAACGATCGTAGATCCCTAATTTCGAGCGATCACAATCAAGAAAGCATCGCTACGAAACTAGGTCATCGATTCTTGATCTTGCTAGGGTTTACAAAACTCGTAGGACTTAAAAATCGTATTAAGATTTGTTACATCATCATTCTACAATCGTCTCGACTCCTTTACGAGCGGAGTTTCACTCAAACATCACAACAAGAACAACAATTACAAATTGAGATCTAATCATGATGCAAGAATTAAAAGAAAGCAAGATTAAAGAAATTCACCTTTTATTTATATCAACAATTTAGTTACATTCGCTCAAGAACTACAAGAGGAAGAACTTGATCGTCGATTTGGCTTCGCTCGTCTCCGTGGATCGCGGATCGGCTTGGATCACTTGCCTGATTGAAGATCGGCTCGGCTCCTAAAAGGTTGAAGGCTTCTCGCTTGATTTGGTACTCAAGATCTTGAATTTGGAGTGGAATTAGGGTTAGGGTTTCACACAAGCCTTGTCACTAGACTTGTGGAAGAAGATGATGTAAGAGGGAATGAGAGATTTTTTAACTAATGAACAACCTTAACCCTTAGATCTAGGCTCTATTTATAGATAACCAAACCCTAGATCTAGGATTTCAAATTCTAAGTTTCCCTCCAAAAGTTTGTTGAGGAAATTCAAATTTTCCTCCAAAAGTTAGTTAGGGGAGAAGCTTCTAGATGTGATTAGTTAGGAGGGAGCTTCTAGAAGAGGATTAATTAGGAGCTTAATTAGGATTAGCCATGCTTAATCTTCTTTGTTGCTCTGGCAGTAGCTTCTGGAGAATTATGGAATTTGACGTGTCACAATGAGATGTGGGCCCTGAGATGAGAATTGTACACTGAAAATTAGCTGATGACGTGGCAAGAGAAGCGCGGATCCGCGGCTACTTGTGGGCCTTGGGCTTTGATATTTCTGGTACACTCTTGGGATGATTGTTGGGCCTTCTTTTGATGTATTGATTTGTATTTCTCCATCTGAATTGCTACCATATCTGAAATGATTTAGTTGGCGTATATTTGATCATCTCTTTTGCTTTTCTTCTGTATTTCCTGCACAGACTCAAGACAAGTGTTGCGCAAATACAGAAATGATGCGATGCCATGAAATGCGGTTAATTTCCCTTAAAGTGTCGGTTTAAAAGTCTAATACATGAAATCTGATATTTAACGACTGATTTGCTAATATGTGAAATATGATTACCGAACACTTCTAAATGAGTGCAAAAGATGGGGAAATTGCCGGCTAAAATATACAATATTTTCGACTGATCAGGGATTTAACCCTTCAGATATAGCAACTAAAGTCCATACTTTGTTGGTGTATAAGGATTCCATTTCAGATCGATAAGCATCCAGCCATTCTTAAAGAGTCACACTCCTGATGGCCAGCTCGAAACTAGTTGGGTCATCATCTCATGATGCAATCCTCGCTCCCACTGTCATAGAGAAACCGAAGTATCTCTCAGGTGGGTGAGGAACCCTACTAGATCGGCGGAGAGACTGAGGTTCGTTGGAATCTATTGAATCCTTTGGTTGTACCAAATCATCAGCTGCAGTTTGTATAGCTGGAACATTTCCAGTTGTACATAACATACCTTGCCTCGAGCTTGTCCGGATTTTGCTTTTTGACATAGGCCGGACAACCCCAAATCTTAACTAGCTTAAGACATGGGCTCTTCCCATACCATATCTCATATGGAGTGGTAGGCAACTGAGTTGATTTGAACCCTATTCAATAGGTATGCATCTTCTCAAGTGCATAACTCTCAAAAGGAAATAGGTAACTCAGTAGTACTCATCATAGAGCACACCTTATCATATAGGGTGTGATTGCTCCGCCCCGATATACCAACGTGCTTTGGTGTATACGGAGGAGTAATGCTGAGAGAGAATCTCATCCTCCTTTAGAATAGTCCAGGATTTCCGTGCTCAAGTATTCTCTTCCTCGATCACATCAAAGGACATAATACTTATACCCGTATTTTGGTTCTCTACGTCTAACTTATATTCTGTGAATATCTCAAAAGATTCAGACTTGTGTTCCAACAAGAACATATGTCTGAATCTAAAGAGATTATCAGAGAATATAATGAAGTATAAAGAATCAGTCCTGGCATGTGTAGACAAAAGACCTTGCATACATCATCATGTATCAGTCCCAAGAGTTCATTGACTCTTTCTCTGTTTCCAGTAAACGGAGCTATGGTCATCTTATCTTTGTGACATGACTGGTAAGTTTCACAAGATGTAAATTCAAACCGATTTAAATATGCATCTTTATGTAACTTCAGCCAGTCGGGTCGCATTGATATGACCTAGTCTACAATACCTTAAGAAGAATTCGTTCATTTCTGAACTCTTCCTCTTGTGTGTGTTCCGTATACTAAGAACTGTAGTTTGATTTAGAACATTAATGCTTTTAGATAACGTGCCTGAACCGATCAACTTTTGATATAGGAAATGTTCAAAACATTATCCAACAATACAAAATTTTATCATTTCTTTACTAATAAAGAGATAGATATGATTTTGTATATCAGGTTCGGTATCTAATAACATTTGTTCAGAATCAATGTATTCAGTAATACAGGGTGACAGTGACAACAGACCTGGCTGCAACACTTGCCCCGTTTTCTGTCTCATGAAACTTATCACCCGTTCTCAGTTTTTCTACCTTTTTGTAGCCCTATGTAACATATTACATATCTGGGATCCTGATCCGGTATCATATACCCAGGATGCGGAGGATACTAAGAAACAGTTCTTTGTAATGAACACACCCGAAGATGATGCATCAGCATGCACTCTCTTCGTTTGGGCGGCACGGGAATTCTGGTAATCCCCAATTTCCTGCTTTGTCTTATAACAATTATAAGTTGGAGCAGGACCAACGTTCCCAGCTCAGTATAACAAGCGGGTTCGGTCAATAATCCGTATTATTATCTTGATTAAGGCGTGATATGGTCGCTACCTGGAGAGAGAGAGAAGAAAACACTCAGCGTGCGCTCTTGCAAGAATATATTGGTTATTATTTTATCTAATCAGGATGACTCCCACTGCTTTTTATCAAATCTTCCTTCAAACCCTAAAAGGAAAGACCAGCCGGGATTAATTACACACTACAGGTTCGCCAATCATTCAGCCAGGCTAGTGTCGGTATTTCGAGGGAGGTCTCCCGTGCTTTCGCACGAACCTAATTAATGTAAACCTCGTTTGCCCAAAGGCGTAACCTCGTTAACACCTTTCTAGACACCTACTTGATCGGCTAATTGTAATGTGTAAAACTCTCCCAGGAGTAACTCTTACTCGCAGCGGGTATCGGGATCCAACTATCTCATAGAAGGTATGCAATCTCATTGCAAATTTCAACACTTGAAATTCCCGATAATATTTTGCCCCTAACCTCCTATGACCTTGACAAAGGCCAACAAACCATAGGATGCTAGTCAAGTTCAACCCGTCATTTCCTGATTGAATTAAACCCACCCGCACGGCCCTTGACAAAGGCCAACAAGGTCGCACGACTACCCTAACCCAATCTGCATCATATGCATAAGAAGATAAGCACCAGTTAGCTACCGCACACTGCGCCTTGATAAAGGCCAAGAAACGCAGCACGAATACTAACTACTACTTATCTGAAATGACGGAGGGCTACGACAGGTTTTTCTGAAAACCAATTGCGTAATGAACTTGATATCGTTGTAGGATCGAATGAATTTTGAAATGGAGTGTTTTTTAGGCTTTTCTAGTTTTGCTAAAGGAGTCACTCCCGGTGAAGGGATCGTCGGTCCTTTCCTCGTCGAATGAGGTGCGGGATATATCATATATATCACTGTGCAAAGCAAAAACTCGTAAAAGCAATCAAAAGACAAACCGAATGTGTAGCATCTGCCAGTTATTGCTAAAGGAGTCACTCCCGGTGAAGGGATCTCGGTCCTTTCCTCATCGAATAAGGTGCAGGATATATCGTATATACCACTGTGCAAAGCAAGAACTGTAGCTACCTGTTTAATTTTGAAATTCGATTCCACAACATCTTTAGGTTTCTTTTATTTCATTAATCACAATAATGAAGTCCCATCATTTAAGTACCTAAACATCACAGATAAATACGACGTACACTTATGCCATCCGCATTCGCCTCGATGTCCCCTCGTGCACCGTTAGGTTAGGTAACTAACGGCAGAGCGGGGCAGGGGGCTAGCACGGGTGTAAAACATAAGTAACGGCTATATAATATATCATATATACTATATACTGTATCTATCACAGAACATCACATGATCTCATCACAGATATCGCAGTAGAAGAAACATATGAAATATTGGATATACTAGGACGTCCGTGTTTTCAATACGAGCCAGTATAAAACACGGATTCCACGGTCGTGACGAATAGCCAAACCCACACCCCTATACCCCTACGAGAGCGGCAAGCAACCCTACTAATTCTAGAGTTAGGAGACCGGGACTCGACTCCTCGAGTTGGTCTCCCACTGGACTCCAGAACCCGGTTACTTGTGCCCTCCTCCTTGGGTCTATCCTAGTGAGGAAAAGTAAATAATATACAAAGGGTGACTACTTCCGCAACCTGGAAGTGCCCCAATAAAAGAATATTACATACAAGTTTTTACATGAATGAAAATGAAAAACACTCATCTCACATAAAAAACCCCGGCTATTCAAACACGACGATCCAATATAACATATCCAGCAACACATAACATCACATATCATCAACGTAAGTAAATATGCGCATCTCAATTGTCGTTGACATATAGCAACGAAACCGGCGATATCACATATTACACTTACAGTCACAGAAAAGAAAGTGTAAAACTACAACAGTTGGAATTCGTAATCTCTTTAGACATCGCATGCCTAATCAAATGAATTACTTAGACATCGCATGCCTAACAATTATAAACCCCGCATTTTAGTCTCAAAATCGAAAACTCTTTTCAATATCAAGTCGGGCAATTCAACAAGATTCCCGACATCCTGATCAAATGCTCGTCGCAAACTTTAGTAGGCAGCCGCACCCCCGATACCGTCGACGAAGTGCACCAAGGCGGAACACCGATGCCGCGAGCACCCGAACGGATGCTTTCGGCGACGGGGTTCTCCTACAGTCACTTGGTCGGGGCTATAGGGCGAGGCTGTCTATTAAGTTTATCCGGCAAGTATCCGCGTACGCTACGTGATTGCGACGGACTTTTGATCACATCAAAATTCCGTGGCAACCGATCAAGTGAGACTAAACTGCTATGTTTATAACATTCATTCAGTTATCTCATAACTTGTTGTGAATTCCAATTATTGTATCACATTCCGGATAAATAGAAAATGTTAAACTTTCCGATCGAACAGTCAAACACCCAAGTTTTCCCGATACAGATCAACACATGAAACAAGTCTAAAAACATTCAGTTCGTGCCTCAGTACCAACGGTCCAGCCGTAAAAGGGTCAAGCCAACGCCTCACATGTGGCACGCCGTACTGCCCCAAACCCGAAGGTTCAAAGGGCCGTTCAAGACGGTCACATAATCGAGTTAAGGTTTGTTGTCTTCTAGAGGGTCCATTGCGTTACTTGCACTACTTAGAACGTCTTTAAACCACGGAAAAATCCAACACTTGGAAGTTTCCCGACAGGAGAAAAAATGGGTATTTATATCCGGTCGAACTTTTTAACATATTCTAAAATTATCCGGAAAGCCAAATAGACAAAGTCTGATAAACCCGATCGAATCATCGAAGATCCAAAACATCCCATATTATTCAACTCTTGAATAAATATTAAAAGCTCCCAGAAAATCCAACACCAGAAATGAGGAATTACTGTCCAAAAATTATGGGGCAATGTGACAATACGGCCGCGGAACCGCCGCAGAATCCTTGCTTCTGCCGCGGTTCCGCCGCACTTTTGAGGCATCTTTAGGTAATTTTTGTGTCGTAATTCTTAGAATTCCATGCTGAATTTTTTAAGAATTTTTAATCTGGAAAAACCACTTTTTCAGAAAAAGTCCAGAGAGCATGAAATTTTAGGGTTTCGGGTTCGATCGGGTTTCAAACTTCGTCTACGCATCGCCTAAGGCTCTAGCTAGGCTCTGATACCACTGTAGGGTTCCTAGGCACTCTCAAAAGGTCTCACAAGGCATCAACCATGCCAATTTCAAATTTTACATGTGCCGAGAAACCCTAACAACATCGTTGGCTAGAATTTTAGGCGAAAAATGTAACTAGTTTACAACTAAACTAAAAGAACAGAAATACAACCTTTGTAGATCCGGTCCTCCACCTCCACGGCTCCGTAATGAAGTCCTCTCCGCTGTCCAAATGAAATCCCGGGCTCAAGCGTCGGCTTCATCAGAGAAATGGGCGGGCAAGGTCGTCGGCTTCGTGCCGAAGATGATCTACGTCGAGGCATCACTAGATCAAGCTCCACCTTCACCAAGCCATGAAAACTTGTGAAGGAAACACCCTATACTACTTGGCAAGAGGTAGAGGATGAAGAAATAGGAGGTGGGTTCACTTTAGATTTGGATTTCTCACTCTTTTTCATCAATCACCATTGATGAAGAAAGGTTTTCTTCAAGTGAAGAAGAAGAAGAAGATGAAGATGATTATTATGATAAGAATTATTGTTATGATAAGAATAGAATATAAAAATCAATTCTTATCATAATCTAACCATGGTCATGTGTAGAGAGTTAACTAGAGTTAGGTGAATGGTTAGGGTTTGAGAAGAAGACAAGAATGGTTGCTTTGGTCAAAGTTGCATGAAGCTTGAAGAAGCTTCTAAGAAAGCAACCATTTGTTTTCTTTTCTCATTCTTTTCATCCAAAAATAAATAGATAAATGAATGAATAAATGAATAAATAAAACCCTAACCATTTACTTAACCTAGGTTTAATTCTTTACACAAACCCTAGCAATCTTGCATCATCAAACATGATACAATCAAATGCACAAAACTATATCATATATACAATGTGCATAAGTGAGTGAGAAAAGCCATCTTAAGTGAACCGATACCAGTTAACGCAAAGTAATATATCAAATATATAATTATGCATTAAATCATTAAATCAACACTTGATTTAATGATCCGGTCATATCGCATATAACCGACTAATATCTACAGTAACAACTTATCGAATCAACACTTGATCCGATAACCCGGCTATATCGCATATAACTGATCAATGTCACAAATCGCGAGAATCGAATACAGTATCACATACTGGTATCATTCTCGGTCCCGCACATATCTCATATGCACTCCTATTTCGTTTCGCTTGAGCCAGGAAACCTCTGTGTAGGACTCTAAAGACTCGTCAATACGCCGGCAGCAGATGATGATCATATCAAACACCCACAAGCCGCAAGCGGTCTGCTAAACGTAACGGCCACCCGGGTATTGAGCGATCAGAAGATCGACGAGCAAGCCCTCTCACACTCCAGTGAATCCAACCAGTAACACTACCGTAAAGTCCGGTCTGTTCGTCTGATATGTCGCATATCTTGCCTAGGGGTGGTAAACGGGAGACCCCAATAGCTCGATAAGTCGTGTCGATATGAGGTCTATAACAGTTCGAGATACTACAGGTAACACTTACCAGTAAATCTCAGCAACCCTGGCCAGGGATTTCTGGTTATAGCCAATCGAACACAGCGCAACATCAACTCCCTATACCGGGAGAGACGAATCCCCTCCTATCGCTCATTGCCTCCATGTGATTCGGGACTATACCCAAAAGCCACCGTTTTGCACGCCCTCTTGGACGTGGTAAGGTGGAAATCAAAGCACAGTGGGAACTACACAAGACTCTATGACGATCTCGGGTCAACAGACTACTCTGTACCAGTGTCACCAGAGAACTGCCATCTGACGTAAGGTATAATACCATCTGGGAGTTCTCGACGAGTCCGTCCAGTGTGCCCAGTCTCTACTGAGCACCCGTATATCATCTCCGATGTCAAACACCAATGGATATGGGATCATCCATCGCCCATCTGTATGGGTCGAGATGGTATACGCTAGTCTACTCTGGTATATCGATGCCCCGTCTCGATATACCCACGACTAGGGACTTTGAAGGATGTACTTATGGACTACCATGTCCCCACTAGTATGATCCGCATCATAGTCCAGGTAGTCAAGTACATATCCTAAGGGCTTTACCAACATGTAACAGAGAGACAATCAGTATACACGTTAAGGTAAAGAGTAACCAGATAGCATACTATCAAGTCGAGCAAGAAAGTCCTCCCTATATATTTCCCAGCATCCACTACAATATACATCCAATGTACAGTAATGGCCTCTAGGGCATACATATAACTAACAACTGTATCATACTAATTTGTATATTACTTTATAGAAGCTTGAGATATTCACAGTTGTATAGACAATCTTGCTCAAAATGGTAGTATGCTACTTGGTTTGTTTCTACTTCAATGTGTGTACATGTGTTTCTTTTAGCATATTGCCTATACACATTAGTGGAGCCCTTAGGATCTTTGCTTGATTACCAGCGTTGTGATGGCAGTCACACTAGTAGGGGCTGGGTAATCTACAAGCACATCCTTATACAGGTCCCTAGTCGTAGGATTATCGAGACGGGGCATCGATACTCCGGAGTAGACTAGCGTATCTGCTTCTCATCCCAGCAGGGGAGATGGTCTGTCCCACAGCCATCAGTACGTCATACTGGAGATAGTATGCGGGTGCTCGTTAGGTTACGAGTACACTGGACAGGACTCGTCGGGAACTGTTTGTTGGTACTATACCTATCGTCAGTTATCAGTTCCCAGGTGGCATGAGTACAGCTTAGTTCGCTGACTTGACACCGTCACTTCGCCTCGAGTGTGTTCCCAATGTACTTAGATTACTACCCTACCATGGCTCGAAGAAGTCGTGCAAACAGGTAGTAGTTGGGTGCAGTCCCGAAGCACTTGGAGGCACTGACGGTTAGAAAGGATTCGTCTCTCCCGGTATTAGGGGTTGATATCGCGCTGTGTCTAGGAGAGCCATTCACAAGTAGTCCCTGGCCAGGGCAAGTGAGATATACTTCTAGGTTTCCAGTGTTATCTCAGGGTGTTCTAGGATACACTCCGACATGACTTGTACCTCTATTAGGGGACTGACGTTTACCACCCCCTAGGCCCGCCATGCGATATTCTCAGAAGAACGGACTGGACTGTACGGAGATTGTCACATAAAGGCTCAAGAGGAGTTCGGATGGGTTTACCTCATCGCCCTTCTTATCGACATCTACCTGGGGGCCGTTACGTACAGCTAGTGCCGCTTGCGGTCTGTGGTTAAACCCACTGCCAGCGTAGTGTCGAGTCTTTAGAGTCCCACACAGAGAGTTTCCCTGCACTGAGCGAAATGTGTAGAGGCCGTATGGTTTTACGGCAGGGCTACGATCACTTACGTGCACTTGTGTGCGTATGCTGTTCGGGCAGGCAATACTAGTGGGCTTTGGTTTAAGCCGGATCCTAGTATTGTACGGATGGATTTGTTTTGTCTTCTGTACATTCGCATTCTACGGAATGCGGATGCGGGTGTGTATGCACAGTTTTGAGGAGCGAAGAAGAAGGATGTGCCTCATTAGGGTTTTGACAGTTGATTCGGTCAAAACCATTATGAGGCGGACTCATTAGGGTTTTGGCAGTTGGTTCGGTCAAAACCATTATGAGACGGGGACATTATTTACTAATCTTTATAGTGATAATTATGTTATGGCTAATTTCTTTGACCATTTGACCATACTTGACTTTGTTGACCGTTTGACCAAAGTTGACTTGGACCTTCATGAGAGGTCTAGAGTATTCATTGGTTTTCTTTTTATTTTTGATATGAAAATGGTCAATTCAAATGTAGCCATCAACTTTATCATGAAAGGATTAGTAATGATGATGTTTGTATATTATTGTAACCATGGTTCATTTTCTTTGGGTCATAATTCATTTCTCACTCCCTCTCTTGAAAAAGAAATGAGAATGCTCCATGGTTGCTAGCTTCATCTTCCTCCTCTTGAAAATTTCCTTTGATCTCATGTGTTGAGAGAAAAAGGATGCTAGTTGACAAAAAACATCTATCTATCTCTTCTACACTACCTAGGACATCAAGACTAGCGATCTTGTTACCCTAGTTGCCTCGGCTCGAGGTGGAGCTCGGAGCACAACTCTCGGGTGGATCGTCTTCGACTCAAGAAGGCCGCGGAGGTGATCAAGATCCGGATCGATCCTCGGAGCTTGGATTGACGAGCAGGACGGCGGAGAGAAGACCCGAAGGACCGGTATCGTGAGGTATAATCTCTATGGCATAGTAGATAGCACCTCTTGTGGTTTGCTAGTTTGTAGTTTAGCAAAAATCCTTCTTTTAGTCCATGTTGCTTTTGCGCCAAAAATTGTTTTTCGCCGTTTCCGCCTCCCTGTAAGAACCGGGGTAAGCAACGTGGACTTACAAAAAACACGCAATGCAATATAATATACAACGCCGAAGGGCGAGGATCAAAACTCATCAAGAAAAGCAATATCCAGCAGAAAACCAAAGGAAAACCATAATAATACAGCGCGTGACTCTAAGGTCGAAAGAATATACAAATGGTCTTCTAAGTCTATCAAATAATACAAGTCTGGTTGATGGAGTTTACTAGATACAACAGAATGTAAATAAAGTACAATGGTGGTCATGATTCAAGTAAACCCACCTACCAAAGCAATCACCCGAAAAGGAAACAGTGTGCCAGCAATCGCAACGAAACCTGTACGGCACAACCTGCAAGAAACTGTTGCACAACGGGGGTGAGTTGCCTACTCGTGAGTAGAAAATATCACCAAGAAGAAATCGCATGTATGACTCAATCCTAGGTCATACGATAATATATCCTCAATATAACCCTGAAACCATCTACACATAAGTGTAATATCAAGTGCTCGTGTCAGTTCCTCAGGTAGAAATATGTCCCTAATATGATGTGCAAATGCATTATAAATGAAAACAGAATACATCATGAATGAGAAAACTGTTTTCTTAATTTAGTGAGATTTCAGAATATAAAAATCGAGATATAATCAATGAAATCAACATGGAATCCGTGTCAAGTATCGATACAAAACATATATCACAAAATCCAATATCTCGGGCTCCGGCAATCCGGACTGGCCCATAAAATATAATCTCGGTATCTCAATGTCTCAATATCACAATATCTCGGGCTCCGGCAATCCGGACTGGCCCTAGGCTTCGGCAATCCGGACTGTGTTGGATATTATGCCCTCAGAGTCAATTATTGGATCGCATGCACGTGATTGCATTGATTGAGAGAGGACCTATACCGGTAGGACAGTCTTACTCGAAAGGTTTGTATACTATCTGGTTTGTTTTTATCATCGTGTGCATACTTTAAATGACATTACGGTTCACTTTTACACGTTGATAGAAAATAGTATACTATCTGGTTTATCTTTATCATCGTGTACTGCTTTAGGTGATGGTATAGATCACTATTGCACGTTGATAGAGCCCTTAGGATTCATGCTTGACGACCAGCAGTATGATGGTGATCATATACGTGGGAGCTGGGGTCTATAAGCACATCCTTAAAGTGGTCCCTAGTCGTGGGAGTTTCAAGACTGGGCATCGATACTCCATTAGTAGACTAGTGTATACAGTCGAGACCCCGACGAGGAACGGTGGCCGGTCTCACAAGCCACTGGTGTCAGTTGATTCACCTAAGATGTATACAGGTGCTCATTAGGTTATGAGTACACCGGACAGGACTCGCCGGGAAGATGCTAGTTGGTATTATACCTGACGTCAGATAGCAGTTCCCTGGTGACATGTGTGCAGGTTAGTTCATCGACCTGAGATCGTCATTTGTCTCGTGTGAGTTTCCACTATACTTTGATTACTACCCTACCACGGCTCAAAAGAGTCGTGCAAATAGGTTTTAGTTGGGTACAGTCCCGAGCCACATGGAGGCGGTGAGCGGATCGGCAGGGGTTTGTCTCTCTCGGTATTGGGGGTGAGATCACGCTGTGTCTAGGAGAGCCATTACAAGAAGTCCTTAGCCAAGGCAGGAGATTTACTGGTAGGTATTACAGTAGTATCTTAGGGTGTTCTGGGCTACACTCCGACACGACTTGTACCGCTTTTGGGGGTCTGACTTTTACCGGCCCCTAGGCCCGACATGCGATACTCATAGACGAACGGACTGGGCTGTACGGATATTGTCACTGACAGGCTCAGTAGGGTGTCAGCAGTAGTTCGCTCATCGACCTCCCTTGTGGTCAATATCTGGTAGCCCGTTATGTACGGCTAATACCTCTGACGTGCTAGTGGTTAAATCCACAGCCAAAGTATTGACGAGTCTTTAGAATCCCCCACAGAAAGTTTCTCAAGTTTTGGGCGAAACGCTGTAGAGGCCATATGGTTTTATGGCAGAGTTCGAACATACGCGTGCACTTGTGCACGTGTAGTGTTTCGGACGAATAATACTAGCGGGCTTTGGTTTAAGCCGGATCCTAGTATTATACAGTGTAGATTTTATCCCATTGCATTTGTATTCGGTCGGAATACAAATGCGGGTATGTATATATACAGTCGCGGGGTTTTCCTGTAATTTATTACCGGATTGCTTTTTGAAGTTGTCAGCTTGCATTCCCTTTTCGGCCATTTTCCTTTCTTTCTTTCCTTGGCTGAATTTTCCATAGAGGGGCTTATTTGCAAATGTGCAAATTAGCAAAATGGAGGGTGTTTTTTGTGGTGGAGGGTTCATGATGGTTCTAGCATCCTTTGACTTTTTTTTCATCATTACTTCCTTTATGTGATGGGATTAGGATGAGACTTTGTTGTGATCATTATTCCTCATCATCACCCACTCTTTTTTCTTATGCTCACCCCATACCTTTTCTTGTGCTCACCCCCTTCATATATCCCTTGCCAATTATAGCCGTCCAAAACATGAGAGAGAGAGAGTGGAGATTCATTTTGGTGTGGGAAAATGATTCATCTCATTTTTTGCTTGCAACAAAATTCCATAGCCATCTCAAAAGTTCATATCTCCTTCTCCACTCCAAAATGGAAACTTCATAAACCCCTTGAGACATAGCGTTCTACACTCAGTCTATAGCAATCTTGGACACGTCGGCTTGCCAACTTCGTGTCCGAGTTGCCTCGGTCCAGAGGTGGGTGCCCGTAAAAAGGCTTCTCGATGTGGTGCCCATTCCGACGAGGAGAACAAGACAGGAGATGCCGTGAGGAGCTTGGGAAGGTGGCCGAAGACCGAAGGATACGGATCGCTCGGTATAGCTCTATACCCTTTCTCCAGTTAGCTAGTAATAGGTTAATGGTCCGATCCGGGTTTATAGTCCGCGGTAGCGCCGGTTTCTAGTTAAAGAAAAGTTTTTGTTTCCGCATTTTGGCCTCGGAAAGACGTCCGGGGCGCCACCGTAGACTTACATGGTATCAGAGCCATGCCATTAACCTTTTCTAGCTTGCTCTAACGTGTTTAGAACTCGATCGAACGAAATTTCCAAAAACCACAATTTCAAAAGCATCAGTTTCTTTCGATTCTGTTTTGTTGTCAAAAAATTATTTGGTATATTGCAGAAATATGTGCAGGTTTTTTCAAGAGAACTGAAGAAATTTGGTCGGCTGATTTCACTGTAGCGCGGCTGTTCAGCGGCCGTAACCACGTTTTGACCGCTGATCCGCCGCTGTACTGTAGCCACAGTGCACCAAATTTGTTCAGTAGGTCTCTGTGTTGGAATTAGGGTTTTTGGTATATTCTGTTTGGGCCCAGATTTATTTTGAGTGCTACAGTTGTGCTTTGGGCCCACTTCGGGAAATTTAGTCGATCGAAAATTTTAAACATGTTAGTTCACAGTATTTACATTATATCTGCGACTGTGAATGACAATTGATCGGTAAATCCTGTCTAACTGCTATAGCCCTTTTAGACGGATTTGCGAACGTGACATTCACGTTGATGTTCTTTGTTGTGCTGTGATGTTGCGGATTTGTCGTGGTGGATAGCCTGGATGCAATGGTAGTAACGTTTGGTTGTATATGTACATTTGATATTGCGGGGCGAGCGTCCGACATGTGGACTGCCGTCACTGCCTGTTTGTATATTATTCTTTTGGGGCACGACCGGGCTGAGGTCGATGTACCCGTTGTATATTTTACTTTCTGTACTAGGATTACCCCGTGGAGGGGTGCACGGATAGCCGGGTTCTAGAGGGAAACGGGCCCGCAACTCATGGCTTTGAGACGGAGGGGGCTCCACTCTAGAATTGGCGGGCTATTCGCCGCACTCATATGGGGTACAGGTTGACCCAAGGAGGGGTGCCCAAGTTACCGGATTCCGTGAAGTGCTGGGTGGTCCATTCACGTTGTTGATGGGGGCTGCCTCGCTTCAGGTTTTGGCGGGTAACTTGCCGTGCCCGTAGGGGTCTAGGATTTCATTGCACAGGCTATCCACACGACCAGGGGAACGTCGGATTTTAGTAGCGGCTCTATGAAACCCGGGGATCCCAGATATCTGTATTGTTCTTTAATGATTATTACATTTCTGTGATGTTGCCTTTTTATCACGCCTTGAGCGAATATTATATATTGATATATATACTAGTAGATGTTGTATATGTTTTGCACCCGCGCTAGTCCAGTCCCCGCTCTGTCGTTAGTTAAGTAACCTAATGGGTGATGACGGGACCCAGTGGCGAATGTGGATGGCATATACGTACATCATTATTTTCGTTCTTTATTGGTGTGATCAATTGATGGGACTGCATTGATTCGGATCAATGCAAGCTAAACAAACCTATTCTGATGTTGTTGGAACAATTTTCAAAAGGCTGTTATTGCAAGGACGTTCTCTTTTGTTTTGCACAGTGGTATTCGGTTATGAATATCCAGCACCTCAGTCGACGAGGTAAGGGCCGAGATCCCTTCACCAGGAGTGACCCCTTGGACAGAAGTTTGCGTCAGGGTAATAACTTCACTATAGCCGATTGCCTTTTGCTTTGCATCGTGGTATCCTGTTGGAATATCCTGCACCTCATTCTACGTGGAAAGAGCCAAGATTCTTTCCCCGGGAGTGACTTCTTTAACAAAGGTTTTCGTCACTATATTTTTATATAAAGCTATCCGGTTCCTTCAACGATATCAAGTTCATTACGTTAAAGGTTTTTCGCCAAAAACCATTCGTAGCCCTCCGTCATTTCAGAAAGGTAGCACCTAGTATTCATTCTATGTATGTTGGCCTACGTCAAGGCATAGGGTATGGTAGCTATTTGTTACTTTTCTGTTGCATAGATAGATGTGTTAGTTTGGGACAGTCGTACTGCTATTTTGGCCTACGTCAAGGGTATGTACGGGTGGGTTCAAATTAACCTGGATAATGATGGGTAGAACTTGACATGTAACTTATGATATGTTAGCCTACGTTAAGGTCAGAAGAGCATGGGGTAAAAATCACATCGGGAGTTTCTAAAGAAACTGAAACTTGCCAGGCATGCGCATACCTTCTGGAGTATGGTAACGTGAGTGGATTCCATCACGTTATCATGCGATGATAGTTGGATCCCGATTCCCACTGATGAGTTGGTTTACTCCTCAGGTGATCCCGACTAATTCTTCTTTCAGGTTTGGAGGAGAATTTGACGTTACAGTGGGAGGTTTCCTGATTAGATAAAGTGATAACCATTCTGATCTAGGTTAGAGTGCACGCTGAGTGTTTCTTTTCTCTCTCTCTTTGGCAGCGACCATGGCCCGACTCTTGACTATGACTCAGTGACCAAGTTAACCGAACCTTCTTAAACACCGGCTTTTGGATTGTCAGAGTTGCATACCTCATTGCCACTCCTACTCTTACCCTTTTCTCCAGAACACCCTGCATTACTACGAACATCCACTTTCATTGGATAAAACCATCGTATGGTTATATACGAACTCGAAGGAATTTATTCGAGGATGGTTACCGGTTCTGTAGAAAACGGATAGGACTATTCAGTTGTCTTTTCCTTTTACCTTCTCTCAGGTTGCGAGTGTTCCTTGAATTAGGACGGTACACCTATTACGCTTATTGGATAGTCTTATTCCAAACCATAGGCTGGTGCCGAATGGTAGGGAATGAAGAAAACCATTTATCCTAAAAGGTGTGCAGAAGGTATTAAGTAAAGACAAATAAAAGGATTAGTAAGAGGGCAAAGTAAACTGCGACAGCTATTCACGACCAAACCAAGTATTTCTTCGCCAATCCTACATCACCTTTGTATTTCTCTAGAACACTCCATATCACTACGAAGATCCACACTTATTTGGATACTCCATCGTATGGTTATATACGAACTCGAAAGGAACTTGTTCCAGTTCGGGGATGGATTCTGGTTCAGGAGAAATAGGAATAAGGTTTTATTCAGTTGTCTTTTATTCTCACCTTCTCTCAGGTTGCGAGTGCTCCTAGGATTAGGACAGTACACCCATTATGCTTATTGGATAGTCTTCTTCCAAACCATAGGCTGGTGTCGAACGGTAGGGAAGGAAGAAAACCATTTGGCCTAAAGGGGTGTACAAAAGGTAATGACTAAAGACATATAAAGGGATTTGGAGAGAAGGCAAAGAAACACACGGTTACAGTTGTGAATCTGATAATCAAAGAGGTATTACTATGAATACCCTGATGCCCCTTCGAAAAAAATTCATGTTTCAGTTTCACTGTGTATTGTTAATAGAAAACTGATTTCCCAATTAGACACTTGCTCCAGGATATGTATTTACCAGGTTTGATTCTTACATCTGTATGGTTTCACAGATGATGAGTGGGAGTAAGTTATTGGGAATTGGGTGATCGTCCTCATTATGTCGGAATTCGTTGTAATTGTAAGTCTACGCTAGCGCCCCGGCAGTCTACAGACGCCAAATGCGGAACAAAAATCTTTTAACTGGCGCTATCGTATAGTTTAACCCGGATCTACCATTATTGCTAAACTAACAAACTGTAAAGAGTGTAGAAAGGTTATACCGAACGATCCGAGTCCTTCGTTCTTTAACCATCATCCCACGCTCCGTTGCGGCTGCTCGGATCTCGTCGATCTCCGATCTCTTCGTCGAGGTGGCACCACGTCGACGATTCTTTAAACGGGCTCCCGCCTCTGACTTGAGGCAACTCGGTCGTCAAGTTTGCTAAAAGAGACGACCAAGAATGATGTAGAGAATGAGTAGATGACTTTGTCTCACTTCGTCCAAGTCCGTGGACGATCGGTTAATGAAGTTGCCATTTTAATCGGGTGATGGAACAAAACGAGATATGAAATTTCCATACACCTAAAACCATAGTCTTTTCTCTCTAAAATGAAATCAATCTCTCTCTCTCTCTCAAAGAATGGCCGGCCACTATAAGTAGAAGAGGGAGGTGATGGTAGGAGCAATCAAGGGGGGTGACAATAAACAAGAAGCTTATCTTGATCATTAAAGAAAAGCATGACTCATTTAGAAACAATGAATCAAAACAACCTTAGTCATCAAGCATTAATGGCACCATTAATGCACTAATGACTCACCATGTCAAGTCACTCTCTCTAGAATCTTCTAGAAGAATCCACACTCATCTCAAGAAAAGATAAACCCGTCTTTAACCAAATGTTAAAAGACGGCTGATAGAAAACTGGAAACTGGCAACTTCCAAAAGTGATCCTGAAACGACTTTCAGGATAATCCCGAAACTGTATAAATATACCCGCATTTGTATTACGACCGAATACAAATGCAACTGAGACAAAGATATTATACCTACTCAATATAATACTCGGATCCGGCTTAAACCAAAGCCGACCAGTATCATCTGCCCGAAAAATAACACGTGCGTAAACGCACGTGCATTTTCCGAACCCTGCCATAAAACCATACGGCCTCTACAACGTTTCGCCCGAACTTGGGAAACTGTCTGTGGGGGACTCTAATGACTCGTCTGTACCCTGGCAGTGGGTTTAACCACAAACCGTCAGCGGCACTAGCAATGCGTAACGGCTGCCCATGGACTGACCTCAAGGGATGCCGATGAGCGCACTCATCCGGAAAACCCTACTGAGCCTAACAGTGACAATGTATATACAGTCCGGTCGGTTCGTCTATGAGTATCGCATATCTGCCTAGGGGGCTAGTAACGTCAGACCCCCAATAGCAGTATAAGTCGTGTCGGAGTGAAGCCCAATAACACCCTGAGATACTACTGGAGTACCTACCAGTAAATCTCCTGCCACGGCCGTGGGCTTTGTGTAATGGCTCTCCTAGACACAGCACGATCTCGCCCCCAATACCGGGAGAGATGAATCCCCTGCCGATCCGCTCACGTGCCTCCATATGGCTCGGGACTGTACCCAAAAACTACCTGTTTGCACGACTCCTTTGAGCCGTGGTAGGGTAGAAATCAAAGCATAGTGGGAACTCACACGAGACAAATGACGACCTCAGGTCGATGAACTAACCTATACACATGTCACCAGGGAACTGCTATCTGACGATATGTATAATACCAACTAGCAGGTTCCCGGCGAGTCCTGTCCGGTGTACTCATAACCCAATGAGCACCTGTATACATCTTAGGTGATCCAACTGACACCAGTGGCTTGTGAGACCGGCCACCGCCCCTCGTCGGGGTCTCGACTGTATACACTAGTCTACTCCGGAGTATCGATGCCCTGTCTCGAAACTCCCACGACTAGGGACCAAAATCAAGGATATGCATTTAAACCACCCAACTCTCACGTATATGATCGCCATCATACTGTTGGTGGTAAAGCAAGATCCTAAGGGCTCTATCAAAATGTAACATGTAATCAGTCACCTGAACATGTACACGACTGATAAAGGCAAACCAGATAGCATACTATCATCTTGAGTAAGACTGTCCTACCGGTATAGGTCCTCCGCAATCATTGCAATCACGTACCTGTGATCCAATAATTGACTATGAGGGCACTATCTCCAACAATCTCCCACTTGCACTCAAGGCTAATTATTGCGATGTCGACTACTCACAGCCCGTGTGAAACCGAACATCCAACTCCTCTACTAATCAGTATCACAAAGCCCGTTTGTAAAACTATTGTGTTCGAGAATAGCCTTAGTGAGTGGATCCCCCTAGATGTTTCTTTCTATATCTCTCTAAATCTCAAGTTCGCGGAGAAAGCCATCTCCCGAATCAAGTAACACCTGTCTTAGAATATGTCTGGATATCTGATGGGACCTAGTTCATAAATGAACTCCAAATCCAAACTTCTTAGACTGTATCGATCACTGAACCTAATCAGTATCGGGCACCATGCCACCCACAGTATTCTCTTGGACCACCTGTCCATAATACTGTCCCTCTTCGTCAGAGAGAAAACTATAACTCTGACAATCACTCTGTCAACCATGTCACCTTTGAAGCTTGGAATGATAACCGTCTCCCGAAGGAGGCTGCCGTCATCAAATCCGTAGAACATGTACTTATGTTTTAAAACTGCTTCCTTATGTTTCTCCAGGATTGGATTAATACAAACTTATTGCATCTAGTGCAAAACCAACATTTGGTGTGGTACTTGACATCTCATGATTGACTCAATTGCCTAAGCAATTGATCTGCCAATCATGCACATCCCTCTCCCCTTCAGTCTATACGACACCTTTAGAGAGGGTGACTCCATCACCTGCAGGTACACCACCATGTTAGGAGTCAACTATTCCAAAAACCATTAGAATATCTGTCAAAATACCCACATTGGGAAACTACCCAAATCCAGATCTAACGCCATAGATCCAGAAACCAGAATGTCAAATATTATATCCATATCCTGTCTGGAGAAACAACTGTGTGACGACCACAGTACAACCGATCGTAGTATAGGAATTTTACTTCCTACTCTGTGTATGTCATTCAGATACCATGACATCACACCCTACTACCTCCTTAACAGATCCATCCCCTATTCTGATTGAAGTCAAAACCATGACTGTCATATCAAAATTAGATGATCTATCTCCGCTATAACTGCTCTAGTCTATAAATAGACATAAGCTACTTTCCCACTATGCTTCCGATGCTCCCACTGACTACGACAACCCTCCTACCGGGTCTCATAGCCTGGAACAACAGTAGTGTCAAGTCTTGGTAGATAAGAACCTCCCTGTCACCGTCCTTGAGCCTACCGAAGTACCTCTCGGGTGTCTGAGGTTACCTACCATATCTGCGGAGTGGCTATTGGAATGTCAAATCTGATTGAATGTATAGGTCCTATTAAATTTTCCGTAATCGTTCGCGGTTCTGGAATCACTTCCAGTTCTACCATACTCCCACTACTGTTTTCTGAAAAAGATCCATTTTACTAAAACTGTGGCGAGTCAAGAACAATATCACTATTGATCTTCCAAATGGTAGAATATCAACCCTCGTCATAGCCAGGGTCAACCCACAAACAGCCATTACAGAAACGTGCCCTGAGTTATCCAGAGTCTGGTTTTAAGCATAAGCTGGACAACTCCCCGTACCTCAATATCTTTTAAGGTACGAACTATTCTATATCCAATATAGAAACTTTGGCACTAATTTAATTGGAACCATATTCAAGCCATGCAGCTGTCTCCAGTGCATATCAACTTAATGGAAAGAGGCTAATCAGCATTACTCAACTTAGGAATCCATCCAATTATGAGTAACCTGAAAGAGAAACACGTTTCTCAAAACCATTACTATCATCTGAATACCAATCACAAGAATCTACATCTTCGATCTCTTTGAAGAATCCCGATACTTGTGATACCTGGTTCTCTACTTTATTCTTATACCCACAACTTCTCAAAACTTAGACCTTGTATTTCTACGAAACACTCGTCTAAATTTTAGAGAAGTTATAAGTAAACAGAACATAGTATGAGGACCTACCCCTTTGTCCTGATGGACACTGGACAACATACAATACTCTGTATAAGTCCGCTGAGTTAAACAACTCAAAACCTGTGCGTCGTAGGTTGAAAACTGTACCCTGGCGATTTCCTCAAATATCACCAATTACAACGAATTCCGATATAATGAGGATGATCACCTAATTCCCAATATCTTACTCCCACTCATCATCTGTAAAACCATACAGATATGAGAATGAAACCTGGTAAATACATACCCTTGGAGTAAGTGTCTAATTGGGAAAACAGTTTTTCTTTAACAATGCACGGAAACATGAAAATGTTTCGTAGGGGTATCCTGGTATTCATAGCAATGCCTCTTCCATAATCCAATTCATGACTTCAACCGTATATTTTATTGCCATCTCTCCAAATCCCTTTATTTGTCTTTAGTCGTTACCTTCTGTACACCTTCGTTAGGCTAAATGGTTTTCTTCCTTCCCTACCGTTCGGCACCAGCCTATGGTTTGGAAGAAGACTATCCAGTAAGCATAATAGGTGTACCCTCCTAAACCAAGGAGTACTCGCAACTGAGAGAAGGTGATGATAAAAGACAACTGAATAATACCTTATTCTTTTAAAGATGAAATAGGAGTGGCGATGAAGTACGCGGTTTTGGTCGTGAATGATATCAGTCGCAATTTACTTTGCCCTCTTTCTAATCCCTTTATTTTGTTTTTACATATTACCTTCTGCACACCCTACTTAGGCTAACTGGTTTTCTTCATTCCCTACCTTTCGGCACCAGCCTATGGTTTGGAATAAGACTATCCAATAAGCGTAATAGGTGTACTCTCCTAAACCAAGGAGCTCTCGCAACCTGAGAGAAGGTGATAATAAAAGACAACTGAATAAACCAATTCTATTTCTCCTGATCCTCGAAGAAGTCCCTTCGAGTTCGTATATAACCATACGATGGATCTATCCAATGGAAGTGGATATCCGTAGTAATACGGGTGTTCTGAGAAATTCAAAGGGTAAAAGAATGAGTGGCAATGACTTATGCAACACAGACAATCCAAAAATCCAGTATTTTAAGAAGGTTCGGTCAACCTGGTCACTGAGTCATAGTCTAGGGTCGGTCAAAGGTCGCTGCCAAAGAGAGAGAGAAAAGAAACACTCTGCGTGCACTCTAACCTAGATCAAAATGGTCATCACTTTATCTAATCCAGAAACCTCCCACTGTCCTGTCAAATTCTCCTCCAAACCTAAAGAAGAATCAATCGGGATCACCCGAAGAGTAAACCGACTCATCAGTGGGAATCGGGATCCAACTCTCATCGCATGATAACGTGATGGAATGCATCCACGTTACTCATACTCCAGAAGGTATGCGTATACTTGGCAAGTTTCAGTTTCTTTAGAAACTCCCGATAGGATTTTTGCCCCATGCTCTTATAACCTTGGCTTTGGTCAAAATGTCATAAGTCACATGCCAAGTTCTACCCATCACTATCTTGTCAATTTGAACCCACCCGCACATGCCCCTGACTTTGGCCAATCGGCAGAACGACTGTCCCAAACTAACTCATCTATCTATGCAACAATTGAATACCCCAGCAACTACCAAACACTATGCCTTGACGAAAGACAACAAACATAGCTTGAATATTACTGACCATCCATAAGAAACGACGGAGGGCTACGGCTGGTTTTTGGCGAAAAACCTTTAACGTAATGAACTTGATCTCGTTGAAGGAACCTGATAGCTTTTTTAAAATATAGTGGCGAAAACCTTTTGCTAAAGAAGTCACTCCCGGTAAAGGGATCTCGGCTCTTTCCTCGTGGAATGAGGTGCAGGATATTCCACTGAATACCGCTATGCAAAGCAACTTGTAATCGACTATAGTGAAGTTATTACGCTGACGCAAACTTCTGCCCAAGGGGTCAGTCCCGGTGAAGGGATATCGGCCCTTGCCCCGTCGAATGAGGTGCAGGATATTCCACTGAATACCGCTATGCAAAACAAAAGGAAACGTCTTTGCAATAACACTTTTTAAATTTGTTCCAACAACATCCAAACAGGTTTGTTTTACTTTGCGTTGATCAGAATCAACACAGTCCCATCATTTAATCACACCGGAAAAGAACGAAAATAAAATGTACGTATATGCCATCCGCATTCGTCACTGGGTCCCGTCATCACCCGTTAGGTTACTTAACTAACGACAGAGCGGGGACTGGACTAGCGCGGGTGTAAAACATATACAACATCTAATAGTATATAAACCAATATACAATAATCGCTCCAGGCGTGATAATATGAAACATTACAGAAAAGTAATAAGCATCACAGAACAATACAGATAATCTGGGATCCCCGAGTTTCACAGAGCCGCTGCTGAAACTCGACGTTCCCCTGTCGTGTGGATAGCCTGTGCAATGAAACCTAGACCCCTACGGGTGCGGCAAGTTACCCGCCAAAACATGAAGCGAGGCAGCCCCCTACAGCATAGTGAATGGACCACCCAGCACTCCACGGAATTCGGTAATCTTGGGCACCCCTCCTTGGGTCAACCTGTACCCCCTACGAGTGCGGCGAATAGTCTGCCAATTCTAGAGTGGGACCCCTCTGCCTCTCAAAGCCATGAGATGCGGACCCGTTGCCCCTCAGAACCCGGCTATCCTTGCACTCCGTCGCGGGGCAAAACCTAGTACAGTAATGAAAAATAGTACAATAGGTACATCGACCGCAACCTGGTCGTGCCCCAAAAGAATATTATACAACAGGCAGTGACGGCAGTCCACAAGTTGGACGCTCGCCCCGCAATATCAAATCTACAAATAAACTCAAACTGTACTACCATTGCACACTGCTATCCACCACGACAAATCCGCAACTTCACAGCACAAAACAGAACATCAACGCGAATGTCACGTTCGCAAACCCGTCTAAAAGAACTATAGCAATCAAACGCGGTTTACCGATCAAATGACATTCCCGGTCGGAGATATAATGTAAGCACTGTAAACTAACGTGTTTAAATTTCGATCGATCAAATATCAAAAAGTGGGCCCCACGACTTACTGGTGAACAGTAACAAAATCTGGGCCAAAACGATATTTACCAAAAACCACAAAATCCAACAGAGAACCCACTGTACAAATTTGGGAGCACGAGCTCACCACGTGGCCGCGGATGCGCGGCCAAACCATGGGTTTGGCCGCGTTTCAGCGGCGCTTTGGTGGAGACACGTGCCCAAATTTGGTCGTGGTTCTTAGAAAAGCCTGCACAGATTTTTAAGACATGTAGAAAAATTTTAGGAGGCCATTTAAAATCAACAGAAACTGTCAAGCTTGGATTTTGCAATTTTCGATTTCCGGTCGGATCGATATTTTAAACGCCTTAGCACAAGTTAGTATAGCAAAATGGTGAGGCTCTGATACCACTGTAAGTCTACGCTAGCGCCCCGGCAGTCTACAGACGCCAAATGCGGAACAAAAAACTTTTAACTGGCGCTATCGTATACTTTAACCTGGATCTGCCATTATTGCTAAACTAACAAACTGTAAAGAGTGTAGAAAGGTTATACCGAACGATCCGAGTCCTTCGTTCTTTAACCATCATCCCACGCTCCGTTGCGGCTGCTCGGATCTCGTCGATCTCCGATCTCTTCGTCGAGGTGGCACCACGTCGACGATTCTTTAAACGGGCTCCCGCCTCTGACTTGAGGCAACTCGGTCGTCAAGTTTGCTAAAAGAGACGACCAAGAATGATGTAGAGAATGAGTAGATAACTTTGTCTCACTTCGTCCAAGTCCGTGGACGATCGGTTAATGAAGTTGCCATTTTAATCGGGTGATGGAACAAAACGAGATATGAAATTTCCATACACCTAAAACCATAGTCTTTTCTCTCTAAAATGAAATCAATCTCTCTCTCTCTCTCTCAAAGAATGGCCGGCCACTATAAGTAGAAGAGGGAGGTGATGGTAGGAGCAATCAAGGGGGGTGACAATAAACAAGAAGCTTATCTTGATCATTAAAGAAAAGCATGACTCATTTAGAAACAATGAATCAAAACAACCTTAGTCATCAAGCATTAATGGCACCATTAATGCACTAATGACTCACCATGTCAAGTCACTCTCTCTAGAATCTTCTAGAAGAATCCACACTCATCTCAAGAAAAGATAAACCCGTCTTTAACCAAATGTTAAAAGACGGCTGATAGAAAACTGGAAACTGGCAACTTCCAAAAGTGATCCTGAAACGACTTTCAGGATAATCCCGAAACTGTATAAATATACCCGTATTTGTATTACGACCGAATACAAATGCAACTGAGACAAAGATATTATACCTACTCAATATAATACTCGGATCCGGCTTAAACCAAAGCCGACCAGTATCATCTGCCCGAAAAATAACACGTGCGTAAACGCACGTGCATTTTCCGAACCCTGCCATAAAACCATACGGCCTCTACAATGTTTCGCCTGAACTTGGAAAACTGTCTGTGGGGGACTCTAATGACTCGTCAGTACCCTGGCAGTGGGTTTAACCACAAACCGTCAGCGGCACTAGCAATGCGTAACGGCTGCCCATGGACTGACCTCAAGGGATGCCGATGAGCGCACTCATCCGGAAAACCCTACTGAGCCTAACAGTGACAATGTATATACAGTCCGGTCCGTTCGTCTATGAGTATCGCATATCTGCCTAGGGGGCTAGTAACGTCAGACCCCCAATAGCAGTATAAGTCGTGTCGGAGTAAAGCCCAATAACACCCTGAGATACTACTGGAGTACCTACCAGTAAATCTCCTGCCACGGCCGTGGGCTTTGTGTAATGGCTCTCCTAGACACAGCACGATCTCGCCCCCAATACCGGGAGAGACGAATCCCCTGCCGATCCGCTCACGTGCCTCCATATGGCTCGGGACTGTACCCAAAAACTGCCTGTTTGCACGACTCCTTTGAGCCGTGGTAGGGTAGAAATCAAAGCACAGTGGGAACTCACACGAGACAAATGACGACCTCAGGTCGATGAACTAACCTGTACACATGTCACCAGGGAACTGCTATCTGACGATATGTATAATACCAACTAGCAGGTTCCCGGCGAGTCCTGTCCGGTGTACTCATAACCCAATGAGCACCTGTATACATCTTAGGTGATCCAACTGACACCAGTGGCTTGTGAGACCGGCCACCGCCCCTCGTCGGGGTCTCGACTGTATACACTAGTCTACTCCGGAGTATCGATGCACTGTCTCGAAACTCCCACGACTAGGGACCAAAATCAAGGATATGCATATAAACCATCCAACTCTCACGTATATGATCGCCATCATACTGTTGGTGGTAAAGCAAGATCCTAAGGGCTCTATCAAAATGTAACATGTAATCAGTCACCTGAACATGTACACGACTGATAAAGACAAACCAGATAGCATACTATCATCTTGAGTAAGACTGTCCTACCGGTATAGGTCCTCCGCAATCATTGCAATCACGTACCTGTGATCCAATAATTGACTATGAGGGCACTATCTCCAACAGTAATTGGAGATAGTTGAGGAAATCACCTGGGTTGTTTGCCGGACGACAAATATTTGGTTTTGAATATCCGTTATAATGCACCAATTTCAAATTGATATATCTGTACGTTTATTTTTATAAAGTGAGATATAACTTTTTGAAATTATGTCTATGACATTTACCTATATCAGTGGATGGTTAGGTAAGGAGCATTGAACAGCGGTGTAATTCTTCTTAACCATAAGTACAGTTTTCAACCTACGACACACAGGGATTGAGTTATTCGACACAGGGGACTTATACAGAGTATTGTATGTTGTCCAGTGTCCATTAGGACAGAGGGGTTGGTCCTCGTACTATATTCGGTTTATTTGTGACTTCTCTAGCTCTTAGACAAGTGTTTCGTAGAGACACAAGGTCTAAGTTTTGAGAAGTTATAGGTATAAGAGTAAAGTAGAGAACCAGATGTTGCAAGTATCGGGATTTTTCAAGGTAATAGAAGATGTAGATACTTGTGTATGGCATTCAGTTGATAGTAATGATTAAGAGAACTTGCTTCTCTTTCAGGTTACTCATAATTGGAAGCCCTTCTAAGTTGAGTAATGCTGATCGACCTCTCTCCATTTAGTTGACAAGCACTGGAGACAGCTGCATGATTTGAATCTGGTTCCAATTAAATCAGTGCCTCTGTTTTTATGTTGGATATAGAATAGTTCGTATCTTAACAATGTTAAGGTACGGGGAGTTGTCCGGCTTATGCTTAAAACCAGACTCTGGATAACTCAAGGCACGTTTCTATAATGGTTGTTTGTGGGTTGACCCGGGCTATGACGAGGGTTGACTTTCTATCATCTGGAAGATGAATAGTGATATTGTTCTAGACTCGCCACAGTTTTAATAAAAATTGATTTTTTCAGAAAACTGTAGTGGGAGCTTGGTAGAACTGGAAGTGATTCCAGAACCGCAAACGATTACTGAAAACTTGATAAGAACCTAACGATTCAATCTGGTTTGACATTCCATTAGCCACCTCACAGATAGGGTGGGTAACCTCAGGCACTCGAGAGGTACTTCGGTATGCTCGTAGACGGTGACAGGGAGGTTCTTGTTTACCCAGACTTTCCATTGCTGTTGTTTCAGAATGTGAGACCCGGCAGGAGGATGAGCATAGCGTCGTTCTAAACTACCTTTAGAAGTGCACGTGTATATGACTCTGCCAGAGGGTTGTCGTAGTCAGTGGGAGCAGCGGAAGCATAATGGGCAAGTAGCTTATGTCTAGTTATGGACTAAAGCAGATATAGCGGAGATAGATCATCTATTTCTGATGTAACAGTCATAGGTTTGACTTCATCAGAATAGGGAATGGATCTGTTAAGAAAGTAGTAGGGTGTGATTTCCTGGTATTTGGATGACATACACAGAGTAGGAAGTGAAATTTCTATACTACGATCGGTTATACTTTGGTAGTCACACAGTGTTTTCTCCACATAGGATATGGATATTATATCAGATATTCTGGTTACTAGATCTATGGTTTTAGATCTAGATTTGGGTAGTTTCCCAATCTGGGTACTTAGACAACATTCTAAAAGATGTTTTAGAATGAACGACTCCTGGCACGGTACTATACCTGCAGGTGATGGAGTCACCCTCTCTAAAGATGTCTTACAGACTAAAGGAAAGTGGGATGTGCATGATTGGCAGATCACTTGCTTAGGCAATTGAGTCGATCATGAGATATCAAATACCACACCAGATGTTGTTTTTGCACGAGATGCGATATGTTGATATTGATCCAATCCTGGAGAAACGATCGGAAGCGGTTTTAGAACATAAGTGAATGTTCTAGGGATATGATAACGGCATCCTCTTTCGGGAGACAGTTATCATTCTAGGCTTCCAAGGTGGCCTGAATGACAGAGGGACTGTCAGAGTTATAGTTTTCCCTCTGACGAGGGGCAGTGTTTTGTACAGGTGATCCAAGCGGATACTGAGGGAGGCATGGCGCAGGATACTGATTAAATTCAGTTGACGATACAGTCTAAGAAGTTTGGATTTGGAGTTCATTTATGACCTAGGTCCCATCAGATATCTAGACATATTCTAAGACAGGTATTGCTCATTTTAGAGAGATGGCTTTCTCCGCGAACTTGAGATAAAGAGAGATATAGAAAGAAACATCAGGGCGGATCTACCTGCTGAGGCTATTCCTCGAACGCAATAGTTTCGCAAACCGGCGAGATTGTTTAGTAGAGGAGTTGGGTGTTCGGTATCATATAGGCTGTGAGTACGCGACATCGCAATAATTAGCCTTGAGTGCAAGTGGGAGATTGTTGGATATTGTGCCCTCATAGTCAATTATTGGATCGCATGCACGTGATTGCAATGATTGAGAGAGGACCTATACCGGTAGGACATGTTGGAGATAGTGCCCTCAGAGTCAATTATTGGATCACAGGCACGTGATTGCAATGATTGAGGGATGACCTATCCCGGTAGGACAGTCTTACTCAAGATGATAGTATGCTATCTGGTTTATCTTTATCATCGTGTACTGCTTTAGGTGACCTTACACGTCACTATTGCATGTTGATAGAGCCCCTAGGATTCTTGCTTGACTGCCAGCAGTATGAGGGCGATCATATACGTAGGAGCTAGGGTCTATAAGCACATCCTTAAAAGGTCCCTAGTCGTGGGAGTTTCGAGACAGGGCATCGATACTCCAGAGTAGACTAGTGTATACAGTCGAGACCCCGACGATGGGCGGTGGCCGGTCTCACAAGCCATTGGCGTCAGTTGGTTCACCTAAGATGTATACAGGTGCTCATTGGGTTATGAGTACACCGGACAGGACTCGCCGGGAACATGCTAGTTGGTCTTATACCTGACGTCAGATAGCAGTTCCCTGGTGACATGTGTACAGGTTAGTTCATCGACCTGAGATCGTCATTTGTCTCGTCTGAGTTCCCACTGTACTTTGATTACTACCCTACCACGCTCAAAGGAGACGTGCAAACAAGTTTTAGTTGGGTACAGTCCCGAGCCATATGGAGGCAGTGAGCGGATCTGCAGGGGTTCGTCTCACCCGGTATTGGGGGAGAGGTCGCGCTGTGTCTAGGAGAGCCATTACACGATGTCCTTAGCCAAGGCAGAAGATTTACTGGTAGGTATTCCAGTAGTATTTCAGGGTGTTCTGGGCTACTCTCCGACACGACTTGTACCGCTTTTGGGGGTCTGACTTTTACCAACCCCCTAGGCCCGCCATGCGATGCTCATAGACGAACGGACCGGACTGTACGGATATTGTCACTGACAGGCTCAGTAGGGTGTCAGGATGAGTTAGCTCATCGACGTCCCTTTTGGTCAATACCTGGTAGCCCGTCACGTATGGCTAATACATCTGACGTGCTAGTGGTTAAATCCACAAGCAAGGTGTTGAAGAGTCTTTAGAGTCCCCCACAGACAGTTTTCTCAAGTTTCGGGCGAAACGCTGTAGAGGCCGTATGGAAATATGGCAGGGTTCGATCTTATCCGTGCGGTATTGCACGGATCATGATCGGGCGGATAATACTAGCGGTCTTTGGTTTAAGCCGGATCCTAGTATTGTACAGTGTAGATTTTGTCTCTTTGCATTTATATTCAGTAGGAATACAAATGCGGGCATGTATATGCAGTCGCGGGGTTTTTTCTGTAATTTATTACGGGATCAGTTTTCTGAAGTTGCCAGTTTGCTTTCCGTTCCGGCCAGTTTTCCTTTGTTCCTTCAAGGCCGGATTTTTCTGATGGAGGGGCTAATTTGCATATTTGCAAATTAGCAATCGTGGAGGGTTTATTAGGATATGGAAAGATTAGGATAACCTCTTTTCTTTTCATGCATCATTTCATAGCTTTATGAGATTAGAGTTGATCTTGATATGGATGTGACCTTTATTCCTCATTATCTTCACATGGCTTACGGTTACCATTTGGTATCCCTACACTCACCTCCCTTGTTGCTTTCCCCCCTCATTTTTGGCCGGCCACATTTTTGTGGGTGAGAGAGTGAGGTTCATTTTGTTGTGGAGGCAAAATGTTCATCTCATATCATTTTAGATTACACCAAAAATCCTAAGCTCATTTCCATTCTTCACCTCCATCAAAGTGGCAACTTCATACCCCATGAGACAAAGTGATGCACACTTCATCTACAGCATTTCTTGGGCACGTCGGCTTGCCAACTTCGTGCGCGAATTGCCTCGGTCCAGAGGTGGGAGCCCATAAAAGAACCCGGCGATATGGTGCCCGTTCCGACGAGGAGCTGAAGACCGGAGATTCCGCGAGGAGATCAGAGTGGAGGCCGAAGACCGAAGGACACAGATCTCTCGGAATAGCTTCCTATTCCCATTTTCTAGTTTGCTAGAGTTAGGTTAATGGCCCGATCCGGGATTTTAATGCGTGGTGGTGCCGGTTTCTAGTTTTTAGAAAAGTTTTGTTTCCGCATTCCGGCATCGGATTGACGGCCGGGGCGCCGCCGTGCACTTACATTGGTATCGGAGCCAAGCCATTAACCTAGTCTAGCTTGCTCTAATGTTTTTACAAGTTCGATCGAATGAATTTCCAAAAAACCGCGTTTCCATGTCATAGTTTCTGTCGAATTTTTACAATGCTTTAAAAACTATTTGGTACATTGTAAAAATACGTGCAGGGTTTTTTTATGCATTCTGTGAAAATTTGGTAGGCTGAATTTACTGTAGCGCGGCGGAACAGCGGCCAAAACCACGTTTTGGCCGCTGAACCGCCGCCGAATTTTGGCTTCACTGCACCAAGTTTTCACAGTAGGTTTCTGACATGGAAATAGGGTTTCTGGTATATTCTTTTTGGGCCCAGATGTTTTTGAGTGCTACAGTTGTGCTTGGGGCCCACATCGGAAAATTCAGTCGATCGAAAATTTTAAACATGTTAGTTCACATTATTTATATTATATCTGCGACCGTGAATGTCAGTCGATCGGTAAATCCCGTCTATCTGCTATAGCCCTTTTAGACGGATTTGCGAACGTGACATTCACGTTGATGTTCTGTGTTGTGCTGTGATGGTGCGGATTGGTCATGGGGGATAGCCTGGATGCAATGTTAGTACAGTTTCATTTTATATGTACATTTGATATTGCGGGGCGAGCGTCCGACATGTGGACTGCCGTCACTGCCTGTTTGTATATTATTCTTTTGGGGCACGACCGGGCTGAGGTCGATGTACCCGTTGTATGTATATTTTACTTTCTGTACTAGGATTACCCTAAGGTGGGGTGCACGGATAGCCGGGTTCTAGAGGGCAACGGGCCCGCATCTCATGGCGTTGAGACGGAGGGGGCCTCACTCTAGAATTGGTGGGCTATTCGCCGCACTCGTAGTGGGTACAGGTTGACCCGGTAAGGGTGCCTAAGTTACCGGATTCCGTGAAGTCCTGGGTGGTCCATTCACGTTGCTGAAAGGGGCTTCCTCGCTTCAGGTTTTGGCGGGTAACTTGCCGCGCCCGTAGGGGTCTATGATTTCATTGCACAGGCTATCCACATGACCAGGGGAATGTCGGGTTTCAGTAGCGGCTCTATGAAACCCGGGGATCCCACATATATGTATTGTTCTGTGATGCTTATTACATTTCTGTGATGTTACATTTTATCACGTCTTGAGCGAATATTATATATTGATATATATACTAGTAGATGTTGTATATGTTTTGCATCCGTGCTAGTCCAGTCCCCGCTCTGTCGTTAGTTAAGTAACCTAACGGGTGATGATGGGACCCAGTGGCGAATGCGGATGGCATATACGTACATAATTATTTTCGTTCTTTATTGGTGTGATCAATTGATGGGAATGCGTTGATTCGGATCAATGCAAGATAAACAAACCTATTCGTTTGTTGTTGGAACAATTTTCAAAAAGCTGTTATTGCAAGGACGTTCTCTTTTGTTCTGCACAGTGGTATTCGGTTGTGAATATCCAGCTCCTCAGTCGACGAGGCAAGGGCCGAGATCCCTTCACCGGGAGTGACCCCTTGGAGAGAAGATTGCGTCAAGGCAATAACTTCACTATAGTCATTTACTTTTGCTTTGTATCATGGTATTCAGTTGGAATATCCTGCACCTCATTCTACGGGGAAAGAGCCGAGATCCCTTTAGCAATGGTTTTCGTCACTATGTTTTATAAAAAGCTATCCAGTTCCTTCAACGATATCAAGTTCATTACGTTAAAGGTTTTCGCCAGAAACCATTCGTAGCCCTCCGTCGTTTCATATGGATAGTCAATATTATTCAAGCTGTGTTTGTTGGCCAAAGTCAAGGCACAGTGATTGGTAGCTGTTGGGTATTCATATGCAGCATAGATAGATGCGCTGGTTTGGGACAGTCGTACTGCCTTGTTGGCCAAAGTCAAGGGTAGGTACGGGTGGGTTCAAATTAACCTGGAGAATGACGGGTAGAACTTGACATGTGACTTATGATTTGTTGGCCAAAGTCAAGGTCATAAGAGTATGGGGTAAAAATCACATCGGGAGTTTCTAAAGAAACTGAAACTTGTCAGATATACGCATACCTTCTGGAGTGTGATAACGTGAGCGGATTCCGTCACGTTATCATGCGATGATAGTTGGATCCCGATTCCTACTGATGAGTTGGTTTACTCCTCGGGTGATCCCGACTAATTCTTCTTTTAGGTTTGGAGGAGAATTTGACGGTACAGTGGGAGGTTTCCTGATTAGATAAAGTGATAACCATTCTGATCTTGGTTAGAGTGTACGCTGAGTGTTTCTTTTCTCTCTCTCTTTGGCAGCGACCATGACCCGACCCTAGACTATGACTCAGTGACCAAGATTAACCGAACCTTCTTAAACACTGGCTTTTGGATTGTCAGAGTTGCAAACCTCATTGCCACTCCTACTTTTACCCTTTTCTCCAGGACACCCCGTATTACTACGAACGTCCACTTCCATTGGATAAAACCATCGTATGGTTATATACGAACTCGAGGAATTTATTCGAGGATGGTTTCCGGTTCTGAAGAAAACGAATTGGACTATTCAGTTGTCTTTTCCTTTTACCTTCTCTCAGGTTGCGAGTACTCCTTGGTTTAGAAGATAGTACACCTATTATGCAAATTAGATAGTCTTCTTCCAAACCTTAGGCTGGTGCCAAACGGTGGGGAATGAAGAAAACCAATTAGCATAACGATGGTGTACAGAAGGTATTAAGTAAAGACATATCAAGGGATTAGTAAGAGACCAAAGTAAATTGCGACTGCTATTCACGACCAAACCAAGTATTTCTTCGCCAATCCTAAATCAGCTTTGTATTTATCCAGGACACTCCGTATCACTACGAAGATCCACAGTTTATTGGATACTCCATCGTATGGTTATATACGAACTCAAAAGGAACTTGTTCCAGTTCGGGGATGGATTCTGGTTTAGGAGAAATAGGAATAAGGTTTATTCGGTTGTCTTTTATCTTCATCTTCTCTCGCATTGCGAGTGTTCCTAGGATTAGGACAGTACACCCATTATGCTTATTGGATAGTCTTCTTCCAAACCATTGGCTGGTGCCGAATGGTAGGGAAGGAAGAAAAACCATTTAGCCTAAGAGGGTGTACAGAAAGTAAGGACTAAAGACATATGAAGGGATTTGGAGAAGATGGCAAAGAAATATACGGTTACAGTTGTGAATCTGGATAATGGAAGAGGCATTACTAGGAATACCAGGATACCCCTACGAAATATTTCAATGTTTCAGTTTCACTGTGTACTGTTAATAGAAAACTGATTTCCCAATCTGACACTTGCTCCAGGGTATGTATTTACCAGGTTTGATTCTCAAATCTGTATGGTTTTACATATGATGAGTGGGAGTAAGTTATTGGGAATTATGTGATCATCCTCATTATATCGGAATTCGTTGTAATTGGTGATATTTGAGGAAATCACCTGGGTAGTTTGCCGGACGGCAAATGTTTGGTTTTGAATATCCGCTGTTATGCACCAATTTCAAATTGATACATATGTACGTCTATTTTTATAGAGTGAGATATACCTTTTTGAAATTATGTCCATGACATTTACCTATATCAGTGGATGGTTAGGTAGGGAGAATTGAACATCGGTGTAATTCTTCTTAACCATAAGTACAGTTTTCAACCTACGACACATAGTGAATGAGTCACTAGACTCAGGGGACTTATACAGAGTATTGTATATTGTCCAGTGTCCATTAGGACAGAGGGGTTGGTCCTCGTACTATATTCAGTTTACTTATGACTTCTCTAGTTCTTAGACAAGTGTTTCGTAGAAACACAAGGTCTGAGTTTTGAGAAGTTATAGGTATAAGAGTAAATTAGAGAACCAGGTATTGCAAGTATCAGCATTCTTCAAGGTGATCGAAGATGTAGATACTTGTGTATGGTATTCAGTTGATAGTAATGATTAAGAGAACTTGCTTCTCTTTCAGGTTACTCATAATTGGTACTCCTAAGTTGAGTAACGCTGATCGGCCTTTTTCCATTTAGTTAACATGCACTGGAGACTGCTGCATGATTTGAATCTGGTTCCAATTAAATCAGTGGCTCTGTTTCTATATTGGATATAGAACGGTTCATATCTTAACGATGTTAAGGTACGGGGAGTTGTCCGGCTTATGCTTAAAACCAAACTCTGAATAACTCAAGGCACGTTTCTGTAATGGCTGTTTGTGGGTTGACCCAGGCTATGACGAGGGTTGACTTTCTACCATCTGAAAGATCGATAGTGATATTGTTCTTGACTCCCCATAGTTTTAATAAAAATAGATTTTTTCAGAAAACAGTAGTGGGAGTATGGTAGAACTGGAAGTGATTCCAGAACCGCAAACGATTACTGAAAACTTATTAAGAACCTAAAGATTTAATCTGGTTTGACATTCCATTAGCCACTCCGCAGACATGATAGGTAACCTCAGGCACCCGAGAGGTACTCCGGTAGCCTCAACGATGGTGACAGGGAGGTTCTTGTTTACCAAGACTTGACACTACTGTTGTTCCGGACCATGAGACCCGGCAGGAGGATGAGTATAGCGTCGTTCTAAACTGGTTTCAGAAGTGTACGTGTATATGACTCTGCCAGAGGGTTGTCGTAGTCAGTGGGAGCAGCGGAAGCATGGTGGACAAGTGGTTTATGTCTATTTATAGACTAAAGCAGATAAAGCGGAGATAGATCATCTATTTCTGATGTGACAGTCATAGGTTTGACTTCATCAGAATACGGGATGGATCTGTTAAGAAGGTAGTAGGGTGTGATGTCCTGGTATTTGGATGACATACACAGAGTAGGAAGTGATATTCCTATAATACGATCGATTATACTTTGGTTGTCACACAGTGTTTTCTCCACATAGGACATGGATTTTATATCAGACATTATGGTTACTAGATCTATGGTTTTAGATCTAGATTTGGGAAGTGTCCCAATCTGGGTACTTAGACGACATTCTAAAGGTGTTTTAGGATGGATGACACCTGGCACGGTAGTGTACCTGCAGGTGATGGAGTCACCCTCTCTCAAGGTGTCTTGTAGACTAAAGGGGAGAAGGATATGCATGATTGGAAGATCACATGCTTAGGCAATTGAGTAAATCATGAGATGTCAAGTACCACACCAGATGTTGTTTTTGCACGAAATGCAGTAAGTTGATATTAATCCAATCCTGGAGAAACGATCGGAATCAGTTTTAGAACATAAGTTGATATTCTAGGGAAATGATAACGGCAGCCTCCTTTGGGAGACAATTATCATTCCAGGCTTCCAAGGTGACCTGGATGACAGAGTGGCTGTCAGAGTTATTATTTTCCCTCTGACGAGGGGCAGTATTTTGGACAGGTGGTCTAGTCGGATACTGAGGGAGGCATGGCGCAGGACACTGATTAAGTTCAGTCGACGATACAGTCTAAGAAGTTTGGATTTGGAGTTCACTTATGAACTAGGTTCCATCAGACATCCAAACATATTCTAAGACAGGTATTTCTCATTTCGGGAGATGGGTTTCTCCGCGAACTTGAGATAAAGAGAGACATAGAAAGAAACATCAAGGAGGATCCACTCACTGAGGCTATTCCTCGAACACATTAGTTTCGCAAACTGGTTTTGTGAGACTGATCAGTGGAGGAGTTGGGTGTTCGGTATCACACAGGCTGTGAGTATGCGACATCGCAATAATTAGCCTTGAGTGCAAGTGGGAGATTGTTGGAGATAGTGCCCTCAGAGTCAATTATTGGATCACAGGCACGTGATTGCAATGATTGAGGGAGGACCTATCCCGGTAGGACGGTCTTACTCAAGATGATAGTATGCCATCTGGTTTATCTTTATCATCGTGTACTGCTTTAGGTGACCTTACACGTCACTATTGCACGTTGATAGAGCCCTAGGATTCTTGCTTGACTGCCAGCAGTATGAGGGAGATCATTTACTTGGGAGCTGGGGTCTATAAGCACATCCTTAAAAGGTCCCTAGTCATGGGAGTTTCGAGACAGGGCATCGATACTCCAGAGTAGACTAGTGTATACAGTCGAGACCCCGACGAGGGGCGGTGGCCGGTCTCACAAGCCATTGGTGTCAGTTGGTTCACCTAAGATGTATACAGGTGCTCATTGGGTTATGAGTACACCGGATGTGACTCGCCGGGAACATGCAAGTTGGTCATATACCTGACGTCAGATAGCAGTTCCCTGGTGACTTGTGTACAGGTTAGTTCATCGACCTGAGATCGTCATTTGTGTCGTGTGAGTTCCCACTGTACTTTGATTACTACCCTACCACGCTCAAAGGAGACGTGCAAACAGGTTTTAGTTGGGTACTGTCCCGAGCCACATGGATGCAGTGAGCAGATCTGCAGGGGTTCGTCTCTCCCGGTATTGGGGGTGAGGTCGCGCTGTGTCTAGGAGAGCAATTACACGAAGTCCTTGGGGGTGAGGTCGCACATGGAAAACAGGTGGTTGGCTACAATTAGCGAGGAGTGTTGGAGAGTAGATTTAACATCTACAAGGGAATCGCCAGCATGGCGTTATGCGTCTGGGCTAGAAATGATTAGACTTGTCGCATATTCTATGTCATATTCAGAATTTGCACATTCACCCTACTGCTTAGTTAATTGTTGTGCTTGAACTAGTATCCTTAGGACACTGCACATATTAATGACGGCATATGTTGCACGAGCATTGATTGTATGCAACACACACCGTCAATAAATGTCATGTCACGCACAACCCACATATAGAAATGATATTGTCTGGTTTGGGACATTGAGACATTAATTCATATTTTTATTATTGTGCTTATGAGATATAGCATACCTGTACACTTACATGCTAATTACCCATATACCTATATGGTATTGTACCATTGTGACAGTTATATACACATATGAGATATAGCTACCTGTACATCAGGCATACATACATACATATATCTGGAGGGTATTATGGATAGGTATAGACACATACCTTGCTACAGCTACTTTGACCTCATACATACTTACATATGGACACACATATCTTTCTATACCGACATGGTTACGCATACCTTCTTATAGCTACATGTTCACCGGTCTATATTGTTGCATCTGATTTCGGGGCAATCAGGAACCGTGTGATATATTTATTTAACTGGTTGCAGTTAAATAGTTGTTTTCCTTTATATGCTCATATTACAGTTTTATGTGGAATATATTATATTCATGGATTTTCGCATTGAGATATGGATTTTTCATGATGTTTTCTGGATTTGGGAACTGTGGGAGTTCATGAAATTATGCATTGTTAGTTATGTATATGCCCTAGAGGCCATTGTTGTACATATGATGTATATTATGATGGATGCTTAGATATATACAGAGAGGACTTTCTTGCTCGTCATGATAGTATGCTATTTGGTTTCACTTTATCTTAACATGTTGACTTGTATTGGTTTACTGTTTTACTCTCACATGTAGATAAAGCCCTTAGGATTTGTACTCGACTACTGGGACTATGTTGAGATCATACTAGTGGGGCCACGGTAGTCGATGAGTACATCCTATAACTATTCCTAGTCGAGGGTATATCGAGACAGGGCATCGATACACCAGAGAAGACTAGCGTATACGCATCTTGACCCATATGATGGGCGATGGATGATCCCATATCCATCGGTGTTTGACATCAGAGATGGTGTACGGGTGCTCAGTAGAGACTGGGTACACTGGACGGACTCGCCGAGAACTCCCAGATGGTGATATACCAAACGTCAGATGGCAGTTCTCCGGTGACACTGGTACAGGGTAGTCTATAGACCCGAGATCGTCATAGAGTTTTGTGTGATTCCCACTGTGCTTTGATTTCCACCTTACCACGTCCAAGAGGGCGTGCAAAATGGTGGGTTTTGGGTACAGTCCCGAATCACATGGAGGCAATGAGCGATAGGAGGGGATTCATCTCTCCCGGTATAGGGAGTTGATGTTGTGCTGTGTTTGATTGGCTATAACTGGAAGTCCCTGGCCAGGGCTGATATAGAGATTTACTGGTAATTGTTACTAGTAGTTTCTCGACCCGTTATGAGCCACACATCGACACGACTTATCGGTTACTGGGGTCTGACGTATACCACCCCTAGACTTGATACGCGACATATCAGACGAACAGACCGGACTGTACGGGAGTGTTACTGGTTGGATTCACAGGAGAACGCACAGGCTAGCTTGTTGATCTTCTGATTGCTCAATACCTGGGTGGCTGTTATGTTTAGCTGACCGCTTGCAGCTTGTGGGTGTTTGATATGATCATCACCTGCTACCGGCGTATTGACGATTCTTTAGAGTCCTACACAGAGTTTTCTTGGCTCAGGCGAAACGGAGTAGTGGCACATATGTGATATGCGCAGGAACGAGAATAATGCGATATGGGATACCGTATTATATTGTCGCGATATATGGATATGAACCGGGTCATCGGATCAAGTGTTGATTCGATAAATCGGTACATGATATATTAGTCGGTAATATTCGATATAGCCGGATCATCGATTCAAGTGTTGATTCGATGATTTAATGTATAAAAATATATATGATATATTGTATTACATTATCTAATATTGGCTCGCTTAATTATTTCATTTTCTCAGTGGATGATACATTGATATATATGCGATATATGTTAATTGTATTATTTTCTTTTGTTGCAAATATATAATATATATGTGATATATATTATTGTGACATGATATGATTAATTGTTAAACATGTTTAAGGATGATTAATTGAGGTTATGGTTTGATTAGGGTTGGATGCTTCAAGTTCCTTCTAGAAGCTTTCTTCTTTTGTCATTCTTAAGATATTTAGAATGACACATTCTTTTAACCTAACCAAACCCTAACCCTAGTTGTTTCTCTGCTCATTCTTATCCTATCATCCTTGACCATGGTTTACAAATCAATCATATATTACTTTCTATTCATCACAAAAGGTTTAATGTTTTTAGAATATATTTTCCATTATCATCTTCTTCCTTCTTGATAAGCTCTCTTGAAAATCCTAAAGTGATGATAAAATATGAGAAAATGATATAAAAAGAAAGCAAAAATACTACTCTCTCATCCTCATCTCATCTAGCCCATGGGATTAGTGTGTTCACTTCTTTAAGAGTGAGATAGCTTGAGTTCTTTGAAACCTCGACGTAGATCATCGGAGATTTGGAATACGACAAGCTAGAATGGATCGTTCGAGTCGTGGAGCCTCTCATGAGTCCGGGAGATCGTGGATCGCGGCAAAGGGACTTCTACTCGGAGCTTGTGAAGTGAAGGAGCGGACTACAAAGGTTGTAATCCCTCACACTTAGATAAAAGTTATCATCTTGCCTGTTTAAACCTAATAATCTAGCAAAGATCCCGGCTTTGGGTTGTTCGGCACGTCTAAATTTTTATCCGGGCATGTTCGATGCCTTTTGAACCATCACAAGAGTGCCTAGGAACCCTACAGTGGTATCAGAGCCTAGCTAGAGCATTAGGCGATGTGTTTACGAAGTTAAAACTCCGATCGAACCCGAAACGACGCAAAAAGACCCCTCTCTGGAAATTTTTTAAATTTTGGGATTTTTCTGAATTAAAAATATGTAAAAAAATCAGCAGGGAATTCTAAGAATTACCAAGAAGCCCGAGCCCCAAATTCGATCAAACGGCCGAGGAAGCGCGGCGCAAGCTTGCTTGCGCGGCGGTTCCGCGGCGGATTGGTCGATTGGAGACACGTGGCTTCCTGGTAATAACCGTAGGTAGTTGTTGACTTTTCTGGGTATTTTTAATCTGTTTCAGGTGTTTAAAAATCTGGGGTTTATTTGGTAATAGTAGATTCGATCGGAATATTTAAGTTCGTATTTCTTTCCGGATATTTAGAAACTGTTAAACTATTTGAACAGATATCATTAACTTACTGTTTCCCGGTACGGAAAACATTCAAGCGTTGAATTTTTATCGGGTTTAAATCTTTCGGAAAAATTGTACAAGTTAAGCGGTGGACCCTCTAGAAGACAACAAACCTTAACTCGATTATGTGACCGTCTTGAACTGCCTTTTGAACCTTCGGGTTTGGGGCAGTACGGCGTGCCACATGTGAGGCGTTGGCTTGACCCTTCTACGGCTGGATCACCGGTACTGTGACATATTCTGGGATTATTTGAACCCCGCTCAAGTGTTGAGCAGTTTAGGAAATTTTGGGTGTTTGATTATCTGTTCGAAAAGTTTAATACTGTTTATTTATCTGGAATGTGATACAATATGTGGAATTCATAGAGTTAGGCATGAAATACGAAGTATGTGATATTTCGGATTTACGATGTCTAAAGTGATTGTGGATTCCAAATATTGTAGTTTTACACTTTCTTTTCTGTGACCGTAAGTGTAATATGTGATATCGCCGGTTTCGTTGCTATATGTCAACGACAATTGGGATGCGCATATTTACTTACGTTGATGATATGAGATATTATGTGTTGCTGTGATATGTTATATTGGATCGTCGCGTTCTGAATAGCCGGGGGTTTTATGTTAGATGAGGGTTTTTATTTTCATTCATGTAAAATTCATTTGTAATGTAATATTCTTTTATTTGGGGCACTTCCAGGTTGCGGTTGCTGTCACCAGTGTATATTATTTACTTTTCCGCATTAGGTAGACCCAAGGAGGGGAGCACAAGTAACCGGGTTCTAGGGTCCAGTGGGAGGCCATCTCGAGGAGTCGAGACCGGGTCTCCTAACCCTAGAATTGGCAGTGTTACTTGCCGCTCTCGTAGAGGTCTTGGGATGTGGGTTTGGCTATTCGTCGCGACCGTGGAATCCGTGTTTTATACAGGCTCGTATTAAAAACACGGACGTCCTAGTATATCCAATATTTCATATATGTTCTTCTGCTGCTATGTTCTGTGATGAGATCATATTACTGCCTGAGACGAATGCTTATACTATATATATATGCTGATATATAAATATTACTGCTTTCGTTTCTTCTGTGATGCTTAGGAAGCATAAGCTGATGGGATTTTTATTAATAAGATTAATAAAAAGAAAAGAAACCTAAAGATGTTGTAGAATCAAAAACTTTATAAAAAGGGTAGCTACAGTTTTGCTTTGCACAGTGATATACATGATATATCCTGCACCTTATTCGATGAGGAAAGGACCGAGATCCCTTCACCGGGAGTGACTCCTTTAGCAAAACTGGCAGATGCTACATAACTCGGTTTGTCTTTTGATTGCTTTTAGTGTTTTGCTTTGCACAGCGGTATATATATATCCTGCACCTTATTCGATGAGGAAAGGGCCGACGATCCCTTCACCGGGAATGACCCCTTTAGCGAAACTAAGAAAAGCCTCAAAAACACTCCTTTTCAAAAACCACTCGATTCTACGACGATATCAAGTTCATTACGCTCATGGTTTTTCTGAAAAAAACCTGCGTAGCCCTCCGTCATTTCAGATAGATATTATTTAGTATTCGTGTTATGTTTGTTGACTTAGTCAAGGCGTAGTGTACGGTAGCTAAGTAGTGTTTATCTGCTAAAAACATGAGATGTGATTGGATTAGGGTATTCGCACGACCTTGTTGACTCAGTCAAGGGTCGTACGGGTGGGTTTAATTCAATCAAGAAATGTACGGGTTGAACTTGACTTGCGATATATGGTTTGTTGACTTAGTCAAGGTTATAGATCGCTAGGGGCAAAATATTATCGGGAATTTCAAGTGTTGAAATTTGCAATGAGATTGCATACCTTCTATGAGATAGTTGGATCCCGATACCCACTGCGAGTAAGAGTTACTCCTGGGAGAGTTTTACACAAGACAATTAGCCGATCAAGTAGGTGTCTAGAAAAGTGTTAACGGGGTTACGCCTCTGGGAAAACGAGGTTTACTTTAATTAGGTCCGTGCGAAAGCACGGGGAACCTCCCTCAAAGTACCGACACTGATCTGGCTGAAAGATTGACGAAATTGTAGGGTGTAATTAATCCCGGCTAATCTTACCTTTTAGGGTTTTAAGGTAGATTTGATAAAAACAGTGGGAGACATCCTGATTAGATAAGAAAATAACCAATCTAATCTTGCAAGAGCATACGCTAAAAGTGTTTTCTTCTCTCTCTCTCCAGGTAGCGACCATGTCATGCCATAATCAAGATAATAATATGGATGTATTGACTGAACCAGATTATTGTACTGAGCAAGGGAACGTTAGACCCATTCTTTCTTATAAGAGTTATAAGACTGAACAGGAAACAGGAGAATATCTGGATTCTCATGCCGCCCAAAAGAACATGCATGTTGATGCATCTTCTTCAGGTGTGTTTGTTATTGAGAACTGTTTCTCAGTTCACCCTACGTCCTGGGTATTAGATACCGGATCAGGATCCCACATATGCAAACAGTTGCATGGGCTACGTAAAGGTAGAGAACTGGGAAAGGATGATCATTCCGTTCTAGTAGGGAACGGTGCAAATGTTGCAGCCAAAGCAGTTGGCGAATATCACCTTGTATTGCCGAGTCGTAATACACTGATTCTAAATGAGTGCTATTATATACCGAACATGATGTGCAACATTATATCAGTTTCTTTATTAAGTAAAGAAGGATATAATTTTGTAGTAAAGGATAATGTTATGAACATATTCCTAGATCAAAAGTTGATTGCATCAGGCTCGTTACATAATGGCATATTCATTCTAAATCAGAATACAGTCCTGAATATACAAAACACACAAGAGGAAAAGTTCGGATATGAACGAATCCTACTTGTGGTATTGTAGACTTGGTCATATCAATGCGACACGACTGGCTAAGTTGCATAGAGATGGTTATTTAAATTCGTTCGAATTATCATCTTATGATACTTGCCATTCATGTCTCAAAGGAAAAATGACCAAAGCTCCGTTTAGTGGACACGGAGAAAGAGTTACCGAACTCTTAGGACTAGTCCATAGTGATGTATGCGGTCCCATGTCTACGCATGCCAGGAACGATTCTTCCTACTTCATTACATTCACTGACGATCTCTCTAGATTCGGACATGTGTTCCTGATGAAACACAAGTCTGAAGCCTTTGAGAAATTCAGAGAATATAAGCACGAAGTAGAGAATCAAACGGAGAAAAGTATTAAGATTCTTCAATCTGATCGAGGAGGTGAATACTTAAGCGGTGAGTTCCTAGATTATCTAAAAGATAATGGGATTCTCTCTCAGCTTACTCCTCCTTATACACCACAGCACAACGGTGTATCGGAACGAAGGAATCGGACCCTATTAGATATGGTGCGATCTATGATAAGCGATGCTGAGTTACCTATTTCCTTCTGGGGGTATGCTCTTGAGACAGCCATATACATATTGAATCTAGTTCCGTCTAAATCTGTACCTACCACACCATATGAGATATGGAGCGGGAAGAGACCATATTTTAAACGAGTTAAGATATGGGGTTGTCCGGCCTATGTCAAAAGACAAAATCCGGACAAACTCGAGGCACGATCAGTCCTTTGCAAATTTGTGGGATATCCAAAGAATTCTCAAGGATATTTTTTCTACCACGCTGAGGAACAAAAAGTGTTTGTTGCTCAACATGCCACCTTTTTGGAAAGGGAATTTCTTGCAAAAGAAATTAGTGGCAGAGAGGTAGAACTGGAAGAGGTTCCAGCACCACAAACCGCAAATGATGATTTGATGGAACCAGAAGATTCAATAGTACCCGACGAACCCCAGCCTCTCCGCCGATCTAGTAGGGTTTCTCGTCCACCTGAGAGATACCACGGTTTTCTCATTGATGGTGGAAGCGAGAATTGCATCATGGATGATGATGAACCCACTAGTTTCGAGCAGGCCATCACGAGTGGTGACTCTGTGAAATGGCTGGATGCAATGCGATCTGAGATGGAATCCATGTACACCAACAAAGTATGGACTTTGGAAAATGCTCCTGAAGGGGTAAAACCCATTGGGAGCAAGTGGATCTTTAAAAAGAAATTTGGTGTAGATGGAAAAGTTGAGACTTTCAAATCTAGACTTGTAGCAAAGGGTTTTCGTCAACGTCCAGGTGTGGATTATGACGAAACCTTTTCTCCAGTGGCTATGCTTAAGTCCATCCGGATCTTACTTGCCATTGCTGCGTACCATGACTACGAAATCTGGCAAATGGATGTTAAGACCGCCTTTCTAAACGATGATTTAGAAGAGAGCGTGTACATGACTCAGCCAGAGGGCTTCGTACATAGTGGGAGCAGCGCAAAGGTGTGCAAGCGGCTTAAATCCATTTATGGGTTAAAGCAAGCATCGCGGAGTTGGAACATCTGTTTTGATGTTGTAGTCAAAGAGTTTGACTTCATCAAAAATATAGATGAACCTTGTATCTATAAGAAGGTAGCAGAGGGTAAGGTTGTCTTCCTCGTATTGTACGTGGATGACATACTCTTGATAGGAAATGATATTCCTATGCTGCAATCAGTCAAGCTCTTCTTATCACAGAGATTCTCAATGAAAGATCTAGGTGATACCTCCTGCATATTGGGAATCATGATCTATAGAGATAGATCCAAACGGATACTGGGATTGTCCCAATCCAGGTACATTGACACCATACTAAAGAGGTTTAGTATGGAAGAATCCAAGCGTGGGAACCAACCCACGATCTCTGGACTCACTCTCTCCAAAGAGATGTCTCCCAAGACTGATTTGGAGAGAGCTCGCATACAAGGGATACCCTATACTTCGGTAGTAGGCTCTATTATGTAGCGATGTTATGTACCAGACCCGATGTAGCATACTCACTGAGTGTAGTGAGTCGGTATCAAGCAGATCCTGGAGAGAGTCACTGGACAGCTGTGAAGAACATTCTCAAGTACTTGCGAAGGACGAAGGAGATGTTCTTGGTGTATGGTAACGGAGAACTCCAGGTGGAGTCCTTTACCGATTCTAGCTTCCAAAGTGATAAGGACGAATCTAAGTCGCATTCGGGTTTTGTCTTTACCCTCAATGGAGGGGCGGTATGTTGGAAGAGTTCCAAACAGGATACCGTTGCAGACTCGACGATGGAGGCTGAATACATCGCTGCCAACGATGCTGTCAAAGAGGCTGTCTGGATCAAGAAGTTCATTAGTGAACTTGGTGTGGTTCCATCCATTGAGCATCCAATACCTCTGTATTGCGATAACAATGGAGCTGTGGCTTTGGCCAAGGAACCCAGGTCCCATCAGAAGTCCGGACATATTCTGAGGCGGTATCACCTGATCAGGGAGATAGTTGATCGCCGGGAGATCGAGGTCAGGAGAGTAGATACGAAGGACAACACTGCGGATCCATTCACGAAGGCTATTCCCCAGATACAGTTTGAGAGATTATTCGGGATGCTAGGTATGAGATACTACAGCAGCTGGCCTTAGTGCAAGTGGGAGATTGTTAGTTATGTATATGCCCTAGAGGCCATTGTTGTACATATGATGTATATTATGATGGATGCTTAGATATATACAGAGAGGACTTTCTTGCTCGTCATGATAGGATGCTATTTGGTTTCACTTTATCTTAACATGTTGACTTGTATTGGTTTACTGTTTTACTCTCACATGTTGATAAAGCCCTTAGGATTTGTACTCGACTACTGGGACTATGATGAGATCATACTAGTGGGGCCACGGTAGTCGATAAGTACATCCTATAACTGTTCCTAGTCGAGGGTATATCGAGACAGGGCATCGATACACCAGAGTAGACTAGCGTATACGCATCTTGACCCATATGATGGGCGATGGATGATCCCATATCCATCGGTGTTTGACATCAGAGATGGTGTACGGGTGCTCAGTGGAGACTGGGTACACTGGACGGACTCGCCGAGAACTCCCAGATGGTGATATACCACACGTCAGATGGCAGTTCTCCGGTGACACTGGTACAGGGTAGTCTGTAGACCCGAGATCGTCATAGAGTCTTGTGTGATTCCCACTGTGCTTTGATTTCCACCTTACCACGTCCAAGAGGGCGTGCAAAACGGTGGCTTTTGGGTACAGTCCCGAATCACATGGAGGCAATGAGCGATAGGAAGGGATTCGTCTCTCCCGGTATAGGGAGTTGATGTTGTGCTGTGTTCGATTGGCTATAACTGGAAGTCCCTGGCCAAGGCTGATATAGAGATTTACTGGTAAGTGTTACTAGTAGTTTCTCGACCCGTTATGAGCCACACATCGACACGACTTATCGGTTACTGGGGGCTGACGTATACCACCCCTAGACTTGATACGCGACATATCAGACGAACAGACCGGACTGTACGGGAGTGTTACTGGTTGGATTCACAGGAGAACGCACAGGCTAGCTTGTTGATCTTCTGATCGCTCAATACCTGGATGGCTGTTACGTTTAGCTGACCGCTTGCAGCTTGTGGGTGTTTGATATGATCATCACCTGCTACCGGCGTATTGACGATTCTTTAGAGTCCTACACAGAGTTTTCTTGGCTCAGGCGAAACGGAGTAGTGGCACATATGTGATATGCGCAGGAACGAGAATAATGCGATATGGGATACCGTATTATATTCTCGCGATATATGGATATGAACCGGGTCATCGGATCAAGTGTTGATTCGATAAATCGGTACATGATATATTAGTCGGTAATATTCGATATAGCCGGATCATCGATTCAAGTGTTGATTCGATGATTTAATGTATAATAATATATATGATATATTGTATTACATTATCTAATATTGACTCGCTTAATTATTTCATTTTCTCAGTGGATGATACATTGATATATATGCGATATATGTTAATTGTATTATTTTCTTTTGTTGCAAATATATAATATATATGTGATATATATTATTGTGACATGATATGATTAATTGTTAAACATGTTTAAGGATGATTAATTGAGGTTATGGTTTGATTAGGGTTGGATGCTTCAAGTTCCTTCTAGAAGCTTTCTTCTTTTGTCATTCTTAAGATATTTAGAATGACACATTCTTTTAACCTAACCAAACCCTAACCCTAGTTGTTTCTCTGCTCATTCTTATCCTATCATCCTTGACCATGGTTTACAAATCAATCATATATTACTTTCTATTCATCACAAAAGGTTTAATGTTTTTAGAATATATTTTCCATTATCATCTTCTTCCTTCTTGATAAGCTCTCTTGAAAATCCTAAAGTGATGATAAAATGATATAAAAAGAAAGAAAAAATACTACTCTCTCATCCTCATCTCATCTAGCCCATGGGATTAGTGTGTTCACTTCTTTAAGAGTGAGATAGCTTGAGTTCTTTGAAACCTCGACGTAGATCTTCGGAGATTTGGAATACGACAAGCTAGAATGGATCGTTCGAGTCGTGGAGCCTCTCATGAGTCCGGGAGATCGTGGATCGCGGCAAAGGGACTTCTACTCGGAGCTTGTGAAGTGAAGGAGCGGACTACAAAGGTTGTAATCCCTCACACTTAGATAAAAGTTATCATCTTGCATGTTTAAACCTAATAATCTAGCAAAGATCCCGGCTTTGGGTTGTTCGGCACGTCTAAATTTATATCCGGGCATGTTTGATGCCTTCTGAACCTTCACAAGAGTGCCTAGGAACCCTACATGCATTATTTGAAAAAAACCCAGTTTCCCTTGATATGATATTTCAGCAGCCACCATGAGATTTATCGGTTCGGATATATATATACCTCACGCGAGGAAAGGAGGGATCCGTGTGCGGGTACATGGTGGGGCCCGAAGGTACCCCGGGGCAAGAATCTCAATGAGGAGATGAGTTAGTGGGGGAACCATACTTTCCGGTGACATTACCAATGACTCAGCGGTTATCATGGGGATACCGACGGGAGTCATGTTCGTATGGATACGTCGAGAGGCGAGGGTCAGAGCTAGGCACTCGTGCTTTCGAGATAGCATATGATACATACATATCAGGGTGCCAGTTATGGTGACAACACCTGATAGATCAGCATTTCTGTGTCGATGCTTGACACATTGGTTTCATGATATTCTTTTTACTCCTTTGTATATATAACAGGGGATTATGCCGCTGTTATATATGCCCTTACACCAATATTAGTGGAATGGGACGCTAATATATGTGTATTGACATTAAATTATATACATCATCATATTTATTCATGCAAATATATCTAGAATGTAAAGGACTCATTGACATTGGATTTAGGACATTTGAGATTTTATTTGATATCGATTACAGGATATATATGAGATTACTAATATTGTACACACGAGATATGTGAGATATACTTGATATTGTACATACGGGATATGTGAGATCTACTTGATGTTGTACATTCGGGATATACGAGATATACTTGATATTGTACATACGGGATATGTGAGATTTACTTGATGTTGTACATTCCAGATATGTGAGATATACTTGATATTGTACATACGGGATATGTGAGATCTACTTGATGTTGTACATTCGAGATATGTGAGATATACTTGATATTGTACATACGGGATATACGAGATATACTTGATATTGTACATTCCGGATATATATGAGATTTACATGATATGAGAGCCAATTTGGGGGATGATTTGTGGAAATTGGGAATTTGACTATCTTGTTGGATTTTGTTCCTACCACGAGGTTGGATTTCCGTGGAAATGACATATTGTATTCCAAAGTCCACATTTTTTGTTTATGCACTGATTCATGCATTAGTGTACCTGTTAGAGTACCTTCCATGACCGTTGCATTTACTTACCTTTATTCATATCATTTCTTCATGTATTAGCAGTACCGTTATAGTACCTTACATGATGCTGCATACAGATTGTAATATTATTACCGCTTCATGTGTAGTTGTACCTGTTAGTGTACCTTTCATGATTATTGTATTACATATGGCTATTCATTGATATTAAATGCTTATGTTAGATTCGCGTTGTACGTGAATACTCGCGATTACCTGTATATGTTATTTACTATTCACGAGTTGGCAACTCACCCCCGTTATGCCACAGTGTTTGCAGGTGTTCCTCAGGATAGTCAGAGGCAGGCTATTTTCATCCTTCGTATCATCTTTTGCTGCGGATACCGCTTCGCCTGACAGTGTGCAGTTTTGCCCAGGTGGGTTTTGTGGTTATCTGATGTTGTATTGTATATTCATTGTATCCATGTACTCTCCATCTACCAGTGTTATGTATGACTTAGTGACTTGGTGTGAGGACGATATTATATATTATTCTGTGGCTTGGAGGTTTTTTTATGCAGTTTATTTATAACGTCTCTTACTTCGCTACGGCATCGTATATCTATTGTGGTGATCGTTTTCCGCCGTTGGGGGTGGATTTTTCTCCCGTTTGGGATGGTTTACTTTATATTCATGTTGTACCCATTTTGGGGGCTTGTTTTACAAAGGAGGTGCTGCCAAATTTTAAGGAATAAAAATGAGACTTTAAAGAATTTGAGTTGTGATTTCAAAACTTTTGAAAACTTCTATTATCACTTACTTGCTACTTTTGATGGTTCAGATTGCAGGGTTTTGGCTTTCTTTTTCTACGTTACGCCTGTAGACGTTGCGTAGTATTAGGGCCGTCACGTGCCAATTTCGGGTCGTGACATAAACGATCTCCCTGATCAGGTGGACCGCTTCAAGATTTGTCTGGACTTATGATGGGACCTTGGTTCCTTCGCTAAAGCTATGGCGTCGTTGTTGTCACAATACAGCGGTATTGGATCAACAATGGATGGAACTACCTGAAGCTCTGTCACGAACTTCCTAATCCAAACTGCTTCTTTTGCGGCGTCAAATGCAGCGATATACTCTACTTCCATCGTCGAGTCAGCAACAGTGTCCTGCTTAGAGCTCTTCCAACAGACCGCCCCTCCATTGAGGGTAAAGACATAACCCGACGTGGACCTAGAGTCATCCTTGTCACTGTGAAAGCTGGAGTCGGCGAAGGCCTCAATCTGGAGGTCTTCATTGCCGTACACCAAGAACATGTCCTTAGTCCTTCTCAGGTACTTGAGAATGTTCTTCACTGCTGTCCATTCTCCCCTGGGTTTCACTGATACCTGCTTACAACGCTCACTACATAAGCTACATCTGGTCTGGTACACAACATCGCATACATTATAGAGCCTACCGTAGAAGCGTAGGGTATAATACTCATGCGATCCCTTTCCAAATCAGTCTTAGGAGACATTTCTTTGGAGAGAGTGATCCCGTGATAAACCGGTAGATTACCGCGCTTTGAATCTTTCATACTGAATCTTTTCAGTATGGTGTCGATGTACTTTGACTGTGAAAGTCCTAACATCTGTTTAGATTTATCACGATAGATCTGGATCCCCAGAATGTAGGAGGCATCACCCAGGTCCTTCATGGAGAACCTTTGTGAAAAGAATCCTTTGACTGATTGTAGCATAGAAATGTCATTTTCTATCAGGAGAAGTCATCCATGTACAAGACGAGGAATATCATAGTTCTCGCTACAATTTTACTATAAATACAAGGTTCATCTGGATTTTTGATAAAGTCGAATTCCTTGACTGTCTCATCAAAACAGATGTTCCAACTCCGCGATGGCTGCTTTAATCCATAAATGGATTTAAGCAACTTGCATACTCTTCTGCTGCTACCACTCTCTATGAAACCCTCTGGCTGATCCATATAAACACACTCTTCCAAATTTCCATTCAGAAAAGCGGTTTTTACGTCCATCTGCCAAATTTCATAATCGTGGAAGGCAGCAATGGCATGAAGGATCCGAATGGATTTGAGCATGTAGGGTTACTAGGCACTCTTATATGGGTCTACAAGGCATCAACCATGCCCGATTTAAAATTTAGACGTGCCGAACAACCCTAACCAAGATCTTTAAACTAGAGATTAGGTGTAACAAAGCAAGTAAACAAATTTACTTCTAAGAGTTTGGGATTACAACCTTTGTAGTCCGGTCCTTTACTTCTAAAGCTCCGTGTTGAGGTCCCTTCGCTGTGAATATCGAGTATCCGGACTCTAGAGAGGCTCCACAAAAGAAAGGTGCAAGCTTGCTTCCGATCTACGATAACTAAGATGATCTACCTTGAAGTTTCTTTAACACAAGCTCTCACTCACTAAATGAAGTGAACACCCTAATCTAATTGGCAAGTATAGATTAGGATGACGAAGTAGGAATTTAGCTCTCATTTGTTTTCTTTAACTCACTCATTTTCATCACTTCATGAAAAGCTAGAAAGCTTTTTCAAGCAAGAAGAAGGAAGAAGAAGAAGCCATTTCTTTTATGATGAATAATGAAACTCTAGTGAGGTTAGAAATGCAACCATGGGTTAAGTATGAAGACTTAACCCATGTAGAGAATTAACTATGGTGAAGGGTTGGGTTGGGTTAAGCAAATATCTACACAAAATATCCAAAGTCAAAGTCAAAGCTTCAAGAAGCTTCTGGAAAGCTTCATGCAAGCTTAACCGTAATCCAAAACATAACCACATTTAAACTCCACAAAACATGTTGCATTTGTAACCCTAATATGTTACAATATTATATATCACATATACAATATTTATTGTAACAAAATAAAATAATACAATTAACATATATCGCATATATATCAATGTATTACCCGAGTGAGAAAAAGAATTTTTTTGTGAGCTTATATTAGTTAATGTAATTTAATATATCATATATATAATTATACATTAAATTATCGAATCAACACTTGATCCGATAATCCGGCCATTTCACAAATAACCGACTAATATAATCTGTATCAGTTTATCGAATCAACACTTGATCCGATGAACCGGCTATATCTCATATACCCGGCCGATATCTCATATCGCTAGAATCTAATACGGTATCACATACACGTATTGTTGTCGGTCCCGCACATATCATATATGTGCTCCTACTCCGTTTTGCCTGAGCCAGGAAACCTCTGTGTAGGACTCTAAAGAATCGTCAATACGCCGGCAGTAGGTGATGATCATATCAAACACCCAAAAGCTGCAAGCGGTCAGCTAAACGTAACAGCCACCTAGGTATTAAGCGATCAGAAGATCAACAAGAAAGCCTGTATATTCTCCTGCGAATCCAATCAGTAACACTCCCGTACAGTCCGGTCTCTTCGTCTGATATGTCGCATATCTCGCCTAGGGGTGGTAAACGTCAGACCCCAGTAGCTTGATAAGTCGTGTTGATATGAGGTCTATAACAGTTCGAGAAACTACTGATAACACTTACCAGTAAATCTTAGCAACCCTGGCCAGGGATTTCCAGTTATAGCCAATCGAACACAGCGCAACATCAACTCTTTATACCGGGAGAGACGAATCCCCTCCTATCGCTCATTGCCTCCATGTGATTCGGGACTGTACCCAAAAGCCACCTTTTTGCACGCCCTCTTGGACGTGGTATGATGGAAATCAAAGCACAGTGGGAATCACACAAGTCTCTATGACGATCTTCGGTCTACAGACTAACCTGTACCTTTGTCACCAGAGAACTGCCATCTGACGTTAGGTATAATACCATCTGGGAGTTCTCGGCGAGTCTGTCCAGTATACCCAGTCTCCACTAAGCATCCGTACACTATCCTTGATGTCAAACACCGATGGATATGGGATCATCCATCGCCCATCATTTAGGTCAAGATGCGTATACGCTAGTCTACTGTGGTGTATCGATGTCCTTCTCGATACACCTTCGACTAGAAACAGTTATAGGATATACTCGTTGACTACCGTGGCCCCACTAGTATGATCTCATCATAGTCCCAGTAGCCGAGTACATATCCTAAGGGCTTTATCAACATGTAACTTAGAGGAAATTAGAGTACATGTTAAGATAAAGTACAACCAGATAGCAAACTATCATGTCGAGTAAGAAAGTCCTCCCTATATATGTCCAAGCATCCATTACAATATACATCGTATGTACAGTAATGGCCTCTATGGCATACATATAACTAACAATCTCCCACTTGCACTAGGGCCATCTGTTGTGGTATCGTATACCCAACAATTAGCTGAGGTTGAAGTATTTCATACTTAACCATCCCATAAAAGTCTCTACTGGGAAAAAGGTCTTTGTGAGTGTTAGTTATATGTATGCCCTAGAGGCCATTACTATACATAGGATGTATATTGTAGTGGATGCTTGGACATATATAGGGAGGACTTTCTTGCTCGACATGATAGTATGCTATCTGGTTGCTCTTTACCTTAACGCGTACACTGATTGTCTCTCTGTTACATGTTGGTAAAGCCCTTAGGATGTGTACATGACTACCTGGACTACGATGCGGATTATACTAGTGGGGACATGGTAGTCCATAAGTACATCCTTCAAGGTCCTTAGTCATGGTTGTATCGAGACGGGGCAACGATATACCAGAGTAGACTAGCGTATACCTTCTCGACCCATACAGATGGGCGATGGATGATCCCATATCCATTGGTGTTTGACATCAGAGATGATATACGGGTGCTCAGTGGAGACTGGGTACACTGGACGGACTCGCCGAGAACTCCCAGATGGTATTATACCTTACGTCAGATGGCAGTTCTCTGGTGACACTGGTACAGAGTAGTCTGTCGACCCGAGATCGTCATAGAGTCTTGTGTGATTCCCACTGTGCTTTGATTTCCACCTTACCACGTCCAAGAGGGCGTGAAAACGGTGGTTTTTGGGTACAGTCCCGAATCACATGGAGGCAATGAGCGATAGGAGGGAATTCGTCTCTCCCGGTATAGGGAGTTGATGTTGTGCTGTGTTCGATTGGCTATAACCGGAAATCCCTGGCCAGGGTTGCTGAGATTTACTGGTTGGTGTTACCAGTAGTTTCTCAAACTGTTATAGACCTCATATCGACACGACTTATCGAGCTACTGGGGTCTGACGTTTACCACCCCCAGGCGAGATATGCGATATATCAGACGACGAGACCGGACTGTACGGGAGTGTTACTAATTGGATTCACAGGAGAACTAGCGGGCTTGCTTGTTGATCTTCTGATCGCTCAATACCCGGGTGGCCGTTACGTTTAGCACACCGCTTGCGGCTTGTGGGTGTTTGATATGATCATCACCTACGGCCGGCGTATTGACGAGTTTTTAGAGTCCTACACAGGGGTTTCCTGGCTCAAGCGAAACGGAGTAGGAGAACATTTATGATATGTGCGGGACAGAGATTAATACGATATGAGATACCGTATTCTATTCTCGCGATTTGTAACATTGATCGGTTGTATGCGATATAGCCGGGTTATCGGATCAAGTGTTGATTCGATAAGTTGTTACACATGATATTAGTCGGTTATTGCCGGATTATTAAATCAAGAGTTGATTTAATAATTTAATGTATAATTATATATTTGATATATTACATTACATTAACTAGTATTAGCTCACTTAAGATTTATTTTCTCACTTGTTTTACACATTGTTTATATGTGATATATGCAAGTGTACATGTTTGTATCATGCTTGATGATACACACAAGATGGGTGTATGAGACTCATACCAAGATTAGGGTAAAGATTAGGGTTATTGTTTTATCTTAAGATTTAATAAAAGGGTTTAACTTAGTCAAAGTAATCAAGCTTGAAGAAGCTTGGAGAAGCTTTGACAAAGTCCACTCTTTTGTCATTTCTTTTGATATTCTTTAACGTAACCATTAACCTAATTCTTTGGTTAATTCTCTACATGAGTTAAGCATGATAGCTTAACACACCCATGGTTACATTATTTATTGGATAAGTTTTCATTTGGATGGATAATAATTCTTTTTTTTCTTCTTCTTCTTCATCAAGCTCCATCCAAAAGCTTACTAGCTCCAATGGTGCAATGAGCAAAAGAGTGAGAAAATCAATTCTAAAGTGAGCCCACTTCCTACTTCTTCATCCTCTACAACTTGCCATATAGTAGAGTGTGTTCTCTTCACGAAGTTTATGACCTAGTGAAAGAATAGCTTGAGTTAGTATCTCTCCGACGTAGATCATCTTCGGCCTCGAAGTCATCGTAGCAAGCACGTTCGTTCTTCTCGTGGAGCTTCTCTAGAGTCCGGAGTGCACGATCGCAGCGATGAGGACGTCTACATGGAGCTAATGAAGTGAAGGACCGGATCTACAAAGGTTGTAATCTCTTTCACTTAGTGTTAAAGTTGTTAACATGCAAGTTTTCGCCTAAACCCTAGTTTAAAGATCCGTATTAGAGTTGTTCGGCACGGCTAAAATTTTAATCGGGCATGGTTGATGCCTCGTAGACCCTTGTGCGTGTGCCTAGCAAACCTACAGTGGTATCAGAGCCAAGCTAAAGCTTTAGGCGAAGTCTAGGCGAAGTTTAAAGTCCGATCGAACCCGAAAACCCCGATGTAATCCCTTCTCTGTACATTTTTTGAAAATGTGATTTTTTATGAATTAAAAATGCTCAGAAAAACAAGCAGGAAAAACTAAGAAATACTGTGAAGTACGGTCCACTAAGTCCCTAAAATGACCGCGGAACCGCGGCCAAACCAAGGGTTTGGCGGCGGTTCCGCGGCCAAAATTTGACTTAGTCCCTGGAATTTCATATATTTATTCTTAGGTCCTTTCTTGGCAATTTTTTCTGGGAGTTTTTTAATTCCACTCAAGTGTTGAGTTTTCTAGGGTTGTATTGGGGACTCGTTGATTCGATCGGATAATTTAACTTTGTTTAGTTTGTTCCAGATATTTTTAGAAACTGTTAAAAAGTTCGAACGGATATCAATAACTCACTTTCCCCCTGTCGGAAATTTTTTCAAAAGTTGGATTTTTTGTCGAGTTTAAGAACGTTCTAAGTCGTGCAAGTAACGCGGTGGACCCTCTAGAAGACAACAAACCTTAACTCGATTATGTGACCGTCTTGAACTGCCTTTTGAACCTTTGGGTTTGGGGCAGTACGGCGTGCCACATGTGAGGCGTTGGCTTGACCCTTCTATGGCTGGACCATTGGTACTGTGGCATGTGATGGATGTTTTTAAACTGATTTCAAGTGTTGAGATATATTGGTGAAATCTTGGGTGTCTGATTATTCGATCGGAAAGTTTAACATTGTCTGTTTATCTGAAATGTGATACAATATTTGGAATCCACAAGTAGTTATGAGATAACTGATTTGGATGTTATAAACATAGCAGTTTAGTCTCACTTGATCGGTTGCCACGGAATTTTGATGTGATCAAAAGTCCGTCGCAATCACGTTGCGTACGCGAATACTCGCCGGATAAACTTAATAGACAGCTACACCCCATAGCCCCGACCAAGTGACTGTAGGAGAACCTCGTCACCAAAAGCATCCGTTCGGGTGCTCGCGGCAGCGGTGTTCCGCCTTAGTGCACTTCGTCGACGGTATCGGGGGAGCGGCCGTCTACTAAAGTTTGCGACGAGCATTCATTTAGGATGTCGGGAATCTTGTTGAATTGCTCGACTTGATATTGAAAAGTGTTTTCGATATTGAGACTAAAATGCGGGGTTTATAATTGTTTGGCATGCGATGTCTAAGGAATTCATTTGGTCTGGCATGCGATGTCTAAAGAGTTTCCGGATTCCAACTGTTGTAGTTTTATACTTTCTTTTCTGTGATCGTAAGTGTAATATGTGATATCGCCGGTTTCGTTGCTATATGTCAACGACAATTGGGATACGCATATTTACTTACGTTGATGACAAGTGATGTTATGTGTTGCTGGATATATTATATTGGATCATCATGTTTGAATAGCCGGGGGTTTTTATGTGAGATGAGTGTTTTTCTTTTTCATTCATGTAAAAACTTGTATGTAATATTCTTTTATTGGGGCACTTCCAGGTTGCGGATGATGTCACCATTTGTATATTATTTACTTTTCCGCATTAGGATAGACCCAAGGAGGGGAGCACAAGTAACCGTGTTCTAGGGTCCAGTGGGAGACCATCTCGAGGAGTCGAGTCCGGGTCTCCTAACCCTAGAATTGGTAGGGTTGCTTGCCGCTCTCGTAGGGTTCTACGGGTGTGGGATTGGCTATTCATCACGACCGTGGAATCCGTAATACAGGCTCAAAATAAAACACGGACGTCCTAGTATATCCAATATTTCATATGTTTCTTCTGCTGCGATATCTGTGATGTGATCATATGATGTGTTGTGATAGATACTGTATATAGTATATATGATATATTATATAGATGTTACTTATGTTTTACACCCGTGCTAGTGATTGTAATAAAATCTCGTTGTGTGTAAATCGAATCAAATAGTCCCCGGCAACGGCGCCATTTTGATTGATGTAAATTTCAGATGTGTCGTATCGAATCAAAAATTTAAATTGACCGCAATCAAACTACGGTGTCGGATGTAGTTAATGAATGAGTGCGGATCGTCCACAGGGATTTCAAGATTCGTTTGTATTTTAATGTGTTTGAAATGAAATGTTAAGCAACAATAAAAGAAAGCATGATTCAAGAATGATTTGTATTCGTGTGTCACTATTCTCTAATAAAGAATCAAGAAACTATAAACAATCAAGAATCGGGTTTCAATGGTATTTTCCAAACAACAATCAAGAATAAGAGAGAGGCTCGTAGGAATCGATCGGATCTTTAGATGTGTTGTAGTCTACAAGATTTCATATTCTTGTCCTTCGAAGAATTGATACTAGATCAATGGTTATCGACGAGAGTTAGGGCTTTCTTGATGAAATTAGGGTTTCATCTCTTAACCCTTGTTCTTTGTCGATATCATTCACATTCTAGCCTCTAGCAATTTCAAGAAACGATCGGATCACCCCAATCTCGAGCGATGTCGATCAAGAAAGCATCGCAACGAATTGGGTCGTCGATTCTTGAACTTTCTAGGGTTTACAAACTCGTGGGATTCAAGAATCGATTACAAATTTGCTACATCATCATACTAAAGATCGTTTCGACTCCTTAACGAGCGGAGTTTTATTCACACATCACCACATAGACAATATTCAAGAATAGTAAAGATAACATGATGCGGAATTTAAAGAAAACAAGATAGAAGAAAATATCACCTTTTATTTAATCAACAATTTCAATACATTCTTTCAAGATCTACAAGAAAAAGAAATCGATCGTTGACTCGGCTTCGCTCGTCTCCGTGGATCGTGGATCTACTTTGATCTCTTGCCCGATGGAAGATCGGCTCGGCTCATAAAAGGGTTGAAGGCATCTTGCTTGGCTTGCACTCAAGATCTTGAATTGTGGTTGGATTTAGGGTTAGGGTTTCCTACAAGCTCTCTCACTAAACTTGAGGAAGAGGAAGATGGAGAAAGAGAATGGCTAAAATCTAAGATGTTGAATCTTTTCCTAGATGCCAAGATGTAACATGATTTTTTCAATGAATGAGTCTAGGGTCTTATTTATAGAACTTTCCAACCCTAGGTTTAGGTTTAAATTGGACTTTCCCTCCCAAAGTTTGTTGGCAAAGTTTGTTGGGCTTTAACTTAGGGTTTAAGCAAGGGTTTAGGAAAGTTCTAGAAGTATTAGGCTAGTTTAGGTGTTTGCTGATCTGGTGGAAGTATCTGGAATCTTCTGGAAGTTTGTGTGCATTTCTGAGCAGTGGGCCTTAGTACAGGAGTTGTGCACTGAAACTGAGGAGCTGGGTCTCTGGTCCCACCGCGGATCCGCCGCATGAGGTGCCTCTAGGCCGCGCTTCCGCGCTCAGGTTGTGGGCTTGGACCTTGGGCTTTCTGGTGAAGCTTTGTGCTGGAGTTTGGGCTTTTCTTTGATGTTTAGAATTGCAGTTTCCCTTCTGTGTTGATACCAGATTTGAGTTCAGTGAGTTTACGAGCAATTGTAATGGTCGAGCAAGCTTTCCTTTCCCTGCACAGATATCTCAACACGGGTTGCAAGATATGGAAAATATGCTATGTAATGCAATGCGGTCAATTTCCCTAGAAATGCCGGTTTTAAGGTCTAGTACATGTAATTTGATATTTTGCGATCGATTAGCTAATATGTGAATTATGAATACCGTACACTTCAATATGTATGCAGATGATAAGGAAATTGCCGGTTAAAATATACAATATTTTCGACTGATATGTGAATTATGAATACCGTACACTTCAACACGATTGCACTGAACACGTGCAACAAGCCTTTAAACCTCTAGGTGTCCCTAGTAGGAGGAGTGTTGTCTCCTGAGGGTTTTCAGCGGATTGCACCCACAAAATCCAAAAATAAAAGTAAGATCATGAATATTACATTTAAAGACAAGAATTGTAAAAGAAAGACTTTGAAAATTAGGGTTTCCAACTAAGCTAGCTTTTCGGTTGTCATGAGCCCTATCTTAATGGTCATGAAAAGATGTCAGAAATCACGTCCTCCCTCAATAAAACATCGTCTTATTCTTCATTCCTATCTTTATTCCAAACATCGATCATATCACCCTGCGTGTGTGTAAAGACATCCCTACACCCGGAGAATTCAATTCAAGCTATCATACCCTTGCCCATCGACCTCAGTACTTCTTGGCAAACGAGATTGCTTACACACTTTCATGCGACCGTTAATACTTCTTGAGGTACTAACCGACCGATTACTAATGTGCTTGCTAACTTGGTGTATTTTCCTAGTCTTGCACCACCTCAGGCATAGCAGTGACTCCCAGACCAGTTGGCCTTGGGGCACTAGGTGAAGAAACACCCTCTTGCTATATATTTTTTATTGCCCTTGGTGATAACAAAACCAGTGTCTATTTTTCTCACCACTTTCAAAATACTTTTTTTTCATACTTTTGGCTTTAAGACAAGAGCATTTCAAGGTATCCTCTACTATCCCAGGCTTTAAGATGTGTGTAAGTGCGAATAGCAGGGTAGCAACGTTCAAAATGTTTGGCTTCCAGAATAGAAACTATTTTTCAGACTTATTTTTATCCTCAGATTAGTGACGTCCTTCATCTTACTAATCCTTGGGACAACGGCTCATAACTACTTATTACTAGTTCGTATAAGAAAACTTCTAATTTTCTTAGTTTTCCTAAAATTTTTCTAATCTCATGGATGTAATTTTTCACTATCTAAACTTTCATTATCTTATTTATGTACAAAAAATATTTTTATAGTTTTGAAAATTTTTAAATTTTTATGGTTTTTAAAGAAAATGTTTTGTGCTTATGCAAAGTGATATGCAAATGATGCGAAAATAAGCACAAACCTCCCCCAAACTTGTTTTCAACAGTGTCCTCACTGTTGCCTTCTGCTAAATCTGGAAAACCTGTAAGCTTGGGAGGAATTTATTAGTGGGGGCAAAATATTTAAGTGAAGAACCTCCCGAAACTTATTTTTGGCTCAAAATTTTGTAAAAATTTTCTTTTCAAGAGCCAGAAAAACATACCCCCCCAAACTTGAGTTATGCAATGTTAAGTTTTGAAAATCACAAGTGGGGGTCAAAAATCAGTGGTCGATGCCAAGCTTTGCAAAGACCGAAAGTTAACACCAACCATTCGAAAATTTTATCAATGCAGTGCTCGGGTTGGTGGAAAAAGAAGTGGGGAAAAGGTAAGTGGTGGAATAGAATATGTGTGCGTCTCATATTGGAGAGACGATGCAGTGAATGTGATGGATAACTCACATTCTTTTTACATTTCAGAAGAAGGGGTGGAGGTTCAATTCCATTGATTTGGACATGATTCGTCTCAACACCCGTGCTTTTTAGAAATGCGAGTTCATCAGCGAAGATCTCCTCAAAAGTTTCATCTATACCCCGAAGAATAATGTCATCACAATGTGCGGGGTGATCTTCAGACTCTAAAAGCAGTTCATAATCAGTGTTAGTTGTTGACCCGGACATCTTGATGGAAAAGTCCGTATGTGTATGATACATAATTGGGTCAAACAATAACGTATGAAAAGAGTCAAGATCAGTATCAGGAAGATCATTAAATTCGCTGCTGTCGACATCCATTAAGTCGACAGAACAGACCTGAGCAGTAGGTTCAGAGGGTACACTTCCTAACTTGTAAATGTTCATCTCAATTGTCCTGTTCCCGAAGGATAAGGTCATAGAACCGTTACGACAATTGATGATAGCATTGGAAGTGGCCAAAAAGGGGCGACCTAAAATCACCGGAATTTGATTCCGTGAGTTCGCTAAAGGCTGTGTATCAATTACAATAAAGTCTACAGGGAAGATAAATTCCCCGATTTTTATTAACACATCCTCTAGTTCACCCCTTGGTCTGGTGATTGATCGGTCAGCCATCTGAAGAGTGCATGGAGATGGTTTCAACTCTCCGATCCCTAACTGCTCATAAACTGAGAAAGGAAGCAGGTTAACACTTGCCCCAAGATCTAGTAGAGCACGGTTAATGTGTTTTTCCCCAATAGAGATGGAAATCGTAGGATATCCAGGATCCTTACGTTTCCTTGGTAATTGCTGGGGGAAAGCTGTGTCTACTGTTTTTGCCATGAATATCTTCTTGGGCATTTGTTTCTTCCTCTTTCTAGTGCAAAAATCTTTAAGAACTTTTGCGTATGCAGGTACTTGTTGGATAGCATCTAGAAGAGGGATATTGATGTTAACCTGTTTAAACATCTCAGTGATCTTCTCCATCTGTGGACTTAGTGTGTTAGCCCTTAACCGATTCGGGTAAGGTGCTTTAGCAATAAGCGCTGGGTCCATCATAGGAGAAGGAAGTGTGTGTGGAACCGATCCCAGAATAGAAGTGGGAATCGTCCGAGGAGGGGTAAAAGAGGTGGGCTGTAATGGCGAGCCTTTTGGGAAATGGAGAATAGGCTCGGAAGAAAATGGTAGGGTAGAAGAACTGGGGTCAGAAGTGTGTATGTGTGGAAAGGTCTCAGCCGGGGTGTTGATATGATTTTCAGTATCATCAACTTCTTCCCCAACATGGTTTTCCAGCACTCTCCCAGATCTCAACGTGGTGATTGCATTCACATGATGTGAATAGCCAGGATTGGGTACAGGTTGAGCTGGGAGTTTCCCTTTCTCTCTCGCACTCATTTCGGCCTTAAATTGTGCAATTTCTTCTTCCATTGATTTAATACTCTCGTTTTGGGACGCAGAGTTTTTCTTCATGTCATCGACGGAAGATTTCATTTCAGCCGAAACTTGCATGATATTTGTTAAGATCAAATTCATGTATTGTGCAAAAGAAGAGGATTCATCAGTTCCGGTCAACTGTAAAGGACTAGATAGTGCAGGTGTGTTGACCTGATTTTGAAAATTATGTGCTTGAAAGGGGTGCTGAGTGAGTTGAAGTTGTGGCTGCTGTTGTGGTGGAGGGACCCTTTGGAAATTGTTTTGGTTTGGAACCGTGTTTTGTGATTGTGATTGGTTCCAAGCAAAATTAGGGTGATTCCTCCAACCCTGATTATATGTGGAAGAAAAAGGATCGTTCCTAGGTCTTTGAAATGCGGCATTGGTATGCTCACGACCTTGAAATGGGCATTCTTCCGTCAAGTGAGACGGATCAGAACAGCACCCACAAACAGTTTTTGGGAGTGATACCGGGTTTAGGGAGGCTGTAGAAACTTTGTGTTCCATAGCATCGAGCTTCTTTTGCATTGCTGCCATTTCTGCTCGAACACCTATGGACACATCTATTTGGTGTACGCCACCCCTATTCAATGGTTGGGTTCCACTCTCCCAAATTAGTGATTTTTCAGCGAACTCTTCTAAGTATCGCCAAGCTTCCCCATCATCCTTAGTCATAAATGTACCTTGACACATGTTTTCAAGGCTCTGTTTAGTGCTAGGGTTACTGCCCTCATATATGATTCGGCAAAGCTCCCATCTCGGGATGCCGTGATGAGGACATTGAACCAATAGATCCTTGAAACGTTCAAAGTATTTTGAAAATGGTTCGGCAGGGAGCTGGGCAAATTGGTTCAGTTCGCTACGGATTCGAGCCGTCTTTTGGATTGGGTAAAATTTCTTTAGGAATGCAGCGACGAATTCTTCCCAATTCGTAATAGAATGTGCGGTAGTGTTATATAGCCACTTCTCGGCTATATCGCACAAGGTAAATGGAAGAAGTCGTAGACGCATCGCATCCATAGAAAGTTGTGACGTACCCATCATTGCGCATACGTTTTCAAATTTGGTAATGAAAACGTAAGCGTCCTCGGTCTCGAGTCCGTGGTATTTGGGTAAAAGATTGATATACTGGGGCTTAATCTCAAAGTTATCCCCATTGGCTGGTGGTGTGGATAAGCAGGTCGAAAGAGGACCTCTAAGTGGATAGCATCTTTCCTGGAGAGAAATGTGGGGAGGATTCTGCGCACCAACGGACGGTGGCAGATTAGGGTTAAAGAAGTTTGATGGATTCGGGTCCATCGGTGTGGGTGTGGTAATAGGTAAAGAAAAGGTAAATGGAGAATTATCGACTTCGGAGTCGATAAAGGGTGCGCGGACTAAACGGGCACTAGAATCCCGTGTCCAGCCTATCTTGTACTAAAAAGGGTTAGTACAAGTGGCAACGTGAATTTATAATTAGGGGTAAAATGAATGCGGTGTTTGCTTTTGAAAAGGGACGGATTTTAAAAAAAAATGATGCGACAACCAAATGCAGCAACACAACCCTAGAATCTAATGGTCACCTAGGTCCGGCTCTAGACCGCTCCTAACTGCCAAAAGACAAGTCGCGGGATCAATCCTCCACTGCCTCTTTGTCCCCCTGTGGCCGGATAAGTGCCAGGTAAGTGGGAAGGAACCACCACTACAGTGGGCCTAATTAATAACCACTAGCCTTAGACACACTCGCCTTAGGCACCACAAGAAAACGCGGATAAGCAATGAATTACCCACGGCCCTCTCTTGTCCTAAATCAGCGCGACAGTCCTTAGAGTCATCTCTAGATTTCTTTTAGTTAATGTGGGTCAATGCGGATGCAAGTTTGGTGGTTTTCGGGGCCTAGGAAGGGTAATGAAATCCCCACCTAATTTGGATTTGGCCGTGCCCCTTAAATTCCGTATTTAATATGCAAAACAACCAAGAAAAACAAAATCACGCACAATTTTAATTTGCTTTTACGGCGCAACTATTGTTTGCAAAGAATCCTGCGGAAAGGATTAGTTGGAGCTAAAAAGGGCGAGGGGAGAGAGACAGAAATCACCTGCACTGAAAATTATGCAGAGAACCCCCAACCTAGCCGCGTTTCCGCCGCGATTACTGGGTTCAGGCCGCGCTTCAGCGCTCAAACAGTGAGATCACTGTACAAGATTTCAACAGATGCTCTCTGTTGCTTCCCTCTGTTCTCTGGTACACCACAAATAATTTTTCCACAGCACAAAATGCTCCAGATCTCCTTGCAATCAATTCACAACACACGTATAAGAGTTTGTACGAATTTTGAATTCAAGAAGTAGAATGTAATAATTCTTTCACTTCAAACTATAAAATGTAAACGAATTAGCGCGTAATCCCCGGCAACGGCGCCATTTTGATTGTAATAAAATCTCGTTGTGTGTAAATCGAATCAAATAGTCCCCGGCAACGGCGCCATTTTGATTGATGTAAATTTCAGATGTGTCGTATCGAATCAAAAATTTAAATTGACCGCAATCAAACTACGGTGTCGGATGTAGTTAATGAATGAGTGCGGATCGTCCACAGGGATTTCAAGATTCGTTTGTATTTTAATGTGTTTGAAATGAAATGTTAAGCAACAATAAAAGAAAGCATGATTCAAGAACGATTTGTATTCGTGTGTCACTATTCTCTAATAAAGAATCAAGAAACTATAAAAAATCAAGAATCGGGTTTCAATGGTATTTTCCAAACAACAATCAAGAATAAGAGAGAGGCTCGTAGGAATCGATCGGATCTTTAGATGTGTTGTAGTCTACAAGATTTCATATTCTTGTCCTTCGAAGAATTGATACTAGATCAATGGTTATCGACGAGAGTTAGGGCTTTCTTGATGAAATTAGGGTTTCATCTCTTAACCCTTGTTCTTTGTCGATATCATTCACATTCTAGCCTCTAGCAATTTCAAGAAACGATCGGATCACCCCAATCTCGAGCGATGTCGATCAAGAAAGCATCGCAACGAATTGGGTCGTCGATTCTTGAACTTGCTAGGGTTTACAAACTCGTGGGATTCAAGAATCGATTACAAATTTGCTACATCATCATACTAAAGATCGTTTCGACTCCTTAACGAGCGGAGTTTTATTCACACATCACCACATAGACAATATTCAAGAATAGTAAAGATAACATGATGCGGAATTTAAAGAAAACAAGATAGAAGAAAATATCACCTTTTATTTAATCAACAATTTCAATACATTCTTTCAAGATCTAAAAGAAAAAGAAATCGATCGTTGACTCGGCTTCGCTCGTCTCCGTGGATCGTGGATCTACTTTGATCTCTTGCCCGATGGAAGATCGGCTCGGCTCATAAAAGGGTTGAAGGCATCTTGCTTGGCTTGCACTCAAGATCTTGAATTGTGGTTGGATTTAGGGTTAGGGTTTCCTACAAGCTCTCTCACTAAACTTGAGGAAGAGGAAGATGGAGAAAGAGAATGGCTAAAATCTAAGATGTTGAATCTTTTCCTAGATGCCAAGATGTAACATGATTTTTTCAATGAATGAGTCTAGGGTCTTATTTATAGAACTTTCCAACCCTAGGTTTAGGTTTAAATTGGACTTTCCCTCCCAAAGTTTGTTGGCAAAGTTTGTTGGGCTTTAGCTTAGGGTTTAAGCAAGGGTTTAGGAAAGTTCTAGAAGTATTAGGCTAGTTTAGGTGTTTGCTGATCTGGTGGAAGTATCTGGAATCTTCTGGAAGTTTGTGTGCATTTCTGAGCAGTGGTCCTTAGTACAGGAGTTGTGCACTGAAACTGAGGAGCTGGGTCTCTGGTCCCACCGCAGATCTGCCGCATGAGGTGCCTCTAGGCCGCGCTTCTGCGCTCAGGTTGTGGGCTTGGACCTTGGGCTTTCTGGTGAAGCTTTGTGCTGGAGTTTGGGCTTTTCTTTGATGTTTAGAATTGCAGTTTCCCTTCTGTGTTGATACCAGATTTGAGTTCAGTGTGTTTACGAGCAATTGTAATGGTCGAGCAAGCTTTCCTTTCCCTGCACAGATATCTCAACACGGGTTGCAAGATATGGAAAATATGCTATGTAATGCAATGCGGTCAATTTCCCTAGAAATGCCGGTTTTAAGGTCTAGTACATGTAATTTGATATTTTGCGATCGATTAGCTAATATGTGAATTATGAATACCGTACACTTCAATATGTATGCAGATGATAAGGAAATTGCCGGTTAAAATATGCAATATTTTCGACTGATCAGCTAGCCCTGCCCCGCTCTGCCGTTAGTTACCTAACCTAACGGTGCACGAGGGGACATCGAGGCGAATGCGGATGGCATAAGTGTACGTCGTATTTATCTGTGATGTTTAGGTGACTTAAATGATGGGACTTCATTAATATGATTAATGAAAGAAAAGAAACCTAAAAAATGTTGTGGAATCGAATTTTCAAAAACAGGTAGCTACGGTTCTTGCTTTGCATCGCGGTGTTCCTTGTAGAACATCCTGCACCTTATTCGATAAGGAAAGGGCCGAGATCCCTTCACCGGGAGTGACCCCTTTAGCAATAACTGGCATATGCTACACCCTTCGGTTTGTCTTTTGATTGCTTTTGGAGTTTTTGCTTTGCACAGTGATATATATGATATATCCTGCACCTTATTCGATGAGTAAAGGGCCGACGATCCCTTCACCAGGAGTGACCCCTTTAGCAAAACTAGAAAAGCCTAAAAAACACTCCATTTTAAAATCATTTGATTCTACAACGATATCAAGTTCATTAAGCAAAAGGTTTTCATAAAAAACCTGTTGTAGCCCTCCATCATTTCAGATAAGTCCTACTTAGTATTCGTGCTACGTTTGTTGTCCTACGTCAAGGCGTAGTGTGCGGTAGCTAACTAGTATTCATCTGTTTATGCATATGATGCAGATTGGATTAGGGTAGTCGTGCGACTTTGTTGGCCTGCGTCAAGGGTCGTGCGGGTGGGTTTAATTCAATCAAGAAATGACGGGTTGAACTTGACTAGCGCATTGTGGTTTGTTGGCCTGCGTCAAGGTCATGGGACGCTAGGGGCAAAATTATCGGGAATTTCAAGTGTTGAAATTTGCAATGAGATTGCATACCTTCTATGAGATAGTTGGATCCCGATACCCGCTGCGAGTAAGAGTTACTCCTGGGAGAGTTTTACACATTACAATTAGCCGATCAAGTAGGTGTCTAGAAAGGTGTTAACGGGGTTACGCCTCTGGGAAAATGAGGTTTACTTTAATTAGGTCCGTACGAAAGCACGGGGAACCTCCCTCAAAATACCGACACTGGCCTGGCTGAAAGATTGGCGAACTTGTAGCGTGTAATTAATCCCGGCTAGTCTTTCCTTTTAGGGTTTGAAGGAAGATTTGATTAAAACAGTGGGAGCCATCCTGATTAGATAAAATAATAACCAATCTGATCTTGCAAGAGCATACGCTGAGTGTTTTCTTCTCTCTCTCTCCAAGTAGCGACCATATCACGCCTTAATCAAGATAATAAAACGGATATATTGACCGAACCCGCTTGTTATACTGAGCTGGGTATCGTTGGTACCGCTCCAACTTATAATTGTTATAAGACAGAGCCGGAAATTGGGGAATACCAGATTTCCCGTGCCGCCCAAACGAAGAAAGTGCATGCTGATGCATCTTCTTCGGGTATGTTCATTATAGAGAACTGTTTCTCAGTATATTTTACGTCCTGGGTATGAGATACCGGATCAGGATCCCACATATGTAATCTGTTACATGGGCTACAGAAAGGTAAAGAACTGAGAACAGGAGATAAGTTTCTTGAGACAGAAAACGGTGCAAGTGTTGCAGCCAAGTCTTTTGGTCACTATCACCCTGTATTACCAAAATACATTGATTCTGAACAAATGTTATTAGATACCGAACCTGATATGCAAAATCATATCGGTTTCTTTATTGGTATAGAAAGGATATAATTTTGTATTGATGGATAATGTTTTGAACATTTCCTATATCAAGAGTTGATCGGTTCAGGCACGTTGTCTAAAAGCATTGACGTTCTAAATCAAACTACAGTTCTTTGTATACAGAACACGCACAAGAGGAAGAGTTCAGAAATGAACGAATCCTTCTTGAGGTATTGTAGACTAGGTCATATCAATGCGACCCAACTAGCTAAGTTACACATAGATGCATATTTAAATCTGTTTGAATTTACATCTTGTCAAACTTGCCGGTCATGTCACAAAGATAAGATGACCACAGCTCTGTTTATTGGAAACAGAGAAAGAGTTAGTGAACTTTTGGGATTGATACATACTGATGTATGAAGGTCCTGTAAGCCCGCGGGGGCGCCCCGGCCGTCGATCCGACGCCGGAAACGTGGAAACAAAAACTTTGCAAAAACTTGCAACCGGCACCACCGCGCACTTTTCACCCGGATCGGGCCATTAACCTAGCAACTAGCAAACTAGAAAAGTGTAGAGAAGCCATACCAAGCGATCCGTGTCCTTCGGTCTTCGTCTCCACTCCGATCTCCCGCGGAATGTTCGTCACCTCCTCGCTCGTCGGAAAGGCACCACGTAGCCGGAATCTTTTACGGGCTCCCACCTCTTGACCGAGGCAACTCGGGCGCGAAGTTAGCTAGCCGACGCGTCCAAGGCTTGCTATAGAATAGTGTAGAAGCTTGTCTCTTTAGGGTTTGTGAGGTTGCCATGGTTGTGGAGAGAAGAGAATAAGCTATGAAGTGATGTGTGTGTAATGTTTTTCAAGCAAGCATAAAATGAGATGATATATATTTCCACACCTAGAAAAATGATCCTCTCATCTCTCTCCCAAAGATGTGGCCGGCCCCCTCTCCTCAAATGGGTGGAGAAAAACCAAATTAATCAAAAAGGAAAAATGAGAGATAAGCATGGAAAAAGGTCACACATCACTCTCATCAAAGCCCACTCACAAGATAAGCAAAAATGAAATGACCATAATAGAATATCATCATGAAGCTAGTCTCATCATAAAGCCACATAGGCAAGAAAGACCTCCACTAAAAGTTATTTGCGAACTTGCAAATAACCCCTCCATCGGAAAGTCCGGCCGAGACGGAATGAAGGAAAACCGGCCGGAACAGAATGCAAACTGGCAACTTCAGAAAACTGATCCCGTAATAAATTACAGGAAAACCCCGCTACTGCAAATACATGCCCGCATTTGTATTCCCACTGAACACAAATGCAAAGAGACAAAACTACACTACCTAATACTAGGATCCGGCTTAAGCCAAAGCCGGCTAGTAAAAACCGTCCGATCACGATCCGTGCAATACCGCACGTATCTGATCGAACCCTACCATATCTCCATACGGCCTCTACAGCGTTTCGCCCGAAACCTGAGTAACTGTGAGTGTGGTGGACTCTAAAGACTCGTCAGTACTATGGCTGTGGATTTAACCACTAGCACGTCAGTGGTATAAGCCAATACGTAACGGGCTACCATGTACTGACCAAAAGGGATGTCGATGAGTGAACTCATCCTGACACCCTACTGAGCCTATCAGTGACAATATCCGTACAGTCCGGTCCGTTCGTCTATGAGCATCGCATGGCGGGCGTAGGGGGTTGGTAAAAGTCTGACCCCCAAAAGCGGTACAAGTCGTGTCGGAGTGCAGCGCAGAACACCCTGAGATACTACTGGAATACCTACCAGCAAATCTCCTGCCTTGGCCAAGGACTCTTCATGTTCTGGCTCTCCACGACACAGCGCGACCTCACCCCCAATACCGGGAGAGACGAACCCCTCCAGATCCGCTCACTGCCTCCATGTGGCTCGGGACTGTACCCAAATAAAACCTGTTTGCATGACTCCTTTGAGCCGTGGTAGGGTAGTAATCAAAGCACAGTAGGAACTCACACGAGACAAATGACGATCTCAGGTCGATGAACTAACCTGTACACATGTCACCAGGGAACTGCTATCTGACGTCTGGTATAAAACCCAACTAGCAGGTTCCCGGCGAGTCCTGTCCGGTGTACTCATAACCCAATGAGCACCTGTATACATCTTAGGTGAACCAACTGACACCAGTGGCTTGTGAGACCGGCCACCGCCCCTCGTCAGGGTCTCGACTGTATACACTAGTCTACTCTGGAGTATCGATGCCCTGTCTCGAAACTCCCACGACTAGGGACCATTTAAGGATGTGCTTATAGACTACCAGCTCCCACGTATATGATCGCCCTCATACTGCCGGTAGTCAAGCAAGAATCCTAGGGGCTCTATCAACGTGCAATAGTGGCCTGTAAGGTCACCTAAAGCAGTACACGATGATAAAGGTAAACCAGATAGCATACTATCATCTCGAGTAAGACTGTCCTACTGGGACAGGTCCTCCCCTCAATCATTGCAATCACGTTCCTGTGATCCAATAATTGACTCTGAGGGCACTATCTCCAACAATCTCCCACTTGCACTCAAGGCTAATTATTGCGATGTCGCATACTCACAGCCCGTGTGATACCGAACACCCAACTCCTCTACTAGTCAGTCTCACAAAGCTCGTTTGCGAAACTATTGCGTTCGAGGAATAGCCTCAGTGAGTGGATCCGCTCTGATGTTTCTTCCTATGTCTCTCTATATCTCAAGTTCGCGGAGAAAGCCATCTCCCGAAATGAGCAATACCTGTCTTAGAATGTCTGGATGTCTGATGGGACCTAGCTCATAAATGAACTCCAAATCCAAACTTCTTAGTCTGTATCGTCAACTGAACTTAATCAGTATCCTGCGCCATGCCTTCCCTCAGTATCCACCTGGACCACCTGTCCAAAATACTTCCCCTTGTCAGAAGGAAAACTATAACTCTGACAGCCACTCTGCCATCGAGGTCACCTTGGAAGCCTGGAATGATAACTGTCTCCCAAAGGAGAATGCTGTTATCATATCCCTAGAACATCCACTTATGTTCTAAAACTGCCTCCGACTGTTTCTCCAGGATTGGATGAATATAAACTTATTGCATCAACTGCAAGAACAACATCTGGTGTGGTACTTGATATCTCATGATTGACTCAATTGCCTAAGCAAGTGATCTGCCAATCATGCGTATCCCTCTCCCCTTTAGTCTGTAAGACACCTTTAGAGAGGGTGACTCCATTACCTGCAGGTACACCACCATGCCAGGAGTCGTCCATTCTAAATACTCATAGAATGCTGTCAAGGTATCCAGATTAGGAAACCACCCAAATCTAGATCTAAAACCATAGATCTAGTTACCAGAATGTCTGATGTAAGATCCAAATCCTATGTGGAGAAACTACTGTGTGACGACCATAGTATAACCGATCGTAGTATAGGAATATCACTTCATACTCTATGTATGTCATCAAATACCAAGACATCACACCCTACTACCTTCTTAACAGATCCATCCCCTATTCTGATGAAGTCAAACCTATGACTGTCACATGAGAAATAGATGATCTATCTCCGCTATATCTACTTTAGTCTATAAATAGATATAAGCCTGATGTCCACCAATGCTTCCGCTGCTCCCACTGACTACGACAACCCTCTGGCAGAGTCATATAGACGTGCACTTCTAAAGCTAGTTTAGAATGACGCTATACTCATTCTCCCGCCGGGTCTCACAGTCTGGAACAACAGCAATGGCAAGTCTGGGTAAACAAGAACCTCCCTGCCACCATCCTTGAGCATACCGAAGTACCTCTCGAGTGCCTGAGGTTACCCACCATATCTGCGGAGTGGCCAATGGAATGTCAAACCAGATTGAATCTTTAGGTTCCTATCAAATTTTCAGTAATCGTTTGTGGTTCTGGAATCACTTCCAGTTCTACCATACTCCCACAACTGTTTTCTGAAAAAATCCATTTTATTAAAACTGTGGCGAGTCAAGAACAATATCACTATTAATCTTCCAGATGGTAGAATATCAACCCTCTGCATAGCCCGGGTCAACCCACAGACAGCCATTACAGAAACGTGCCTTGAGTTATCCAGAGTCTGGTTTTAAGCATAAGCTGGAGAACTCCCCGTATCTTAACAATGTCAAGATATGAACTGTTCTATATCCAATATAGAAACAGAGGCACTGATTTAATTGAACCAGATTCAAATCATGCAGCTGTCTCCAGTGCATGTCAACTAAATGGAAGGAGGCCGATCAGCGTTACTCAACTTAGGAATGCTTCCAATTATGAGTAACCTGAAAGAGAAGCAAGTTCTCTTAACCACTACTATCAACTGAATACCATGTACAAGTATCTACATCTTCGATCACTTTGAAGAATCCCGATGCTTGCAACACCTGGTTCTCTACTTTATTCTTATACCTATAACTTCTCAAAACTTCGACCCTGTGTTTCTACGAAACACCTGTCTAAGAACTAGAGAAGTCATAAGTAAACAGAATATAGTACGAGAACCAACCCCTCTGTCCTCATGGACACTGGACAATATACAATACTCTGTATAAGTCCCCTGAGTCGAATGACTCATTCACTGTGTGTCGTAGGTTGAAAACTGTACTTATGGTTAAAAAGAATTACACCGCTGTTCAATGCTCCTTACCTAACCATCCACTGATATAGGTAAATGTCATAGACATAATTTCAAAAAGGTATGTCTCACTCTATAAAAATAGACGTACAGATATATCAATTTGAAATTGGTGCATAACAACGGATATTCAAAACCAAATATTTGCCGACCGGCAAACAACCCAGGTGACTTCCTCAAATATCACCAATTACAACGAATCCCGATATAATGAGGATGGTCACCTAATTCCCAATAACTTACTCCCACTCATCATCTGTAAAACCATACAGATGTGAGAATCATACCTGGTAAATACATACCCTGGAGCAAGTGTCTAATCGGGAAATCAGTTTTCTTTTAACAGTACACAGTGAAACTGAAACATTGAAATGTTTCGATAGGGTATCCTGGTATTCCTTAGTAATGCCACTTCCATTATCCAGATTCACAACTATAACCGTATAATTCTTTGCCACTTCTCCAAATCCCTTTTTATGTCTTTAGTCATTAACTTCTGTACACCCTTTTAGGCCAAATGGTTTTCTTCCTTCCCTACCGTTCGGCACCAGCCTATGGTTTGGAAGAAGACTATCCAATAAGCATAAAGGGTGTACTGTCCTAGTCCTAGGAGCACTCGCAACGTGAGAGAAGGTGAAGATAAAAGACACCTGAATGTACTTTATTCCTATTTCTCCTGAACCAGGATCCATCCCCGAACTGGAACAAGTTCCTTTCGAGTTCGTATATAACCATACGATGGATTATCCAATAAACTGGGATCTTCATAGTGATACGGAGTGTCCTGGAGAAATACAAAGGTGATTTAGGATCGGCGAAGAAATACTTGGTTTGGTCGTGAATAGTAGTCGCAATTTACTTTGCCCTCTTACTAATCCCTTGCTTTGTCTTAACTTAATACCTTCTGTACACCGTTTAGGCTAACTGGTTTTCTTCATTCCCTACCGGTCGGCACCAGCCTATGGTTTGGAAGAAGACTATCCAATTTGCGTAATAGGTGTACTACTCCTAAACCAAGGAGTACTCGCAACCTGAGAGAAGGTGAAAAGAAAAGACAACTGAATTGTCCTATCCGTTTTCTCCTGAACCAGAAACCATCCTCGAAGTCCTTCGAGTTCGTATATAACCATACGATGGTTTTGTCCAATGGAAGTGGACGTTCGTAGTAATACGGGGTGTCCCGGAGAAAAGGGTAAAAGTAGGAGTGGCAAAGAAGTTTGCAACTCTGACAATCCAAAAGCCAGTGTTAAGTAGGTTCGGTCAACTTGGTCACTGAGTCATAGTCTAGGGTCGGGTCAATGGTTGCTGCCAAAGAGAGAGAGAAAAGAAACACTCAGCGTGCACTCTAACCTAGATCAGAATGGTTGTCACTTTATCTAATCTGGAAACCTCCCACTGTAACTCAAATTCTTCTCCAAACCTGAAAGAAGAATTAGCCGGGATCACCCGAGGAGTAAACCAACTCATCAGTGGGAATCGGGATCCAACTATCATCGCATGATAACGTGACGGAATCCGCTCATGCTATCATACTCCAGAAGGTATGCGCATATCTGGCAAGTTTCAGTTCTTTTGAAACTCCCGATGTGGATTTCTACCCCATGCTCTTATGACCTTGACTTTGGCCAACATATCATAAGTCACATGTCAAGTTCTACCCGACATTTTCCTGGTTAATTTGAACCCACCCGTACCTACCCTTGACTTTGGCCAAAATGGCAGTACGACTGTCCCAAACCAACGCATCTATCTATGCTGCATATGAATACCCAACAGCTACCAAACACTGTGCCTTGACTTTGGCCAACATACACAACTTTAATACTATTAACTATCCATATGAAACGACGGAGGGCTACGAATGGTTTCTGGCGAAAACCTTTAACGTAATGAACTTGATATCGTTGAAGGAACGGATAGCTTTGTAAAAATATAGTGACGAAAACCATTGCTAAAGAGGTCACTCCCGGTGAAGGGATCTCGGCTCTTTCCCCGTAGAATGAGGTGCAGGATATTCCAACTGAATACCACGATGCAAAGCAAAAGTAAACGGCTATAGTGAAGTTACTGCCCTGACGCAAACTTTTGTCTAAGGGGTCACTCCCGGTGAAGGGATCTCGGCCCTTGCCTCGTCGACTGAGGAGCAGGATATTCCAACTGAATACCACGATGCAAAACAAAAGTGAACATCCTTGCAATAACAGCTTTTTGAAAAAGTGTTCCAACAACATCAGAATAGGTTTGTTTATCTTGCATTGATCCGAATCAACGCAGTCCCATCAATTGATCACACCAAAAAGAACGAAAATATAATGACGTACGTATATGCCATCCACATTCGCCACTGGGTCCCGTCATCACCCGTTAGGTTAGCTAACTAACGACAGAGCGGGGACTGGACTAGCGCGGATGAAAAACATATACAACATCTACTAGTATATATATAACATATAATTTTCGCTCAAGGCGTGATAAAAATGCAGCAACACAGAAATGTATAGCAACACAGATCAATACAGATATCTGGGATCCTCGGGTTTCACAGAGCCGCTACTGAAACCCGACGTTCCCCTGGTCGTGTGGATAGCCTGTGCAATGAAATCCTAGACCCCTACGGGCGCGGCAAGTTACCCGCCAAAACCTGAAGCGAGGCAGCCCCCTTCAGCAACGTGAATGGACCACCCAGCACTTCACGGAATCCGGTAAATTGGGCACCCCTCCTGGGACAACCTGTACCCCCTACGAGTGCGGCGAATAGCCCTGTCAATTCCAGAGTAAAGCCCCCTCCTTCTCAATGCCATGAGATGCGGGCTTGTTGCCCTCTAGAACCCGGCTATCCGTGCACCCCTCCGCGGGGTAATCCTAGTACAGAAAGTAAAATATACATACAACGGGTACATCGACCGCAACCTGGTCGTGCCCCAAAAGAATAATACAAACAGGCAGTGACGGTAGTCCTCATGTCGGACGCTCACCCCGCAATATCAAATGTACATATAAAACAAAACTGTACTAATACTGCAACCAGGCTATCCCCACGACCGATCCGCAGCAACACGGCAAAACACAGAACATCAACGTGAATGTCACGTTCGCAAATCCGTCTAACCGGGCTATAGCAGTTAGACCGGATTTACCGATCGAGTGATATTCACGGTCGCAGATATAATGTAAATACTGTGTACTGGCATGTTTAAAATATCCTATCGAACAAATTTATCAAAGTGGGCCCCAAGCAGTACTGTAGCACTTACAGAAAATCTGGGCCCAAAGAAAATATCCCAAAACCCCTATTTCCAACTCATAAGCTTACTGGGAAAATAAGGTGCGACGATTCCTCTTAACGACCGCGGAACCGCGGCAAAACCAGGGGTTTGGCCGCGTTTCCGCGGTCGAAGTAGGGAATCACTGAACCGTATTTTCCCAGAATTCTTAGAATTTTTTGCATGTCTTTCTGCAATGACCTGAAAAATTTTTGGAGCTTGAAAAATTTCAACAGAGAACACATGCATACAAAATACGGTTTTTAGGAAATTTTGTTCGATCGGGTTTTATACACACTAGAGTAAGCTAGGCATGGTTAATGGCGTGGCTCTGATACCAATGTAAGCCTACGGGGCCGCCCCGGCCGTCGATCTGACGCCGGAAACGCGGAAACAAAAACTTTGCAAAAACATGCAACCGGCACCACCGCGCACTTTTCACCCGGATCGGGCCATTAACCTAGCAACTAGCAAACTAGAAAAGAGTAGAGAAGCCATACCAAGCGATCCGTGTCCTTCGGTCTTCGTCTCCACTCCGATCTCCCGCGGAATGTTCGTCACCTCCTCGCTCGTCGGAAAGGCACCACGTAGCCGGAATCTTTTACGGGCTCCCACCTCTTGACCGAGGCAACTCGGGCGCGAAGTTGGCTAGCCGACGCGTCCAAGGCTTGCTATAGAATAGTGTAGAAGCTTGTCTCTTTAGGGTTTGTGAGGTTGCCATGGTTGTGGAGAGAAGAGAATAAGCTATGAAGTGATGTGTGTGTAATGTTTTTCAAGCAAGCATAAAATGAGATGATATATATTTCCACACCTAGAAAAATGATCCTCTCATCTCTCTCCCAAAGATGTGGCCGGCCCTCTCTCCTCAAATGGGTGGAGAAAAACCAAATTAATCAAAAAGGAAAAATGAGAGATAAGCATGGAAAAAGGTCACACATCACTCTCATCAAAGTCCACTCACAAGATATGCAAAAATGAAATGACCATAATAGAATATCATCATGAAGCTAGTCTCATCATAAAGCCACATATGCAAGAAAGCCCTCCATTAAAAGTTATTTGCGAACTTGCAAATAACCCCTCCATCGGAAAGTCCGGCCGAGAAGGAATGAAGGAAAACCGGCCGGAACGGAATGCAAACAGGCAACTTCAGAAAACGGATCCCGTAATAAATTACAGGAAAACCCCGCTACTGCAAATACATGCCCGCATTTGTATTCCCACTGAACACAAATGCAAAGATACAAAACTACACTATCTAATACTAGGATCCGGCTTAAGCCAAAGCCGGCTAGTAAAAACCGTCCGATCACGATCCGTGCAATACCGCACGTATCTGATCGAACCCTGCCATATCTCCATACGGCCTCTACAGCGTTTCGCCCGAAACCTGAGTGACTGTGAGTGTGGTGGACTCTAAAGACTCGTCAGTACTATGGCTGTGGATTTAACCACTAGCACGTCAGAGGTATAAGCCAATACGTAACGGGCTACCATGTACTGACCAAAAGGTATGTCGATGAGCGAACTCATCCTGACACCCTCCTGAGCCTGTCAGTAACAATATCCGTACAGTCCGGTCCGTTCGTCTATGAGCATCGCATGGCGGGCCTAGGGGGTTGGTAAAAGTCAGACCCCCAAAAGCGGTACAAGTTGTGTCGGAGTGCAGCGCAGAACACCCTGAGATACTACTGGAATACCTACCAGCAAATCTCCTGCCTTGGCCAAGGAATTTTCATGTTCTGGCTCTCCTCGACACAGCGAGACCTCACCCCCAATACGGGGAGAGACGAACCCCTGAAGATCCGCTCACTGCCTCTATGTGGCTCGGGACTGTACCCAACTAAAACCTGTTTGCACAGCTCCTTTGAGCCGTGGTAGGGTAGTAATCAAAGAACAGTGGGAACTCACACGAGACAAATGACGATCTCAGGTCGATGAACTAACCTGTACACATGTCACCAGGGAACTACTATCTGACGTCTGGTATAAAACCCAACTAGCAGGTTCCCGGCGAGTCCTTTCCGGTGTACTCATAACCCAATGAGCACCTGTATACATCTTAGGTGAACCAACTGACACCAGTGGCTTGTGAGACCGGTCACCGCCCCTCGTCGGGGTCTCGACTGTATACACTAGTCTACTCTGGAGTATCGATGCCCTGTCTCGAAACTCCCACGACTAGGGACCATTTAAGGATGTGCTTATAGACTACCAGCTCCCTAGTATATGATCGCCCTCATACTGCCGGTAGTCAAGCAAGAATCCTAGGGGCTCTATCAACGTGCAATAGTGGCCTGTAAGGTCACCTAAAGCAGTACACGATGATAAAGGTAAACCAGATAGCATACTATCATCTCGAGTAAGACTGTCCGACTGGGATAGGTCCTCCCCTCAATCATTGCAATCACGTGCCTGTGATCCAATAATTGACTCTGAAGGCACTATCTCCAACAGGTCCCCTGTCTACATATGCCAAGACCGGTTCTTTTTACTTCATTACATTCTCTGATAATCTCTCAAGTTTCAGACATATGTTCCTGTTAAAACACAAGTCCGAACCTTTTGAGATATTCACAGAATATAAGTTAGAAGTAGAGAACCAAAATACAGGTTTAAGTATTATGTCCTTTGATGTGATCAAGAAGGAGAATACTTGAGCACGGAAATTCTGGACTATTCTAAAGGAGAATGAGATTCTCTCTCAGCATTACTCCTCCGTATAAACCATAGCACGATGGTATATCGGGGCGGAGCAATAGCACCCTATGTAATATGGTGTGCTCTATGATAAGTACTACTGAGTTTCCTTTTTCCTTTTGGGTGTGATGCGCTTGAGAAGCTGCATACCTATTGAATAGGGTTCAAATCAAATCGGTTGCCTACCACTTCATATGTGATATGGAAAGGGAAGAGCCCATATCTTAAGTTTGTTAAGATTTGGGGTTTTCCTGACTATGTCAAAAAGCAAAATCCGGACAAGCTCGAGGCAAGGTCTGTTATGTAGAACTGGAAAGGTTCCAGCTATACAAACTGCAGCAGATGATTTGGTAGAACCGAAGTATTCAATAGAAACCAACGAACCTCAGCCTCTCCGCCGATCTAGTAGGGTTCCTCACCCACCTGAGAGATACTTCGGTTTCTCTATAACAGTGGGAGCGAAGATTGCATCATGAGATGATGACCCAACTAGTTTCGAGCTGGCCATCAGGATTGAGACTCTGTAAGAATGGATGGATGCTTATCGATCTGAAATGGAATCCTTATACACCAACAAAGTTTGGACTTTGGTTGCTTTATCTGAAGGGTTAAAACCCCATCAGGAGCAAGTATATCTTGAGAAGATTACTTAGTGTACATGGAAAAGTTGAGACTTTCAAAGCTAGACTTGTTAAAGGTTTGCAGCATTGACAAGGTATGGATTATGATGAAAACTTTTCTAAGGAGCTATGCTTAAGTCCATCCAGATCCTACTTGCCACGGCTGCATACCATGACTACGATATCTGGTGGTTGGGTGTCATGACTGCTTTTCTAAAAGATGTTTTAGAAGAGAGCGTCTATAAGTACACAGCCAGAGGGCTTCGTAGACAGTAGGAGCAGCGAAAATGTGAGCAAGATGTTTTATGAGATAAAGCAGGCATCGCGGAGTTGGAACATCTGTTTTGATGTGGTAGTCAAAGAGTTTGACTTCATCAAAATGGTAGATGAACCATGTATATACAAAAAGGTAGTAGGGAGTATGGTGGTGATCCTCATAGAGTATGTAGATGACATACTCTTGATAGGGAAGGAGTTTCCTATGCTACGCTCGGTCAATCTCCGCTTATCACAAGGATTCTCCATACAGGATCAAAGTGATACCTCTTAAATCCTAAGTTATGGATCAATGAGATAGATTTAATTGGATGTTAGGATACTCACTAGTTGTAGTGAGATGGTATCAATCGATCCTGGGGAGAATCACTAGAAAGGTTCCAGGGTAGTAAGGACGACTGTATGTCAGTTGCTGGCATTGTCTTTACCCTCAGTGGAGGGACGATATGTTGGAAGAGTTCCAAGCTAGATACCGGGACATACTAGACGATTAAAGGCAAGATACATCGTTACCAAAGATACTACCAAAGAGGCAGTCTAGGTGTATATAAGTTCATGAGATGAACTTCGTTCCTACCATTGTGTGACAATGGAGTTGTGGCTTTAGCCAAAGAACTACCGTCCTATCAGAAATCCAGAAATAATTCTTAGGCAGTATCACCTGATCATGGAGATGGTTGATCTCCAGGGAGATCGAGGTTAGGAGAGTAGACTCAGAGGACAACACGGCGGATCCACTCACAAAGGCCTTATTGGAGAAATAGGAATAAGGTTTTATTCAGTTGTCTTTTATTCTCACCTTCTCTCAGGTTGCGAGTGCTCCTAGGATTAGGACAGTACACCCATTATGCTTATTGGATAGTCTTATTCCAAACCATAGGCTGGTGTCGAACGGTAGGGAAGGAAGAAAACCATTTGGCCTAAAGGGGTGTACAAAAGGTAATGACTAAAGATATATAAAGGGATTTGGAGAGATGGCAAAGAAACACACGGTTACAGTTGTGAATCTGATAATGGAAGAGGTATTACTAGGAATACCTGGATACCCCTTCGAAACAAATTCATGTTTCAGTTTCACTGTGTATTGGTAATAGAAAACTGATTTCCCAATTAGACACTTGCTCCAGGGTATGTATTTACCAGGTTTGATTCTCATATCTGTATGGTTTCACAGATGATGAGTGGGAGTAAGTTATTGGGAATTGGGTGATCGTCCTCATTATATCGGAATTCGTTGTAATTGGTGATATTTGAGGAAATCACCTGGGTTGTTTGCCGGATGGCAAATATTTGGTTTTGAATATCCGTTATAATGCACCAATTTCAAATTGATATATTTGTACGTTTATTTTTATAAAGTGAGATATAACTTTTTGAAATTATGTCTATGACATTTACCTATATCAGTGGATGGTTAGGTAAGGAGCATTGAACAGCGGTGTAATTCTTCTTAACCATAAGTACAGTTTTCAACCTACGACACACAGGGATTGAGTTATTAGACTCAGGGGACTTATACAGAGTATTGTATGATGTCCAGTGTTCATTAGGACAGAGGGGTTGCTCCTCGTACTATATTCGGTTTACTTATGACTTCTCTAGCTCTTAGACAAGTGTTTCGTAGAGACATAAGGTCTAAGTTTTGAGAAGTTATAGGTATAAGAGTAAAGTAGAGAACCAGATGTTGCAAGTATCGGGATTCTTCAAGGTAATCGAAGATGTAGGTACTTGTGTATGGTATTCAGTTGATAGTAATGATTAAGAGAACTTGCTTCTCTTTCAGGTTACTCATAATTGGAAGCCCTTCTAAGTTGAGTAATGCTGATCGGCCTCTCTCCATTTAGTTGACATGCACTGGAGACAGCTGCATGATTTGAATCTGGTTCCAATTAAATCAGTGCCTCTGTTTTTATGTTGGATATAGAACAGTTCGTATCTTAACAATGTTAAGGTACGAGGAGTTGTCCGGCTTATGCTTAAAACCAGACTCTGGATAACTCAAGGCACGTTTCTGTAATGGCTGTTTGTGGGTTGACCCGGGCTATGACAAGTGTTGACTTTCTATCATCTGGAAGATCAATAGTGATATTGTTCTAGACTCGCCACAGTTTTAATAAAAATTGATTTTATCAGAAAACAGTAGTGGGAGCATGGTAGAACTGGAAGTGATTCCAGAACCGCAAACGATTACTGAAAATTTGATAAGAACCTAAAGATTCAATCTGGTTTGACATTCCATTAGCCACTCCGCAGATAGGGTGGGTAACCTCAGGCACTCGAGAGGTACTTCGGTATGCTCATAGACGGTGACAGGGAGGTTCTTGTTTACCCAGACTTTCCATTGCTGTTATTTCAGACTGTGAGACCTGGCAGGAGGATGAGTATAGCTTCGTTCTAAACTACCTTTATAAGTGCACGTGTATATGACTTTGCCAGAGGGTTGTCGTAGTCAGTGGGAGCAGCGGAAGCATAATGGGCAAGTAGCTTATGTCTAGTTATGGACTAAAGCAGATATAGCGGAGATAGATCATCTATTTCTGATGTGACAGTCATAGGTTTGACTTCATCAGAATAGGGGATGGATCTGTTAAGAAAGTAGTAGGGTGTGATGTCCTGGTATTTGGATGACTTACACAGAGTAGGAAGTGAAATTCCTATACTACGATCGGTTATACTTTGGTAGTCACACAGTGTTTTCTCCACATAGGATATGGATATTATATCAGCTATTCTGGTTATTAGATCTATTTTTTAGATCTAGATTTGGGTAGTTTCCCAATCTGGTTACTTAAACAACATTCTAAAAGGTGTTTCAGAATGGACGAATCCTGGCACGGTACTATACCTGCAGGTGATGGAGTCACCCTCTCTAAAGATGTCTTACAGACTAAAGGGGAGAGGGATGTGCATGATTGGCAGATAACTTGCTTAGGCAATTGAATTGATCATCAGATATCAAATACCACACCAGATGTTGTTTTTGCATGAGATGCGATATGTTGATATTGATCCAATCCTGGAGAAACGATCAGAAGCGCTTTTAGAACATAAGTGAATGTTCTAGGGATATGAGAACGGCATCCTCCTTCGGGAGACAGTTATCATTCTAGGCTTCCAAGGTGACCTGAATGACAGAGTGACTGTCAGAGTTATAGTTTTCCCTCTGATGAGGGGCTGTGTTTTGGACAGGTGATCCAAGCGGATACTGAGGGACGCAAGGCACAGGATAATGATTAAATTCAGTTGACGATACAGTCTAAGAAGTTTGGATTTGGAGTCATTTATGAACTAGCTCCCATCAGATATCTAGACATATTCTAAGACAGGTATTGCTCATTTTAGGGAGATGGCTTTCTCCGCGAACTTGTGATAAAGAGAGACATAGAAACAAACATCAGGGCGGATCTACCTGCTGAGGCTATTCCTCGAACGCAATAGTTTCGCAAACGGGCGAGATTGTTTAGTAGAGGAGTTGGGTGTTCGGTATCACACAGGCTGGGAGTACGCGACATCGCAATAATTAGCCTTGAGTGCAAGTGGGAGATTGTTGGATATTGTGCCCTCAGAGTCAATTATTGGATCGCATGCACGTGATTGCAATGATTGAGAGAGGACCTATACCGGTAGGACATGTTGGAGATAGTGCCCGCAGAGTCAATTATTGGATCACAGGCACGTGATTGCAATGATTGAGGGATGACCTATCCCTGTAGGACAATCTTACTCAAGATGATAGTATGCTATCTGGTATATCTTTATCATCGTGTACTGCTTTAGGTGACCTTACACGTCACTATTGCACATTGATAGAGCCCCTAGGATTCTTGCTTGACTGCCAGCAGTATGAGGGTGATCATATACGCGGGAGCTGGGGTCTATAAGCACATCCTTAAAAGGTCCCTATTCGTGGGAGTTTCGAGACAGGGCATCGATACTACAGAGTAGACTTGTGTATACAGTCGAGACCCCGACGAGGGGCGGTGGCCGGTATCACAAGCCATTGGTGTCAGTTGGTTCACCTAAGATGTATACAGGTGCTCATTGGGTTATGAGTACAACGGACAGGACTCGCCGGGAACATGCTAGTTGGTCTTATACCTGACGTCAGATAGCAGTTCCCTGGTGACATGTGTACAGGTTAGTTCATCAACCTGAGATCGTCATTTGTCTCGTGTGAGTTCCCACTGCACTTTGATTACTACCCTACCACGCTCAAAGGAGAGACGTGCAAATAGGTTTTAGTTGGGTACAGTCCCGAGCCACATGGAGGCAGTGAGCTGATCTGCAGGGGTTCGACTCTCCCGGTATTGGGGGTGAGGTCGCGCAGTGTCTAGGAGAGCCATTACACGAAGTCCTTGGCCAAGGCAGGAGATTTACTGGTAGGTATTCCAGTAGATTCTCAGGGTGTTCTGAGCTACTCTCCGACACGACTTGTACCGCTTTTGGGGGTCTAACTTTTACCAACCCCCTAGGCCTGCCATGCGATGCTCATAGATGAACGGACCGGACTGTACGGATATTGTCACTGACAGGCTCAGTAGGGTGTCAGGATGAGTTCGCTCATCGACGTCCCTTTTGGTCAATACCTGGTAGCCCGTCACGTATGGCTAATACCTCTGACGTGCTAGTGGTTAAATCCACAACCAAGGTGTTGACGAGTCTTTAGAGTCCCCCACAGACCGTTTTCTCAAGTTTCGGGCGTAACGCTGTAGAGGCCGTATGGAGATATGGCAGGGTTCGATCTTATCCGTGCGGTATTGCACGGATCATGATCGGACTGATAATACTAGCGGGCTTTGGTTTAAGCCGGATCCTAGTATTGTACAGTGTAGATTTTGTCTCTTTACATTTATATTCAGTGGGAATACAAATGCGGGCATGTATATGCAGTCGCGGGGTTTTCCTGTAATTTATTACGGGATCAGTTTTCTGAAGTTGCCAGTTTGCTTTTCGTTCCGGCCAGTTTTCCTTCGTTCCTTCACGGCCAGATTTTTCTGATAGAGGGGCTAATTTGCATATTTGCAAATTAGTAATTGTGGAGGGTTTATTAGGATATGGAAAGATTATGATAGCATCTTTTCTTTTCATGCATCATTTCATAGCTTTATGAGATTAGAGTTGATCTTGATATGGATGTGACCTTTATTCCTCATTATCTTCACATGGCTTATGGTTACCATTTGCTATCCCTACACTCACCTCCCTTATTGCTTTCCCCCCCTCATTTTTGGCCGTCCACATTTTTGTGGGTGAGAGAGTGAGGTTCATTTTGTTGTGGTGGCAAAATGTTCATCTCATATCATTTTAGATTACACCAAAAATCCTAAGCTCATTTCCATTCTTCACCTCCATCAAAGTGGCAACTTCATACCCCATGAGACAAAGTGATCCACATTTCATCTACAGCATTTCTTGGGCACGTCGGCTTGCCAACTTCGTGCACGAGTTGCCTCGGTCCAGAGGTGGGAGCCCGTAAAAGAACCGGGCGATGTGGTGCCTGTTCCAACGAGGAGCCGAAGACCGGAGATTCCGCGAGGAGATCGGAGTGGAGGCCGAAGACCGAAGGACACGGATCGCTCGGTATAGTTTCTTATTCCCATTTTCTAGTTTGCTAGAGTTAGGTTAATGGCCCGATCCGGGATATTAGTGCGCGGTGGTGCTGGTTTCTAGTTTTTAGAAAAGTTTCGTTTCCGTATTCCGGCGTCGGATTGACGGCGGGGGCGCCGCCGTGCACTTACATTGGTATCAGAGCCAAGCCATTAACCTAGTCTAGGTTGCTCTAACGTGTTTACAAGTTCGATCGAACGAATTTCCAAAAAACCCAGTTTCCATGTCGTAATTTCTGTCAAATTTTTACAATGCTTTAAAAATTATTTGGTACATTGTTAAAATACGTGCAGGGTTTTTTATGCATTCTGTGAAAATTTGGTAGGCTGAAGTTACTGTAGCTCTGCGGAACAGCGGCCAAAACCACGTTTTGTCCACGGAACCGCCGCCGAATTTTGGCTTCACTGCACCAAATTTTCACAGTAGGCTTCTGACATGGAAATAGGGTTTCTGGTATATTCTTTTTGGGCCCTGATGTTTTTAAGTGCTACAGTTGTGCTTGTGGCCCACATCCGAAAATTCAGTCGATCGAAAATTTTAAACATGTTAGTTCATAGTATTTACATTATATCTGCGACCGTGAATGTCATTCGATCGGTAAATCCCGTCTATCTGCTATAGCCCTTTTAAACGGATTTGCGAACGTGACATTCACGTTGATATTCTGTGTTGTGCTGTGATGTTGCGGATTGGTCGTGGGGGATAGCCTGGATGCAATGTTAGTACAGTTTCATTTTATATGTACATTTGATATTACGGGACGAGCGTCCAACATGTGGACTGCCGTCACTGCCTGTTTGTATATTATTCTTTTGGGGCACGACCGGGCTGAGGTCGATGTACCCGTTGTATGTATATTTTACTTTCTGTACTAGGATTACCCCATGGTGGGGTGCACGGATAGCCGGGTTCTAGAGGGAAACGGGCCCGCATCTCATGGCATTGAGACGGAGGGGGCCTCACTCTAGAATTGGCGGGCTATTCGCCGCACTCATAGGGGGTACAGGTTGACCCAGGAGGGGTGCCCAAGTTACCGGATTCCGTGAAGTGCTGGGTGGTCCATTCACGTTGCTGAAAAGGGCTGCCTCGCTTCAGGTTTTGGCGGGTAACTTGCCGTGCCCGTAGGGGTCTAGGATTCATTGCACAGGCTATCCACACGACCAGGGGAACATCGGGTTTCAGTAGCGGCTCTATGAAACTCGGGGATCCCAGATATCTATATTGTTCTGTGATGCTTATAACATTTCTGTGATGTTACATTTTATCACGCCTTGAGCGAATATTATATATTGATATATATACTAGTAGATGTTGTATATGTTTTGCATCCGTGCTAGTCCAGTCCCCGCTCTATTGTTAGTTAAGTAACCTAACGGGTAATGACGGGACCCAGTGGCGAATGCAGATGGCATATACGTACATCATTATTTTCGTTCTTTATTGGTGTGATCAATTGATGGGACTGCGTTGATTCGGATCAATGCAAGCTAAACAAACCTATTCTGATGTTGTTGGAACAATTTTCAAAAGGCTGTTATTGCAAAGACGTTCTCTTTTGTTTTGCACAGTGGTATTCGGTTATGAATACCCAGCACCTCAGTCGACGAGGTAAGGGCCGAGATCCCTTCACCTGGAGTGACCCCTTGGACAGAAGTTTGCGTCAGGGCAATAACTTCACTATAGTCGTTTACTTTTGTTTTGTATCGTGGTATTCAGTTAGAATATCCTGCACCTCATTCTACGGGGAAAGAGCCGAGATCCCTTCACCGGAAGTGACCTCTTTAGCAATGGTTTTCGTCACTATATTTTATAAAAAGCTATCCAGTTCCTTCAACGTTATCAGGTTCATTACGTTAAAGGTTTTCGCCAGAAACCATTCGTAGACCTCCGTCGTTTCATATGGATAGTCAATAGTATTCAAGCTGTGTTTGTTGGCCAAAGTCAAGGCACAGTGATTGGTAGCTGTTGGATATTCATATGCAGCATAGATAGATGCGTTGGTTTGGGACAGTCGTACTGCCTTGTTGGCCAAAGTCAAGGGTAGGTACGGGTGGGTTCAAATTAACCTGGAGAATGACGGGTAGAACTTGACATGTGACTTATGATTTGTTGGCCAAAGTCAAGGTCATAAGAGCATGGGGTAAAAATCACATCAGGAGTTTCTAAAGAAACTGAAACTTGCCAGATATGCGCATACCTTCTGGAGTGTGATAACGTGAGCGGATTCCGTCACGTTATCATGCGATGATAGTTGGATCCCGATTCCCACTGAGTAGTTGGTTTACTCCTCAGGTGATCCCGACTAATTCTTCTTTCAGGTTTGGAGGAGAATTTGACGGTACAGTGGGAGGTTTCCTGATTAGATAAAGTGATAACCATTCTGATCTAGGTTAGAGTGCACGCTGAGTGTTTCTTTTCTCTCTCTCTTTGGCGGCGACCATGATCCGACCCTAGACTATGACTCAGTGACCAAGATTAACCGAACCTTCTGAAACACTGGCTTTTGGATTGTCAGAGTTGCAAATCTCATTGCCACTCCTACTTTTACCCTTTTCTCCAGGACACCCCGTATTACTACGAACGTCCACTTCCATTGGATAAAACCATCGTATGGTTATATACGAACTTGAAGGAATTTATTCGAGGATGGTTTCCGGATCTGGAGAAAACGAATAGGACAATTCAGTTGTCTTTTCCTTTTACCTTCTCTTAGGTTGCGAGTACTCCTTCGTTTAGGAGATATTACACCTATTACGCAAATTAGATAGTCTTCTTCCAAACCTTAGGCTTGTGCCAAACGGTGGGGAATGAAGAAAACCAATTAGCATAATGATGGTCTACAGAAGGTATTATGTAAAGACATATCAAGGGATTAGTAAGAGGGCAAAGTAAATTGCGACTACTATTCACGACCAAACCAAGTATTTCTTCGCCAATTCTAAATCACCTTTGTATTTCTCCAGGACACTCCGTATCACTACGAAGATCCACAGTTTATTGGATACTCCATCGTATGGTTATATACGAACTCGAAAGGAACTTGTTCCAGTTCGGGGATGGATTTTGGTTCAGGAGAAATAGGAATAAGGTATGTTCGGTTGTCTTTTATCTTCATCTTCTCTCGCGTTGTGAGTGTTCCTAGGATTAGGACAGTACACCCATTATGCTTATTGGATAGTCTTCTTCCAAACCATAGGCTGGTGCCGAAAGGTAGGGAAGGAAGAAAACCATTTAGCCTAAAAGGGTGTACAGAACGTAATGACTAAAGACATATAAAGGGATTTGGAGAGAGGCAAAGAAATATACGGTTACAGTTGTGAATCTGGATAATGGAAGAGGCATTACTTGGAATACCAGGATACCCCTATGAAACATTTCAATGTTTCAGTTTCACTGTGTACTATTAATAGAAAACTGATTTCCCAATCTGACACTTGCTCCAGGGTATGTATTTACCAGGTTTGATTCTCACATCTGTATGGTTTTACAGATGATGAGTGGGAGTAAGTTATTGGGAATTAGGTCATCATCCTCATTATATCGGAATTCGTTGTAATTGGTGATATTTGAGGAAATCACCTTGGTAGTTTGCCGGACGGCAAATGTTTGGTTTTGAATATCCGCTGTTATGCATCAATTTCAAATTGATACATCTGTACGTCTATTTTTATAGAGTGAGATATACCTTTTTGAAATTATGTCCATGACATTTACCTATATCAGTGGGTGGTTAGGTAAGGAGCATTGAACAGCGGTGTAATTCTTCTTAACCATAAGTACAGTTTTCAACCTACGACACACAGTGAATGAGTCACTAGACTCAGGGGACTTATACAGAGTATTGTATATGTCCAGTGTCCATTAGGACAGAGGGGTTGGTCCTCGTACTATATTCAGTTTACTTATGACTTCTCTAGTTCATAGACAAGTGTTTCGTAGAAACACAAGGTCCGAGTTTTGAGAAGTTATATGTATAAGAGTAAAGTAGAGAACCGGGTATTGCAAGTATCAGGATTCTTCAAGGTGATCGAAGCTGTAGATACTGGTGTATGGTATTCAGTTGATAGTAATGATTAAGAGAACTTGCTTCTCTTTCAGGTTACTCATAATTGGAAGTACTCCTAAGTTGAGTAACGCTGATCGGCCTTTTTCCATTTAGTTGACATGCACTGGAGACAGCTGCATGATTTGAATCTGGTTCCAATTAAATTAGTGCCTCTGTTTCTATATTGGATATAGAACGGTTCATATCTTAACGATGTTAAGGTACGGGGAGTTGTCCGGCTTATGCCTAAAACCAAACTCTGAATAACTCAAGGCACGTTTCTGTAATGGCTGTTTGTGGGTTGACCCAGGCTATGATGAGGGTTGACTTTCTACCATCTGGAAGTTCAATAGTGATATTGTTCTTGACTCGCCACAGTTTTAATAAAAATGGATTTTTTCGGAAAACAGTAGTGGGAGTATGGTAGAACTGGAAGTGATTCCAGAACCGCAAACGATTACTGAAAATTTAATAAGAACCTAAAGATTTAATTTGGTTTGACATTCCATTAGCCACTCCGCAGACATGATGGATAACCTCAGGCACCCGAGAGGTACTCCGGTAGCCTCAAGGACGGTGACAGGGAGGTTCTTGTTTACCCAGACTTGACACTACTTTTGTTCCAGACTATGAGACCCGGCAGGAGGATGAGTATAGTGTCGTTCTGAACTGGTTTCAGAAGTGTACGTGTATATGACTCTGCCAGAGGGTTGTCGTAGTCAGTGGGAGCAGCGGAAGCATGTTGGACAAGTGGCTTATGTCTATTTATAGACGAAAGCAGATAAAGCGGAGATAGATCATCTATTTCTGATGTGACAGTCATAGGTTTGACTTCATCAGAATAGGGGATGGATCTGTTAAGAAGGTAGTAGGGTGTGATGTCCTGGTATTTGGATGACATACACAGAGTAGGAAGTGATATTCCTATACTACGATCGGTTATACTTTGGTTGTCACACAGTGTTTTCTCCAGATAGGACATGGATTTTATATCAGACATTCTGGTTACTAGATCTATGGTTTTAGATCGAGATTTGGGAAGTGTCCCAATCTTGGTACTTAGACAGCATTCTAAAGGTGTTTTAGGATGGATGACACCTGGCACGGTAGTGTACCTACAGCTGATGGAGTCACCCTCTCTCAAGGTTTCTTGCAGACTAAAGGGGAGAGGGATATGCATGATTGGAAGATCACTTGCTTAGGAAATTGAGTCAATCATGAGATGTCAAGTACCACACCAGATGTTATTTTTGCATGAGATGCAGTAAGTTGATATTAATCCAATCCTGGAGAAACGATCGGAAGCAGTTTTAGAACATAAGTTGATGTTCTAGGGAAATGATAACGGCAGCCGCCTTTGGGAGACAGTTATCATTCCAGGCTTCCAAGGTGACCTGGATGACAGAGTGGCTGTCAGAGTTATTGTTTTCCCTCTGACGAGGGGCAGTATATAGGACAGGTGGTCCAGGCGGATACTGAGGGAGGCACGGCGCAGGACACTGATTAAGTTCAGTCGACGATACAGTCTAAGAAGTTTATATTTGGAGTTCACTTATGAACTAGGTCCCATCAGACATCCAAACATATTCTAAGACAGGTATTTCTCATTTCGGGAGATGGGTTTCTCCATGAACTTGAGATAAAGAGAGACATAGAAAGAAACATCAAGGCGGATCCACTCACTAAGGCTATTCCTCGAACACATTATTTTCGCAAACTGGTTTTGTGAGACTGATCAGTAGAGGAGTTGGGTGTTCGGTATCATACGGGCTGTGAGTATGCGACATCACAATAATTAGCCTTTAGTGCAAGTGGGAGATTGTTGGAGATAGTGCCCTCAGAGTCAATTATTGGATCATAGGCACGTGATTGCAATGATTGAGGGAGGACCTATCCCGGTAGGACAGTCTTACTAAAGATGATAGTATGCTATATGGTTTATCTTTATCGTCGTGTACTGCTTTAGGTGACATTACACGTCACTATTGCACATTGATAGAGCCCCTAGGATTCTTGCTTGACTGCCAGCAGTATGAGGGCGGTCATATACGTGGGAGCTGGGGTCTATAAGCACATCCTTAGAAGGTCCCTAGTCGTGGGAGTTTCGAGACAGGGCATCGATACTCCAGAGTAGACTAGTGTATACAGTCGAGACCCCGACGAGGGGCGGTGGCCGGTCTCACAAGCTATTGGTGTCAGTTGGTTCACCTAAGATGTATACAGGTGCTCATTGGGTTATGAGTACACCGGACAGGACTCGCCGGGATCATGCTAGTTGGTCTTATACCTGACGTCACATAGCAGTTCCCTGGTGACATGTGTACAGGTTAGTTCATCGTCCTGAGATCGTCATTTGTCTCGTGTGAGTTCCCACTGTACTTTGATTACCACCCTGCCACGTTCAATGGAGACGTGCAAACAGGTTTTAGTTGGGTACAGTCCCGAGCCACATGGAGGCAGTGAGCGGATCTGCAGGGGTTCGTCTCTCCCGATATTGGGGGTGAGGTCGCGCTGTGTCTAGGAGAGCCATTACAAGAAGTCCTTGGCTAAGGCAGGAGATTTACTGGTAGGTATTCCAGTAGTATCACAGGGTGTTCTGGGCTACTCTCCGACACGACTTGTACTGCTTTTGGGGGTCTGACTTTTACCAACCCCCTAGGCCCGCCATGCGATGCTCAAAGACGAACGGACCGGACTGTACGGATATTGTCACGGACAGGCTCAGTAGGGTGTCAGGATGAGTTCGCTCATCGACGTCCCTTTTGGTCAATACCTGGTAGCCCGTCACGTATGGCTAATACCTCTGACGTGCTAGTGGTTAAATCCACAACCAAGGTGTTGACGAGTCTTTAGAGTCCCCCAAAGACCGTTTTCTCAAGTTTCGGGCGAAACGCTGTAGAGGCCGTATGGAGATATGGCAGGGTTCGATCTTATCCGTGCGGTATTGCACGGATCATGATCGGACGGATAATACTAGCGGACTTTGGTTTAAGCCGGATCCTAGTATTGTACAGTGTAGATTTTGTCTCTTTACATTTATATTCAGTGGGAATACAAATGCGGGCATGTATATGTAGTCGCGTGGTTTTCCTGTAATTTATTACGGGATCAGTTGTCTGAACTTGCCAGTTTGCTTGCCAGTTTTCCTTTGTTCCTTCACGGCCGGATTTTTCTGATGGAGGGGCTAATTTTCATATTTGCAAATTAGCAATTGTGGAGGGTTTATTAGGATATGGAAAGATTATGATAGCATCTTTTCTTTTCAAGCATCATTTCATAGCTTTATGAGATTAGAGTTAATCTTGATATGGATGTGACCTTTATTCCTCATTATCTTCACATGGCTTATGGTTACCATTTGCTATCCCTACACTCACCTCCCTTGTTGCTTTCCCCCCCTCATTTTTTGCCGGCCACATTTTTGTGGGTGAGAGAGTGAGGTTCATTTTTTTGTGGTGGCAAAATGTTCATCTCATATCATTTTAGATTACACCAAAAATCCTAAGCTCATTTCCATTCTTCACCTCCATCAAAGTAGCAACTTCATACCCCATGAGACAAAGTGATCCACACTTCATCTACAGCATTTCTTGGGCACGTCGGCTTGCCAACTTCGTGAGCGAGTTGCCTCGGTCCAGAGGTGGGAGCCTGTAAAAGAACCCGGCGATGTGGTTCCCGTTCCGATGAGGAGCTGAAGACCGGAGATTCCGCGAGGAGATCGGAGTGGAGGCCGAAGACCGAAAGATACGGTTCGCTCGGTATAGCTTCCTATTCCCATTTTCTAGTTTGCTAGAGTTAGGTTAATGGCCCTATCCGGGATTTTAGTGCGCGGTGGTGCCGGTTTCTAGTTTTTAGAAAAGTTTCGTTTCCGCATTCCGGCGTCGGATTGACGGCCGGGGCGCCGACGTCCACTTACAGGACAGTCTTACTCGAAAGGTTTGTATACTATCTGGTTTGTTTTTATCATCGTGTGCATACTTTAAATGACATTGCGGTTCACTTTTACACGTTGATAGAAAAATTGTATACTATTTGGTTTATCTTTATCATCGTGTACTGCTTTAGGTGATGGTACAGATCACTATTGCACGTTGATAGAGCCTTTAGGATTCATGCTTGACGACCAGCAGTATGATGGCGATCATATACGTGGGAGCTGGGGTCTATAAGCACATCCTTAAAGCGGTCCCTAGTCGTGGAAGTTTCGAGACTACATTAGTAGACTAGTGTATACAGTCGAGACCCCGACGAGGGGCGGTGGCCGCTCTCACAAGCCACTGGTGTCAGTTGGTTCACCTAAGATGTATACAGGTGCTCATTGGGTTATGAGTACACCGGACAGGACTCGCCGGAAAGATGCTAGTTGGTATTATACCTGACGTTAGATAGCAGTTCCCTGGTGACATATGTGCAGGTTAGTTCATCGACCTGAGATCGTCATTTATCTCGTGTGAGTTCCCACTGTACTTTGATTACTACCCTACCACGGCTCGAAGGAGTCGTGCAAACAGGTTTTAGTTGGGTACAATCCCGAGCCACATGGAGGCAGTGAGCAGATCGGCAGGGGTTCGTCTCTCCCAGTATTGGGGGTGAGATCGCGTTGTGTCTAGGAGAGCCATTACACGAAGTCCTTGGCCCAGGAAGGAGATTTACTAGTAGGTATTCCAGTAGTATCTCAGGGTGTTCTGGGCTACTCTCCGACACGTCTTGTACCGCTTTTGGGGGTCTGACTTTTACCAGCCCCCTAGGCACGACATGCGATACTCATAGACGAACGGACCGGACTGTACGGATATTGTCACTGACAGGCTCAGCAGGGTTTCAGCATGAGTTCGCTCATCGACCTCCCTTGTGGTCAATACCTGATAGCCCATTACGTACAGCTAATACCTCTGACGTGCTTGTGGTTAAATCCATAGCCAAAGTATTGACGAGTCTTCAGAGTCCCCTACAGACAGTTTCTCAAGTTTCGGGCGAAACGCTGTAGAGGCCATATGGTTTTATGGCCGGGTTCGAACATACGCGTGCAATTGTGCACGTGTAGTGTTTCGGACGAATAATACTAGCGGGTTTTGGTTTAAGCCGGATCCTAGTATTATACAGTATAGATTTTGTCTCATTGCATTTGTATTCGGTCGGAATACAAATGCGGGTATGTATATACAGTCGTGAGGTTTTCCTGTAATTTATTACCGGATTGCTTTTTGAAGTTGCCAGCTTGCTTTCCCTTTTCGGCCATTTTCCTTTCTTTCTTTCTTTGGCTGAATTTTTCATGGAGGGGCTTATTTGCAAATGTGCAAATTAGCAAAATGGAGGGTGTTTTTTGTGGTGGAGGGTTCATGATAGTTCTAGCATCCTTTGACTTCTTTTTTTTCATCATTACTTGCTTTATGTGATGGGATTAGGATGAGACTTTGTTGTGATCATTATTCCTCATCATCACCCACTGTTTATTCTTATGCTCACCCCATACCTTTTCTTGTGCTCACCCCTTCAATATTTCCCTTGCCAATTATGGCCGGCCAAAACATGAGAGAGAGAGAGGAGATTCATTTTGGTGTGGGAAAAAGATTCATCTTATTTTTTGCTTGCAACAAAATTCTATAACCATCTCAAAAGTTCATATCTCCTTCTCCACTCCAAAATGGCAACTTCATAAACCCCTTAAGACATAGCGTTCTACACTCAGTCTACAGCAATCTTGGACACGTCGGCTTGCTAACTTCGTGTCCGAGTTGCCTCGGTCCAGAGGTGGGAGCCCGTAAAAAGGCTTCTCGATATGGCGCCCTTTCCGACGATGAGAACAAGACAGGAGATGCCGCGAGGAGCTTGGGAAGGTGGCCGAAGACCGAAGGACACGGATCGCTCGGTATAGCTCTCTACCCTTTCTCCAGTTAGTTAGTAATAGGTTAATGGTCCGATCTGGGTTTATATTCCGCGGTAGCACCGGTTTCTAGTTAAAGAAAAGTTTTTGTTTCCGCATTTTGGCCTCGGAAAGACGGCCGGGGCGCCACCGTAGACTTACAGACTGGCCCAAACTCCGATCAGTATTCTCCGGATATCCGTCGAGTTCCAACATAATCACAGGTCGGTAGTGTTCCCCTGCCTGGCTCAATGCCTTTCTATACGATCTTTCTTTCCCCGGGGTACTGCACCGGGTCCACCATGCATCCACAGACGGTTCTTCCTCCTCCTCGAATCTGGTGTTTGATAACGCTCAAGAGCCGAGAAAACTCATGGTGGACACCTCTTAAATCCTATCATGAGAAAACCGCAAATTTCTGTCTTTTGAAAATGATAATCAGTTTATAAAATCTTTGTGGTTTCTCCAAATCCAGAAATCTCATGGAAATCCAAAATCCCAATCTCAATAGTACATAACTAATGAATTACCGCCATACAGCCCCATAATATTGCATAACAAATGAATATACACATGCATGGATATCAAAGTAAACGAATGCAATATCTAAACTAGCACAGTAATGATATATCGGAACTATCAGCTAGCAAGTGATGTCAATGAAATAATATTCTCTAAAGTGTACGTGACATGGCAATTACCGATGATGATGTGTGTGAGCCGGTAAGCAAGTGATTGTGATCATACGCATCATCGGTAATGGTGCTAGTGTCCTGACAACATTGGTTCATAATAAACAAGAATCACAAGTATAAGCATGCAATGCGATAATAACAACATGAATATATAGAAAATGAAAATTAAATGCAACAAATAAAGAATATACATTATATCTACGAGTCATACATCTTTGGCATTTGAAATAAGCACGAATCATGGTTTTAGAAAATAGGGCTATGGTGTTTTTGAGAAAAGATACATCCTTTGAAAATCCGTAGTATCCCTAGGCCTGTCCTTAAAATACTCATGATTCGTTAAGTTTGGAAATAAGTATGACTCGAGCCCATTCTAACATCTACCAAGTAAACTACAGTACGTAGTTACAGACTAATCAAAAGGGTAAGGAAAACCACCTAAGTCCGAGTCGATATATCTAGTAGTCGGTGATCCCGCCTCAATAGCATCACGTACGAAAAAATATATAATACGACATCCTCGAGTCAAGAGTGCGGATCTATCATCATAATTATATCTCGTACGGTAAATCCATCGTATGGCATCCCAAATCGGGGTACGGGTCGAATATCACATATATCTCATTATTCATCTGGTATCATTATCATCATATCCTGAAATTAGGGGTGCTGATCTAAGTCTAGTATATTCCGATACCATCAAACATATCTATATATCCGTGTGTGTGTGAAAACAAATCGCTCAACGATCCTCTATAATATTATGTCGTATCTCATAATACGACCCAAGTCACACCACCGATCTCACGGCATTATGCCCAATCACATCGACTCATCTTCAAGTATCATATACTATCCTCATCATCCGTGTATATGTATACATATATATATATACATACTCACATACATATATGTATATATATATATATCCCCATATACGCACAAGAAAATCAAATGTATGCGTGTGTGTGCGTGTATGCAAATCTTTACGCTAGGGTTTCGCGACTAAGAAACTAGCTAACGACACTATCATCCAATTACACTAAAATTTAACCTATGATCTCCTAAAACCTTTCTTGCTAATAATACATGTCTCAAAATACCATACTTAAAATGTGTAACATATTCGTACGCTATACTACGAAACTGCGGGGGTGGTATAAGCCATCCACCCGACCTCCCCCGTAGATATATATCTACTCACATGATCCTTGCTTGCCGAAGTCGATGTCGCCACGCACTTGCTTGTTGTCCCGAAGTTAACTCGGAGGTACCTACATGTCATAACATATCGTTTCGCATTAAAATCCAATTCAAAACCTAAAACGACACACAAATCGCACATAGTTTAAAACCTATGGTCTACGCATGCAAGAATAACCAACAACCCTCGAGATTGACGTGCAAACGTCACACCACCGAGTCAAAACCGAAATACCAAAACTCAAGTTAAAACAATATCGCAAAATGAAGCAGCAACACAAGAAAACACCTCCAGATTTGTCACGACCCAAGTTTGGATGTGACAGGCACTCAGATTATATCATATCTAAAGATATGCACAATCCAAGTAAGCCAAAAACCAAGATCAAAATACCTTATTTCGGAATTATTTATGAAAATTTAGTTTTAAATAAAAATCTCAAGTTATGAAGTTTATTCATTAAACAAATAATAAAGGTTAAGTTTGGTTGTATTCCGGGTTGGAATCAACAATATCAATAATGAACATGAATATAAAATATAGAACATCACTGAATCTCATAAAGAAAGAAGCTATGAAACTGATCAACCGATCTCAACTGTACATATATTTACCATCTCTCATTTCTAAGTCAAATACAGTCTGATGGAGTCTTTTTAGATACAAAGGTACAAAATGGAAGGTTACTACACATGTAACCTACCTATCAAAAGATGGAATACAACAGCAAAAGTGATCCTGCCTCGCAGCTACCCGTCCACTCTATCTCTGCAAGGAACTGTGGCACAACGGGGATGAGTTGCAAACTCAGTGAATACGACTAACATATAACGGCGAATAAAGCAAATATGACAATCATGCTACTGAATATGAGTCAATATGATATATGAGTATATGTGAAATCCAACAATAAATCTCATTATACTTCTGAAATCACAACTCAAGTAAATCATCTCTCGGTGTCTATCAACGACACAAAACTTCCATTTCTCATAGGCATCATTCCCCGAATGATCCTATACTCATAATATCGGTCGTTATCCTCTAGATACACGCCGTATTTCTATAACCAACTCCGGTATCGAGTAACCTCGCTAGGCTCCCCCGTCTCAATACGGCTATCCTGCCCCTCGGTCTCGACCGGGTCCACCCTGTATCCAACTGTATATCTCCCCCACTCAGTATGGATAACGTAAATCCGCGACCGTATATCTCCCCCACTCGGTCCGGAATAAAACCAAAAACAGAAATCATCTCAGGGTGGACATGTCACATCAATCATGAAAAACTGGATTTTTGTATTAGTATTCAAAACTCAAAATCATAAACCCTCAATTCTGCATCTATCTCATATCCAACATAGAAGTACGCATAAAGCAACAGAATGTAAATAAGGAATTCTACCAAGATACTTGACATATGAAATACAATATAATCCATGTTAATAAGTATGATATTTAAGTATATGTGACATGGCAATATCGACGAGGTGTGTGTAGCATATAAGATGTGCACGTGGCATGACTCGTCGATACTTGTGAAGTGTTCTAACAACTAAGCAATATACACATATTTTAATGCATGAAATTCTAACATTTAAACATGATGATATGAATATCACATTAAGTAAAACCATGGGCGAAACACGCCATCTTTACTAAATTCCCCGGTAGATGTTTAGTCTACTCACCGGAAAAGTCGAATCTACTCCGGAATCGCTAATCCTTTCCCTTATCTCGCGGCTTCCGTACTTCTCGTATTAGAGTCTAATCATGCAAAATAACTTATATAAGCAAACTAGCTATTCCGATATAGCGGAAATAGAAAACACGCTAACCCCCACAATTTATATACTATCTGATCTTTTCAAGTTATTAAACACTTAGTCTTGCTGGATTTTAGCTTAAATCTGTACTGTTGCAGAATTTAATACGCGACGTAGTTTCGTCGTGTCGTTTTACGATTCCCTTTCCGATATATTATCCCAGATTTAAACTACAGTGAAACTAAGTTAATTCAACTGTACCAAAACATCCTAAATTGTATACTGTACACACCCCAATTGAACAAACCCACAAACCCCACAACATGGCCGGCGACGCCGGCCAAACTCCTTCTGTCGCCGGCCCAAAACCGGCCCCCTGTTGTCGTTTTCTTGTGGTGTGTTCTACTTGATTCCTACATCATTTCTACTCTGTTGAATTTATTTTATTAAGTTCCAGATTAAAGCAGATTTTAACAGACTCTAAATTTATCTAAAATACGATATTATGTGACATGTTAAATTCGATTTTTAACTAATCTACAGAACTTAATTATCTACTGTGATTAAGAATTTTACCTTCCTATTTGTTGTAGGAATAACCCTTCTTGATCAATCAATCCCTCTTAGCTTGATGGTGAACTATCTCCATGAACAAGCTCCTCATCATCTTCTTCTTCCTCTTGTTCTTCTTTTTTTCTCTCTTACCTTTCTTTTCTTTTAATTCCTTTCAGTTTTTAATTCATGTTTTGATCTGAGAATGAATATATTTGTGTGATGAGGAAAGGATGAGGTAAGGTGGAGGTGTCAAATGAAGGAGTGTGCATGATTCATGCAAGAAGGAGGTGTAAGGAATTTGCAACCATGCAAGCATGAGGTGTTCTTACATTATCCTCTATTTTTGTTTTATTTTTAGTTTATTTTCAGAACTGAATTAATACCATTTGTTTCACTTAAACCCTCAACAATACCCTATTTGCATAAAACCTAAACTTTTACAATTTAACCCCTCACAACCAACTTATTATAAAACATATCTTTTATTAAAATGAAGCTAAAATTATCATTAAAACCCTTATAACTTATTTATATTTCATTCTAAAATTCTAATTTAATTTGTATTACATATATCTTATGAAGATTGACATATTTGATTTTAACTATTTTGTGATTTATTAGCTTATTCTAATTTAATTAAATTTATTTATTTCTAAGTTTTTCCTAAATGTTACAATATTCCCCCCTTAAGAAAATTCGGTCCCCGAATTTAAAATAATTACTATACATACCTATGAAAAGATGTGGAAATTTCTTTCGCATTGCGTCCTCCGTCTCCCAAGTAATCTCCTCGCGATCCTTTCCTTGCCAGAGAACCTTTACAGATGGCAGTGTCCTCGATCGTAGTTGCTTTGCCTGTCTGTCCAAAATAGCAACTGGCTGCACTGTGAAGGATAGATCTGGCTCAAGCTGTAGAGTCTGATGCTGGATCGCATGAGATGGATCGTGAAGATATCTGCGAAGCATCGAAACATGGAACACTGGATGTACGTCGGGAAAACCAGGTGGAAGTGCTAACCGATAAGCCACAGCGCCCACTCTCTCTAAAATCTCATAAGGTCCAACATATCTGGGGCTGAGCTTCCCTTTCTTCCCGAAGCGCATCACACCTTTCATTGGAGATACTCGAAGGAACACATGATCTCCCACATCAAACTCGAGTTTGCGTCGTCTTCGATCTGCATATGACTTCTGTCTGCTTTGAGCCGCTTTCATTCTATCTCGTATCAAGTGAATCTTCTCTGTAGTTTCCTGTACTATCTGCGGTCCCAATATACAACTCTCACTAAGTTCTGTCCAGCAAACAGGTGATCTACATTTCCTTCCATACAAGGCTTCAAAGGGTGCCATCTGGATCGTCTCTTGAAAACTGTTGTTATATGAGAATTCTACCAAAGGTAGGTGACGATCCCAACTACCACCGAAATCTAGGCTACAAGCCCGAAGCATATCCTCGAGTATCTGAATGGTCCGCTCCGACTGACCGTCTGTCTGTGGGTGGAAAGCTGTACTAAAACTCAGTCGTGTACCAAGAGCGTCCTGAAGTTTCTGCCATAGCCTGCTCGTGAACTGGGTACCTCGATCTGATACTATGCATGTCGGCACTCCATGTAGACGTACAATCTCATCGATATAAACCTGTGCATACTGAGCAAATCCATATGTCGTCTTCACTGGAAGAAAATGAGCGGCCTTCGTCAGCCTGTCTACAATCACCCAAATGGAATCATACCCTCTGCTAGTCCTGGGTAGACCCACCACAAAATCCATGGAAATCTGTTCCCATTTCCACTCTGGAATGGGTAAGGGTTGCAGCTCTCCGGCTGACCTCTGGTGTTCTGCTTTAACTTGCTGACAAGTCAAGCATCGAGAAACAAAATCCGTAACATCCTTCTTCATTCCTTCCCACCAATAATTTTCCTTCAAATCACGATACATTTTGGTGGAACCAGGATGAATACTGTATACTGACCTGTGGGCATCCTCCAAAATCTCACGCCTCAATCCGTCAGAATCTGGCACACAGAGACGAGTCCCAAAACGTAACACTCCATAATCATCAATCACGAACTCCGTCTCCTTGCCCTGCCTAACATGATCCATAATCTCCATCAAGCGAGTATCGGTAGGCTGTGCATCTCGAATACGATCCAATAGCTGAGGTCTGGTGCGAACATGTGCTAGCTGACCTCCGGCCGATGTGAACTCAAACTGTATACGGCTATCACATAAGATCTGCCAGTCTGTAGAAGACTGTCTCTGCAAAATGCTCAAATGAGATAAATTACCTCCAGGCCTCCGACTCAAGGCATCTGCTACCACATTTGCTTTGCCTGGATGGTACAAGATCTCACAGTCGTAATCTTTCACCAATTCCATCCATCTACGCTGCCTGAGGTTCAGATCTTTCTGCTGAAAGATATACTTTAAACTTTTATGATCTGTGAAGATTTGACACGTTTCTCCATACAAGTAATGTCTCCAAATCTTCAATGCGAAAACTACAGCAGCCATCTCTAGATCATGAGTGGGGTAATTTTGTTCATGCCTCTTTAACTGTCGAGAAGCATATGCTATAACCTTGCCGTGTTGCATCAACACACAGCCTAAGCCCACTCTAGAAGCATCGCAATACACGACGAAACCCCCTGACCCAGAAGGTAAAGATAATACCGGTGCAGTCGTCAAACGCGTCTTCAACTGTTGGAAACTCTGCTCACACGCATCTGTCCACTGAAAAGGAACTTCCTTCCTAGTCAATCCTGTCAAAGGTGCCGCTATCCGCAAGAAATCCTGTACGAAGCGTCTGTAATAACCTGCCAGACCTAAGAAACTCCGAACCTCCGTAACTGACATAGGCCTGGGCCAATGTTGTACCGCTTCAATCTTCTTTGGGTCAACGCATATACCTTGTCTTGTAACTATGTGACCCAAGAACTCCACACTATCGAGCCAAAAAGCACACTTAGAAAACTTTGCATACAACTGATGCTCCTTCAAGGTTTGCAACGTGATACGTAAATGTTGCTCGTGCTCCGTCTGACTCCGAGAATATACAAGAATATCATCTATGAATACTATAATAAACCGATCGATAAATGGTCTAAAGATACGGTTCATCATATCCATAAAAGCTGCTGGAGCATTGGTGAGTCCGAACGACATCACCAGAAATTCATAATGCCCATATCTCGTACGAAACGCCGTCTTTGGAATATCGTCCTTCCGAACCCTCAACTGATGATATCCTGACCTCAAGTCAATCTTTGAGAAGAATCCGGCTCCTTGCAACTGATCGAATAAGTCATCTATTCGCGGTAATGGATACCTGTTTCGCACCGTGACGCGATTCAGCTGTCGGTAGTTGATGCACATCCTCATACTACCGTCCTTCTTCTTTACAAATAACACAGGAGCCCCCCACGGTGAAACACTAGGACGAACAAGTCCTCTATCTAACAACTCTTGCAATTGGCTTTTGAGTTCTTTTAATTCCGTCGGTGCCATTCGATATGGTGGTATAGAAATAGGCCCTGCACCCGGAATCAAATCGATACAGAATTCAATATCTCGATCAGGTGGCAATCCTGGTAACTCAGCAGGAAATACCTCAGGAAATTCTCGTATGATCGGAATTTGGTCCAATGGAACTTCAGCGACCCCTATGTCCTGAATAAAAGCCAAGAGCCCAAGACAACCCTTTTTCAATAGCCGCCTCGCACCGAAAGCAGAAATCATGTTGACAGGGGTTAACTTGCAATCCCCCTGCACAACAAACACCGGTTCACCTGGAAAACAAAATCTAACCGCTTTTCCTCTACAATCTACATAGGCATGACAAGCGGCTAACCAATCCATCCCAAGAAGTATGTTAAAATCCAACATGTCCAGGAGAATCAGATCAACTAGCGAATCTCTATTACCAATACGCACCGAACACGATCTAAATACGTGCCGAGCTATAAAGGAATCTCCAACTGGAGTAATCACTACCACGGGTAACTCTAATAATGACGACTCTTTCCCCAATAAAGGTGCGAATCGTGACGATACATAAGAGTGTGTAGAACCGGGATCAAATAAAACATGTGCCTCTAATGAGCATACTGTAAGAGTACCTGTCACGACTGCATTTGATGCCTGGGCATCCTGTGGAGTCAGTGCAAAAACCCGTGCCTGGCCCCTGCCCGCATCCTTTCGTCCTCTACCTCTATCTCCTCTACCTTTCTGAGCACGTCCTGCATAGCCTCGACCTCGTGGTGCAACGGCCTGGCGTGTAGCGCCAACTGGGGGAGGAAGTAAAGCCATCGGTGTAGGAGGTGGAAGGGGTAAAGCAGCCTGTGGAGCAACGGTCCCGCCCTGAGATCTACAATCTCGCGCAAAGTGTCCGGGAAGTCCACAACTATAACAGGTAGATGGTGGTCTCTGATCACCAGGATAAGAACTGAACATCTGGCCTTGTGTCCAATCTCGTCCAACACTGCGGCCTGGAGTATATCTGCCTGGATAGGACCCTCTACCTCGGCCAAACTGTCTATTTGTCGGCACGAATGGTCTACTCCTCTTTGGCTCCGGAACGACTCCTGACTGGCTCAAACGCTCCTCTACTCGAATCGCCGCATCCATGGCCTGTGCATATGTATCAAAATGCTGGGAGCCTATCGCCAGATACAACTGTGTATCCAAACTCCTTAGGAACCTTTTCACCCAAAGCTCCTCTGTAGGTACTAAGTATGGGGCATATCGCGATAGCTGGGTGAATCGTAAGTCATAATCGGCTACTGACATACTTGCTGATTTCTTCAACGCTTCGAAACTGCTAGCTCTAGCATCCCTCACACTCTCGGGAAGAAATCTGGCAAGAAAGACTATAGAAAACTCGGTCCACGTCATCGGAGGAAGATTCGTAGCTCGCCCTCTCTCCATCGACTCACACCACTCCTGTGCAAGTCCCTCCAAACGAAAGCTAGTCAGCTCAACTGACCTCGCATCAGAACATCGTAATGATCTGCCTATCCTCGCCATTCTATCAAGAAAAGACTGAGGATCTTCCGCCACATCGGTCCCTGTAAATACCGGTGGTCTCAATCTCATAAACTCCGCAAGTGATACCTCCATCACACTCGTATCTACTGGTGCTGCCGTCTGTGTAGGCTGTACCTCGGACTCTGCTACGGTCGGTGCTGGATCTGATCTCAAAGCTCGAGTGGTCTCAGCTAACTGTCCTACCACTCGCTGTAATCCCAACATACCCTCCTCGATCCTAGTCATGCGATCTGGAGGAGGAGGATCAGCATGCTCATGCACTTCCTGCACGTCCGGTGTACCAGTCCTCGTCACAGGCGGACTCGCCCTAGCTGCATTCCTGGCTGCGGCTCGCCTAGCCTGCGTAGCCATAGCAACTGGAACAAGAAACGAGAGTTGATAAGGTGTGGGAACAGAAGAATTCAATAACGGAGAATCAACGGAAGAATAGATCAAGATAAACATCCTAAGGTTAGTTAGGCTGAATACGATAAAGTAAATATGCCGCGGAACATACGTACGGTACTGCATTCGTCCTAATTCACCTACTCCATCAAACCAAAGGTCATCCTAACTCTCAGACTTACATCAACCTATTGAAATCCCTTACTGAATTCCGTAAGGTTACTCCTAAGCTCTGATACCAACTTTGTCACGACCCAAGTTTGGATGTGACAGGCACTCAGATTATATCATATCTAAAGATATGCACAATCCAAGTAAGCCAAAAACCAAGATCAAAATACCTTATTTCGGAATTATTTATGAAAATTTAGTTTTAAATAAAAATCTCAAGTTATGAAGTTTATTCATTAAACAAATAATAAAGGTTAAGTTTGGTTGTATTCCGGGTTGGAATCAACAATATCAATAATGAACATGAATATAAAATATAGAACATCACTGAATCTCATAAAGAAAGAAGCTATGAAACTGATCAACCGATCTCAACTGTACATATATTTACCATCTCTCATTTCTAAGTCAAATACAGTCTGATGGAGTCTTTCTAGATACAAAGGTACAAAATGGAAGGTTACTACACATGTAACCTACCTATCAAAAGATGGAATACAACAGCAAAAGTGATCCTGCCTCGCAGCTACCCGTCCACTCTATCTCTGCAAGGAACTGTGGCACAACGGGGATGAGTTGCCAACTCAGTGAATACGACTAACATATAACGGCGAATAAAGCAAATATGACAATCATGCTACTGAATATGAGTCAATATGATATATGAGTATATGTGAAATCCAACAATAAATCTCATTATACTTCTGAAATCACAACTCAAGTAAATCATCTCTCGGTGTCTATCAACGACACAAAACTTCCATTTCTCATAGGCATCATTCCCCGAATGATCCTATACTCATAATATCGGTCGTTATCCTCTAGATACACGCCGTATTTCTATAACCAACTCCGGTATCGAGTAACCTCGCTAGGCTCCCCCGTCTCAATACGGCTATCCTGCCCCTCGGTCTCGACCGGGTCCACCCTGTATCCAACTGTATATCTCCCCCACTCAGTATGGATAACGTAAATCCGCGACCGTATATCTCCCCCACTCGGTCCGGAATAAAACCAAAAACAGAAATCATCTCAGGGTGGACATGTCACATCAATCATGAAAAACTGGATTTATGTATTAGTATTCAAAACTCAAAATCATAAACCCTCAATTCTGCATCTATCTCATATCCAACATAGAAGTACGCATAAAGCAACAGAATGTAAATAAGGAATTCTACCAAGATACTTGACATATGAAATACAATATAATCCGTGTTAATAAGTATGATATTTAAGTATATGTGACATGGCAATATCGACGAGGTGTGTGTAGCATATAAGATGTGCACGTGGCATGACTCGTCGATACTTGTGAAGTGTTCTAACAACTAAGTAATATACACATATTTTAATGCATGAAATTCTAACATTTAAACATGATGATATGAATATCACATTAAGTAAAACCATGGGCGAAACACGCCATCTTTACTAAATTCCCCGGTAGATGTTTAGTCTACTCACCGGAAAAGTCGAATCTACTCCGGAATCGCTAATCCTTTCCCTTTTCTCGCGGCTTCCGTACTTCTCGTATTAGAGTCTAATCATGCAAAATAACTTATATAAGCAAACTAGCTATTCCGATATAGCGGAAATAGAAAACACGCTAACCCCCACAATTTATATACTATCTGATCTTTTCAAGTTATTAAACACTTAGTCTTGCTGGATTTTAGCTTAAATCTGTACTGTTGCAGAATTTAATACGCGACGTAGTTTCGTCGTGTCGTTTTACGATTCCCTTTCCGATATATTATCCCAGATTTAAACTACAGTGAAACTAAGTTAATTCAACAGTACCAAAACATCCTAAATTGTATACTGTACACACCCCAATTGAACAAATCCACAAACCCCACAACATGGCCGGCGACGCCGGCCAAACTCCTTCTGTCGCCGGCCCAAAACCGGCCCCCTGTTGTCGTTTTCTTGTGGTGTGTTCTACTTGATTCCTACATCATTTCTACTCTGTTGAATTTATTTTATTAAGTTCCAGATTAAAGCAGATTTTAACAGACTCTAAATTTATCTAAAATACGATATTATGTGACATGTTAAATTCGATTTTTAACTAATCTACAGAACTTAATTATCTACTGTGATTAAGAATTTTACCTTCCTATTTGTTGTAGGAATAACCCTTCTTGATCAATCAATCCCTCTTAGCTTGATGGTGAACTATCTCCATGAACAAGCTCCTCATCATCTTCTTCTTCCTCTTGTTCTTCTTTTTTTCTCTCTTACCTTTCTTTTCTTTTAATTCCTTTCAGTTTTTAATTCATGTTTTGATCTGAGAATGAATATATATGTGTGATGAGGAAAGGATGAGGTAAGGTGGAGGTGTCAAATGAAGGAGTGTGCATGATTCATGCAAGAAGGAGGTGTAAGGAATTTGCAACCATGCAAGCATGAGGTGTTCTTACATTATCCTCTATTTTTGTTTTATTTTTAGTTTATTTTCAGAACTGAATTAATACCATTTGTTTCACTTAAACCCTCAACAATACCCTATTTGCATAAAACCTAAACTTTTACAATTTAACCCCTCACAACCAACTTATTATAAAACATATCTTTTATTAAAATGAAGCTAAAATTATCATTAAAACCCTTATAACTTATTTATATTTCATTCTAAAATTCTAATTTAATTTGTATTACATATATCTTATGAAGATTGACATATTTGATTTTAACTATTTTGTGATTTATTAGCTTATTCTAATTTAATTAAATTTATTTATTTCTAAGTTTTTCCTAAATGTTACAAGATTTTACCCTAGGTTGAATCAGCCAATTTTGCATATAGGGAGGACTAATTAACTGACATAGGGGCCCCAGACCACGCACGAACCATTTCTACCCTACCCAGGCCGCAATTTGCGGCCAAAGGGTTTAAATTTGCGGCCCTACAGTGTAATTGGGGTCCCAAGTTTTAGTGGTAGCTTCTAGGATTCCTGCTTGTATCACTTTAATCGCTAAATATTTTTCAGGTGCCCAGGGTCATAGCAGATCTCAATTTCCCATCACAATTTCGACAATCTCCCGATATCGGGGTTTCTAAGTTCATGTCTTGGGTTTAAGTCTCAGGTTTTTTACTGAATTCTAACACTAGAGGGGTTGCCTGGCCTCTACTAACCTCAATTTACACTTCACAACTCATAAAAACCTCAAACCTCATCTTGGAATTTTCAAACCTCACTAAACCTCACTTAAACACTTCTAAACTAATATGGATGCTAAAGTGAATCAAATACTATACTAATGCTGAAAGAATTACCTCATTTGGCAACTCAAGAAAATTCTTGAGTTTCCCCAAGTCCTCAAAATCCAATTCTTCTTGATCTCCCATGCTGGTAGTGTGCTTGTGCATGTTTTTAATGAAGGGAAAGAAGTGTTTTGATGTATTTTTGGTGTTGTTGTTGTTAGTTATATGTATGCCCTAGAGGCCATTACTGTACATATGATGTATATTGTAGTGGATGCTTGGACATATATAAGGAAGACATTCTTGCTCGACATGATAGTATGCTATCTGGTTGCACTTTATCTTAACATGTACTCTGATTGTCTCTATGTTACATATTGATAAAGCCCTTAGGATATGTACTCGACTACTGGGACTATGATGAGATCATACTAGTGGGGCCACGGTAGTCGATGAGTACATCCTATAACAGTACCTAGTCGAGGATGTATCGAGACAGGGCATCGATACACCAGAGTAGACGAGCGTATACGCATCTTGACCCAAATGATGGGCGATGGATGATCCCATATCCATCGGTGTTTGACAACAAGGATGGTGTACGGGTGCTCAGTGGAGACTAGGTACACTATACAGACTCGCAGAGAACTCCCTGATGGTATTATACCTCACGTCAGATGGCAGTTCTCTGGTGACACTGGTACAGAGTAGTCTGTAGACCCGAGATCGTCATAGAGTCTTGTGTGATTCCCACTGTGCTTTGATTTCAATCATACCATGTCCAAGAGGGCGTGCAAAAGGTGGCTTTTGGGTACAATCCCGAATCACATGGAGGCAATGAGCGATAGGAGGGGATTCGTCTCTCCCGGTATAGGGAGTTGATGTTGCGCTGTGTTCGATTGGCTATAACTGGAAATCCCTGGCCAGGGTTGCTGAGATTTACTGGTAAGTGTTATCGGTAGTTTCTCGAACTGTTATAGACCTCATATCGACATGACTTATCAAGCTACTGGGGTCTGACGTATACCACCCCTAGGCGAGATATGCGACATATTAGACGAAGAGACCGGACTGTACGGGAGTGTTACTGACTGGATTCAAAGGAGAATGTACAGGCTTGCTTGTTGATCTTCTGAGTGCTCAATACCTGGGTGGCTGTTACGTTTAGCTGACCGCTTGCAGCTTTTGGGTGTTTGATATGATCATCATCTACTGCCGGCGAATTGACGTTTCTTTAGAGTCCTACAAAGAGCTTTCTTGGTTCAGGCAAAATGGAGTAGGAGCACATATGTGATATGTGCTGGATCGAGAACAATACGTGTATGTGATACCGTATAAGATTCTCGGGATATGAGATATCGGCCGGGTATATGTGATTGTAACGTTTTAAAAATAATTAAATAAATAATTAAATGAATAAAATTGTTTAAGTGAATTTTATGAATTTCGGTAAAGTAAAATGTATTTTTCGTAAAATTAAACCGTGATTGTTTTTCATTATAATTTCAAAAATACCTATTTTAATTATGTAATTACTAGTAAATAGTGTTTATTTAGCCACTTATAAATTTTTAGTTTAATTAAATATTTTTCCTAAATTAATTATTTTAAATATTTACATAAGCTTCATTTTTACACTAAATTAGTGTAAATTACAAATTTGAATGGTTTTAATTTGTAAAAATGAAACATGGCATGTTAGAATTTAGTGTGTATCATGCAAAATTTATTTGCAAATTTTTTCTATTTTCTAGAGCTTTCTTGAGTTGCTATAGTAAAGAAATAAAATAAAATAAATAAATGCATGAAAAAACATAATGAAGTGATATTTTGGTGGAGACTTCTACACAACTTTTGTCACTCTCTTCCTTCTCTCCCTCACCTCCAAAAATGGCCGGCCTCGCCACACATGGTAGCCCCCATTTTCCTCATTTTATTTTGCTCCAAAATTCATCAAAAATCCTTTTAAAATTCAATAAAAATCCACAAAATCCAATTTATTTTGTACCCTTTATTCCTTGCTCATTTTAATATGGATTTTGGAGATGGAAAGCATGCATTTTGGAGTCTCATTTTCTTGTTTGGATTTCATATTTTGGAGGTATAAATTTCCTTCTTTTGCTTATTTGTTATTAGATGTTTCTTTTAAGCATGTTTAGATTTAATGAATTAATTTTATGTTAAATTTCTAAAATTCAAGTTAGGGTTGTAAATTCAAGTTATGATTTTTATTAATTAATTAGGGTTATAATAGTTAGTTTAACACTTTTAGAATTGGAAAAATCTTGCATGGTTGATGAATTGTAAATTTTTCATTTAAAATTGTTTAAATTAGGAATTTTGCTAACTAGGTTTCTATAAAACATAATTTTTGGTGAAATAAAATTTCAATTAATATTTGTAACACTAGATTGTGGTCTTAATAAGGGTATTAACTTGTTGGTAGAGTGGAAACTTAAATTGATTGCTAGTTTCTATTGATAATTGATAAATTGTGATAAAAATTGCTATTTTGTAAACTAGATTTTAGAAATTCCTAAATAAATGAGATTAAAAATATAACTTATGGTTTCATTAAATCATAATCATCATGAATTGTGGTTTAATACATTAATTCATGCAAAATCATGTTTTGTGGTGGAATTGTGGTATTTTGCTTGAAAAATGTTGAAAATTGTTAAAGGTTGCAAACTAGAAATTTCAAATTAATACAAATTTGTGTAATAAAAATATAGTAATGGTTTGTATAGTCTAGTTATGATATTTAATGAGTTTTATAACCATTGGTTTCATTTAAATGTCAAGTTTTGATGAAAAACGGTAAATTGGCATTTTCGGGTTTTACGAAATTGGACGGTTTGATGGATTTTAGGGTTTCGATGGATTTAATCATGTTTTATAATATACGTATTGTGTTTTAAAACTACGAGTTATTTGTTGATGTTTATCTCGATCCATCGGAGTTTGTACGCCGATATCGAGCGATATTTGGTTCTTTTGCGTGGACGGGACATAGGTTTTAACCTATGCTGGTTCATTGCGTCGTTTTGACTTTTGTATGTGATTCAGTTTACGATGCTATTTATATGTTTGCGTTTAGGTACCCCTCACGTGGACCGTGGGCGATGAAGAGGAGGATGGCGACACCGTCTTCGGCAGACATGGACCAGGTGAGTAGATGCATATCTACGGGGGGAAGTCGGGTGGATGGCGTTTAGCACCCCCGCAACGTAGAATAGGAATAGTACTTATTGACATTAGGAAACCAGATGTGACCCTAGATTCTTAATGAGTAGGACCCTAGTAATGACCCTAGGCTGGACTAGACTGATTTAGGAAAACCATATCAGAAGATGAGTACCTTGGAAGAGGTTCGTAGGTTTCAGGTAGAAACACACACATGAACACACTGAAACACGACATGGTGTATACGTGCATGTGTATATATATGTAGGATGAGGTATAGGTATATATATATATATATATATATACACACACACACACAACACGTATATGGGATACATTGATGTGATATGATATCCGAGGTATGATGAAACAGTGTAACTGGGCTTGATGCCGTGATTCTTGGCTATACAGTCGTATTAAGTGTTAGCGGATCATTAGAGAATGAGATAATGAACATGTATACTTAAATTATAATGGGTGGTGATGATATTGAGGTACATGGGACTCTAAAATAGTACCCGGACTGTAACTTGTGACTGATCACGATATGATATATGTATGACTTGATTACGACATCATATAGGTGTGACCTGATGTCAATATCATAGAGGTGTGACTTGAGGACGATATGATACATATGACATGATATTTCTGAGGATAAACTAATGATGCATATTATGATGGCAATGATATATGATTGATGTATGCGATTACAGTTTAGCACCTTGATCATGAGATGTGTTGATGATGACATTATACGAATGATGAGACACCTAGGAGACACTTGACCCGTACCCCGATATTGGGATGACATACGATGGATTTTACCGTACGAAGTATAGATATAATGATTGATCTGCACTCTTGTTTTGAGGAAGTCGTACTATGTACGTGACTCTATTGAGGCAGGATCGCCGACTATTAGAGATATGGACTCAGGCGTTAGGTGTACTTCTATCGACCAGTTCTTAGGTTTAGTTTTCCTTAGGAGGGTTAGATGAACACTAGGTTAGGTTTGAGCCATATAGTGGTAGTGGTATTTGTATATCAAATGAGTGGATAACACACATCCGTCTTACTTTCACACTGGAATCATAATGTTGCATGTTCATACATATGTTGCTATAATCAGTATAAACTTTACCTGTTAGGACACCAGCACCATTACTGATGATGTGCATATTCCACGCACACTCATTTGCCGGCTCACACACATCATCATCGGTAATTGCTATGTCACGTACACTTTAGATCATATTATATTTTATTGATAGAATCAGTTAACAACTAGACCGATATAATATTGTGATTACTTTCTGATGTTAGTATAGACATGATATTTATCACTTAGACATTCATGCATTCATATTTTCATGTTATCATGCAGTATCATGGGCATATGCCGACACTTATCATATACTTACTCATGATTTTAAGATTTGGATTTTTATGAGATTTCTGGATTTTTGGGGAAAACCGCAGGAATATATAAAACTTCTCTCTCTCCCCTCTTCTCTTTTTAAAATAAGATGCGGTTTTCTCGTGATGTATGTGTCGTCCACCATGAGATTTCATGTTTTCTGTTGGATTTCGAGACCCGATTCGAGGAGTGGATGAACTGTCTCGGGTACATGGTGGTCCCGGTATGGTACCCCGGGGCAAGAAGATCGAGTTGTAAACGATGAGCCTGGCAGGGGAAGGCTACCTACCGGTGATGTCTGGCACGGCGGATATCCGAAGAATATCGACCGTTGTCGTGAGATTTGATGATATGGGCCGATCCGGACTGACGGAGCCCGAGGTATTGAGACTATGAGACTTGAGATTTACATGTTCGTGTCAATGCTTGACACGGATTTCCATGGATTTTATTGTTGAGATTTCATATTCCTATACACATTTTACTATGATAACAGTTAAAGATTTTTTATACAGATATATCTGGATTTCAGGATTGATTATTTTATATTCATGGTGCATGCATATCCATTCATATGACATAGTATTATATGAGGCACTGACACGAGCACGGAGTATCTGCATTTACACGTAGTTTTACCCTTCTATTACTAGATGATTGGGATATAATAGTGTATTATTATGACTTAGGATAGCGTCGTGCATTCGATTTCTTTTCGTAGATGTCTTCTACTCACGAGTTGGCAACTCACCTCCGTTGTGCCAAATTTTATTACAGGTTCGATGTACTGGTTTCCCTTGGCAGTTGCCGGCATATCATTTTCATTTCGGGTGATTTGCACGGTAGGTTGGTTCACTTGTATCTGAACCACCATTGTACTTTTATTCTTTCATTTGTATCTAGTAAGCTCCATCAACCATACTTGTATTACTTGATAAGTTTATTGGACCAGTTATTTATTTCGAACTTAGAGTCGCGCATGTATTATTCTGATCTGGTGGTTTTGTTTTCTTTTGAGTTTTGAGCCTCGCCCTTTGGCGTTGTATACTATTGTGTATTGTTGTGGTTGTTTCCGTCTGTTGGCGTTTTGCTAGCTCCCGTTTAGGGATGCTTTTTATTGTTTATGTATATTATACTTGTTGTACCCGTCTAGGGCCAGTTTTTACTGAAGAGACTCTGCCGAAATTTTTGGGAAATTTGATGATACTTTTAAACTTGTTTTTCTTCATGTTTTCTTTTCTTCTTCTTCATTTATATGGTTTAGATTTCTGGGATTCGGCTTACTTAGGTTACGTTGCGCCTCTAGACGTTTCGTAATCTAAGTGCCGGTCACGTTCCGTACTTTCGGGTCATGACAGTGATATAGCCGAGTCATCTGATCAAGTGTTAATTCGATGAACTGATACAAATTATATCAGTCGGTTATTTGTGAAATAGCCGGATTATCGGATCAAGTGTTTATTCGATAATTTAATGTATAATTATATATTTGATATATTAAATTACATTAACTGATATAAGCTCACCAAAAGATTCTTTTTCTCACTCGGTTAATACATTGATATATATGCGATATATGTTATTTGTATTATTTTATTTTGTTACAATAAATATTATATATGTGATATATAATATTGTAACATGTTATGGTTATAAATGCGACATGTTTTGTGGAGTTTAATTGAGGTTAGGGTTTGGATTAGGGTTAAGGCTTCATGAAGCTTTCAAGAAGTTTCTTGAAGCTTTGACTTTGACTTGGATATTTTGTGATATTTTGTGATATTTCCTTAACCCAACCCAACCCTTTACCCTAGTTAAATCTATACATAGGATAAGTTTTTATACTTAACCCATGGTTGCAATTCTAACCTTACCAAGGTTTTCATTATTCATTACAAAAGAAAAGGAGCTTCTTCTTCTACTTCTTCTTTGCCTGAAAAGCTTTCTAGCTTTTCATGAAGTGATGATTATGAGTGAGATTAAGAAAACAAATGAGAGCTAAAATCCTACTTCAACATCCTAATCTATCCTAGCCACTTAGATTAGGGCGTTCACTTCATTTAGTGAGCGAGAGCTTGTGTTAATGAAACTTCAAGGTAGATCATCTTAGTTATCGAAGATCGGAAGCAAGCTTGCATCATTCTCTTCGTGGAGCCTCTCGAGAGTCCGGAACTTGATGATCGCGGTGAAGGGACCACAACACGGAGCTTATGAAGTGAAGGACTGGACTACAAAGGTTGTAATCCCAAACTCTTAGATGTTAAAGTGTTTAACATGCTTTGTTTCGCCTAATCTCTAGTCTAAGATCTTGGTTTAGGGTTGTTCGGCATGGCTAAATTTTAAATCGGGCATGGTTGATGCCTTATAAACCTTTGTGCTTGTGCCTAGTAACCCTACAGTGGTATCAGAGCCATGCTAGAGCTTTAGGCGAAGTCTAGGCGAAGTTTAAAGTCCGATCGAACCCCGAAACCACAAAACTTACCCTTCTCTGGAAATTTTATAAAAATGTTCATTTTTTCATATTAAAAATACTCAAAAAAATCAGCAGGGAAATACAAGAATTACTGTGCAGCACGTGCCTCCAATTCCATCAATGCGCCGCGGAACCGCGGCCATACAATGGCTTGCGCGGCGGTTCCGCGGCCATACAGTAGCTTCATGCTTCACTGTTTGCACAGTAATGACCGTAGGTACTTCCTGATTCTTCTGGGAATTTTTAATTATACTCAAGTGTTGAGTTTTCTGGGTTGTATTGGGGGCTCGTTGATTCGATCGGAAAGTTTAACTTCATTTAAGTTTTTCCGGATAATTTTAGAACCTGGTAAAAAGTTCGAACGGATATCAATAACTCACTTTTTCCCCTGTCGGAAAATTTTCAAAAATTGGATTTTTTCTCGAGTTTGAAACTTTCGGAAAGTCGTGCAAGTAACGCGTTGGACCCTCTAGAAGACAACAAACCTTAACTCGATTATGTGCCCGTCTGAACTGCCTCTAAACCTTAGGGTTTGTGGCAGTACGACATTGCCACATATGAGGCGTTGGCTTGACCCTTCTACGGCTGGACCATTGGTACTATGGCATGTGATAAATGCTTCTAAACTCCGCTCAAGTGTTGAGCTATTTGGGAAATCTTGGGTGTTTGATTATTCGATCGGAAAGTTTAACACTGTCTTTTTATCTGGAATGTGATACAATATTTGGAATCCACAAGTAGTTATGAGATAACTAATTTGAATATTATAAATCTAGCAGTTTAGTCTCAGATGATCTGTTGCCACGAGATTTTGATGCGATCAAAAGTTCTTCGCAATCACGTAGCGTACGCGGATACTCGCCGGGTAAACTTAATAGACAGTCATGCCCCATAGCCCCCGACTAAATGACTGTAGGAGAACCCCGTCGCCAAAAGCATCCGTTCGGGTGCTCGCGGCAGCGGTGTTCCGCCTTAGTGCACTTCGTCGACGGCATCCGGGGGTGCGGCCGTCTACTAAAGTTTGCGACGAGCATTCGATCAGCATGTCGGGAAGCTTGTTGAATTGCCCGACTTAATATTGAAAAGAGTTTTCGATAATGAGACTAAAATGCGGGGTTTATAATTGTTAGGCATGCGATGTTTAAGGAATTCATTTGGTTAGGCATGCGATGTCTAAGGAGGTTGCGGATTCCAATTGTTGCAGTTTTACACTTTCTTTTCTGCGACCGTAAGTGTAGTATGTGGTGTATCACCGGCTTCGTTGCTATACATCAACGACAATCGGGATACGCATACTTGCTTACGTTGATGATATGAGATATTATGTGTTGCTGTAATATGTTATATTGGATCATCGTGTTCTGAATAGCCGGGGGCTTTATGTAAGATGGGAGTTTTTCTTTTTCATTCGTGTAAAATTCATTTGTATGTAATATTCTTTTATTGGGGCACTTCCGGGCTGAGGATGATGTCGCCATTGTATATTATTTACTTTTCCGCATTAAGTAGACCCAAGGCGGGGAGCAAAATTAACCGGGTTCTAGGGTCCAGTGGGAGACCATCTCAAGGATTCGAGATCGGGTCTCCTAACCCTAGAATTGGCAGTGTTGCTTGCCGCTCTCGTAGGGGTCTAGGGATGTGGGTTTGGCTATTCATTCCCACCGTGGAATCCGTGTTTTATACAGGCTCGTACTAAAACACAGATGTCCTAGTATATCCAATATTTCATATATGTTCTTCTGCTGCAATATTCTGTGATGAGATCATATTACTGCCTGAGACGAATGTTTATATTATATATATGAGATATATGTTATATTGCAGATTTCGTTTCAAATGTGATGCTTGTGAAGCATAATAAAATGGGACTTCATTAACGAGATTAATGAAAATAAAAGAAACCTAAAGATGTTGTAGAAACTTGTTTAAAAACTGGTAGCTCTAGTTCTTGCTTTGCATAGCGGTGTTCCTTGTAGAACATCCAGCACCTTATTCGATAAGGAAAGAGCCGAGATCCCTTCACCGGGAGTGATCTCTTTAGTGAAACTAGCAGATGCTACAAACACGGTTTGTCTTTTGATTGCTTCTATAGTTTTTGCTTTGCATAGTGATATTTGTGAAATATCCTGCACCTTATTCGATGAGGAAAGAGCCAACGATCCTTTCACCGGGAGTGACCTCTTTAGCGAAACTAGAAAAGCCTAAAAAACACTCCATTTAAAATCACTCGATTCTACAACGATATCAAGTTCATTACGTAAAGGCTTTTCTTAAAACCTGTCGTAGCCCTCTGTCATTTCAGATAAGTACTACTTAGTATTCGTGCTGCGGTTGTTTGGCATGCGTCAAGGCGTAGTGTACGGTATCTAACTAGTGCTTATCTGCTAGCATACGATGCGATTGGATTAGGGTATTTGTACGGCGTTGTTGGGTATGCGTCAAGGGTCGTACGGGTGGGTTTAATTCAATCAAGAAATGTACGGGTTGAACTTGACTAGCGGACTATGGGTTGTTTGGCCTGCGTCAAGGTCATAGCACGCTAGGGGTAAAATATTATTGGGAATTTCAAGTGTTGAAATTTGCAGTGAGATTGCATACCTTCTATGAGATAGTTGGATCCCGATACCAGTTGCTAAGAGTTACTCCTGGGAGAGTTTTACACATTATAATTAGCCGATCAAGTAGGTGTCTAGAAAGGTGTCAATGGGGTTACGCCCCTGGGAAGACGAGGTTTATTTTAATTAGGTCCGTGCGAAAGCGCGGGGAACCTCCCTCAAAATACCGGCACTGGCCTGGCTGAAAGATTGGCGAACTTGTAGGGTGAAATTAATCCCGGCTAGTCTTTCCTTTTAGGGTTTGAAGGATGATTTGACTATAACAGTGGGAGACATCCTGATTAGATAAATTGATAACCAATCTAATCTTGTAAAAGCGCACGCTGAGTGTTTTCTTCTCTCTCTCTCCAGGTTACCACTATGTTATGCCTTAATCAAGATAATAATACGGATGTATTGACCGAACCCGCTTGTTATACTATGCTAGGGAACGTTGGTCCCGCTCCAACTTATAATCGTTATAAGACAGAGCAAGAAATTGGGGATTACCAGAATTCCCGTGCCGCCCAAACGAAGAAAGTGCATGCTGATGCATCATCTTCGGGTGTGTTCATTATAGAGAACTGTTTCTCAGTATCCTTTACGTCCTGGGTATGAGATACCGGATCAGGATCCTACATATGTAATCTGTTACATGGGATACAGATAGGTAGAGAACTGAGAACGGGTGATAAGTTTCAAGAGTTGGAAAGGATGCAAGTGTTGCAGCCAAGTCTGTTGGCTGATATCACCCTGTATTACCATAATACATTGATTCTGAACGAATGTTATTAGATACCGAACCTGATATACAACATCATATCAGTCTCTTTATTAGTAAAGAAAGGATATAATTTTGTATTGTTGGATAATGTTTTGAACATTTCCTATATCAAAAGTTGATCGGTTCAGGCACGTTATCTAAAAGCATAGACGTTCTAAATCAAACCACAGTTCTTAGTATACAGAATACACACAAGAGGAAGAGTTCAGAAATGAATGAATCCTTCTTGAGGCATTATAGACTAGGTGATATCAATGTGACCCAACTAGCAAAGTTACATTTAGATGCATATTTAAATTAATTTGAATTTACATCTTATGAAACTTGCCGGTCATGTCACAAAGATAGCATGACCACAACTCTGTTTATTGGAAACAGAGAAAGAATTAGTGAACTCTTAGGATTGATACATGCTGATGTATGAAGGTCCCCTGTCTACACATGCCAAGACCGGTTCTTTGTACTTCATTACATTCACTGATTATCTCTCAAGATCCGGACATATGTTCCTGTTGAAACACAAGTCTGGAACTTTTGAGTAATTCAATGAATATAAGTTAGAAGTAGAGAACCAAAAACTGGTATAAGTATTATGTTCTTTGATGAGATCACGGAGGAGAATACTTGAGCACGGAGATTCCTGGACTATTCTAAAGGAGAATGAGATTCTCTCTCAGCATTACTCCTCCGTATACACCACAGCACGTCGGTGTATCGGGGCAGAGCAAACACACCCTATTTGATATGGTGCGCTCTATGATGAGTACTACAGAGTTTCCTATTTCCTTTTGGGAGTTATACACTTGAGAAGCTGCATACCTATTGAATAGGGTTCCAATCAAATCAGTTGCCTACCACTTCATATGTGATATGGAATGGGAAGAGCCCATATCTTAAGTGTGTTAAGATTTAGGGTTGTCCAGCCTATGTCTAAAAGCAAAATTCGGACAAGCTCGAGGCAAAGTCAGTTCTGTAGAAGTTTGTTGGATATCCTAAGCATTTGCAAGGGAATATCCTCTACCTAACCAAGGAACAAAAGATGTTTTGTTTCTCAGCATGCCACCTTTGTGAAAGGGAAATTCTTGTGAAGAAATTATTGGTCATGAGGTAGAACTGGAAAGAGTTCCAGCTATACAAACTGCAACTAATGATTTGGTAGAACCAAACGATTCAATAGTTTCCAACGAACCTCAACCTCTCCGCCGATCTAGTAGGGTTCCTCACCCACCTGAGACATACTTCAGTTTCTCTATGACGGTGGGAGTGAGGATTGCGTCATGAGATGATGACTCAACTAATTTCAAGCAGGCCATCAGGAGTGGGACTCTGTAAAAATGGATGGATGCTATTGTTGGATATAGTTCCCTCAGAGTCAATTATTGGATCACATGCACGTGATTGCTATGATTGAAAGAGAACCTATGCCGGTAGGACAGTCTTACTCAAGATGATAGTATGCTATCTGGTTTATCTTTATCATCGTGTACTGCTTTAGGTGACCTTACAGGTCACTATTGCGCGTTGATAGAGCCCTTAGGATTCTTGCTTGACGGCCAGCAGTATGATGGCGATCATATACGTGGGAGCTGGGGTCTATAAGTACATCCTTAAAAGGTCCCTAGTCGTAGGAGTTTTTGAGACAGGGCATCGATACTCCAGAGTAGACTAGTGTATATAGTCGAGACCCGGACGAGGGGCGGTGGCCAGTCTCACAAGCCACTGGTGTCAGTTGGTTCACCTAAGATGTATACAGGTGCTCATTGGGTTATGAGTACACCGGACAGGACTCGCCGGGAACATACTAGTTAGTCTTATACCTGACGTCAGATAGCAGTTTCCTGGTGACATGTGTACAGGTTAGTTCATCGACCTGAGATTGTGATTTGTCTCATGTGAGTTCCCTCTGTACTTTGATTACTAGCCTACCACGGCTCAAAGGAGTCGTGTAAACATGTTTTACTTGGGTACAGTCCCGAGCCACATGGATGCAGTCAGCGGATCTGCATTGGTTCGTCTCTCCCGGTATTAGGGGTGAGTTCGTCTCTCCCGGTATTGGGGGTGAGGTCGCGCTGTGTCTTGGAGAGCCATTACACGAAGTCCTTGGCCAAGGCAGGAGATTTACTGGTAGGTATTCCAGTAGTATCTCAGGGTGTTCTGGGCTACACTCCGACACGACTTGTACCGCTTTTGGGGGTCTGACTTTTACCAACCCCCTAGGCCCGCCTTGCGATGCTCATAGACGAATGGACCGGACTGTAGGGATATTGTCACTGACAGGCTCAGTAGGGTGTCAAGATGAGTTCGCTCATCAACCCCCCTTTTGGTCAATACCTGGTAGCCCGTCACTTATGGCTAATACCTCTGACGTGCTAGTAGTTAAATCCACAGCCAAGGGATTGATGAGTCTTTAGAGTCCTCCACGGACCGTGTTTCGCGCGAAACACTGTAGAGGCCGTATGGAGATATGGTAGGGTTCGATCATATACGTGCGGTATTGCACGCATCATGATCGGACGGATAATACTAGCGGGCTTTGGTTTAAGCCAGATCCTAGTATTGTACAGTGTAGATTTTGTCTCATTGTATTTGTATTCGGTCGGAATACAAATGCGGGTATGTATATACAGTAGCGGGGTTTTCCTGTAATTTATTACGGGATCGTTTTTCTGAAGTTTCCAGTTTTCTTTCCTTTTCGGCCATTTTCCATTCTATCTTTCTTTGGCTGATAATTGGTGTGGAGGGGGTTATTTGCAATTGTGCAAATTAGCATTGTGGATGGTGGTCTTTGTATATTGTTGCTTCATGATGGTTCAACCATCATTTGACTCCATGGTTCATCATGGCTTGACTTTTGAGATATGTGAGTGGTGGGTTTTGGAGTGTGACTTCGTTGTGATGATTATACCTCATCATCACCTTTTCTTTTGCTTGCATTATTGCTTCCCTCCCCCTTGACTTTGCTCTCTCTCTCTCGTTCTCCAAGCAAGGGGCCGGCCACACTTGTAGGGGGTTGTCCCAATTTTTTGGGTGGGACAATTTTTTCTACTGGCTTGCACAAAATCTTTTTAGCTCATCTCCAAAACCCCATTCCTCCACCTTCATAAAATGGCAACTTCTAGCAACCCTATGAGACCCAGTGTTCTACACTTAGCGTACAGCATCCTTGGACACGTCGACTCGCCAACTTCGTGCCCGAGTTGCCTCGGTCCAGAGGTGGGAGCCCGTAAAAGAACCCGGTGTTGTGGTGTCCTTCAGACGAGGAGATGAAGACCGAAGATTCCACGGGGAGATCGGGATGACGACGAGAAGACTGAAGGACACGGATCGCTCGGTATATCTCTCTACCCCTTCTCTAGTTAGCTAGGATTAGGTTAATGGCCCGATCCGGGTTCAAAGTACGCGGTAGCGCCGGTTTCTTGTTAAAGAAAACTTTTTGTTTCCGCAATTTGGCCTCAGAAAGACGGCCGGGGCGCTGCCGTGAACTTACAATGGTATCAGAGCCACGCCATTAACCTTGTCTAGCTTGCTCTAACGTGTTTACAAGTTCGATCGAACGGATTTTCAAAAAACCGCGTTTCCATGTCAAGTTTCTGTCGAATTTTTCCAGTGCTCTAAAAATTATTTGGTATATTGGAAAAATACGTGCAGGGTTTTTTATGCATTCTGTGAAAATTTTGTAGGCTGAAGTTACCGTAACGTGGCGGATCAGCGGCCAAAACTACGTTTTGGCCGCGGATCCGCCGCCGAAATTTTGCTTCTCTGCATCAAATTTTTACAGTGTCCCTCTGACATGGAAATAGGGTTTCTGGTATATTCTTTTTGGGCCCAGATGTTTTTGAGTGCTACAGTTCTGCTTGGGGCCCGCTTCGGGAAATTTGGTCGATCGAAAAATTTAAACATGTTAGTTCACAGCATTTACATTATATCTGCGACCGTGAATGTCATTTGATCGGTAAATCCGGTCTAACTGCTATAGCCCTTTTAGACGGATTTGCGAACGTGACATTCACGTTGATGTTCTGTGTTGTGCTGTGATGTTGCGGATTTGTCGTGGGGATAGCCTGGATGCAATGTTAGTACAGTTTGGTTGTATATGTACATTTGATTTTGCGGGGCGAGCGTCCGACATGTGGACTGCCGTCACTGCCTATTTGTATATTATTCTTTTGGGGCACGACCGGGCTGAGTTCGATGTACCCATTGTATGTATATTTTACTTTCTGTACTAGGATTATCCCGCGGAGGGGTGCACGGATAGCCGGGTTCTAGAGGGCAATGGGCCCGCATCTCATGGCTTTGAGACGGAGGGGGCATCACTCTAGAATTGGCGCGCTATTCGTCGCACTCGTAGTGGGTATAGGTTGACCCAGGAGGGGTGCCCAAGTAACCGGATTTCGTGAAGTGCTGGGTGGTCCATTCACGTTGCTGAAGGGGGCTGCCTCGCTTCAGGTTTTGGCGGGTAACTTGCCGCGCCCGTAGCGGTCTAGGATTTCATTGCACAGGCTATCCACACGACCAGGGGAACGTCGGGTTTCAGTAGCGGCTTTATGAAACATGGGGGATCCCAGATATCTGTATTGTTCTGTGATGCTTATTACTTTTCTGTGATGTTGCATTTTATCACGCCTTGAGCGAATATTATATATTGATATATATACTAGTAGATGTTGTATATGTTTTGCATCCGCGATAGTCCAGTCCCCACTCTGTCGTTAGTTAAGTAACCTAACGGGTGATGACGGGACCCAGTGGCGAATGCGGATGGCATATACGTACATCGTATTTTCGTTCATTATTGGTGTGATCAATTGATGGGACTGCGTTGATTCGGATCAATGCAAGCTAAATAAACCTATTCTGATGTTGTTGGAACAATTTTTCAAAAAGCTGTTATTGCAAGGATTTTCTCTTTTGTTTTGCACAGTGGTATTCGGTTATGAATATCCAGCACCTCAGTCGACGAGGCAAGGGCCGAGATCCCTTCACCGGGAGTGACCCCTTGGACAGAAGTTTGCGTCAGGGCAATAACTTTACTATAGTCGATTGCCTTTTGCTTTGCATCGTGATATTCAGTTGGAATATCCTGCACCTCATTCTACAGGTAAAGAGCCGAGATCCCTTCACCGGGAGTGACCACTTTAGCAAAGGTTTTCGCCACTATATTTTTATAAAAAGTTATCTAGTTCCTTCAACGATATCAAGTTCATTATGGTAAAAGGTTTTTCGGAAAAAACCATCCGTAGCCCTCCGTCGTTTCAGATTAGTATTGCTTAGTATTCTTGCTACGTATTTCGTGCTCAGCCGAGGCGTAGTGTGCGGTAGCTCTGTAATGCTTTTCTGTCTTATGGATATGTGATTGGTTAGGACAGTCGTACGGTCATTTTGGCTCAGTCAAGGACTCGTGTGGGTGGGTCTAATGCAATCAAGATAATGACGGGTTGTACTTGGCTAGGATCCTTTGATATGTTGGCCCAGTCAAGCTCATTTGGGTCCTAGTGGTAAAAAATCACATCGGGAGTTTCTAAAGAAACTGAAACTTTCCAGATATGCGCATACTTTCTGGAGTGTGATAACGTGAGTGGATTCCATCATGTTATCATGCGATGATAGTTGGATCCCGATTCCTACTGATGAGTTGGTTTACTCCTCGGGTGATCCCGACTAATTCTTCTTTCAGATTTGGAGGAGAATTTGACGTTACAGTGGGAGGTTCCTGATTAGATAAATTGGTAACCATTCTGATCTAGGTTAGAGTGCACGCTGAGTGATTCTTTTCTCTCTCTCTTTGGCAGCGACCATGGCCCGATCCTAGACTATGACTCAGTGACCAAGTTGACCGAACCTTCTTAAAACACTGGATTTTGGATTGTCAGAGTTGCATAACTCATTGCCACACCTACTTTTACCCTTTTCTCCAGGACACCCCGTATTATTACGAACATCCACTTCCATTGGATAAAACCATCGTATGGTTATATACGAACTCGAAGGAATTTATTCGAGGATGGTTTTCGGTTCTGGAGAAAATGAATAGGACTATTCAGTTGTCTTTTCCTTTTACATTCTCTCAGGTTGAGAGTGCTCCTTGGATTAGGACAGTACACCTATTACACTAATTGGATAGTCTTCTTCCAAACCATAGGCTGGTGCCGAACGGTAGGGAAGGAAGAAAACCAATTAGCCTAACGAAGGTGTACAGAAGCTATTAAGCAAAGACAAATAAAGGGATTAGTAAGAGGGCAAAGTAAACTGCGACTGCAATTCAGGACCAAACCAAGTATCTCTTCGCCAATCCTACATCACCTTTGTATTCCTCCAGAACACTCCGTATCACTAGGAAGATCCACAGTTTATTGGATACTCCATCGTATGGTTATATACGAACTCGAAGGAACTTGTTCCTGTTCGGGGATGGATTCTGGTTCAGGAGAAATAGGAATAAGGTTTATTCAGTTGTCTTTTATCCTCACCTTCTCTCAGGTTGCGAGTGCTCCTAGGATTAGGACAGTACACCCATTATGCTTATTGGATAGTCTTCTTCCAAACTATAGGCTGGTGCCGAACGGTAGGGAAGGAAGAAAACCAATTAGCCTAAGATGGTGTACAGAAGGTAATGACTAAAGACATATAAAGGGATTTGGAGAGATGGCAAAGAAATATACGGTTACAGTTGTGAATCTGATAATGGAAGAGACATTACTAGGAATACCCGGATACCCCTACGAAAGATTTCAATATTTCAGTTTCACTGTGTACTGTTAAAAGAAAACAGATTGCCAATTAGTCCTTACTCCAGGGTATGTATTTACCAGGTTTGATTCTTACATCTGTATGGTTTTACAGATGATGAGTGGGAGTAAGTCATTGGGAATTAGGTTATCATCCTCATTATATCGGAATTCGTTGTAATTGGTGATAATTGAGGAAATCGCCTGAATTGTTTGCCGGACAGCAAATATTTGGTTTTGAATATCCGTTGCTATGCACCAATTTCAAATTGATATATCTGTACGTCTATTTTTATAGAGTGAGATATACCTTTTTGAAATTATGTCCATGACATTTACCTATATCAGTGGTTGTTGGTAGGGAGCATTAAACGGCGGTGTAATTCTTCTTAACCATAAGTACAGTTTTCAACCTACGACACACAGGGAATGAGTTGTTTGACTCAAGGGACTTATACAGAGTATTGTATGTTGTCCAGTGTCCATGACGACAGAGGGGTTGGTCCTCGTACTATATTCGGTTTACTTGTGACTTCTCTACCTCTTAGACAAGTGTGTCGTAGAAACATAAGGTCCAAGTTTTGAGAAGTTATTGGTATATGAATAAAGTAGAGAACCAGGCATTGCAAGTATCAGGATTCTTCAAGGTGATCGAAGATGTGGATACTTGTGTTTGGTATTAAGTTGATAGTAATGATTATGAGAAACTTGTTTCTCTTTCAGGTTACTCATAATTGGATGCACTCCTAAGTTGCGTAACGCTGATTGGCCTTCTTCCATTTAGTAGACATGCACTGGAGACAGCTGCAAGATTTGAATCTGGTTCAATTAAATCAGTGCCTCTGTTTCTGTATTAGATATAGAACAGTTCATATCTTGACATTGTTAAGGTACGGGGAGTTGTCCGGCTTGTGCTTAAAACCAGACTCTGGATAACTCAAGGCACGTTTCTGTAATGGCTGTTTGTGGGTTGACCCGGGCTATGACGAGGGTTGACTTTCTACCATCCGGAAGATCAATAGTGATATTGTTCTAGACTCGCCACAGTTTTAATAAAAATGGATTTTTCAGAAAACAGTAGTGGGTGTATGGTAGAACTGGAAGTGATTCCAGAAACGCAAACGATTACTGAAAGTTTGATAAGATCCTAAAGATTCAATCTGGTTTGACATTCCATTGGCCATTCCGCGGATATGGTGGGTAACCTCAGGCACCCGAGAGGTACTCTAGTAGCCTCAAAGACGGTGACAGGGAGGTTCTTGTTTACCCGAACTTGCAATTGATGTTGTTCCAAACTGGGAGACCCGGCAGGAGGATGGGTATAGAGTCGTTCTAAGTCAGCTTTAGAAGTGTACGTGTATATGACTCTGCCAGAGGGTTGTCGTAGTCAGTGGGAGCAGCGGAAGCATAGTGGACAAGTGGCTTATGTCTATTTATGGACTAAAGCAGATCTAGCGGAGATAGATCATCTATTTCTGATGTGACAGTCATAGATTTGACTTCATTAGAATAGGGGATGGATCTGTTAAGAAGGTAGTAAGGTGTGATGTCCTGGTTTTTGGATGACATACACAGAGTAGGAAGTGAAATTCCTATACTACGGTCGGTTATACTTTGGTTGTCACACAGTGGTTTCTCCACAAAGGACATGGATTTCATATCAGACATTCTGCTTACTAGATCTATGGTTTTAGATCTAGATTTGCGAATTGTCCCAATCAGGTTACTTAGACAGCATTCTAAAGGTTTTTTTAGAAAGGACGACTGCTTCCACGGTGGTGTACCTGCAGGTGATGGAGTCACCCTCTTTAAAGGTGTCTTACAGACTAAAGGGGAGAGGGATATGCATGATTGGAAGATCACTTGCTTAGGCAATTGAGTTGATCATGAGATGTCAAGTACCACACCAGATGTTCTTTTTGCTCGAGATGCAGTAAGTTGATATTAATCCAATTCTGGAGAAACATTCGGATGCAGTTTTAGAACATAAGTGGATGTTCTAGGGGTATGATAACAACAGCCTCTTTTAGGAGACAGTTATCATTCCAGGCTTCCAAGGTGACATGGATGACAGAGTGGCTGTCAGAGTTATAGTTTTCCCTCTGACAAGGGGCAGTATTTTGGACAGGTGGTCCAGGCGGATACTAAGGGAGGCATGACGCGGATACTGATTATGTTCGGTTGACGATACAGTCTAAGAAGTTTGGATTTGGAGTTCATTTACGAACTAGGTACAATCAGATATCCAGACATATTCTAAGACAGGTATTGCTCATTTCGGGAGATGGCTTTCTAAGCGAACTTGAGATAAAGAGAGACATAGAAAGAAACATCAGAGCGGATCCACTCACTGAGGCTATTCCTCGAACGCAATAGTTTCGCAAATAGGCTTTGTGAGACTGATTAGTAGAGAAGTTGGATGTTCGGTATCACACGGGCTATGAGTATGCGACATCGCAATAATAAGCCTTGAGTGCAAGTGGGAGATTGTTGGATATAGTGCCCTCAGAGTCAATTATTGGATCACAGGCACGTGATTGCAATGATTGAGAGAGGACCTATGCCGGTAGGACAGTCTTACTCAAGATGATAGTATGCTATCTGGTTTATCTTTATCATCGTGTACTGCTTTAGGTGACCTTACAGGTCACTATTGCGCGTTGATAGAGCCCTTAGGATTCTTGCTTAACGGCCAGCAGTATGATGGCGATCATATACGTGGGAGCTGGGGTCTTTAAGCACATCCTTAAAAGGTCCCTAGTCGTAGGAGTTTTCGAGACAGGGCATCGATACTCCAGAGTAGACTAGTGTATACAGTCGAGACCCCGACGAGGGGCGTTGGCCGGTCTCACAAACCACTGGTGTCAGTTGGTTCACCTAAGATGTATACAGGTGCTCATTGGGTTATGAGTACACCGGACAGGACTCGCCGGAAACATGCTAGTTGGTCTTATACCTGACGTCAGATAGCACTTCCCTGGTGACATGTGTACAGGTTAGTTCATCGACCTGAGATCGTCATTTGTCTCGTGTGAGTTCCCACTGTACTTTGATTACTACCCTACCATGGCTCAAAGGAGTCGTGCAAACAGGTTTTAGTTGGGTACAGTCCCGAGCCATATGGAGGCAGTGAGCGGATCTGTAGGGGTTCGTCTCTCCCGGTATTGGGGGTGAGGTCGCGCTGTGTCTAGGAGAGCCATTACACGAAGTCCTTGGCCAAGACAGGAGATTTAATGGTAGGTATTCCAGTATTATCTCAGGGAGTTCTGGGCTACACTCCGACACGACTTGTACCGCTTTTAGGGGTCTGACTTTTACCAACCCCCTAGGCCCGCCATGCGATGCTCATAGACGAACGGACCGGACTTTACGGATATTGTCACTGACAGGCTCAGTAGGGTGTCAGGATGAGTTCGCTCATCGACCCCCCTTTTGGTCAATACCTGGTAGCCCATCACGTATGGCTAATACCTCTGACATGCTAGTGGTTAAATCCACAGCCAAGGGATTGACGGGTCTTTAGTGTCCCCCACAGACCGTTTCTCAAGTTTCGGGCGAAACGCTGTAGAGGCCGTATGGAGATATGGCAGGGTTCTATCATATACGTGCGGTATTGCATGCATCATGATCGGAAGGATAATACTAGTGTCACGACCCGAAATTAGCCCGTGACGGCCCTAATACTTCGTAACGTCTAAAGACGTAACGCAGTAAAAGAAAGACAAAAACCCAGAAATCTAAACCAAGAAAATACAGAAAAAGATAATATAAGTTTTTGAAACATTTGAAATTGCAACCCAAATTCTTTAAAAGTCCTACTTTCCTTCTTCAAAATTTTGGCAACACCCCGTTTTGTAAAAAACTAGCCCATGATGAATACAACACAAATATAAGACGCCGTAGCGAAGAAATAAAGACAATAGAGAGAAAGCTGTATATAAAAGACAACAAATCCACAAATAATACACAACAACGTCCTCACCAAGTCTCTAAGTCAACAACATAATAGTAGATGGAGAGTACAAAATACAACGAATGTACAATACAAAATACAGATAACCACCAAAACCCACCTAAGCAAAATAGTACTGTGAGCTGATGCGGTATCTGTAGCAAAAGATGATAGATGGATACTGAATAGCCTGCCTCGACTACTCTGGGGAACAACCTGAAACACCTGTGGCACAACGGGGGTGAGTTGCCAACTCGTGAATAGTAGATAACATATGCTGTTAATCGCAGGAATGTACGTACAGCATAAATCTAAGATATGCGATTACAATAATAACATGTCATGTGAATGCAGAATAATGGAAAGTACACTAGCATGTACAATCAATATGTGAAGCAATAATGACATGATAATAGTATGCAATAACTATGCAATAGGGATATGAGAAAGTAGATATGCAGCAATCATAAGGGTACACTAACATGTACTACCAATATATGAAACCGTGCATAAGTGAATAGGGATGAGGTAGGGAGTGAAATATGTCGTTCCCATGGAAACCTGACATCGTGGTAGGGTCACAATCCATCAAGACATTCAAATCTCAATTCCTTAAATCCGCCCCCAAGTTGGGCTCTCATATCAAATAAGTCTTACATCTCTCCAATGTACAATATCGAGTAATCTCCTATATCCCGAATGTACAAATCGACAATCTCATAGGTATCCTGTATCCAATCTCAATGAATCACCAAATATCCCAAATCACATCTCAAGTAAGATTCTAGCATCCTAAATATTTGTATATGCAGAAATAAATTTGATGGGGTCAATACACATATATTAGCGTCCCATTCCACTAATATTAGTGTAAGGGTATATATAACAACGGCTAAATCCCCTGTTATATATACAAAGGTGTTAAAGAAATATCATGAAAACCATGTGCCAAGCATCGACACAGAAATCCTGATCACGTATCATACGCTATCCCGAATGCATGAGTGCCTAGCTCTGACCCTCGCCTTTCGACGTACGCATACGTACATGACTCCCAACGGTGTCTCCGTGATCCCCCGCCGAGTCATGGGTACTGTGACTGGTAGGTACTAGCCCGCCTCCAGGCTCAATCGGCAAAGTCCATCGATCTTCTTGCCGAGGGGAACCATATCGGGCCCCACCATGTACCCTCTACGGCCTCGACGCCTCCTCGTAGGGGTATATATAAATCAGCACCGATAAAACTCATGGTGGATGCGCAAATATCATATCAAGAAAACCGAGTTTTTTAATGTATGCATAATTTCATGAACTCCCGCGGTTCCCAAATCCCGAAAACATCATCTAAAATCCCAATAAACAATGCGTAAATCCAGGAATAAAGATATGCGATATATCTTAAATACGAGCATATAAAAAAGAATATGTAGCTGAAACCAGATGTATGCGAAATCAATAAGGTACAGCTAAGTATAGGTGTCTACCTATAAGTAAAAGATGTCGTATACCGCCCCTGGGTATAAGTAAAATATGAAGGATACCCCCCTGGGTATAAGTAAAATATGTGCAAGGTATACCTGTAGCTGTATCGCAAGGTGTAGATGTATCTATCACTAATGGTAAGATACACTATAGGTATACCGATAAGCTAGATGTCATGTATGATAAGTAATATAATATCTATAAGGGGTTGTGTGTGACATGGCAATTATTGACGCTGTGTGTAGCATACGATCCGTGATCGTGCAACATGAACCGTCGATAATATGTGCAGTGTCCTACGGCTGCTAGTCACAGTACAACTATAACAAGGAAACAAAGTAAAGGCGCAATTCTAACAATGACGTAGAATATGCGACAGGTATTTGAATCCTAGCCCAGACGCATAACGCCATGCGGGCGATTCCCTTGTAGATATTAAATCTACTCACCTACGCTCCACGCTAGGTGAATCCTACCATCTGCTCCCCTCTGTAGCAGTGTCCGTAGTCCCCGCCTGCAAACCTGCAAATAAGACATGGAAATCATATATAAGCCAAATATTCCGCAAAACGCGATATCGAACCAAAACGAGAAACTCGCGTCGCGAACTAAACGCGCGTGTGCACGATACGCTGAATCGTGTGTATACGCGTCTAAAACTACCGCGACACGACGCGATACGCTGGATCACAGAACCTACTCATGTATCGCGCGTATAGCGCAAACACAACGGACATGAAAAACGGAATATTGTCCCAGATTTTCCTTCAGGTCAAATCTTACAAAACTAGATATGCCAAAACACTAGACAACACAGAATAGAGCCCTACATAAAACCCCAGCACCCTTGCCCCCCACATGGCCGCAAATTGCGGCCAAACCTAATAAAAATGCGGCCTAGGTAGGGAATTAGCGGCTCGTGTTCAGGTGGTGGTATCTAGACCTAGTGTACATGCCCCAGTTTTCTCAATTTTAACCCGAAGGTCCAGGGTCAAAAGCAGATCTCAGAATGCCAATATATCGCTTAAAACGGCAATTTAGCACAAAACACAAACCCTATGGTATTTTAGTATAATCCAGGGTTAAACTCAGTTAAGGTGACCCTAACAACACTTAAATAGGTAGGGTTAACTAACACAATCACCACTTAATCAACATTTCCACATACATCACCATAATTAGCACTAAACTCACAATTAAACACGAACCGACACTCATTAGCACACAAGCTAAGCAAAAGAGAGATGGGTTCAGAAAATATACCCTAGAGAACCCTAGGAAGCAAGAGAAGAAGTGTATGGAGGAGATGAGGGGTTGCTACTGCTGCTGGGGCTCCTGTTGCTGCTGCCAGATGATGTTGCTGTTGCTGAAGCTGTCTGCTGCTGCTGCTGCCTTGGCCGCTGCTGCTACTGCATCTTCTTCTGCTGCTGGAGCTTCTCTTTGCTGGGGCTGCTGCTGCTAGGTGAGTGTGTGTGTGTGTGTTGTGAGAGAATGAGAGGATGAGTGAAAAGAGAAGTGATAACGAGAGACAAAGTCAAAACCCCTCCTCTCTCTCTTCATTTAATGAAGCATGGCAAAGCCATCATGCCCCATTCTCACTCTCTCTCTCTCTCTCTCTCACCAAGGTCAACACAAGAAGTCAAATTTAAATCCACTTTTTAAATCATTTTGCATTTAAAACAATCATCATACTTAAAACCCATCACACTTAAAACAAAACTATAAAGCTAGATTAGGGAAAATGGTTAGTTAACCCTGATTGCTAATCATGTTTAACCCCAAATTACAACCCTAGTTATCATGCACAAGTTTGTGCAAGCCTAGGAAAAATCTAATAAAATATTCATTAAATAGGATAAAATATTTGAAACTTAATTTGGTAAAATTTTTATTAAAAATCATATATTAAAATATAATTAGCTACAAAACACATTCTAAGGTGTTGCAATCTCCCCCTTTAAAAGAAATTCGTCCCCGATTTTAAAAATATACTAAGCATACCTTCAAAGAGAAGATTACAACTCTCAAATCTCGCTCGCAGTATCCCAAGTGATTATCTCACGAAACGGCTACGTCCAAGAAAACCCTTCACAGATGGAATGACCCTTGACCGACGTTTCTCCACCTGCCGAGCCATTAACACACATGGCTGCTGGTGAACGAAAGATCGCGTCCAAGCTAATTGGTCTGGAGCAAAATCATGTGAGAAAGGTCAAGAAGGTAATTGTAAAGTATCATCACAAGGAATACGGGGTGAAAATTCAATAATCTGGGCGGAAGTGCCAAATTAAAGGCAACGAAACTGACTCGCTTATAGGATCTCAAAAGGACCTAAAATCCTGGGACAAGCATCCTAAAATCCAACACGTCATTCATCGGAAGGTCCGTAGGAATACATGATATGTCCCTGCGAACTCGAGTCTATAACCAACACGTCGGCATAAGACCTCAGTTCGCAATGGACAATTTCCATCCTGACCTAACACAACTGGACCATCTCCGAAGTCTCTAGACTAGCTGGTGTCCAAAGTCCTACTTACGCAGAGTCAGAAAAGCAACAAACTGGTGATCGACACGACCTAACCCCTAAGCCTAAAGGTGGCCAATTGGAGTGTCTCCTGATAACAGCTATCGAAGGACAACCCTAACGATGGCAAGTGACGATCCCCAACCGCTGACAACAATCAAAACAACACACAACTTAACAAGGAACAACTGAGCAAACTGAGTATAACCGGACGACGAGAATCCGAATGGAGTCACACCCTGACTAAACTTGGGTAGAAACCATAACGAAATTCGTGGAGATCTGCTCCCACTCCTACTTCGGAACGGTAAAAGGTTGCAACTCTCCAGCCGGCCTCAGATGCTCAATCCAAACACACAAAAGACAGACACCTTGAAACGAAACTTGAAACTTCTCTTTACATCCCTGTCCACCCGTAACTATCTCACAAGTCACGTCAATGTTGGTGGAAATTGAATGAATATAGAGAGTTGACAGATGTGCCTGCTCTAGGATTGCACGTCTCTACCTGATAACATCAGGTACTCAAACGCATCCCTATCTTAGCACACCCTTGACACAAATCAAGGACTCCAAATCATTTACCCAGCCGAGTATGCTCAAGTATCTCCGACGAACGAGGATCGGCGGGCAGTCTCTCACGAAAGCGATTCAAGAAAAGTGGTCGGGCACGGACATGAGCAAGCTGTCCCCTCCATAGAGACGAACTTAAGCTGCAGTCAACGATCACACAAGAACTGTAAATCAGCAGAAGACTATCACAACAATCAAAATCCGCTGCAGGAAGATGTTCATTAAGCTCTGGTGGTCCGTGAAAATCTGACAGGACTCTCGAACAAGTAGTGTCTCCAAATCTCCAACGCAAAATCACCGTGGCCATCTCCAGATCATGAGTGGAATATCCTTCTCGTACTTCCTCCAAATATAGGGAAGCAAAAGAGATAACTCTGTAGCGTCACCTCAGTACACACTCGAGCCCCACTCAAGAAACATTACAGTTAAACAACAAGGTCGCCCGAACCAAAGGCAAAGAAAGACTGATGTAGTTGTTAACTGAATCTTCAACTGCTGAAAACTCTGCACACATGCCTCAGTCCACAGAAAAGAAACCTCCCTTCCGGTCCATTCAGTCGATGGTGCGGCACTACTCTAGCAATCCTGCACGAAACGGCGATAAAAACTTGCTAAGCCCAAAAATCTGCGGACTTCCGTCCTGCACACAAGTCTGGACCTAAGCTGTACGACCACGATCTCCCTCGGAACCATACAAAACCGTCTCCCGTGACTACAAGACCTAGGAGTCAACACAAACAACCCTGAAGAAGCACTCCGAGAATTTAGCAAACTGCTGGTGCTCTCCCAGTATCTGCATAACAAATCCTCAAGTGCTACTATTCTCCCTCAAGACACATTAAATAGACCAGAATGTCGTAAATAACACAACAAAAACTGGTCGAGAAACGGCCTGAAGAAATATAGTTCATCACATCTACGAATGCTGCTAGGGCATCAGTGAATCCAACTACTTACAAAAACACACAAAGCCCGTCGCACGCATAAGGCAGTCTTCGGAATGCCATCACCCCGAATCCGCAATAATGATGACCTGATCCCAAACAAACTTAGAAAATGTCTCGCACTCTGGAGCTGATCGAAGAAATCGTCAATGCGAGGTAAGGGATATCTATCCGCACCATAAGCCAGTTCAATTAACGATCCATCGATACGCAATCCTAACTGCCATCTTTCTCCTTGACGAATAGAAATAGGAGCTTCCAGAAGAGAAACACTCAGACGCACAAAACTCCCCAACAAATAACTCTGCAGCTGATCCTTAAGCTCCCTAAGCTTCGCTGGCTTATCCGGAACAACGTCGGAAAAACTCTTGCACGAAAGGATCACCGGTCCAACAAACCCTCTGTGGCTACGGTATCACGAATGAACGCCAAGAATCCACGACATCTCCTCAGAAGCCGACTAGCGAAAAAGGCTGAATTCAAGCAGTGAGAGGCGACACAACTATCCACCTGTACAACAAGAACTGACTCGCCGTGAAAACAATTCCTGACTGTTTCCTCACGGTAGTCCACAGACGCCTAGCACGTAATTAACCAGTCCGTGCCCAGGAGAACGTCAAATCCAACATCTCTAGAAGGACCAAAACAACGGATGAATCTATATCACCTATCCGATTGGCACACAACTGAAATACGTGTCGCGCAACAAAAGAATCGCTGACAGAAGTGTAACGTTTTGAAAATTGTTTTGATGAAATTTCGAAAAAATCGGTAAAATAAGAGGGTTTTCTGTAAAAAGTCAAAATACAAATATCTTATTATAAAAATTAAATATACATATTCTAGCTATGTAATTGCTATTATTTGGTGTTTATTGAGCCACTGGTGAAATTTCAAATTTTCTGAAAAAAATATTATTTTAATATTATTTTAAGCCGTCACTAATACATTTAATTAGGGAAAATTACAAATTGGAATGAGTTGAAAAAAATTTTGTGCATCATAACTAACACATTAAACAAAATTTTATCATGTGGTTTTTGGAACGAAATCATTTGCCAAAACGGTTTAGAAATTATTGAAGAAAAAAGGCTTTTTTTTAGCGTAAATGGATGTTTGGGGTATTATATTTATCATTTTTCATCACCCCACACCCGTACCCACATCCACACACTCCAATATACTTCTCCCCTTGAAGAATTCAGCAGCCCCCATTTCTTTTCCCCACTTGAATTTCAAAGGAAAGAAATGAAAGAAAAGAAAAGAAAATGGAGAAATGAGGTGGACCTTTGACCTTGAATTGACTTTGACTTCTCCCCCCACTTTCTCTACCTCCCTCTCTCTCCTCTCCCCCTCCAATTCCAGCCGAAATCTCCTCCTACAGCAGTAGCCCCCCCTCCATTTTCCCTTCTCTTTTCTCTTCAAGACTTCATCAAAAATTGCCTCAAAATCCATAAAAAAAATCCCAAAACCCAAATCCGACTCCTACCCATTTTAGCTTAGCCCGTATAGCATGGATCTTTGTGAAAAAAGAGCATTTTGGGAGGCCATGGATGCTTGTGGATCGTCAAATGTTTTTGGGTATAATTTTAAAACATTTTTGCTTAATTTGTTACAAATTTCTTAAAGCTAAACTACTTAAGTGTTAATTAGGCTTAAGTTGCAAGTTTTGGAATTCAAGTTAGGAATTTGAATGCAAGTTAGGGTTTTATAAAATTGGTGTATGGTTGTGTGTTATACTTAGGCTTTTTGTCAAGTTAATACAAGATTAGTAGCTTGTGCTAATGGTTAGTTTAAAAATTGTGTTAATTTGCTAATTTGCTTACTAGGTTTTTGAAATTGGTTAAATACTTGGGATTAAAAATGTGTTTTGGTTTTTCATGACTTCACTAACTTTATTAAGTGTGGTTTAATGCTTTAGATCATGCAAATCTAAGCTAGATTGTAGTTTGTGCATTTTTGCTTTGAAATTGTTAAATTTTAGGTATTTTGTAAACTAGAATATTAGGGTTTTTGGAATTTAATGAGATTAAATTTCGGGAACTGTTTATATGACTTATTTAAGATATTTAATAAGTATATTGGCCGCTACATTCATTTAAACGTCATGTTTTGTACAAAAACGGCGAATTGTGCTTGCTAGATTTTCGGAAAAATGATTTTTTAAGTGAAATTGGGGTTTTTGTGAGTTTTAACCTAGTTTATATTAAAATTAGTGTTCGTGAATGTGCAAATGAGTGTGATTGGATTTTTCTCGATGGTTTGACGTTTGTACATCGACATCGAGGGTTGGTTTGACTATTCTTGCATGCGTAGGCGATAGGTTTGGACCTATGCGTGATACGCGTGCCGATTTGATTAACGTATGCCGTTTCGATTTCGAATTTAGTTTTAATGCGATATGGTGCATTATGATATGTAGGTACCCCCATGTGGACTTCGAGACGACTAGCAAGCGCGTGGCGACGTCGGCACCTGCTAGCGAGGACCAGGTGAGTAGATTTATATCTACGGGGAGAAGTCGGGTGGATGGCGTATAGCACCCCCGCAATTCGTGGTGATGTATACGAATACGTATACACACATATATATATTGTTTATATATTGTTTGAGTATATTGATGATAATATGGATATTGGTGTTCTTGGATGATTTAGTGTCGCGAAACCCTAGAGTAGTGGTCGCACTACACATGCACACACCAACCCATACTTGCATACTTTCTTCTTTCATTTGTGCTTACGGGAATATATAGTTATGTGTTCACATGGGTATGGGACTATGTGTTCACATACGGATTTGAGGATGATATTTGGGTTTGAGATGAGTCGATAAGATTTGTATTGAGGTTGTGAATTCGGTGACATAGCAGGGTTCGTATTTGAGATACGACATGACGTTGTAGCGGGTACTTGACGTAGTGTTTTCACACACGTCCATGCATACTTAGGCGGTATCAGTGTTGTACAAGACATAGGTCAGTACCCTAGACTATGATCTTGAATAAAGAGGATACTAGGTGAATAGTAGGATGAATGTGATATTGACCCGTACCCAGATTTGGGATGCCATACGACGGATTTACGTACGAGCTATATTGATGATTGATCCGCACTCTTGACTTGGGATGCCTGATTATAGATATGGTATCGGATATTATATTATTGAGGCGGAATCACCGACTATACATATACAGGTATGTATATGGATCGAATCAGATGTTAGGCGGTTTCCTTACCTGTAGTTCAGCTTGTTAGTTCAGCCGTATAGTTTAGTGTAGTTGTTAGATTAGATTAGACTCCTACCTATTTCAAAACTAGCGGATCGTGGGTATTTTAAAAGACAGGTCAAGGGATCTACGGATATTTCAAAAGACGTATCCTTTCTTAGAAACCACCGTAGCCATATTTTCAAAACCCCGCGGTTCGTGTTATTTCAAATGGCACCATTTGTAGGACTTATATTAGATTAATCCAGATTAGTTATAGTTGCGTCTAGTTTTTAGCTCCCGCTCATTTTGGTTGCTCGCTCCGCATCGCATATTTACCTTGTTATTTCATATTGCATTGTTGACATTATGCTGTTAGGACACCAGCACCATTACCGATGATGCGTATGTACCACATACACTTACTTGCCGGCTCACACACATCTTCATCGGTAATTGCCATGTCACGTACACCTTAGAAAATATTGTTGCTTAACTTAGCTTGATAGCCAGTGGTTTGACATAATATTAGTGTACATACCTTATATGCCAGCTTAGATATTGTAGTTATTACTTGTCGCTTCATGCATACTGTTATTCATTCTCATGCTTATATTCATGGTTCTACATGCTATTGATGATTCGGATTTCCATGATATTTCTGGATTTGGAGGAAAACCGCAAAACATATATAAACTGATTTCTCTCTTTTTAAATAAACGTGCGATTTTTTCCCATGATGTATGAGTCGTCCACCATGAGTTTGCTAATGGATTTCGAACCCGATTCGAGGAGACGGATGAACCGTTTCGGGTACATGGTGGACCCGATAACGTACCCCAGGGCAAGAAGCGCGTGATGATGACGATGTGAGCCTGGCAGGGGAGCACTACCTACCGGTGATTTTACCCGACGCGTCGGATATCCAGAGGATACCGTCGTGGTCTTGAGATGGATGGTAGGGACCGGTCTGGACTGACGGCGCCCTAGATATTGTGATTGAGGTACAGAGACTGTGATACCGAGATATCGAGATATTGGGATTACGTTTTGTGCCGATGCTAGGCACTGTTTTATGCTGATTTCATTATGATACCTCATTTTGAAAATATACAAAGGAAATCTCACTAATTTATGAAAACAGTTTCTTCATTTGCATGTATTCTGTCTTCATGCCTTCACACCTCATTCATACGATATATTGCTACCTGAGGCACTGACACGGGCACATGAGATTACACTCGGGTTAGATATTACCCTAGCCATTGTTATAGGCTGCCTGTTATACATTTTTGAGGATATATTATGATCATTGACCTAGGATTGCGTTATTTATGCGATTTCTGTGCGTGGATGTTTTTCTATTCACGAGTTGGCAACTCACCCCCGTTGTGCCCTAGTTTCTTGCAGGTTTGCCGTGCAGGTTTCATTACGGCTTTGCCGGCACTTTTTCCATTTCCGGGTGGCTTGCTAGTAGGTGGGTTATTTGTATCTTACCCATCATTATATCTTGTATAATATTATTCCGTTGTATCTAGTAAATTCCTTCAACCAAACATGTATTTATTGAGATAGAGACCAGTGTTGTTTATTCTTTCGACCGTAGAGTCGTTCGTTATATTTCTGGTGGTTTTGAGTTTCCTTTTGAGTTTTGAACCTCGCCGTTGGCGTTGTATATTATATTGCTTGTGTGGTTGTGAATGTCGATTGATGAAGAGCTAGCTCCCGCTTATGGATGCCTTTTTCTTGATTTCGTATACTATTCATGTTATATCCCGTTTGGGGGCCAGTATTTACAAAGGAGACTCTGCCGAAATTTTTAGTAAATTTTTGATGTTTTAAAAACCGCATAATTCGGCTTATGCTACTGAAACTACTTGCTTTAAGTTGGTTTTTCCTGCACTCTACTACTTTTCTTGGTTTGGATTTCTGGGTTTTCGGTTTACTTAGATTACGTACGCCTCGAGACGTTCGTAGTTTAAGTGCCGGTCATGTTCCGTACTTTCGGGTCGTGACAAAGTTGGTATCAGAGCGTTAGGTTTTACCTTCGGAGCGTAGGATGACCCTTGGTTGATGGAATAGGTGACTAAAGTAGAGTGACGTACCGTGGGTATGTTCCGCGGCATATTTACGATACGCTACTCTACTTAAGAAGCCTTAGGATGTACATTTCTTTGCTCAGTATTATATTCATTCGGATTTAGCCTCATCAGTACCCGTTATGGTTTTGCTACCACGATTACGGGCAGGGAGAGCTACGGCTAGAGTTGCGGTCAGCACGAGCTCGTTACGAACGAGGACTGACCAGGGCGTGATTCCGGCGACACACGATTGCAGAGATGTGTCTTTTTATTGTGTTTTCGCGCCACGAGGGTTAATGGATCGCTGTGTGAGATTACTCGGACGGTCAGATCAGCACCGGAGGATTCAGCCAATGATAGAAGGTCGCTAGTCTTCGAGGATGAATGACTAGGACATGTGGATCGTTCGCCTACCCCGATGCGAGGTCATCAGATAGATTGATTCCAGCTAAAGACGACTTCATGCGGAGACGTTGGGAGTCGACAGAGACGATCGAATGTCAGAAACCTATTATTCTAAGTTTAAAGTAGTCGGAAAGACATGCAGGCAATTCTATGGTCCCTCTAGAAGAATGAAACCCTAACTCGACTTAATGACCATTTGAAAGCCTTTGAACCTTCGGGTTTGCGGCAGTTCTACGGCGCCATTAGTGAGGCTTGGGTTTGTCCTTCTACGGCTGGACCACCGATGCTGTGGTATGTACTCGATAGTATTAAACTGTGCCCAAGATGTTGAGCTCTTGGGGGATTATGAGGTTTTGACGACTCGATCGGATGGCTCGACTTAATTCGGATGCTAGGTGGTGAGATGCATTCTTGGGAGACTCCAGATACGAGGATAGTCGTTGGAGCTCAATCCATGCAGCCACGACGAGACGAGTCCAAAGCAGACGACATTAGAGAAAAGTGAAGTAGGAGGTTCGTACCAGATCTAGATGAGATGACGTTCCACTCCGCCGACATCAGAGATGCGATGCGCATGCCGAGGCATGGTACTTGGATATACCTTCCAGAAGAGTCGTAATGAGAATGCAGTCGTTCCAGAGCAAGACGCAGATATAGTAAAGGATGATGACTTCCAGACAGTTGGCAGAGACGAAACATGGAAGAGACCGTGAGCAGGATTCCTTCCAGGACACTGCTGCAATAATACTTGCACCCAGGATCAGAGGTGTCACGTACATTCAGAGAACCAGAGGTCGACGCCAGTGATATGCTGTCTTACTAGTGGTCGCAATGATTGACCGGGAGATGACAAGAGACGTGCCAGAACGGGATCATCCCCGTTAGCACACCTGACAGGGCCGATGAGCCGATGGACCGAAAGATTGGTAATTCACAGTGAAGACCTTGACCCAGGAGTGGTCATGGTTACGCACACCAGCAGGAAAGAGTTCATGATCATCGACGAGACGTCCCACTAGTGACCGCGACAGTTGGCCGAGATTCTTAGAGGATGCGCTTGAGCGGTACTGTTCCGCCATTATTGATTACGATGTTTTGGGTGATTTATTCGTATGATTTGATTTTTATGATTGTGGATTTACGATCTTTGCACAGTGTTGCACTTGATATCGTTTTCGTGCTTTAGTTTCACATGTTTGTGATTTTACGGTTTTAAACAGTTGAGTGGGTTTTATGCGTATGCATGCACGTCCTGCACTCTGTATAGTTTATATATGCTTGCAGTGCAGTGATACGCCTTTTGTGCACTTAGATGCACTGGACTTCGATTTCGATTGTGATGTTCGATATTTGTTTTGTGCACCATGTGCCCTTGATTGGATTTTGCGCATGTTCGGTGCTTGATATTGGATTTCATGATTTCGTGCGTGATGGATGCACCTGATTTGGGGTTTTCGCGCATGTTGGTCGCATGTTATGAGATACGATTTTGGTGCACACCAGATGCACTAAATCGAGATTCTTCGTGCGTGTCAGACGCACCTGTCCTTGCTGTCAGGCACACACGTTGCCTACGACAGATGCTTGCGCACACCCGATGCACTTAGATGTTGTTTCTGTGCGCATGTATGGCACATTCATGGATTTTGATTTCCGTGCGCACTAGACGCACGTAGCATTCATGTGTATATTTTGGGATTGATTTCGTATAGAGCAGTACGTTTTTATGATATTGCTATGTGTTTTCGTACTGAGCAGGACTAGTCAGAGGACAGTACCTGAATATATTTTTGCATGCATTGATAGTTATTGAAGGGATTTCCAAAAAGTGAGCTATAGCCTCAGTATTTACCTACGTGTCTGATACGACACGAAATGTTTAAAACAAGGAGACCCTTCTAAATTGTTTCCAAAACGGCGGGACTTACATTTCAAACAAAGGTATATATGTATATAGTTATTTTCTTATAATAGACGTCCGCCACTGTGCAGTGTTATACGCGTTGCACAGCGACTTAAAGAGATTTGGCATGTATTTCCTTCAGATACTTACAGATATAGATTCGATGTTTACATGTATAGTTTCGAGTTATATCATATTGGTTTGATTTGGATTTGGCATTGATGTCTTCTCCATGACTCCGATGATTGCGGGATGCTTGACGGAGTTTTGATTTGAGTTATATGCTCATTTTTCAAGCGCATGCGCTGCGCTACGATTTGTTTTATGTATTTACAATTTCGGAGCCCCGACAACTTGATGGTTTTCTTAGATGTTTTAGTATTTGGGGGAGTTTGAATTTAAATTCGGGGACCGAATTTCTTTAAGGGGGGAAGATTGTAACGTTTTGAAAATCGTTTCGGTGAAATTTCGAAAAAATCGGTAAAATAAGGGGGTTTTCTGTAAAATGTCAAAATAAAAATATCGTATTATAAAAATTAAATATACATATTCTAGCTATGTAATTGCTATTATTTGGTGTTTATTGAGCGAATGGTGAAATTTCAAATTTTCTAAAAAAAATATTATTTTAAGCCGTCACTAATACATTTAATTAGAGAAAATTACAAATTCGAATGAGTTGAAACAAATTTTGTGCATCATAACACATTAAACAAAATTTTATCATGTGGTTTTTGGAATGAAATCATTTGCCAAAACGGTTTAGAAATTATTGAAGAAAAAAGGCTTTTTTTTAGCGTAAATGGATGTTTGGGGTATTATATTTATCATTTTTCATCACCCCACACCCGTACCCACATCCACACACTCCCATTTACTTCTCCCCTTGAAGAATTCAGCAGCCCCCATTTCTTTTCCCCACTTGAATTTCAAAGGAAAGAAATGAAAGAAAAGAATAGAAAATGGAGAAATGAGGTGGACCTTTGACCTTGAATTGACTTTGACTTCTCCCCCCCCCCCACTTTCTCTACCTCCCTCTCTGTCCTCTCCCCCTCCCATTCCAGCCGAAATCTCCTCCTACAGCAGCAGCCCCCCTCCATTTTCCCTTCTCTTTTCTCTTCAAGACTTCATCAAAAATTGCCTCAAAATCCATCAAAAAAATCCCAAAACCCAAATCCGACTCCAACCCATTTTAGCTTAGCCCGTATAACATGGATCTTTATGAAAAGAGAGCATTTTGGGAGACCATGGATGCTTGGGGATCGTCAAATGTTTTTGGGTATAATTCTAAAACATTTTTGCTTAATTTGTTACAAATTTCTTAAAGCTAAACTACTTAAGTGTTAATTAGGCTTAAGTTGCAAGTTTTGGAATTCAAGTTAGGAATTTGAATGCAAGTTAGGGTTTTATAAAATTGGTGTATGGTTGTGTGTTATACTTAGGCTTTTTGTCATGTTAATACAAGATTAGTAGCTTGTGCTAATGGTTAGTTTAAAAATTGTGTTAATTTGCTAATTTGCTTACTAGGTTTTTGAAATTGGTTAAATACTTGGGATTAAAAATGTGTTTAGGTTTTTCATGACTTCATTAACTTTATTAAGTGTGGTTTAATGCTTTAGATCATGCAAATCTAAGCTAGATTGTAGTTTGTGCATTTTTGCTTTGAAATTGTTAAATTTTAGGTATTTTGTAAACTAGAATATTAGGGTTTTTGGAATTTAATGAGATTAAATTTCGGGAATTGTTTATATGACTTATTTAAGATATTTAATAAGTATATTGGCCGCTACATTCATTTAAACGTCATTTTTTGTACAAAAACGGCGAATTGTGCTTGCTAGATTTTCGGAAAAATGACTTTTTAAGTGAAATTGGGGTTTTTGTGAGTTTTAACCTAGTTTATATTAAAATTAGTGTTCGTGAATGTGCAAATGAGTGTGATTGGATTTTTCTCGATGGTTTGACGTTTGTACATCGACATCGAGGGTTGGTTTGACTATTCTTGCATGCGTAGGCGATAGGTTTAGACCTATGCGTAATACGCGTGCCGATTTGATTTTCGTATGCCGTTTCGATTTCGAATTTAGTTTTAATGCGATATGGTGCGTTATGATATGTAGGTACCCCCATGTGGACTTCGAGACGACAAGCAAGCGCGTGGCGACGTCGGCACCGGCTAGCGAGGACCAGGTGAGTAGATTTATATCTACGGGCAGAAGTCGGGTGGATGGCGTATAGCACCCCCGCAATTTGTGGTGATGTATACGAATACGTATACACACATATATATATTGTTTATATATTGTTTGAGTATATTGATGATAATATGGATATTGGTGTTCTTGGATGATTTAGTGTCGCGAAACCCTAGAGTGGTGGTCGCACTACACATGCACACACCAACCCATACTTGCATACTTTCTTCTTTCATTTGTGCTTACGGGAATATATAGTTATGTGTTCACATGGGTATGGGATTATGTGTTCACATACGGATTTGAGGATGCTATTTGGGTTTGAGATGAGTCGATGAGATTTGTATTGAGGTTGTGAATTCGGTGACATAGCAGGGTTCGTATTTGAGATACGGCATGACATTGTAGCGGGTCCTTGACGTAGTGTTTCACACACGACCATGCATACTTAGGCGGTATCAGTATTGTACAAGACATAGGTCAGTACCCTAGACTATGATCTTGGATAAAGAGGATACTAGGTGAATAGTAGGATGAATGTGATATTGACCCGTACCAAGATTTGGGATGCCGTACGACGGATTTACGTACGAGCTATATTGATGATTGATCCACACTCTTGACTTGGGATGCCTGATTATTGATATGGTATCGGATATGATATTATTGAGGCGGGATCACCGACTATACATATACAGGTATGTATATGGATCGACTCAGATGTTAGGCGGTTTCCTTACCTGTAGTTCAGCTTGTTAGTTCAGCCGTATAGTTTAGTGTAGTTGTTAGATTAGATTAGACTCCTATCTATTTCAAAACTAGCGGATCGTGGGTATTTTAAAAGACAGGTCAAGGGATCTACGGATATTTCAGAAGACGTATCCTTTCTTAAAAACCACCGTAGCCATATTTTCAAAACCCCGCGGTTCGTGTTATTTCAAACGGCACCATTTGTAGGACTTATATTAGATTAATGCAGATTAGTTATAGTTGCGTCTAGTTTTTAGCTCCCGCTCATTTTGGTTGCTCGCTCCGCATCGCATATTTACCTTGTTATTTCTTATTGCATTATTGACATTATGCTGTTAGGACACCAGCACCATTACCGATGATGCGTATGTACCACATACACTTACTTGCCGGCTCACACACATCTTCATCGGTAATTGCCATGTCACGTACACCTTAGAAAATATTGTTGCTTAACTTAGCTTGATAGCCAGTGGTTTGACATAATATTAGTGTACATACCTTATATGCCAGCTTAGATATTGTAGTTATTACTTGTCGCTTCATGCATACTGTTATTCATTCTCATGCTTATATTCATGGTTCTACATGCTATTGATGATTCGGATTTCCATGATATTTCTGGATTTGGAGGAAAACCGCAAAACATATATAAATTGATTTCTCTCTTTTTAAATAAAAGTGCGGTTTTTTCCATGATGTATGAGTCGTCCACCATGAGTTTGCTGATGGATTTCGAACCCGATTCGAGGAGACGGATGAACCGTTTCGGGTACATGGTGGACCCGGTAAGATACCCCGGGGCAAGAAGCGCGTGATGATGACGATATGAGCCTGGCAGGGGAGCACTATCTACCGGTGATTTTACCCGACGCGTCGGATATCCGGAGAATACCGTCGTGGTCTTGAGATGGATGGTATGGGCTGGTCTGGACTGACGGCGCCCTAGATATTGTGATTGAGGTACAGAGACTGTGATACCGAGATATCGAGATATTGGGATTACGTTTTGTGCAGATGCTAGGCACTGTTTTATGCTGATTTCATTTTGATACCTCATTTAGAAAATATACAAAGGAAATCTCACTAATTTATGAAAACAGTTTCTTCATTTGCATGTATTCTGTCTTCATGCCTTCATACCTCATTCATACGATATATTGCTACCTGAGGCACTGACACGGGCACATGAGATTACACTCGGGTTAGATATTACCCTAGCCATTGTTATAGGCTGCCTGTTATACATTTTTTAGGATATATTATGATCATTGACCTAGGATTGCGTTATTTATGCGATTTCTGTGCGTGGATATTTTTCTATTCACGAGTTGGCAACTCACCCCCGTTGTGCCCCAGTTTCTTGCAGGTTTGCTGTACAGGTTTCATTACGGCTTTGCTGGCACTATTTCCATTTCCTGGTGGCTTGCTAGTAGGTGGGTTATTTGTATCTTACCCATCATTATATCTTGTATATTATTATTCTATTGTATCTAGTAAATTCCATCAACCAAACATGTATTTATTGAGATAGAGACCAGTGTTGTTTATTCTTTCGACCGTAGAGTCGTTCGTTATATTTCTGGTGGTTTTGAGTTTCCTTTTGAGTTTTGATCATCGCCGTTGGCGTTGTATATTATATTGCTTGTGTGGTTGTGACCGTCGATTGACGAAGAGCTAGCTCCCGCTTGGGGATGCCTTTTTCTTGATTTCGTATACTATTCATGTTATATCCCTTTTCGGGGCCAGTATTTACAAAGGAGACTCTGCCGAAATTTTCTGTAAATTTTTGATGTTTTAAAAACCCCATAATTCGGCTTATGCTACTGAATCTACTTGGTTTAAGTTGGTTTTTCCTCCACTCTACTACTTTTCTTGGTTTGGATTTCTGGGTTTTCGGCTTACTTAGATTATGTACGCCTCGAGACGTTCGTAGTTTAAGTGCCGGTCATGTTCCATACTTTCGGCTCGTGACAAGAAGTTAAAACAACAAACTACGACGAATCTACCCAACCTTGGCACGAGCAAGAAAAACAAATGAATATATCAAAAGAACAAGCGAATTAAAGATACCTGAAAACTCTATATTGGACGCCTGCACGTCTCGATGAGTAGAAGCAAACTCCTGTGTCTGCCCTCTACCCGCAGCTGGCTGAACTCCTCTGGTAGACTGAGCCCTCTGAGCGAACCTTCCATGTCCACGGCCTCTCTAAAAACAATCCTGACGAGGTGCTAAGGAACAATCCTTGACGAAGTGCTTAAGGCTTCCGCATCGAAAACATCCACGCGCTGTCTGCTGACTATCCTGGGGATGAGAGCTGAACGACTGTCCTCGTCCTAAGCCTCTGCTACTCCCGCGATGGCCACGGAATCTGTCTCGATGACCAAACCTATGTCTCTGGGCAGGTACACTGGTACGAGTCCTCCACTGTTCTGGAATATGTGCCTCGTCAACTGGAGCTGCAACCACTGGTGCTATGTAGGTGACGGACTGCTGCATGCTGATCATAAGTGACAACTGAGTAACTGGGGTGACAACCTCCTGTCGTAGCTCCCGAACGACATCAACCAAAGAACTCATAGTCTGGCGGAAGTCCTGCATCTTTGCCAAAAGTCTATCAATAGTATGTGTCGTAGGCCGATCCGTCTGCACCAGTGCAACTAGAGTGCCATCCTGGTCAGTACTCGTCTCACCCGAGCCAACTCTGACCTCGGCCCTCGCTGCATCACTCCGAGTCCCCATAGTCATAGGCGGCAAGGCTATAAATAGATACAAGATTCGATGAGAATAAGGAATCGAATCTCAAGGATATGAATCATCAAGGAAGGAAATTCAAGCAAATTTGTACTCAGGTCACTTAAGGCGAAGTACCGCATCGTGGGTATGCTGCAGACATACACACACTACGTTACTCTGCTTAAGTCACCTACTCCATCATACTAAGGTCATCCTACACTCCGAAAGGTAAAACCTAGCGCTCTGATACCAACTTTGTCACGACCCGAAATTGGCCCGTGACGGCCCTAATACTACGCAACGTCTAAAGACGTAACGCGGTAAAAGAAAGCCAAAAACCCAGAAATCTAAACCAAGAAAATACAGAAAAAGATAATATAAGTTTTTGAAACATTTGAAATCGCAACCCAAATTCTTTAAAAGTCCTACATTCTTTCTTTAAAATTTTGGCAACTCCCCCTTTTGTAAAAAACTAGCCCATGATGAATACAACACAAATATACGACGCCGTAGCGAAGAAATAAAGACAATAGAGAGAAAGCTGTATATAAAAGACAACAAATCAACAAATAATACACAACAACGTCCTCACCAAGTCTCTAAGTCAATAACATAATAGTAGATGGAGAGTACAAGATACAGCGAATGTACAATACAAAATACAGATAACCACCAAAACCCACCTAAGCAAAATAGTACTGTGAGCTGATGCGGTATCTGTAGCAAAAGATGATAGATGGATACTGAATAGCTTGCCTCGACTACTCTGGGGAACAACCTGAAACACCTGTGGCACAACGGGGGTGAGTTGCCAACTCGTGAATAGTAGATAACATATGCAGGTAATCGCAGGAATGTACGTACAACATGAATCTATGATATGCGATTACAATAATAACATGTCATGTGAATGCAGAATAATGGAAAGTACACTAGCAGGTACAATCAATATGTGAAGCAATAATGACATGATAATAGTATACAATAACTATGCAATAGGGATATGAGAAAGTAGATATGCAGCAATCATAAGGGTACACTAACATGTACTACCAATATATGAAACCGTGCATAAGTGAATAAGGATGAGGTAGGGAGTGAAATATGTCGTTCCCACGGAAACCTGACATCGTGGTAGGGTCACAATCCATCAAGACATTCAAATCTCAATTCCTCAAATCCGCCCCCAAGTTGGGCTCTCATATGAAATAAGTCTCACATCTTTCCAATGTACAATATCGAGTAATCTCTTATATCCCGAATGTACAAATCGACAATCTCATAGGTATCCTGTATCCAATCTCAATGAATCACCTAATATCCCAAATCACATCTCAAGTAGATTCTAGCATCCTAAATATTTGTATATGCAGAAACAAATATGATGGGGTCAATACACATATATTAGCGTCCCATTCCACTAATATTGGTGTAAGGGTATATATAACAACGGCTAAATCCCCTGTTATATATACAAAAGTGTTAAAGAAATATCATGAAAACCATGTGCCAAGCATCGACACAGAAATCCTGATCACGTATCATACGCTATCCCGAAAGCACGAGTGCCTAGCTCTGACCCTCGCCTTTCGACGTATGCATACGTACATGACTCCCAACGGTGTCTCCGTGATCCCCCGCCAAGTCATGGGTACTGTCACCGGTATGTACTTGCCCGCCTCCATGCTCAATCGGCAAAGTCCATCGATCTTCTAGCCGAGGGGAACCATACCGGGCCCCACCATGTACCCTCTACGGCCTCGACGCCTCCTCGTAGGGGTATATATAAATCAGCACCGATAAAACTCATGGTGGATGCACAAATATCATATCAAGGAAACCGGGTTTTTCAATGTATGCATAATTTCATGAACTCCCGCGGTTCCCAAATCCCGAAAACATCATCTAAAATCCCAATAAACAATGCGGAAATCCAGGAATAAAGATATGCGATATATCTGAAATGCGAGCATATAAATGTCACGACCCGCAGGGTACGGAACGTGACTGACACTTAAGTTTACGAAACGTCTAAAGGCGTCCGTAAAATAAGTAAGCCAAAGCCCAGAAAACAAACCAATTAAGCAAAAGAGTGAAGAAAACCCAACATTTGAAAGCAAGTTTATCAAATAAGTCATGTGAAACACTTTTTAAAAACAATACCAACTTTTCCCGAAAATTTCGGCAGAGTCTCCTTTGTAAATACTGGCCCCCAAAATGGGTACAACAAAATATATATGAATCCAACAAAATAGGGCATCCCCAAGCGGGAGCTAGCTCTTCGCCACAAGGCGGTCACAAATCCCACGCAATGTAAATGACAACAAGCATAATAAAGCATAAGGAAGCATGAAAAAGTAGCATGTCGGCTCAAGTGAGCTCGACCCCAAAATACAGCATAAAATCCACAAACCTCACTGTCTCATCTCTAGGTCAATATACAATAATCTGGTGGAAACAGTAGATGGAGTACACTAGATACAAAGAATATACAAGGTGGTACAAAATAATAACATAACCCACCTATGAGCAAATCTCGAGCTCAGGCAAAAGAGGCAAAAGCACAAGTGCGCCCGCCGCTACTGAACTGACGGAGCGGACCTGCAAAAGACTGTGGCACAACGGGGGTGAGTTGCCAACTCGTGAGTAATAAATAGCATCTACAAAGGCTATCGTATGCATGCACACAAGCATCCTAGCATCTAAAATACAGGTATGACTGGATGCACTAGCAGGTGTGTATACAACATCAGTGTGCTAATATGTATGCAACATGGAAATCTGGGGTCTCAATAGGTATATATAAGAAATATTTTATCTCTTTTTGTTTTTGAAACTCTTTTAGAATGCCAGCATAATGTCAATGAATCGACGAAAAACGGTGTCCAGCAACGACACCCAAAAGCTGTCTCAAAATCTCATAAATCCATGTCATAGTGTCTCTGGCCTCAGCCATCCGGCTGACCCATCTCAATATCAATATCTCATCCTCTCGCGGCCCCGGTCGGTATCCTCTGGATATCCGCCGTGCCCAATGAAGTCACCGGTAGGTAATCCGTCCCCTGCCAGGCTCAACGTCATCACCACATTCCTCTTGCCCCGGGGTACCTTACCGGGCCCACCATGTACCCGTGCCGGTTCCTCCACTCCTCGACACGGATTTCCAAATCCACAGCAAACTCATGGTGGACGACACTTACATCACTAGAAAACCGCAATTTACATATTTTAAAAATATAATAAGTTTAGAAATTTTGCGGCTTTCCCCCGAAATCCAGCAATATCATAAAATCCCAAGAAATCCTCATAAGTGCATATATCAATGATAATGAATGCGTATGATATCAATAATCAAGATGCGATGTGTGATTAATGTATTAAGCATGAACAATTAATATGATGAAGTACATGCACATGACTAGCAATACTACGGTTTCATTTTTTAAGGAATTAAAGGCAATAGTACCAGTTTAAGTACCAATTAGTAAAAGGTTTCAATTTAAAAGTTATCTAGTGTGGTGGCATGGCAATTACCAGGGTGTGTGTGTAAACATGAATAGTGCTCGTGCTGCATATAAAGACCTGGTAATGGTGCATGTGTCCTACAATTGAGTTTGCGTATATGGGTATAACATATTGATCTAATTGCAGCAATTATCATGCCAGTATTATTTTTCTAATGTCACAAGTGATTATCCAATTTACTATTTTCCAGTTTACTAAATCTATCGGGCGACTTGCGCCATCCAAACGATCGTCCCCCGTAGATGTTAAATCTACTCACCGGGATCCCTGGCTAGCTGTGTCCAATCACCGCCTTTCCCTTTCGCGCCGCGTCTGACGTTTCCGCGACCGAACCTGGAATTTACATCAATACCAAATATAAGGTTACACATTCAAGAACGACGCAAAACCCCCAACGAAACTACTAAAGTTCGCTAGCTAGGTACAACGTGCACAAAGTGCGCGGAACACACGCGAAAATCGCAAAAACTGCCAAAAAACGCCGATTTGGTCGCCCGGCAAAACTAAAACCCGACTACCCAAAAACCGCACTCACGCATCCTAAAAGTCGTAGGACAAGCCATTACAATCATCAAGATATCAAAAATAGTCCATCACATAATTTATATAAAAAATCTAGTAAGCATAGCGTCCCAAAATCGGTGCAAAAATCGCCGATTTGCGACAAAACGACTACAATAAAGCATACTCACCCAAGCACACTACAAGCAATCCACACCCACTAATTACAACACATTAACCATGCTCCAAAACCTATATTCCACAACCAAACCCTTTCTTGATTTTTATAAATAGCAATTGCAAATCAAAATCCACACTTGAAAAACTTAATTAACACTAATTTCAACCCCAATTAGCAAGTTCACCTCTTAGATTTAGGTTAGCAAAATACTAGATAACAAATTAGGTTTAACCAACTAAATAATGGTTTCTAAAACTTAATCAACTCACTAATCATGTTTCAAATACCATTTCCATACAAAATCCTTTTCTTGAAAATCCTAAAAAGCAATTTCACACTTCTAAATTTAACCAAATTAGCATAATTGGAAACTATATCAACAAGATAACTATATAGGTTAGTTCATTAACAACTAACTTAACTATAAACAACTTAATTAACCACCATGGTTCAAAACCCTAGTTTAGACAAACTACTTCTTTTAAACTAGATTAGAAATAAGCTAACTTTTAACACTAACCATACAATTAAAGGAATTTTTAGCAAAAGAAAGCAACTTGATGAGAATTATACCTCTTGATCAATGGATCAAGCAAGAGAATTTGCTCCAAAAATGCCTCCTTTCCACATGTTTTCAACTATAATAGGCTTGAGAAGAGGTAGCACAAGGATTTGTTTTGGTTTTGTAAACAAATTTGTGGATTTAAATGGATTTTTGTAGCAATTTTGATGAAATTTTGGAGGAAATGAAAAGAGGAAGGTGAAGGGGGAGGGCTGCTGGAATTTTCGACCAGAAGAGGGATGGGGGAGGGTGTGGGCAAGTGGGGAAGGTCATGGGTCAAGTCTCCAAGTCAATGTATCATACTTTATTCAATTAAATTAAAATAAACCCAAAAAAACCCCCTTAAATCAACTAAAGAAACAACTAAAGAAAAGAGATCAGAATTTTCTGGACTTGGTCATGGTTGGGTTGTCCTAGGGCTGAGGGAAATGAGAGAGGGGTTTTACAAAAGAAATTTTATGCAAAAAGGCCCCCTACAACTCAAAAATTGCAAGTTTTAGCCCAAAATTCAATAAATTCGTTTAAATTCATAAAAATTTGAAAAAAATCAAAATAAATTACTAAAAATTCATGTTATCACTAGAATATAATTATCATAATTTTAGAGATTAAAATTAGCCCGGAAAAATTTGTATTTATCGCTTATTTAATGTATTTTCCTACCGGCTTAAAATAATATTAAAAAAATGAAAAATAGGGAAATTTTTTTAAATGACCAAAATTTCATAATTAACTCATAGTCACTAAAAACAAGTAATTACCTATCCACTTTAAGTATAATTAGCCCTAAACTGCAAAATATCGAGAAAGACGGTTTTCGGAAAAATACCGAATTTTCACCGAATTTCAAGAAAACACCAAAACGACTTTTCAAGACGCTACAATAAAAGAGAATATGTAGCTGAAACCAGATGTATGCGAAATCAATAAGGTACAGCTAAGTATAGGAAATGCGAGCATATAAAAGAGAATATGTAGCTGAAACCAGATGTATGCGAAATCAATAAGGTACAGCTAAGTATAGGTGTCTACCTATAAGTAAAAGATGTCGTATACCCCCCTAGGTATAAGTAAAATATGAAGGATACCCCCTGGGTATAAGTAAAATATGTGCAAGGTATACCTGTAGCTGTATCGCAAGGTGTAGATGTATCTATCACTAATGGTAAGATACACTATAGGTATACCAATAAGCTAAATGTCATGTATGATAAGCAATATAATATCTATAAGGGGTTGTGTGTAACATGGCAATTATTGATGGTGTGTGTGTAGCATACGATCCGTGCTCGTGCAACACGAACCGTCAATAATTAGTGCAGTATCCTACGGCTGCTAGTCACAGCACAACTATAACAAGGAAATAAAGTAAAGGCGCAATTCTAACAATGAAGTAGAATATGCGACAGGTATTTGAATCCTAGCCCAGACGCATAACGCCATGCGGGCGATTCCCCTGTAGATGTTAAAGCTACTCACCTACGCTCCACGCTAGGTGAATCCTAACATCTGCTCCCCTCTGTAGCAGTGTCCGTAGTCCCCGCCTGCAAACCTGCAAATAAGACATGGAAATCATATATAAGCCAAATATTCCGCAAAACGCGATATCGAACCAAAACGAGAAACTCGCGTCATGAACTAAACACGTGTGTGCACGATACGCTGAATCGTGAGTATACGCGTCTAAAACTACCGCGACATGCCGCGATACAATGGATCACACAACCTACTCGCGTATCGCGCGTATCGCGCAAACACAACGGACATGAAAAACGGTATATTGTCCCAGATTTTCGTACAGGTCAAATCTTACAAAACTAGATATGCCAAAATACTAGACAACACAGAATAGAGCTCTACACAAAACTCCAGCACCCTTGCCCCCCACTTGGCCGCAAATTGCGGCCAAACCTAATAAAACGGCAGCCTAGGTAGGGAATTAGGGGCTCGTGTTCAGGTGGTGGTATCTAGACCTAGTGTACATGCCCCAGTTTTCTCAATTTTAACCTGAAGGTCCCGGGTCAAAAGCAGATCTCAGAATGCCAATATATCGCTTAAAAACGCCAATTTAGCACAAAACACAAACCCTATGGTATTTTAATGTAATCCAGGGTTAAACTCAGATAAGGTGACCCTAACAACACTTAAATAGGTAGGGTTAACTAACACAATCACCACTTAATCAACATTTCCACATACATCACCATAATTAGCACTAAACTCACAATTAAACACGAACCGACACTCATTAGCACACAAGCTAAGCAAAAAAGAGATGGGTTCAGAAAATATACCCTAGAGAACCCTAGGAAGCAAGAGAAGAAGTGTATGGAGGAGATGAGGGGTTGCTACTGCTGCTGGGGCTCCTGTTGCTGCTGCTAGATGCTGTTGCTGTTGCTGAAGCTGTCTGCTGCTGCTGCCTTGGCTTCTGCTGCTACTGCATCTTCTTCTGCTGCTGGAGCTTCTCTTTGCTGGGGCTGCTGCTGCTAGGTGAGTGTGTGTGTGTGTGTGTGCGTGTTGTGAGAGAATGAGAAGATGAGTGAAAAGAGAAGTGATAATGAGAGACAAAGTCAAAACCCCTCCTCTCTCTCTTCATTTAATGAAGCATGGCAAAGCCATCATGCCCCATTCTCACACACTCTCTCTCTCTCACCAAGGTCAACACAAGAAGTCAAATTTAAATCCCCATTTTAAATCATTTTGCATTTAAAACAATCATCATACTTAAAACCCATAACACTTAAAACAAAACTATAAAGCTAGATTAGGGGAAATGGTTAGTTAACCATGATTGCTAATCATGTTTAACCTCAAATTAGAACCCTAGTTATCATGCACAAGTGTGTGCAAGCCTAGGAAAAATCTAATAAAATATTCATTCAAAAGGATAAACTATTTGAAACTTAATTTGGTAAACTTTTTATTAAAAATCATATATTAAAATATAATTAGCCACAAAACACATTCTAAGGTGTTACAACTAGCGGGCTTTGGTTTAAGCCGGATCCTAGTATTGTACAGTGTAGATTTTGTCTCATTGCATTTGTATTCGGTCGGAATACAAATGCGGGTATGTATATACAGTAGCGGGGTTTTCCTGTAATTTATTACGGGATCGTTTTTCTGAAGTTGCCAGTTTGCTTTCCGTTTCGGCCATTTTCCATTCTATCTTTCTTTGGCTGATAATTGGTGTGTGTGGGGGGGGGGTTATTTGCAATTGTGCAAATTAGCATTATGGAGGGTGGTCTTTGTATATTGTTTCTTCATGATGGTTCAACCATCATTTGACTCCTTGGTTCATCATGGCTTGACTTTTGAGATATGATGAGTGATGGGTTTTGGAGTGTGACTTTGTTGTGATGATTATTCCTCATCATCACCTTTTCTTTTGCATGCATTATTGCTGCCATCCCCCTTGACTTTGCTCTCTCTCTCATTCTCCAAGCAAGGGGCCGGCCACACTTGTAGTGGGCTGTCCCAATTTTTTGGGTGGGAAAAATTGTTCTATTGGCTTGCACAAAATCTTTTTAGCTCATCTCCAAAGCCCCATTCCTCCACCTTCATAAAATGGCAACTTCTAGCAACCCCATGAGACCCAGTGTTCTACACTTAGCGTACAACATCCTTAGATACGTCGAGTCGCCAACTTCATGCCCGAGTTACCTCGCTCCAGAAGTGGGAGCCCGTAAAAGAACCCGGCGTTATGGTGCCTTTCAGACGAGGAGATGAAGACCGGAGATTCCACTGGGAGATCGGGATGACGGCGAGAAGACCGAAGGACACGGATCACTCGGTATATCTCTCTACCCCTTCTCTAGTTATCTAGGATTAGGTTAATGGCCCGATCCGGGTTCAAAGTACGCGGTAGCGCCGATTTCTTGTTAAAGAAAAGTTTTTGTTTCCGCATTTTGGCCTCGGAAAGACGGCCGGGGAGCTGCTGTGAACTTAAAGCTTAGCGATCTGAGATGGAATCCTTATACACCAACAAAGTATGGACTTTGGTTGCTTTATCTGAAGGGTTAAATCCCTATCAGGAGCAAGTATATCTTGAGAAGATTACTTGGTGTACATGGAAAAGTTAAGACTGTCAAAGCTATGCTTAAAGATCATCCTGATCATACATGCCACGGCTACAACCATGACTATGATATCTGGCGGTTGGGTGTCATGACAGCTTTTCTAAATGATAATTTGGAAGAGAGCCTCTATAAGTACACAGCCAGAGGGCTTCATAGACAGTGGGAGCAGCGGAAACGTGTGCAAGATGTTTTATGAGATAAAGAAGGCATCGCGGAGTTAGAACGTCTGTTTTGATATGGTAGTCAAAGAATTTGACTTCATCAAAATAATAGATGAACCTTGTATATACAAAAAGGTAGTAGGGAGTATGGTGGTGATCCTCGTAGAGTACGTGGATGACATACTCTTGATAGGAAAGGAGTTTCCTATGCTACGCTCGGTCAATCTCCGCTTATCACGAGGATTCTCCGTATAGGATCAAGGTGATACCTCCTAAATCCTGGATTATGGATCTATCAGATAAATCTAATTGGATGTTAGGATACTCACTAGTTGCAGTGAGATGGTATCAATCGATCCTGGGGAGAATCACTGGAAAGGTTCCAGGGCGATAAGGACGACTGAATATCAGTCGCATGCATTGTCTTTACCCTCAATGGAGGGATGGTATGTTGGAAGAGTTCCGAGCTAGATGTCGTGACTTACTAGACGATTAAAGGCAAGATACATCGTTACCAAGGATGCTACCAAAGAGGAAGTCTGGATATATATAAGTTCATGAGATGAACTTCGTTCCTACCATTGTGTGACAATGGAGTTGTGGCTAATGCCAAGGAACCCCCGTCCCATCAGTCAATCCAGATATAATTCTTAGGCAGTATCACCTGATCATGGAGATGGATGATCTCCAGGGAGATCGAGGTTTGGAGAGTAGACACAGATGACAACAACGCGGATCCACTCACAAAGGCCTTTTTCCCAGTAGAGACTATTATGCGGTGGTTGAGTATGAGATACTTCAACCACTGCTAATTGTTGGTTATGCGATACCACAACAGATAGCCCTAGTGCAAGTGGGAGATTGTTAGTTATATGTATGCCCTAGAGGCCATTACTGTACACATGATGTATATTGTAGTGGATGCTTGGACATATATAGGGAGGACTTTCTTGCTCGACATGATAGTATGCTATCTGGTTGCACTTTATCTTAGCATGTACTCTGATTGTCTTTATGTTACATGTTGATAAAGCTCTTAGGATATGTACTCGACTACTGGGACTATGATGAGATCATACTAGTGGGGCCACGGTAGTCGATGAGTACATCCTATAACAGTTCCTAGTCGAGGGTGTATCGAGACAGGGCATCGATACACCAGAGTAGACTAGCGTATACGCATCTTGACCCATATGATGGGCGATGGATGATCCCATATCCATCGGTGTTTGACATCAAGGATGGTGTACGGGTGCTCAGTGGAGACTAGGTACACAGGACAGACTCGCCGAGAACCCCCAGATGGTATTATACCTCACGTCAGATGGCAGTTCTCTGGTGACACTGGTACAGAGTAGTCTGTAGACCCGAGATCGTCATAGAGTCTTCTGTGATTCCCACTGTACTTTGATTTCCATCATACCACGTCCAAGAGGGCGTGCAAAAAGGTGGGTTTTGGGTACAGTTCCGAATCACATGGAGGCAATGAGCGATAGGATGGGATTTGTCTCTCCAGGTATAGGGAGTTGATGTTGCGCTGTGTTCGATTGGCTATAACTGGGAATCCCTGGCCAGGGTTGTTGAGATTTACTGGTAAGTGTTATCAGTAGTTTCTCGAACTGTTATAGATCTCATATCGACATGACTTATCAAGCTACTGGGGTCTGAAGTATACCACTTCTAGGCGAGATATGCGACATATCAGGCGAAGAGACCGGACTGTACGGGAGTGTTACTGACTGGATTCACAGGAGAATGTACAGCCTTGCTTGTTGATCTTCTGAGCGCTCAATACATGGGTGGCTGTTACGTTTAGCTGACCGCTTGCAGCTTGTAGGTGTTTGATATGATCATCACCTACTGCCGGCGTATTGACGATTCTTTAGAGTCCTACAAAGAGGTTTCTTGGCTCAGGCAAAACGGAGTAGGAGCACATATGTGATATATGCGGGACCGAGAACAATACGTGTATGTGATACCGTATTAGATTCTCGCGATATGATATATCGGCCGGGTATATATGATATAGCCGGGTCATCGGATCAAGTGTTGATTCGATGAACTGATATAGATTATATTAGTCGGTTATTTGTGAAATAGCCTGATTATCGGATCAAGTGTTGATTCGATAATTTAATGTATAATTATATATTTGATATATTAAATTACATTAACTAATATAAGCTCACTAAAAGATTCTTTTTCTCACTCGGGTAATACATTGATATATATGTGATATATGTTAATTGTATTATTTTATTTTGTTACAATAAATATTATATATGTGATATATAATATTGTAACATGTTATGGTTATAAATGCAACATGTTTTGTGGAGTTTAATTGAGGTTAGGGTTTGGATTAGGGTTAAGTCTTCATGAAGCTTTCAAGAAGCTTTGACTTTGACTTGGATATTTTGTGATATTTTGTGATGTTTCCTTAACCCAACCCAACCCTTTACCCTAGTTAAATCTCTACATGGGTTAAGTCTTTATACTTAACCCATGGTTGCAATTCTAACCTTTCCAAGGTTTTCATTATTCATCACAAAAGAAAAGGAGCTTCTTCTTCTTCTTCTTCTTCTTCTTTGCATGAAAAGCTTTCTAGCTTTTCATGAAGTGATGATTATGAGTGAGATTAAGAAAACAAATGAGAGCTAAAATCCTACTTCATCATTCTAATCTGTCAAAGACATTTAGATTAGGGTGTTCACTTCATTTAGTGAGCGAGAGCTTGTGTTAATGAAACTTCAAAGTAGATCATCTTAGTTATCGAAGATCGGAGGCAAGCTTGCATCTTTCTCTTCGTGGAGCCTCTCGAGAGTCCGGAACTTGATGATCGCTGCGAAGGGACCACAACACGGAGCTTATGAAGTGAAGGAACGGACTACAAGGGTTGTAATCCCAAACTCTTAGATGTTAAAGTGTTTAACATGCATTGTTTCGCCTAATCTCTAGTCTAAGATCTTGGTTTAGGGTTGTTCGGCACGACTAAATTTTAAATCGGGCATGGTTGATGCCTTATAGACCCTTGTGTGTATGCCTAGTAATCCTACAGTTGTGAGGGGTTGAGGTGGTAGAGGGAAGAGAGCAGCCATGAGAGAGGAGGAAGGGAGAATGCTGAAGGAAGAATGAAGGAAGAAATGACCATGGTCAACTTAACCCCTCACCTCTCTCTCTTCTCTCTCCTGCTCATACCCAATTCTATATTCATTTTCTTTTTCTTTTCTTTTCTTATCTTTTCTTTATCCTTTTTCTTCTCATTTTTAAAAACAAAGCTATGCTTAGAAAATAAAAAGTCATGGTAGAAAAGAAATGTAACAAGTATTTTTTTTTTGTAAAAGTGACATGGTGCATGTCATGAAGCATAATCAAGATAAATGCATGATTAGTGAAAATAAATCGAGTTTAGCTCTTAACCCTTTTTTAAATGAGGATTTAAAAATCTATAAAAGCTCATGTCATATTAAACACCCCATTTCAGTAATTCTTTTAAATTTCCAAATATTTTCCAATTTATCGGTATATAATTATACCATAACCTTAAACTAATCTCCATTCATTAAAATATTTATAATATTTATTATTTTAATTATTTAAATTCCCCAAATAATATTTTATTTTTATGAAATGTTACGGTCTTCCCCCCTTCGGTCCCTGAATTTAAATTTAAACCCCTTAAATACTAAAACATTTCAGTAAAATACTCAAGTCGTCGAGGCTCCGAAATCATAAATACATAAAACATATCGTAGCGCAATGCCTGCGCATGAAAAATGAGTATATAACCCCATATCAAAACTCCGTCAAGTATCATGCAATCATCGGAGTCATGGTGAAGACACCACTGTCCAAGTCCAATACGAAACCAACAGGATATACATCAAAACTATAACATGTACATAATACGCATCGTTGTAAACTCGTCAAAACATCTGAAAGCAATGCATGCCAAACCTTTTTAAGTCATTGTATGATGCGCGTATCACGGCATAGTGGCGGACGTTTATTTTAAGAAAATAACTATATATATATATATCCTTTGTTTAACATACACGTCCCGCCGATTGAAAAGTAATTTAGAAGGGTTTCCTCTGTAAAATTTTTCGTGTCATCTCGGACACGTAGGTAAATACCGAGACTATAGCTCCCTTTTTGGAAATCCCTTCGATAACTATCGATGCATGCAAAACATGTTCAGGTACTGTCCTCTGACTAGTCCTGCTCAGCTATTAAATCAAATAGTAAATATTATAAAAATGTATTGCTCAAGAGAAATCGTACTCAATAGTACATGTAACAATGTCGCGTGCGTCTGGTGCGCACAAAAATCGAAACCAATGAATGTGCCATACATGTGCACAGAAACCAAAACTAAGTGCAACGGGTGTGAACGAAAACACCTATCAAGGGCAACGGGTGTGCCTGACAACAGTATCAGGTGCATCTGATATGCATGAAGAATCCGATTTAGTGCATCTGGTGTGCACCAAAATCTCCTCAAGCGTGCCAAGTATGCGTAAGAACCCAAATCAAGTGCACAAGGTGCACGAAAACAAATATCGAATATCACAATCGAAATCGACGGTATACATCATGCATTAATCCAAATCAGGTATACCGTGGTATATAATCTCACAACTACGTGCATCAGCGTGCACAAAACCGAATCAAAATACTGAAGTGCATGAAAACTATATCGAAGGCACGAGTCAAATCATATATCTACCATAAGTATGAAATCAAAATCGAACATCTCAAATAACATCAAATCGAAGTCGAGTGCAGCTGTGGTGCATAAAATCTCATTCTTGCAATAAATCGCCCAAAATACCAAAATCCAAAATGACGGATACATGATATTCGAATCACCAAATAATAAATCATCAATACTGTCGTCGATATGTCCTTCCTTCAAATTCGAGAAGGTGTCGGTGCATCCAAAGCTAGCAGAGCAAGATATCTACTTTCCTTCTGTTCATGGCCTGGCGCCTGATGCCCTTAGGCTCTCGTCTCTCACTGCGAATTGCTAGTTACATAGCTCCTTGGCTCAACGACCCAATATGGAGACGATGATGGAAACAGTTCCGCTCTGGCACATCCTCTAAAGATCTCTGGCCAACTATCATGGTCACTCATAACATGTCTCGTCGACGCTGCCAAACTCTGGCCTAATGGGTATGCGTAATACGACCGATCCTGGGTCCAAGTCTTCTCGTTTAGTATTTCCGGAAAGGTCTTGTTGGGGTCTCTCCCAAATCTCGTTTCTGCTGAACTGCCAGGAAGTTATCACCCTTTACCAAATCTATTTCTTGTTCCGGAACGGCTGCATACTCATCACGACACCTTCTGGAAGATATATCCATATTCAACGCCTCTGCATGCATATCACATCTCTTGTGTCAACGGAGTAGAACGCCATCTCATCAAAATCTCGTACGAACCTCTTAGTCCACTTTTCTCTAACGTCGACTTGTTTCGGACTCGTCTCTTCGTAGCTGTATAGATTGCGCTACAACGGCTATACTCATATCTGGAGTCTCCCAAGTAGTGTATCCCATCACATGATATCCGGATGACGTCGAACCTTTCGATCGATTCATCAAAGTCCCATAATTCCCCGAGAGCTCAACTCTTGAGTACAGTTTAAAAGTATCCAGTACATGCCACAGTACCTATGGACCAGCCGCAGAAGGGCAAACCCAAGCCTCATTAATGGCACCGCGGAACTGCCGCAAACCCTATAGTTCAAAAGCGTTCCCATGGTCATTATATCGAGTTAGGGTTTCATTCTTCTAGAGGGTCGACGGAATTACTTGTATGTTTTTCCGAATACTGTAAACATGGAAAAATGGGTTTCTGACATTCGATCGTTTTCTATCGACTCTTAACGTACCTGCATGAAGTCTTCTCATGCTGGAATCAATCAACCTAATGACCTCGCATCGGGGTATGCAAACGAACCATATGTCCTAGTCATTCATCCTTGGGTGACTAGTGATCTTCTATCACATCTCTAAGTGCAATTCGTGCTGCAATAGCTTCAAACATCTGAGGAGATATCTTGTCATTCGCAGCAACAGCTGGCTCATTCGTCCGCACGCAGAACATTGCCTCAATCTTCAAGAATAGGAGATACATTAACGGTCATCACATTCTAGCCAGCCTCTATCAGTGGCCCCAATCCTCTGGTGCTGATCTGCACGTTCAAGAAATTTTAGTAAAAGCAATCCATCAAACGCTCATGGCGCGAAAAACACAATAAAACGACACATCTATGCAATCATGTGTCACTGGAATACATCCTGCTCAGTCCTTGTCCAAGACGAGGTCGTGCTGACCACAACTCTAGCCGCAGCTCTCTCTGCCCGTACAATCGTGTTAACAAAATGACCAACCGATATCGATGAGGATAGATCATAGGAATGAATATCATACTATGCAATGAAATGTACATCCTAAGGGTTCTTAAGTGGAGTAGCGTATCGTAAGTATGCCGCGGAACATACACACGGTACGTCACTCTACTTAAGTCACCTACTCCATCAACCAAGGTCAACCTATCCGACGAAGTTCGGGTCTAATACCCCTCGACCAAGTCTAAGTTCCGTAAGGTCAAGCTTAGGTTCCGAATATAAATATACGCCCTAGACCCCGCATAGTCAAACATAGACTCGAACCAAGGTTAAACCTAGCGCTCTGATACCAACTTTGTCACGACCCGAAATGGCACACGACTGGCATGTTAGTGTATATGCCCTAGGGGCCATTATTGTATCATACTAGTTTGTATATTACTTAATGGAAGCTAGGGATATTCACATGTATATAACAGTCTTGCTAAACATGGCAGTATGCTACTTGGTTTTTCTATCTTAATATGTGAGTATACGTATTGATAGAGCTCTTAGGATCTTGCTTGACTACCAGCGTTGTGATGGCAGTCACACTAGTGGGGGCTGGGTAGTCTACAAGCACATCCTTATTCAGGTCCCTAGTCATTGGATTATTGAGACAGGGCATCGATACTCTGGAGTAGACTAGTGTGTACGCTTCTCATCCCAGTTGGGGAGATGGTCTGTCCCACAGCCATCAGTACGTCGTACTGGAGATAGTATGCAGGTGCTCGTTAGGTTACGGGTACACCGGACAGGACTCACAGGGAACTGTTGGTTGGTTTTATACCAGTCGTCAGTGCACAGTTCCTAGGTGACATGAGTACAGCATAGTCCGCAGACTTGACACTGCTACTTCTCCTCGAGTGTGTCCCACTGTTCTTAGATTGCTACCCTACCACGGCTCAAAGGAGTCATGCAAACAGGTAGCAGTTGGGTGCAGTCCCGAGCACTTGGAGGCAGTGGCGGTTAGACAGGATTCGTCTCTCCCGGTATTGGGGGTTGATATCGCGCTGTGTAAGAGAGCCATTACGCAAAGTCCCTGGCCAGGGCAAGCGAGATTTGCTGGTAGGTTCCAGTAGTTTCTCAGGGTGTAATGGGCTTCGCTCCGACACGACTTATACCGCTATTAGGGGACTGACGCTTGCCGCCCCCTAGGCCCGATATGCGATAGTCTTAGACGAACGGACCGGACTGTATGGAGATTGTCACATCAGACTCAGTAGGAGTTCGGATGGGTTTCCTCATCGGCCTTCTTATCGACATCTACCTGGGGACCGTTACGTACAGCTAGTGCCGCTTGCGGTCTATGGTTAAACCCACTGCCAGCGTAGTAGTCGAGTCTCTAGAGTCCCACGCAGAGAGTTTCCCTACTCCAGGCGAAACGATATAGAGGTCGTATGGTTTTACGACAAGGGTTCGGACGCATACGTGTGTTTACGCACGTATGACTTTCGGACAGTTTTTACTAGTCGGCTTTGGTTTAAGCCAGTTACTAGTATCCGGTTATTGGATTTATACAGTCTAAAGTTTTTCCGTGTTTTCACGGATAGGAGGGGCGTTCTCGTAATTGCGCGAGAAGTTTCTAGAAGATGGTGACTAAGGAGGTTTAGGTGGCATATACATTAAATGAGATTAGTGAGTCATATAGATGATTCATCCATGTCATTAATGCTTCATAATTGCTTAATGACTCATGGAGATGAATCACCATAAGATATTTATCCAGCATGGTTGTAAATGATTTTCTTTTCTATTCTTGAAAAACAATAATGCTTGATATATATTACGATAACTCATTTTCTCATTTCATTATTATGTTCATCTTCTCTCTCCTCAAGCTCTCTCTCTTCAAACCCTAATCCTCCCCTCTCATGTGTTGAGTACAAGGATTAGTTAGACTACTTAATCCATAACCATACTCTATTTCATCTAGGTACTTTGATTAGCACTTAAAGATACCTAGTTGCCTCAAGTTTAGAGGCAAAGCTTGGAGTTTAGCTCTCGTGGTGGATCGTCTACTACTTGGAGAAGGCCGAGGAGGAGGTGGAGTTCGTAAAGATGAAGGATATGGTTCTTTAGGTATAATCCCTTCACATAGTAGTTTAGAACTTCTATGTTTGATGTTAGTTATCGTTTAGCTTCGATTCATGCGGTTAGTCGATGTTTAAGCAAAGAACAAGATCGTTTTTCATATTTCCGACTCCCCGCAAGTCGTGGGGTGTTGCACATCGACTTACAGTGGTATCAGAGCCTCGCTAAACAATAAGTAAGTCACTTGCAAAATTGTATGAATTTCGAACGGAAAAAACAAAACCGGAAAACCCCGATATCATGAGTTTCTGTCGATTTTTAAATGAGGTCCAAAAATTTTTCAGGGACCTTCAGAAAGCCTTAAATGATAGTATAAGAACACCCAAGAAAACTGGGATCATGAATCGTCTAAAGCGCCGTGGAATCGCCGTGGATCCCACCTATCCGCCGCGATTCCGCCGCCGAGTTGCCGATTCATCATCCCAATTTTCCTGTGTTGGTTCTCTGTGATATTTGGTATTTTCTGGAAGCTTTTAATTTTTGCTCAGGTTTCAGATTTACAGAGAAGTATTGGAGCAAAATTAAATGTGTTTAATCGATAGAAATTATACTTTTTTGCTTGTTGGATTATAACTGTGTTTGTATAATGTGTTTGTAAACCTCCCCTAACTGCTAGTATGTCGGTTGGCAGGGGGTTGCACATTTCTGTAATGGTTTTTACTATTTGTGTATATGAACTGTGTTGGACTGTTGTGATGTATAGCCGGGGTTTTGTGATGGGTTATTATTTAATTCATTTGAAGTAAATGTAATTTGTTGTAATATTATTTTGCGGGGCACATCCAGGTTGCGGTTGTAGCCACCGTTGTATTATTTCATTTTACTGTTTTTGCTCCTAGGACAGACCCAAGGTGGGGTGCACAAACTGCCGGGTGGGTAGTTTGCCGTACCTGTTAGGGTCTTGTGTGGGGTAATGGCTATTCATCACAACTGTGTAATCTGTCTTTTGTTGCAGGTTCAAAACAAACACGGATTGCTTGTAAATCCAATAAAGTTCATCTGTGATCTGGAATGCCTATTATTGCGTCTGATGAATGTACAATATCGATATATGATAGCTATTTAGACGTCACTTATGTTTTACACCCGCGCTAGCCCAGGCCCCGCTCTGTCGTTAGTTAAGTAACCTAACGGGTATTGACGGGACCCCGTGGCGAATGCGGATGGTATAAAAGGACGTTGTATTTTCGTTGTTTTCTGCAATGATAGGTTAATGATGGGACGCATTATTTATAATGCAAAGAAAAAAACCCTAAAGTTTAATCGTTGGAACAATTTAAAAGAAATTACTCGGTTAATTTTAAAAACAGATATTTTTAAATGCGGAGATTTAACCACTCCTTTTAAAAGCAATCAGGTTCCTTCGGTTATATCAAGTTCACTACGTTCACGGTTTCGCCAAAACCATTCGTAGCCCTCCGTCATTTCATTTGGGTATTCAGTAGTATTCAAGCTATGTATTTTGACCAACGCCAAGGCATAGTGTTTGGTAGCTGCTGGGTATTCATTTGTTGCATAGATAGATGAGTTAGTTTGGGACAGTCGTATGATCATTTTGGCCAACGTCAAGGATATGTACGGATGGGTTCAAATTAACAAGATAATGATGGGTAGAACCTGACATGTGACTTATGACATTTTGACCAACGCCAAGGTCATAAGAGCATGGGGCAAAAATATATATCGGGAATTTCTAAAGAAACTGAAATTTGCAAAGAGATGCATACCATTTGGAGTTTTATGAATGTTGGTAGCATTCCTTCAACATTATCATATGATGATATTTGGATCCCGATCCTACTGTGAGTATATGCTACTCATCAGGATATTCGTCACTTAACGATCAATGCTATAAACCAAGTAGGTGTCAAGAAAGGTGTCAGCGGGGTTACGCCCCCAGAGAAAAGAGGTTATTTAATTAAGGAACTTCGCGAAAGCGTTGGAAAACCTCCCTCGAAGTACCGACACCAGCCTGGCTGAACGGTTAAGCAAGTATTATACAGTGAGAATAGTCCTGGCTAATTTTTCATTTATGGTTTGAGGAAGGATTCGAGAAACAGTGGGAGCCATCCAGTTTAGATAAACTAAAAACCACTCTAAACTTGCAAGAGCATCATGGTAAAGAGTTTTCTTCTCTCTCTCCTAATTGCAGCGACCCTGAAAATGACTGGACTTAAGTTACTTTTAGAGAAAAATATACTAACATGGCCAAACCATAAAGATTGGCTGCGGAATGTCAAAATGGCTTTGACCTATGACAAATTGGGGTACGTCCTCACCGCTACGGCATCTGCTGTCCCTGGTCCCAAATCCAGTAATGCGGATAAGTAAATCCGCAAAACCTGGGATTTCGATTGCGTGAAAGCCAAGTGCATCGTGCTTGCCTCGATGAACAATGAACATCAGAGGAGGCACGAGGATATGGAACTAGATGTCATATTTCTCCATACAAAGGAACTTTATGAAGAGCAATCTCGTATAGTAAGATTCGAGACCTCTAAGAACTTGTTTCGAGCGAGGTTGGCTGTCGGGTCATCGGTAGGAGAACATGTCCTAAAGATGATCGGCTATATAGAAGAGCTCGCAGACCTTGGGACGACTTTGGATAATGAGCTATATACAGACCTTATTCTCCAGTCCCTTCCTTCCACCTACGCCCAGTTTATCCTGAACTTCATCATTCAAAGAAAAGAAGTTGAACTTCCGGAACTCCTGAACATGTTAAGGAGTGCAGAGGGCACCTTGCTGAAGGCAAGGGAAACACCCGCTATGTTTGTTAGCGGTGCATCTTCTTCCGGGTCCAAGGCTAGGGCCAAAGGAAGGAAGAAGAAGGACGCCACCAAACCTAGAGGAGGTGTTAGTAAGGTGGGAGGGAAGGGAAAGAAAAAGTTTGCGGTACCGGTAGTGGGCCAGGATGAGTGCTTCCATTGTCACAGGAAAGGGCACTGGAAGAAAGATTGCAAGGCGTGGAACGCCAAGAACCAGGAACCGAAGCAAGCTATGGCTTCGACTTCAGGTGTGTTTGTAATTGAGAATTGTCTGTCAATTAACTCTACTTCCTGGGTATTGGATACCGGATCAGGATCTCATATTTGCAATTCATTGCAGGCACTAAGAAACCGTAGAGTGCTGAAGGAAGGTGATATGACCCTAAAGGTTGCTAACGGAGCTAGCGTGGGAGCTGCGTCCGTCGAGAATTATCACCTAGGATTGACGAGTGGACACATTTTGGTTTTACATAACTGTTTTTTTGTACCAAGCTTAACGTGTAATATCATATCAGTTTCCTTGTTATCAAATAAAGATTATGATTTCACGTTTGTAAGAGATGTTGTTAACATCCACCTTAATCATGGTTTGATTGGGTCCGGTACACTAAATAACGGTATATATGTTTTAAACCAACTCCAAATTTTCAATGTCCAGAACACACTAAAAAGAAAGTCTCCAGATTTAAATAAAGCTTTCTTATGGTATTGTAGACTGGGTCACATCAATGAGAGAAGGTTGACTAAGTTGCATAGAGAAGGATATTTGGACTCGTTCGAATATCAAACTTATGACACTTGTCAATCTTGTCTCAAAGGAAAGATGACAAAGACTCCATTTACTGGACAAGGAGTAAGAGCGAGCGAGCTCTTAGGACTCATACACAGCGATGTATATGGTCCAATGTCTAAGCATGCAAGAGGTGGTTTTTCCTATTTCATTACTTTCATGGATGATTACTCAAGATACGGATTCATTTATTTGATGAAACATAAATTCGAGACTTTTGAGAAATTCCAAGAGTATAAGAATGAAGTAGAAAACCAAACCGGCAAAAGTATCAAGACACTTAGATCTGATCGAGCTGGTGAATACTTGAGTGCCGAGTTCCTAGGTTACCTAAAAGAGAAAGGAATTCTCTCTCAGCTTACTCCTCCATACACACCACAGCATAACGGTGTATCGGAGAGACGGAATCGAACCCTATTGGATATGGTACGATCCATGATGAGTAATGCTGAGTTACCGCGATCTTTCTGGGGTTATGCGCTAGAATCAGCGGCATATCTTTTGAACATGGTTCCTACCAAGACTGTGCCTACCACGCCATATCAGATGTGGAGTTGGAAGAAACCCTATCTTCAGTATCTGAAAATATGGGGATGTCCAGCTTTTGTTAAAAAGCAGCATGTGGACAAGCTCGAGGCACGATCAGTAAAGTGTAAGTTTGTGGGATATCCAAAGAACTCCAAGGGGTATCTATTCTATTACGCAGAGGAACAAAAGGTGTTTGTTTCTCGTAATGCCCATTTTCTAGAATATCAGTTTTTAGAAAAGGAAATAAATGGGAGCGAAATAGAACTGGAAGAAATTCCAGAACCACAAACTGCTACTGAAAGTTTGGTAGAACCGGTAGTTCAAGAAGAATAGGACATTCCCGCACCCCTCCGCAGGAGTAGTAGGCTGTCTCATCCGCCTGAGAGATACTACGGTTTTCTCATAGATGGGGATAGAAAGGATTGCATCATAGATGATGATGAACCTACTGACTTCTAGCAGGCCATTCAGAGCGGCGACTCGGTACGATGGCTAGATATAATGCGGACCGAAATGGAGTCCATGTACACCAACAAAGTATGGACTTTGGACTTTGCTCCAGTTGGGGTAAAACCCATAGGATGCAAATGGATCTTCAAGAAAAAGATTGGTGTAGATGGACAGGTGGAAACCTATAAGGCTATACTTGTTGCAAAGGGTTTTCGTCAAAGACCTGGTTTGGACTATGACGAAACTTTTTCTTCAGTGGCTATGCTCAAATCCATTCGAGTTCTTCTTGCTATTGCTGCCTTCCATGATTATGAAATCTGGCAGATGGACGTAAAGACGGCTTTTCTGAATGGAAATTTAGAAGAGTGCGTCTATATGGATCAGCCAGAGGGTTTCAATCAGAGTGGGAGCAGCGGGAAAGTATGCAAGCTGCTTAAGTCCATTTATGGACTGAAGCAGGCATCGTGGAGTTGGAACATCTATTTTGATGAAACAGTCAAAGAATATGACTTCATCAAAAATCCAGATGAACCGTGCATATATAGTAAAGTTGTAGCCAGAAGTGTCGTATTCCTCGTCTTGTACGTGGATGACATTCTGTTGATAGGAAATGACATTCCTATGCTACAATCTGTCAACGGATTCTTGTCACACAGGTTCTCCATGAAAGACCTGGGAGATGCCTCTTACATTCTAGGGATCCGGATCTATCGTGATAGATCCAAGAGGATGTTGGGACTTTCGCAGTCCAGGTATATCGACACTGTACTGAAAAGATTCAGTATGGAAGATTCTAAGCGCGGTAATCTACCGGCTTGTCACGGAATCACCTTCTCCGAAGAGATGTCTCCCAAGACTGATTTGGAAAGGGAACGCATGTCTATTATACCCTACGCTTCTGCTGTAGGCTCTATAATGTATGCGATGTTGTGCACCAGACCAGATGTAGCATAAGCACTGAGCATGGTATGCCGGTATCAGTCAGACCCAGGGGAGAAGCACTGGATAGCAGTAAAGAACATTCTCAAGTACCTGAGAAGGACTAAGTAGATGTTCTTGGTTTACGGCGGGAAAGACCTCAGGTTAGAGGCCTTTGCCGATTCCGGCTTCCAGAGTGATAAGGACGATTCCAAGTCCATGTCGGGTTATGTCTTTACCCTCAATGGAGGGGCGGTGTACTGGAAGAGTTCTAAGAAAGACACCGTTGCTGACTCGACGATGGAAGCGGAGTATATTGCTTCTTGCGATGCCGCAAAAGAAGCAGTCTGGATGAAGAAGTTCCTAACAGAACTTCAGGTGGTTCCTACCATTGTTGATCCAATACCTCTGTATTGTGACAACAATGAAGCTAGAGCTTTAGCGAAGGAACCAAGGTCCCATCAGAAGTCCAGACACATCTTAAGGCGGTATCACCTGATCAGGGAGATCATTGATCGTCGGGAGATCGAGGTTCGGAGAGTTGCTTCTGAAGAGAACATTGCTGATACATTCACAAAGGCCCTACCTCAGATTCAATTCGAGAGGCTACTCGAGATCATCGGTCTTCGATATGCCAGTACATGGCCCTAGTGAAAGTGGGAGATTGTTAGTGTATATGCCCTAGGGGCCATTATTGTATCATACTAGTTTGTATATTACTTAATGGAAGCTTGGGATATTCACATGTATATAACAGTCTTGCTAAACATGGTAGTATGCTACTTGGTTTTTCTATCTTAATATGTGAGTATACGTATTGATAGAGCTCTTAGGATTTTGCTTGACTACCAGCGTTGTGATGGCAGTCACACTAGTGGGGGCTGGGTAGTCTACAAGCACATCCTTATTCAGGTCCCTAGTCATTGGATTATCGAGACAGGGCATCTATACTCCGGAGTAGACTAGTGTGTACGCTTCGAATCCCAGTTGGGGAGATGGTCTGTCCCACAGCCATCAGTACGTCGTACTGGAGATAGTATGCATGTGCTCGTTAGGTTACGGGTACACCGGACAGGACTCACAGGGAACTGTTGGTTGGTTTTATACCAGTCGTCAGTGAATAGTTCCCAGGTGACATGAGTATAGCATAGTCCGCAGACTTGATACTACTACTTCGCCTCGAGTGTGTCCCACTGTTCTTAGATTGCTACCCTACCACGACTCAAAGGAGTCGTGCAAATAAGAAGCAGTTGGGTGCAGTCCCGAGCACTTGGAGGCAGTGGCGGTTAGACAGGATTCGTCTCTCCCGGTATTGGGGGTTGATATCGCGCTGTGTCAGAGAGCCATTACGCAAAGTCCCTGGCCAGGGCAAGCGAGATTTGCTGGTAGGTTCCAGTAGTTTCTCAGGGTGTAATGGGCTTCGCTCCGACACGACTTATACCACTATTAGGGGACTGACGCTTGCCGCCCCCTAGGCCCGAAATGCGATAGTCTTAGACGAGCGGACCGGACTGTATGGAGATTGTCACATCAGACTCAGTAGGAGTTCGGATGGGTTTCCTCATCGGCCTTCTTATCGACATCTACCTGGGGACCGTTACGTACAGCTAGTGCCGCTTGCGGTCTGTGGTTAAACCCACTGCCAGCGTAGTAGTCGAGTCTCTAGAGTCCCACGCAGAGAGTTTCCCTACTCTAGGCGAAACGATATAGAGGTCGTATGGTTTTACGATAAGGGTTCGGACGCATACGTGTGTTTACGCACGTACGACTTTAGGACAGTTTTTACTAGTCGGCTTTGGTTTAAGCCAGTTACTAGTATCCGGTTATTGGATTTATACAGTCTAAAGTTTTTCCGTATTTTCACGGATAGGAGGGGCGTTCTCGTAATTGCGCGAGAAGTTTCTAGAAGATGGTGACTAAGGAGGTTTAGGTGGCATATACATTAAATGAGATTAGTGAGTCATATGGATGATTCATCCATGTCATTAATGCTTCATAATTGCTTAATGACTCATGGAGATGAATCACCATAAGATATTTATCAAGCATGGTTGTAAATGATTTTCTTTTCTATTCTTGAAAAACAATAATGCTTGATATATATTATGATAACTCATTTTCTCATTTGATTATTATGTTCATCTTCTCTTTTCTCAAGCTCTCTCTCTTCAAACCATAATCCTCCCCTCTCATGTGTTGAGTACAAGGATTAGTTAGACTACTTAATCCATAACCATACTCTATTTCATCTAGGTACTTTGATTAGCACTTAAAGATACCTAGTTGCCTCAAGTTTAGAGGCAAAGCTTGGAGTTTAGCTCTCGTGGTGGATCGTCTACTACTTAGAGAAGGCCGAGGAGGAGGTGGAGTTCGTAAAGACGAAGGACACGGTTGTTTAGGTATAATCCCTTCACATAGTAGTTTAGAACTTCTATGTTTGATGTTAGTTATCGTTTAGCTTCGATTCATGCGGTTAGTCGATGTTTAAGCAAAGAACAAGATCGTTTTTCATATTTCTGCCTCCCCGCATGTCCTGGGGTGTTGCACATCGACTTACATGACACTTGTATCATATGAAGTCTATAGGACCCCATCTAATTCAAGTAAGCAAAAACCCAGAAATCTAAACCATTTGAAAAGAGAGTAAAGGAAAAACATAGTTTAAAAGTAAGTGTTTAAACAAAATGAGCCGCAGTATGTGTTTTTAAAACATCAAGTCTTTTCCAAAAATTTCGGCAGAGTTTCCTTTGTAAATACTGGCCCCAAACGGGTACAAACATGCATAATATAAAGGCATCCCCAAGCGGGAGCTAGTTCTTCGCCAATTGGCGGAAACAACCACGCAATGCAATATAATATACAACGCCGAAGGGCGAGGATCAAAACTCATCAAGAAAAGCAATATCCAGCAGAAAACCAAAGGAAATCCATAATAATACAGCGCGCGACTCTAAGGTCGAAAGAATATACAACTGGTCTTCTAAGTCTATCAAATAATATAAGTCTTTTTGATGGAGTTTACTAGATACACCCGAATGTAAATAAAGTACAATGGTGGTCACGATGCGAGTGAACGTACCTACCAAAGCAATCACCCGAAAAGGAAACATTGTGCCGGCAACCGCAACGAAACCTGTATGGCAAAACCTGCAAGAAATTGTGGCACAACGGGGATGAGTTGCCAACTTGTGAGTAGAAAACATCACCGAGCATGTATGACTCAATCCTAGGTCATACGATAATATATCCTCAATATAACCCTGAAACCATCTACACATAAGTGTAATATCAAGTGCCCGTGTCAGTGCCTCAGGTAGCAATATGTCGCTAATATAATGTGCAAATGGATTATAAATGAAAAGAGAATACATCAAGAATGAGAAAATTCTTTTATTAATTTAGTGATTTTCTGTATATAAAAATCAAGATATCATCAATCAAATAAACATGGAATCTGTGTCATGCATCGACACAAAACATATATCCCAATATCCAATATCTCGGGCTCCAGAAATCCGGACTGGCCCATATCATATAATCTCGGTGTCTCAATGTCTCAATATCTCAATATCTCGGGCTCCGGCAATCCGAATTTGTCACGACCCGAAATGGCACGTGACTGGCACTTGAATCATATCAAGTCTATAGGACCCCATCTAATTCAAGTAAGCCAAAATTCCCAGAAATCTCAAACCATTTTAAATAATAATTGAAGGAAAACTTGTTTTATAGCAAGTAGTTTTAATAGCATAAGCCGAAATATGCGTTTTTAAAATCACAAGTATTTTCTGAAAATTTCGGCAGAGTTTCCTTTGTAAATACTGGCCCAACGGGGTACAACATGAATAATAAGAATAAAGGCATCCCCAAGCGGGAGCTAGCTCTTCGTCAATTGACGGTCACAACCACGCTAGCAATATAATATACAACGCCAAGGGCAAGGATCAAAACTCAAAAGGAAACTCAAAGCAATAAGAAAGCCATAATAATACAAACGCGACTCTACGGTCGAATTAATATACAACCGGTCTTCTAAGTCTACAAATAAGACAAGTCTGGTTGATGGAGTTACTAGATACAACTGAAATACAATTAAAAGTTACAATGGAGGTCACATTGCGTGTGAACTCACCTACCAAAGCAATCACCCGAAAAGGGACAGTGTGCCAGAAACCTGCAATGAATCCTGTACGGCAAACCTGCAAGAAACTGCGGCACAACGGGGGTGAGTTGCCAACTCGTGAGTAGAAAACATCACAGAGCAGAAATCGTATGTATGACTCAATCCTAGGTCAAAACGATCAGTAATATATATATCCTCAATATGATGAAGTCTGAATCATGATAAGCTGGCAAGGGTAAACATCTATACATAAGTGTAAACCAAGTGCTCGTGTCAGTGCCTAAGGTAGCAACATATCATCAAGTCTATAAGTATATGGATGTCATCCAATTATGTAATCAATGCCTATAAGTATGCGGATGTAATCCAACAATATAACCAATGTCTGTATGCATGTGGATCTCGTCCAACCATATAATCAATGTATGTATGCAAGTAAGTATGAGGATATAAATCAACGGTGTCCCACGTGACACATCAAAATCATGGAACCTGGGCGTCCAACATTGACACACAAAAACATCATGAAACCCGTGTCCAGCATTGACAAGTAAATCCTCATATCTTGGGCTCCGTCAGTTCGGATCGGCCCACGGGCTCCGTCAGTCCTGATCGGCCCATATCATCTATCAACTCCGGTCGGTATCCTCCGGATATCTGTCGAGCCCAATACAATCACCGGTAGGTAGTAGTCCCTCTGCCAGGCTTATCGTCTGCAGCACAGCAATCCGTTCTCGCCCCGGGGTACCATACCAGGTCCACCATGTACCCGCAATCGGCCTCATCCAGCTCCTCGAATCGGGTTTCACATGTCACATGTCTTAGAAGCGAGAAAACGCATGGTGGATGCACTGAAATATCATATCAAGAGAAACCAGATTTTTAAAACAGTACTTACTTTCTTTTGAAATAGCCACGGTTCTCAAATCCAGAAATCTCATGAAAACAAAATATCTCAATGCGTATAATCATAAAGCATGATGTATGTGACGTCTAACAGAAATGTAAGCATATCCGTATATCAAGCAACATGGAACAGTAATATGCACATATCATGTGAAAACCGATCTTTCAAATGAATCCAGTTTTAAAATATATCTTGCGGTTCCCAAATCTCCAAAATCAAGCCAAAATCATCTATGTATGTGCAAATATATATGTACGCAAGTATGGGGGTACAATATGTATGTACGCAAGTTGGGGGTACAATATGTATGTACGCAAGTATGGTGGTACAATATGTATGTACGCAAGTATGGGTGTATAATATGTATGTACGCAAGTATGTTGTGCAAGGAGTCATATCCTTATGCAACAATCATACTGTGTAGTGACATGGAAATTATCGATGATGAAGTGTGTGAGCCGGAAAGCAGGTGTACGTGGAGCATACGCATCATCGGTAATGGTGCTGGTGTCTTGACAACATGGGTTTAATATAACATAAATCACAAGTATATAAGCATGCAATGCGCTAATAACAACATGAATATATGGAAATGGAAAGTCAATGCAACAATAAGGAATCTACATTAGTTATACGAGTCATACAGTTTGTCATTTGAAATCACACGAATTGTGGTGTTTGGAAAAATAGAGGCTACGGTGCTTTTAAGAAAAAATGTACGTCCTTTGAAATATCCATAGAATCCTTTGTCATATCTTTAAAATACTCACGATTCGTTAGTTTTGAAATAGGTATGACTCGAGTTTAGTCTAACATTTACAAGTAACTACATGACTAAACTAACAGGCTAATCGAAAAGGTACGGAAACCACCTAAATCTGAGTCGATACATATAAATATAATAGTTGGTGATCCCGCGTCAATAGTATCACATACGATACAATATACAATATGACATCCTCGAGTAAAGAGTGCAGATCTATCATCAATATATAGCTCGTACGGCAAATCCATCGTACGACCTCCCAAATCTGGGTACGGGTCAAATATCACAATCATCTCATTATTCATCTGGTATCCTTATCCTCATATCCTGTATTAGGGGTACTGATCTAAGTCTGGTACAAACTGATATCATCTGCATATATATATGTGTACGAACACACACGTCTAAAGGCCCGCTATAATATCGAGTTGTATCTCATAATACGAACCACATCATATCACCGATCCCATGGCACCTTGCCCAATCTCATCGCCTCATCTCCAAATATCATCCACTTTCCTCATTATCCATGTATAGGGATACGTATAAGTGTAACGCTTCGAAAATCGTTTAGGCAGTTTTTCGATAATCGGCAAAATAATCAGTCTTTTCCGTAAAAAGTATAAATAAGTATTTTTCAATATAGGCCTAATTATACAAAATTTAGATAAGATATTGCTAGAATTTGGTCACTAAATTGTCACTTAAAAATTCCTAGTCTTTTAAAAAAAATTCCTTAATTAATTATTTTTAATATTATTTTAAGCTTTTAAAAATACATTAAATTAGTAATAAATACAAATTTAAATGGGTAAATTACAGACTTAGGAACCGTTATAAACTAAAAATTAGTAGTAACAAAAATGTTAGCAAGGCTTTCCAAGATTTTAGTTCTATGGTTTGAAAAATTAAATCAAAATGAATTTTAAATGGAATTTTTAATAAAAAATTGATGTGTTATGCATTAAATGAGTTTAAAAGATGCTTTTTGTGTAGAATTTTCTACACAATTCCCTCACAACTCACCCCTCATCCCTCAGGCCAAGCCCTAACAGCAACTCCCCCTTCTCTTTACCCAATTTCATCTTGCTGCAATTCCATCAAAATTCAAGAAAAATTCACAATTTCTTCACAAAATTCAAACCAAAACCCTATTCTACCTCTTCTCAAACCCTAAATTATTTAAAACATGGATAAAAGAGGCAACTTTGGAGGCTAAGTGCAAGGGGATCAACTCTTGGGTGGTATAATTTTAATCTAGTTGTTAAATTGGTAGTTTAAATATGCTAATTTAGATTTTTAAAGTGTTAATTAGGTTATAATTTCTTGTTTAGGAAATTCTTGTAAAGGTTTTGAATTTTACTTAGGGTTTAAAGCTTTGTATGTGGGTTATAATTTGTGTTGTGGCCATCTAGTAGTTTGAATTGGATGTTGTGCTAGATTGTGATCGCTACATCGTTAAACCGGGATGTTTGCATCGAAATTTAGTTGTTAATGCTTACTAGATTTTCTATAAAATTAGGAGGTGATTTAATTGCGATATATCGACGATACTATTAGCATCTACTATGAATTTTAGGGTGTGCGAATGCGTAATTTGGTTTAGTCGGGTTTTAGTTTTGACGGTTGCCCCGAAACGACGATTTTAGTTAAGCATTTAGTGGTTTTCGTGTGTGTTCCGCGTGTTTAGTGCACGTTGTGCCTAACTTGTCAGTGTTGATTCTTTTATTTTATGACTTGCGTTGTTTATTGATGTGTAATCTTAAGTTTGTGTAATGTAATTTTAGGATCGGTTGCGGAAACATCGGACGCGGCGCGCAAAGGCAATGCGGTGGTTGGATCAGATTAGCGAGGCGTCCGGGTGAGTAGATGTATACATCTATGGGGAAATCGTCTGGATGGCGCGAGGCACCCCATAGTTAGGATCATTTTATTACTAGCAAATTATATGCATAGTTAGTTAGTTAACCATCTCATTCATATACATACCCGTCTAGTTATTCGTCTGCTGATATTGCATGGATATCTATATACCTAAGTGTGATATCACTCCTTAGGACACTTACACCATTACCATTGGCTCATGTTGCATACGCACTATTCATGTGAACACACATGCCTCGGTAATTGACATGTTACGAGCACTTTAGAACCAACTTAGTTTAGTATCACCACTTGCATCATACATGATACATCGAATTGCATAGCATGTATATACCTTACATCATCATCATGCTTATATAGCATGTATATACCTTACATCATCATCATGCTTATATAGATTCCTAGTCAATAATCAATTGCATACCTTTGATATCATAAATATATATCATATACAACATGTTGGGTATTATGATTTTCTTGAGGATTTCAGTATTGATGAGATTTCTGGATTTTGGGGGAAAACCGCAAGAATTTAAACAAAACATATTATCATCATTTTTAAAATAAAGTTGCGGTTTTCTCGTGATGTATGTGTCGTCCACCATGAGTTTTCATGTTTTCTGTTGGATTTCGAGACCCGATTCGAGGAGTGGATGAACCGTCTTGGGTAGATGGTGGGCCCGGTATGGTACACCGGGGCAAGAAGATCGAGTTGTAGACGATGCGCGTGGCAGGGGAAGACTACCTGCCAGTGAAGTCTGGCGCGGAGGATATCCAAAGGATACCGACCGTTGTCATGAGATTTGATGATATGGGTCGATCCGGACTGACGGAGCCCGATGTATTGAGACATTGATATAGTGAGACATTGAGACGGATATATTTCCATATTTGGTGTCGATGTTTCACACGGTTTTCAGATGATTTCATTGATGGTACTTTAGCTATTGCACAAATACTCTTTTTCTAAGTTAAGAATGCAGAGCTTATAGTATTTTAAACACTTAAAGATTTCGTATTGATGTTGCATACATGTGCATACATACTAGTGACATTACATCACATCTAGACATACATGTTGTGATGCTTTTGCGTGCATTCTTACGATAGCCTTATTAGATGTTATGTTCTACTCACGAACTGGCAACTCACCCCCGTTATGCCACAGTGTCTTGCAGGTCGGACCCGTCATCCTTGTAGCGGCAGGCTTATCTTATCATTGGCTTCTTTTTCTAAGACTCGCGACATTTCTCGTAAATGGGTTGCGCGGACACTTTTATCTTTTTGTACTATCTTTGTATCTAGTATTCTCCATCTACCACTTCTTATTTGTATATGTGACCTACTGATGAGACTGAGAGATTTGTATATATGTGGTATCTCTGGAGTCGAGCTCACTTGAGCCGACGTTGTGTTTTTCTTATTTTTGCATTTCTTTATGCTTATTTACCTGATATTGCATATATATTGCGTATGGTTGTAATCCGCCTTAGGCGAAGAGCTAGCTCCCGCTTGGGGATGCCATTTTATTGTTACAGGTTATATATCTTGTTGTACCCATTTTTGGGGGGTAGTACTTACAAAGGAGACTCTGCCGAAATTTTCGGAAAATTTTGATGTTTTTTTTTTAAAAAAATGGATTAATAAAACTTAATTGGTTTAAAATCGTTTTCAAAAAAGGTTTTCCTTCACTCTCATTGTTTATGGTTTAGATTTTCTGGGCTTTAGCTGACTTAGGTTACGTTACGCCTTGAGACATCTCGCAATCTAAGTGCCAGTCACGTTCCGTACCTTCGGGTCATGACAAAGTTGGTATCAGAGCGTAGGTTTTACCTTTCTGAGTGTAGGACGACCATTGGTAGATGGAGTAGGTGACTTAAGCTGAGTGGCGTAGCGTGGGTATGTTCCGCGGCATACTTACAATACTGTACTCCGCCTAAGTGACCTTAGGACATAATTGCTTGTATTTCCTCCTTGATTCCATGCATCCCTTGATTCAATTGCAATGTTCTTATCGCTCTTGTTTCTTATTCCAGTTTCGATGCCGCCAACGACTATGAGAGCTCAGCGGGCTGCCGCTATGGATGAGCTTCGAGCGGGCTCGTCTGAGGCGAGGATCGAGCGGGATGATACGCCTACCCCTAAGGGTTAGATTGATCCGCATTTTTCAGACCGTATTACCAGATTAGAGGCCGGTATGCAGGAGTTGCGACAGATGATGGGATCTTTTGTTGAGTCCAGTTGGGCACAGAGATCCGAGGACGTTCCTTCCACCGCACAGACCACGATTGTACCTGCTGCCCAGACAGTTACTCCTGCTACTACTGCGACTATCCCTGTTTCACCACAGGAGTTTAAGAGACTGAGACCTCCAGCTTTTACCGGTACGGATGTGACAGAGCACCCACAGGCATTTTTTGATAGGATGGCTAGGATTTACAGTTCGTTGAGGTGTTCTGATGATAGATGGCTGGAGTTCGCGAGTTTTCGTCTGGAGGGCCTTGCCCAGACGTGGTACGATTCAGTAGAGAGAGGCCGAGCTGCAGGTCTATCTCCTATGACCTGGGACGAGTTTACAGCTGCATTTCTTGCCCGTTTCCTTCCGGAAAGTGTCCGAGATGCTCGAGCCCGTAGTTTTGAGTCGTTGCGCAAGACTCCTGGGATGACAGTGTCTGAGTATTATATACAGTTTACCCAGTTGTCTTGATATGCTTCGTACCTAGTAGACACTGTAGAGAAGAGGATAAAGAGATTTGTGCAAGGGCTTGACACACAGCTATTCCTTGCCATCGGCACCCAGCACTTTAACACATACACAGCTGTTGGAGATAGTGCCCTCAGAGTCAATTATTGGATCACAGGCACGTGATTGCAATGATTGAGGGAGGACCTATCCTAGGAGGACAGTCTTACTCGAGATGATAGTATGCTATCTGGTTTATCTTTATCATCGTGTACTGCTTTAGGTGACCTGGCAGGTCGTTGTTACACGTTGGTAGAGCCCCTAGGATTCTTGCTTGACTGCCAGCAGTATGAGGGCGATCATATACGTAGGAGCTGGTAGTCTATAAGCACATCCTTAAAAGGCCCTAGTCGTAGGAGTTTCGAGACAGGGCATCGATACTCCAGAGTAGACTAGTGTATACAGTCGAGACCCCGACGAAGGGCGGTGGCCGGTCTCACAAGCCACTGGTGTCAGTTGGTTCACCTAAGATGTATACAGGTGCTCATTGGGTAATGAGTACACCGAACATGACTCACCGGGAACATGCTAGTTGGTCTTATACCTGACGTCAGATAGCAGTTCCCTGGTGACATGTGTACAGGTTAGTTCATCGACCTGAGGATCGTCATTTGTCTCGTGTGAGTTCCCACTGTACTTTGATTACTATCCTACCACGCTAAAAGTAGACGTGCAAACAAGTTTTAGTTGGGTACAGTCCCGAGCCATATGGAGGCAGTGAGCGGATCTTCGGGGGTTCGTCTCTCCCGGTATTGGGGGTGAGGTCGCGCTATGTCTAGGAGAGCCAGAACATGAAAAGTCCCTGGCCAAGGCAGGAGATTACTGGTAGGTATTCCAGTAGTATCTCAGGGTGTTCTGGGCTGATCTCTGACATGACTTGTACGGCTTTTGGGGGTCTGACTTTTACCAACCCCCTAGGCCGGCCATGCGATGCTCATAGACGAACGGACCGGACTGTACGGATATTGTCACTGACAGGCTCAGTAGGGTGTCAGGATGAGTTCGCTCATCGACGTCCCTTTTGGTCAATAGCTGGTAGCCCGTCATGTATGGCTAATACCTCTGACGTGCTAGTGGTTAAATCCACAGCCATAGTATTGACGAGTCTTTAAAGTCCCCCAAATTCAGTTACTCCAGTTTCGGGCGAAACGCTGTAGAGGCCGTATGGAGATATGGCAGGGTTCGATCAGATACGTGCGGTATTGCACGGATCAGGATCGGACGGTTAGTACTAGAGGCCGTATGGATATATGGCAGGGTTCGATCAGATACGTACGGTATTGCACGGATCAGGATCGGACGGATAATACTAGCCGGCTTTGGTTTAAGCCGGATCCTAGTATAGTACAGTGTAGATGTTGTCTCATTGCATTTGTTTTCGGTTAGAATACAGATGCGGGTGTGTATACACAGCATCGGGGTTTTCCAGTAATTTATTATGGGACCAGTTTTCTGGAGTTGCCAGTTTGTTTTCCGTTTCGGCCATTTTTCCTTTGTATCTTTCAATGGCCGAAGATTGGTAGAGGAGGGCTTATTTGCATTTGTGCAAATAAGCATTTGTAGAGGGTGTTCTTTGCATTTTGTTGCATCATGATGGTTTTCATGATGGGTGCACCATCCATTGACTTGATTAATCCATCATTGCTTCACTTCAATCTTCATGATGGCATGACTTTTAGAAGTGATGATTGTTGTTTGAGTGTTGGACTTTCCTAGTGATCATGTCTTTGCATGATAGCTTTTTCTCTCTCTCCCTTGGATTATTGGTTGGCTCACTCATTCTTTTGATTGACACACTCACCACACTCTCATTCCTCTCCTCTCTTTTTGGGGATGGCCGGCCATGCAATGAGATGGGGGCTGTCCAAATTTCATGTGTGGGGTTTTTGTGCTTTTGCTTTGCTAAAAATCCCACAAGATCAATCTCCAAAAGCTTATATCATTTCTTCCACTATATGGCAACCTCCACAACCCCAAAGAGACATAGTAATCTACACTACATTCAATAGAAAACCTTGGGCACGTCGGCTCGCCAACTTCGTGTCCGAGTTGCCTCGGTATAGAGGTGGGAGCCCGTAAAAGAAGCAGACGACGTGGTGCCCTTCCGGCGAGGAGGTGGAGACCGGACCTTCCACGGGAGATCGGGACGATGGTGAGAAGACACGGATCGCTCGGTATATCTCTCTTCCCCATCTTGTAGTTAGCTAAGACTAGTTAATGGCCCGATCCGGGTTTTAGTGCGCGGTGGTGCCGGTTTGCTAGTTTGCAAAGTATTTCGTTTCCGCATTCCGGCGTCGGATTGACGGTCGGGACGCCGCCGTGCACTTACAGTGGTATCAGAGCCTCACCATTAACATAGTCTAGCTTTGTCTAATGTGTTTTACGTTTCCGATCGAACAAAAATTCCAAAACCGCGTTTTTATACACATCAGTCTTCTGTCGAAATTTTTTTGGCTCAAATTTTTTTTCAGTATGTTGCAGAATGATGTGCTAGGAATTTTAAGAATTCTGGGAAAATTTGGTCTCGTGAACTGTCTAAACGACCACGGAACCGCGGCCAAACCCATGCTTGGGCCGCGTTTCCACCGCGACTTGAACTGTTTTGTGTACCAAAATTTTGCAGAAAGCTCTTGACTTGAAAATAGGGGTTTTGGTATACTTTGTTTAGGCCCAGAATTTCTTGATGTGCTACAGTAGTACTTGGGGGCCTACTTGGTAAATTTGTTCGATCGGATATTTTAAACACATTTGTTCACAGTATTTACATTATATCTGCGACCGTGAATGTCACTTGATCGGTAAATCCTTTATAACTGCTATAGCCCGGTTAGACGGATTTGCGAACGTGACATTCACGTTGATGTTCTGTGTTACGCTGTGATGTTGCGGATTGGTCGTGGGGGATAGCCTGGATGCAATGGTAGTACAGAGTTTGTTGTATTATGTACATTTGATATTGCGAGGCGAGCGTCCGACATGTGGACTGCCGTCACTGCCTATTTGTATTATTATTTTGGGGCACGACCAGGTTGCTGTCGATGTAACCGTTGTATGTATATATTACTTTCTGTACTAGGATTACCCCACGGAGGGGTGCACAGTAGCCGGGTTCTAGAGGGAAACAAGCCCGCATCTCATGGCATTGAGACGGAGGGGGCTTCACTCTAGAATTGGCGGGCTATTCGCCGCACTCGTAGGGGGTACAGGTTGACCCAGGAGGGGTGCCCAAGTTATCGGATTCCGTGAAGTGCCGGGTGGTCCATTCACGTTGCTGAAGGGGGCTGCCTCGCTTCAGGTTTTGGCGGGTAACTTGCCGCGCCCGTAAGGATCTAGGATTACATTGCACAGGCTATCCACACGACCAGAGGAACGTCGTGTTTCACTGGCGGCTCTGTGAAACCATGGGATCCCAGATATCTGTATTGTTCTGTGATGCTGTACATTTCTGTGATGTTGCATTTTATCACACCTTGAGCGAAATATTATATATTGGTATATATATATTAGTAGATGTTGTATATGTTTTGCATCCGCGCTAGTCCAGTCCCCGCTCTGTCGTTAGTTAGCTAACCTAACGGGTAATGACCGGACCGAGTGGCGAATGCGGATAGAATATACGTACATCAATATATTTTCGTTCTTTGTGGTGTGATCAATTAATGGGACTGCGTTGATTCGGATCAATGCAAGTTAAAAACAAACCTTATCTGATATTGTTGGAACACTTTTCAAAAAAGCTGTTATTGCAAGGACGTTCTCTTTTGTTTTGCATCGTGGTATTCAGTTGGAATATCCTGCTCCTCAGTCGATGAGGCAAGGGCCGAGATCCCTTTACCGGGAGTGACCCCTTGGACAAAAAGTTTGCGTTAGGGCAATGACTTCACTATAGCCGATTACTTTTGCTTTGCATCGTGGTATTCAGTTGGAATATCCTGCACCTCATTCTACGGGGAAAGAGCCGAGATCCCTTCACAGGGAGTGACCTCTTTAGCAAAGGTTTTCGTCACTATATTTTTAAAAGTTATCCGTTCCTTCAACGATATCAAGTTCATTACGTTAAAGGTTTTCGCCAGAAACCATTCGTAGGCCTCCGTCGTTTCATATGAGTGGTCAATAGTATTCAAGCTGTGTATGTTGGCCAAAGTCAAGGCACAGTGATTGGTAGTTATTGGGGTATTCATATGCAGCATAGATAGATGCGTTGGTTTGGGGCAGTCGTACTACTATTTTGGCCAAAGTCAAGGGTATGTACGGGTGTGCTCAAATTAACCTGGAGAATGATGGGTAGAACTTGACATGTGACTTATGATATGTTGGTTAAAGTCAAGGTCATAAGAGCATGGGGCAAAAATCACATCGGGAGATTCTAAAGAAACTGAAACTTGCCAGATATACGCATACCTTCTGGAGTGTGATAGCATGAGCGGATTCCGTCATGTTATCATGCGATGATAGTTGGATCCCGATTCCCACTGATGAGTTAGTTTACTCCTCGGGTGACCCCGACTAATTCTTCTTTCAGGTTTGGAGGAGAATTTGATGTTACAGTGGGAGGTTTCCGGATTAGATAAATTGGTAACCATTCTGATCTAGGTTAGAGTGCACGCTGAGTGTTTCTTTTCTCTCTCACTTTGGCAGCGACCTTTGACCCGACCCTAGACTATGACTCGGAGACCAAAATTGACCGAACCTTCTTTAACACTGGCTTTTGGATTGTCAGAGTTGCAGACCTCATTGCCACTCCTACTTTTACCCTTTTCTCCAGAACACCCCGTATTACTACGAACGTCCACTTCCATTGGACAAAACCATCATATGGTTATATACGAACTCGAAAGAATTTATTCGAGGATGGTTTCCTGTTCTGGAGAAAAAGAATAGGACTATTCAGTTGTCTTTTCCTTTTACCTTCTCTCAGGTTGCGAGTACTCCTTGGTTTAGGAGATAGTACACCTATTACACAAATTGGATAGTCTTCTTCCAAACCTTAGGCTGGTGCCGAACGGTGGGGAATGGAGAAAACCAATTAGCCTAACGATGGTGTACAGAAGGTATTAAGTTAAAACAAAGCAAGGGATTAGTAAGAGGGCTAAGTAAACTGCGACTGCTATTCACGACCAAACCAAGTATTTCTTCGCCAATCCTAAAATCACCTTTGTATTTCTCCAGAACACTCCGTATCACTACGAGGATCCACAGTTTATTGGATACTCCATCGTATGGTTATATACGAACTCGAAAGGAACTTGTTCCAGTTCGGGGATGGATTCTGGTTCAGGAGAAATAGGAATAAGGTTTATTCGGTTGTCTTTTATCTTCACCTTCTCTCACGTTGCGAGTGCTCATAGAATTAGGATAGTACACCCATTATGCTTATTGGATAGTCATCTTCCAAACCATAGGCTGGTGCCGAACGGTAGGGAAGGAAGAAAACCATTTGGCCTAAAGGGGTGTGCAGAAGGTAATGACTAAAGACATATAAAGGGATTTGGAGATGTGGCAAAGAATTACACGGTTACAGTTGTGAATCTGGATAATTGAAGAGGCAATACTAGGAATACTAGGATACCCCTACGAAACATTTCAATATTTCAGTTTCACTGTGTACTGTTAAAGGAAAACTGATTTCCCAATTAGACACTTGCTCCAGGATATGTATTTACCAGGTATGATTCTCACATCTATATGGTTTTACAGATGATGAGTGGGAGTAAGTTATTGGGAATTGGGTGATCATCCTCATTATATCAGGATTCGTTGTAATCGGTGATATTTGAGGAAGTCGCCTGGGTTGGTTGCCGGTCGGCAAATATTTGGTTTTGAATATCCGCTGTTATGCACCAATTTCAAATTGATATATATGTACGTCTATTTTTATAGAGTGAGATATATCTTTTTGAAATTATGTCTGTGACATTTACCTATATCAGTGGATGGTTAGGTAAGGAGCATTAAACAGCGGTGTAATTCTTCATAACCATAAATACAGTTTTCAACCTACGACACACAGTGAATGAGTTATCAGACTCAAGGGACTTATACAGATTATTGTATGTTGTCCAGGGTCCATCAGGACAGAGGGGTTGGTCTTCGTACTATATTCGGTTTACTTATGACTTCTCTAGTTTTTAGACAGGTGTTTCGCGGAAACACAGGGTCCAAATTTTGAGAAGCTATATCTATTTGAATAAAGTAGAGAACCAGGTATTGCAAGTATCGGGATTCTTCAAAGTGATCGAAGATATAGATACTTGTGTATGGTGTCCAGTTGATAGTAATGATTAAGAGATCTTGCTTCTCTTTCAGGTTACTCATAATTGGAAGCATTCCTAAGTTGAGTAACGCTGATCGGCCTCCTTCCATTTAGTTGACATGCACTGTAGACAGCTGCATGATTTGAATCTGGTTCAATTAAATCAGTGCCTCTGGTTCTATATTGGATATAGTACAGTTCATATCTTAACACTGTTAAGGTACGGGGAGTTGTCCGGCTTATGATTAAAACCAGACTCTGGATAACTCAAGGCACGTTTTTGTAATGGCTGTTTGTGGGTTGACCCAGGCTATGACGAGGGTTGACTTTCTACCATCTCGAAGATCAATAGCGATATTGTTCTAGACTCGCCACACTTTTATTAAAAATGGATTTTTTCAGAAAACAGTAGTGGGAGTATGGTAGAACTGGAAGTGATTCCAGAACCACAAACGATTACTGAAGATTTGATAAGGAACCTAAAGATACAATCTGGATTGATATTCCATTAGCCACTCCGCAGATAAGGCGGGTAACCTCAGGCACCCGAGAGGTACTCCAGTAGCCTCAAGGACGGTGACGGGGAGGTTCTTGTTTACCCACACTTGCCATTGCTGTTGTTCCAGACTATGAGACACGGCAGGAGGATGAGTATAGCGTCGTTCTAAACTTGCTTTAGAAGTGTACGTTTATATGACTCTACCGGAGGGTTGTCGTAGTCAGTGGGAGCAGCTGAAGCATTGGTGGACAGGTGGCTTATGTCTATTTATAGACTAAAGAAGATATAGCGGAGATAGATCATCAATTTCTGATGTGACAGTCATAAGTTTGACTTTATCAGAATAGGGGATGGATCTGTTGAGAAGGTAGTAGGGTGTGATGTCATGGTATTTGAATGACATACACAGAGTAGGAAGTGATATTCCTATACTACGATCGGTTATACTTTGGTCGTCACACAGTTGTTTCTCCACAAAGGAAATGGATTTCATATCAGACATACTGGTTACTAGATCTATGGTTTTAGATCTAGATTTGGGTAGTTTCCCAATCTGGATACTTAGACAGCATTCTAAGAGTATTTAGAATGGACGACTCCTGGCACGGTAGTGTACTTGCAGGTGATGGTGTCACCCTCTCTAAAGGTGTCTCACTGACTAAAGTGGAGAGGGATGTGCATTATTGGCAGATCACTTGCTTATGCAATTGAGTCAATCATGAGATGTCAAGTACCACACCAGATGTTGTTCTTGCACTCGACGCAATAAGCTGACATTGATCCTATCCTGGAGAAACAGTCGGAAGCAGTTTTAGAACATAAGTGGATGTTCTATGGATATGATAACGACAGCCTTATTCGGGAGACAGTTATCATTCCAGTCTTCCAAGGTGACCTGGACGACAAGGAGGTTGTCAGAGTTACAGTTTCTCCTTCTGAAGAGGGGCAGTATTTTGGACAGGTAGTCCAAGGCAATACTGAGGGAGGCATGGCGCTGGATACTGATTAAGTTCAGTTGACGATACAGTCTAAGAAGTTTGGATTTGGAGTTCATTTATGAGATAGGTCCCATCAGACATCCAGACACATTCTAAGACAGGTATTGCTCATTTCGGGAGATGGGTTTCTCCGCGAACTTGAGATTATAGAGAGACATAGAAAGAAACATCAAGGCGGATCCACTCACTGAGGCTATTCCTCGAACGCAATAGATTAGCAAATGAGCTTTGTGAGACTGACTAGTAGAGGAGTTGGGTGTTCGGTATCATACGGGCTGTGAGTATGCGACATCGCAATAATTAGCCTTGAGTGCAAGTGGGAGATTGTTGGAGATAGTGCCCTCAGAGTCAATTATTGGATCACAGGCACGTGATTGCAATGATTGAGGGAGGACCTATCCCAGGAGGACAGTCTTACTCGAGATGATAGCATGCTATCTGGTTTATCTTTATCATCGTATACTGCTTTAGGTGACCTGACAGGTCGCTATTACACGTTGGTAGAGCCCCTAGGATTCTTGCTTGACTGCCAGCAGTATGAGGGCGATCATATACGTGGGAGCTGGTAGTCTATAAGCACATCCTTAAAAGGTCCCTAGTCGTAGGAGTTTCGAGACAGGGCATCGATACTCCAGAGTAGACTAGTGTATACAGTCGAGACCCCGACGAGGGGCGGTGGCCGGTCTCACAAGCCACTGGTGTCAGTTGGTTCACCTAACTTGTATACAGGTGCTCATTGGGTTATGAGTACACCGGACAGGACTCGCCGGGAACATGCTAGTTGGTCTTATACCTGACATCAGATAGCAGTTCCCTGGTGACATGTATACAGGTTAGTTCATCGACCTGAGGATCCTCATTTGTCTCGTGTGAGTTCCCACTGTACTTTGATTACTACCCTACCACGCTCAAAAGAGACGTGCAAACATGTTTTAGTTGGGTACAGTCCCGAGCCACATGGAGGCAGTGAGCGGATCTTCGGGGGTTCGTCTCTCCCGGTATTGGGGGTGAGGTCACGCTGTGTCTAAGAAAGCCAGAACATGAAAGTCCTTGGCCAAGGCAGGAGATTTACTGGTAGGTATTCCAGTAGTATCTCAGGGTGTTATGGGCTGATCTCTGACACGACTTGTACCACTTTTGGGGGTCTGACTTTTACCAACCCCCTAGGCCCGCCATGCGATGCTCATAGACGAACGGACCGGACTGTACGGATATTGTCACTGACAGGCTCAGTATGGTGTCAGGATGAGTTCGCTCATCGACGTCCCTTTTGGTCAATAGCAGGTAGCCCGTCATGTATGGCTAATACCTCTGACGTGCTAGTGGTTAAATTCACAGCCATAGTATTGACGAGTCTTTAGAGTCCCCCACATTCAGTTACTCCAGTTTCGGGCGAAACGCTGTAGAGGCCGTATGGAGATATGGCAGGGTTCGATCAGATAGGTGCGGTATTGCACGGATCAGGATCGGACGGTTAGTACTAGAGGCCGTAAGGATATATGGCAGGGTTCGATCAGATACGTGCGGTATTGCACGGATCAGGATCGGACGGATAATACTAGCCGGCTTTGGTTTAAGCCGGATCCTAGTATAGTACAGTGTAGATGTTGTCTCATTGCATTTGTATTCGGTCAGAATACAGATGCGGGTGTGTATACACAGTATCGGGGTTTTCCTGTAATTTATTACGGGACCAGTTTTCTGGAGTTGCCAGTTTGTTTTCCGTTTCGGCCATTTTTCCTTTGTATCATTCAATGGCCGAAGATTGGTGGAGGAGGGCTTATTTGCATTTGTGCAAATAAGCATTTTTGGAGGGTGTTCTTTGCATTTTGTTGCATCATGATGGTTTTCATGATGGGTGCACCATCCATTGACTTGATTAATCCATCATTGCTTGACTTCAATCTTCATGATAGCATAACTTTTGGAAGTCATGATTGTTGTTTGAGTGTTGGACTTTCCTAATGATCATGTCTTTGCATGATAGTCTTTTCTCTCTCTACCTTGGATTATTGGTTGGCTCACTCATTCTTTTGATTGACACACTCACCACACTCTCATTCCTCTCCTTTCGTTTTGGGGATGGCCGGTCAAGCAATGAGATGAGGGCTGTCCAAATTTCATGTGTGGGGTTTTTGTGCTTTTGCTTTGGTAAAAATCCCACAAGATCAATCTCCAAAAGCTTATATCATTTCCTCCACTATATGGAAACCTCCACAACCCCAAAGAGACATAGTAATCTACACTACATTCTACAGCAAACCTTGGGCACGTCGGCTCGCCAACTTCATGCACGAGTTGCCTCGGTATAGAGGTGGGAGCCCGTAAAAGAAGCAGGCGACGTGGTGCCCTTCCGGCGAGGAGGTGGAGACCGGACATTCCGCGGGAGATCGGGACGATGGCGAGAAGACCGGACGACACGGATCGCTCGGTATTTCTCTCTTCCCCATCTTGTAGTTATCTAGGACTAGTTAATGGCCCGATCCGGGTTTTAGTGCGCGGTGGTGCCGGTTTGTTGTTTGCAAAGTATTTCGTTTCCGCATTCCGGCGTCGGATTGACGGCCGGGGCGCCGCCGTGCACTTACAACAGCCGTGATGGATGCTGACTTACTTTTGGAGGAGCGCATTTCTGAGAATCCAGTCATTTTTGGGCCGAAGATGATCCGTACTGATACGCCAGCCCAGCGGCAGATGGGTAGACACCGTGATAGATTCTTTCCGGGAGATGGTGGCAGCAGAGGATTGAGACGAGGTCAGTTATTTGGTTCATATCCGCAGACCTAGCAGTCGTCGCCAGGATGTTTTCGGTGCGGGAGTCAGTACCATCATGTCAGAGACTGTACCACGGGGCGCTAGGGCGCAGCGACAGTACCACATGTGACCTTACCACCTTCACCACCTCCGCAGAGAGATCTACTTCCTACCCCTGATGAAGCTCCACGCCAGGCAGATGCTCCTAGAGGTCGTGGGCATGGCGGTCCGGTTCTGAGAGGACGTGGCGACAGAGGTAGAGGCAGAGGCAGAGGACAGCCAGCTACTAGTGGTGGACAGGCCCGAGTGTTCGCGTTGACTCCTCAGGATGCACAGGCATCCAATGCCGTTGTGACAGGTACTCTGCCAGTATGTTCTTTTGACACATGAGTATTATTTGATCAAGGATCCACACATTCTTATGTATCCACATACTTTGCACCGAGGTTGGTCCGAGAGTCTTCTTCGTTAGACTAGCCGCTTGTCGTTATTACTCCGGTAGGCAAGTCGTTTGTTGCTCATTTTGTGTACCGATCGTTTCTCGTTCGTATCGGGATAGAGATTCTTCAGTTGACTTGATTCTCCTCGATATGCTAGACTTCGACATTCTTCTTGGTATGGACTAGCTAGCCACCTGTTATGCATCCATAGACTGCCGTGAAAAGGCAGTCAGATTCAGTTTTCTTGGTGAGCCAGTTCTTGTTATTCAGGGAGATCGTAGTGCTACCCTTCCCAGCTTCATTTCTTCTCTTCATGCTGGTCAGCTCTTGAGGAAAGGGTGTCAGGGATTCTTAGCCTATGTTTGTGATACTAGCGCTACAGAGGTTCCGTTGGACCAGGTCCCTGTTGTGAGAGAGTTTCCTGATGTATTCCCTGACGAGCTGCCTGGTCTGCCACCAGGGCGCGAGATTGAGTTCTGCATTGAATTGAACCCCGGCACGGGGCCTATCTCTATACCGCCTTATCGGATGGCCCCGGCGGAGCTTAGAAAGCTGAAGGATCAGTTACAGGACTTGCTGGATAAAGGGCTTATCCGACCGAGTGTGTCACCTTGGGGTGCTCCCGTCTTGTTTGTTAAGAAGAAGGACGACGGTATGCGCTTATGCATTGATTATCGTCAGCTGAACCTGGTTACTGTGCGGAACAGATATCCCCTACCCCGCATTGACGTCTTATTCGATCAGCTCCAGGGTGTAGGGTTTTTCTCGAAGGTTGATTTACGGTCAGGTTATCATAAGTTGCGGGTTCGGAAGGAGGATATTCCGAAGACCGCTTTGCGTACACGATATGGTCATTATGAGTTCTTGGTGATGTTGTTCGGGCTCACCAATGCCCCGGCAGCATTTATGGACTTGATGAACCGTGTATTCAGGCCGTATCTTGATCAGTTCATCATTGTGTTCACTGATGACATCTTGGTTTATTCTCGGAGATGGAAGAAGCACGACCAGCACTTGCGTATCACTTTGCAGACTTTGAGGGAGCATCAGCTGTTCGTCAAATTTTCCATGTGCGAATTTTAGCTAGACATTGTCGACTTCTTGGGTCATGTGGTGACGATAGATAGTATTTGTGTGGATCCGAAGAACATCGAGGCAGTGCAGCGTTGGCCCAGACCAGTATCAGTTAAAGAGGTTCGCAGCTTTCTAGGTCTGGAAGACTCTTATCGATGTTTTGTCCAGGATTTCTCCCGTATTGCTGCACCGTTGATCAGGTTGACCCAGAAGGGGGTTCCTTTTGATTAGACCGAGGCATGTAAGGATAGCTTCCAGCAGTTGAAGACTCGTGTGACTACTGCACCAGTATTATCTTTGCCTTCAGGATCGGGCGGTTTCGTGGTATATTGTGATGCTTCTCGAGTAGGGCTGGGCTGTGTATTGATGCAGCACGACAGAGTTAACGCGTATGCTTCTCGGCAGTTAAGGAAACACGAACAGAACTACCCCACTCATGATTTAGAGATGGCTGCAGTGGTATTTGCACTTAAGATCTGGAGACATTACCTATACGGCGAGTCGTGCCAGATATTCACTGACCACAAGAGCTTGAAGTATATCTTTCAACAGCGAGATCTAAATCTGAGACAGTGCCATTGGATGGAGTTGGTGAAAGATTATGACTGCGAGATTCTTTACCATCCGGGCAAGGCAAATGTGGTGGCAGATGCTTTGAGCAGGAGGCCCGGAGGTAGCTTATCTTGTTTGAGCATAGTACAGATGCATTCGACGGTGGATTGGTAGGTTTTATATGACAGGAGAGTGCAGTTCGAGTTTACTCCTATGGGGGGACAGCTGGCCCATTTCAGAGCAGGCCCATAGTTACTTGACCGTATGCGCGACACACAGTTCGACGATGCCCGTATTTTAGAGATTATCGAGCAGATTCGGCAGGGCAGAGTTTCCGAGTTCGTGATTGATGATCAGGGGATACTTTGATTTGGGACTCGACTGTGCGTACCAGATTCTGAGGGAGTGAGGCATGATATTCTTGAGGAGACACATAGATCAGTATACAGTTGTTGGGAATCCTCCCGCGCGCGCAGAGGCGTGTGTTTCGGAAATGGATGCGTCTTGGTGGAAAACGGAATGCGCGCACGAGATCGTTCTCGTTTTACTATTTATAACCGCAAGTGCACGGCGCGTTGTAGCGAGCCGGAAAGCACGGGTCGATCCGCAGGGAATTGAGTATTAGGTATCGTTGTTTAAGGTTAACAATGTTGGAGATAGTGCCCTCAGAGTCAATTATTGGATCACAGGCACGTGATTGCAATGATTGAGGGAGGACCTATCCCGGTAGGACAGTCTTACTCGAGATGATAGTATGCTATCTGGTTTACCTCTATCATCGTGTACTGCTTTAGGTGACCTGACAGATCACTATTGCACGTTGATAGAGCCCCTAGGATTCTTGCTTGACTACCGGCAGTATGAGGGCGATCATATACGTGGGAGCTGGTAGTCTATAAGCACATCCTTAAAAGGTCCCTAGTCGTGGGAGTTTCGAGACAGGGCATCGATACTCCAGAGTAGACTAGTGTATACAGTCGAGACCCCGACGAGGGGCGGTGGCCGGTCTCACAAGCCACTGGTGTCAGTAGGTTCACCTAAGATGTATACAGGTGCTCATTGGGTTATGAGTACACCGGACAGGACTCGCCGGGAACATGCTAGTTGGTCTTATACCTGACGTCAGATAGCAGTTCCCAGGTGACATGTGTACAGGTTAGTTCATCGACCTGGGGATCGTCATTTGTCTCGTGTGAGTTCCCACTGTACTTTGATTACTACCCTACCACGGCTCAAAGGAGTCGTGCAAACAGGTTTTAGTTGGGTACAGTCCCGAGCCACATGGAGGCAGTGAGCGGATCTTCGGGGGTTTCGTCTCTCCCGGTATTGGGGGTGAGGTCGCGCTGTGTCTAGGAGAGCCATTACACAAAGACCTTGGCCAAGGCAGGAGATTTACTGGTAGGTATTCCAGTAGTATCTCAGGGTGTTCTGGGCTACACTCCGACACGACTTGTACCGCTTTTGGGGGTCTGACTTTTACCAACCCCCTAGGCCCGCCATGCGATGCTCATAGACGAACGGACCGGACTGTACGGATATTGTCACTGACAGGCTCAGTTGGGTGTCGGGGTGAGCTTCCTCATCGACGTCCCTTTTAGTCAATAGCTGGTGGCCCGTCACGTATTGGCTTATACCTCTGACGTGCTAGTGGTTAAATCCACAGCCATAGTATTGACGAGTCTTTAGAGTCCACCACACTTTCAGTTACTCAAGCTTTCGGGCGAAACGCTGTAGAGGCCGTATGGAGATATGGCAGGGTCCGATCAGATACGTGCGGTATTGCACGGATCAGGATCGGACGGTTTTGTACTAGTGGCCGTATAGTTATATGGCAGCGTTCGATCAGATACGTGCGGTATTGCACGGATCAGGATCGAACGGATATTGCTAGCCGGCTTTGGTTTAAGCCGGTCCTAGTTTAGTACAGTGTAGATTTTGTCTCATTGCATTTGTATCCGGACGGAATACAAATGCGGGTGTGTATGCACAGTATGGGGTTTTCCTGTAATTTATTACGGGACCAGTTTTCTAGAGTTGCCATTTTGCTTTCCGTTCCGGCCGGTTTTTCTTTGTTCTTTCCCGGCCGGACTTTTCTGATGGAGGGGGTAATTTGCAGTTTTGCAAATTACTTTTGTGGAGGGGTTTCATGCATTATGATAGCATCTTTTCTTTTTCCTTCATAATGGTTAGCATCTTTGCTTTATGTGATTTGAAATGGATTTGAGGTTGATGGAGAGTTTAGTGATGATTATGTTTTTGGATGTGGTCACCCTCCTCCTTTTACTACACTCACCTCCCTTCTTGCTTCATATTCATTCCTCCACCCTCTTGCTCTCACTTGATGAAATGGTTAGAAAAAGAAAGAGAGAAAAAGAAAGAGAAGAAGAAGGAGAGAGCTTCATCTTCATCTTTGAGAGAGTATATCATTCTTCATCTCATTCCATTGCTAGAAAATTGAAAGCACCAATTTTCTATACATCATTCCTCCATCATCCACAAATGGCAACCAAACCCCAAAAGAGAGAGACTTTGATCCTACACTATATTCCTACAGCAAATCTTGAGCATGTCGAGTTGCCGGCTTCATGCTCGAGTTGCCTCAGTATCGAGGTGGGAGCCCGTAAAAGTACCCGGCTTCGTGGTCCCCCTTTCCGACGAGGAGGAGATGGACGGAGATCCCGCGAGAAGATCGGAGCGGAGATGAAGACCGGAGGACTTGGATCGTCGGTATATCTCTAACCTATCTTGTTAGTTAGCTAGACTAGTTTAATGGTCACGATCCGGAGTTTAGTGCGCGGTGGTGCCGTTTTGCCAAGTCCGCAAAAATTTAAGTTTACCACCGTTTCCGCGTTTGGCCGTCGGGTTGACGGCCGGGGCGCCGCCGTGCACTTACAGTGGTATCAGAGCCTCGCCATTAACATAGTCTAGTTTGGTGTAATGTGTTTTACGTTTCCGATCAAACAAATTTCCAAAAACCGTATTTTCCTAGCACATCAGTTTCTGTCGAAATTTTTTGGAGTCCAAAAATTTTTCTGGTTGTCTCAGAGTGATGTGCAGGGAAATAGAAGCATACTGTAAAAATTTGGCACCATGATCTCACTATTCCGCCGCGCAAGCGCCGCGAAACCCCACCTCGTGCGGCGCTTCCGCCGCGGATTTTACTGTTCACCCCCCCAAATTTTTCCAGTGTGTCTCTGAGTTGAAAATGTGGTTTCTGGAATATTAAAATTGGGCTAATTTTTTCTGTGAGTGCTACAGTTTTTGATTGAGGGCCCACTTGTTAATTGTTTGATCAATCGGAAAATTTTAAACACATTTTTCACAGTATTTACATTATATCTGCGACCGTGAATGTCACTCGATCGGTAAATCCGGTCTAACTGCTATAGCCCGGTTAGACGGATTTGCGAACGTGACTTTCACGTTGATGTTCTATGTATTTGCTGTGATGTTGCGGATCGGTCGTGGGGGATAGCCTGGATGCAATGCTAGTACAGTTTTGTTGTATTATGTACATTTGATATTGCGGGGCGAGCGTCCGACATGTGGACTGCCGTCACTGCCTGTTTGTATTATTCTTTTGGGGCACGACCTGGTTGCGGTCGATGTACCCGGTGTATGTATATTTTACTTTCTGTACTAGGATTACCCCGCGGAGGGGTGCACGGATAGCCGGGTTCTGGAGGGCAACAAGCCCGCATCTCATGGCATTGAGACGGAGGGGGCTTCACTCTAGGATTGGCGGGCTATTCGCCGCACTCGTAGGGGGTACAGGTTGACCCAGGAGGGGTGCCCAAGTTACCGGATTCCGTGAAGTGCTGGGTGGTCCATTCACGGCGCTGAAGGGGGCTGCCTCGCTTCAGGTTTTGGCGGGTGACTTGCCGCGCCCGTAGGGGTCTAGGATTTCATTGCACAGGCTATCCACACGACCAGGGGAACGTCGGGTTTCAGTAGTGGCTCTGTGAAACCCGGGGATCCCAGATATCTGTATTGTTTCTGTGATGCTGTACATTTTTCTGTGCTGTTGCATTTCTTTCACGCCTTGAGCTAAATATAATATATTGGTATATATATTAGTAGATGTTGTATATGTTTTTCATCCGCGCTAGTCCAGTCCCCGCTCTGTCGTTAGTAAGCTAACCTAACGGGTAATGACGGGACCCAGTGGCGAATGCGGATGGCATATACGTACATCAGTATATTTTCGTTCTTTTTGGTGTGATCAAATGATGGGACTGCATTGATTCGGATCAATGCAAGTTTAAAAACAAACCTAATCTGATGTTGTTGGAACACTTTTCAAAAAGCTGTTATTGCAAGGACGTTCACTTATGTTTTGCATCGTGGTATTCATTTGGAATATCCTGCTCCTCAGTCGACGAGGCAAGGGCCGAGATCCCTTCACAAGGAGTGACCCCTTGGACAGAAGTTTGCATCAGGGCATTAACTTCACTATAGCCGATTACTTTTGCTTTGCACCGTGGTATTCATTTGGAATATCCTGCACCCCATTCTACGGGGAAAGAGCCGAGATCCCTTCACCGGGAGTGACCTCTTTAGCAACGGTCGTCGTCACTATATTTTTAAAAGCTATCCGTTCCTTCAACGATATCAAGTTCTTTACGTTAAAGGTTTTCGCCAGAAACCATTCGTAGCCCTCCGTCATTTCAGACGGGTAGCACGTAGTATTCATGCTATGTTTGTTGACCTTCGTCAAGGCATAGTGTATGGTAGCTGCTTGTTACTTTTCTGTTGCATAGATAGATGCGTTGGTTTGGGACAGTCGTATAGCCTTGTTGACCTTCGTCAAGGGCTTGTACGGGTGGATTCAAATTAACCTGGATAATGACGGGTAGAACTTGACATGTGACTTATGATTTGTTGACCTTCGCCAAGGTCATAAGAGCATGGGGCAGAAATCACATCGGGAGTTTCAAAAGTACTGAAACTTGCCAGATATGCGCATACCTTCTGGAGTGTGATACCGTGAGCGGATTCCGTCACGTTATCGTGCGATGAGAGTTGGATCCCGATTCCCACTGATGAGTTGGTTTACTCCTCGGGTGTTCCCGACTAATTCTTCTTTCAGGTTTGGAGGAGAATTTGAGGTACAGTGGGAGGTTTCCAGATTGGATAAATTGGTAACCATTCTGATCTAGGTTAGAGTGCACGCTGAGTGTTTCTTTTCTCTCTCTCTTTGGCAGCGACCATTGACCCGACCCTAAGATTTTGACTCAGTGACCAAGTTGACCGAACCTTCTTAACACCGACTTTTGGATTGTCAGAGTTGCAGACCTCATTGCCACTCCTGCTTTTACCCTTTTCTCCAGGACACCCCGTTTTACTACGAACGTCCACTTCCATTGGACAAAACCATCGTATGGTTAGATACGAACTCGAAGGGATTTATTCGAGGATGGTTTCCGGTTCTGGAGAAAACGGATAGGACTATTCAGTTGTCTTTTCTTTTCACCCTCTCTCAGGTTGCGAGTACTCCTTGGTTTAGGGGTAGTACACCTATTACGCAAATTGGATAGTCTTCTTCCAAACCATAGGCTGGTGCCGACCGGTAGGGAAGGAAGAAAGCCAATTAGCCTAAACGGTGTACAGAAGGTATTAAGTTAAGACAAAGTAAGGGATTAGTTAGAGGGCAAAGTAAATTGCAACAGGTATTCACGACCAAACCATGTATTCCTTCGCCAATCCTAAATCACCTTTGTATTTCTCCAGGACACTCCGTATCACTACGAAGATCCCATTTTATTGGATAATCCATCGTATGGTTATATACGAACTCGAAAGGAACTTGTTCCAGTTCGGGGATGGATCCTGGTTCAGGAGAAATAGGAATAAAGTACATTCAGGTGTCTTTTATCTTCACCTTCTCTCGCGTTGCGAGTGCTCCTAGGATTAGGACAGTACACCCTTTATGCTTTTTGGATAGTCTTCTTCCAAACCATAGGCTGGTGCCGAACGGTAGGGAAGGAAGAAAACCAATTGGCCTAAAGGGGTGTGCAGAAGGTAAAGACTAAAGACATATGAAGGGATTTGGAGAGGTGGCAAAGAACTATACGGTTACAGTCGTGAATCTGGAAGAGGCATTACTAGGAATACCGGGATACCCCATCGAAACATTTCAATGTTTCAGTCTCACTGTGTAATGTTAAAAGAAAACTGATTTCCCGATTAGATACTTACTCCAGGGTATGTATTTACCAGGTTTGATTCTCACATCTGTATGGTTTTACAGATGATGAGTGGGAGTAAGTTATTGGGAATTGGGTGATCATCCTCATTATATCGGGATTCATTGGAATCATTGATGTTTGAGGAGATCATCTGGGCTGTTTGCCGGTCGGCAAATATTTGGTTTTGAATATCCGCTGTTGTGCACCAATTTCAAATTGATATGTCTGTACGTCTATTTTCATAGAGTGAGATATACCTTTTGATATTATGTCGATGACATTTACCTATATCAGTGGATGGTTAGGTAAGGAGCATTAAACGGCGGTGTAATTCTTCTTAACCATAAGTACAGTTTTCAACCTACGACACACAGTGAATGAGTTATCTGACTCAAGGGACTTATACAGAGTATTGTATGTTGTCCAGGGTCCATCAGGACAGAGGGGTTGGTCCTCGTACTGTATTCTGCTTACTTATGACTTCTCTAGTTCTTAGACAGGTGTTTCGTACAAACACAGGGTCGAAGTTTTGAGAAGTTATAGGTATAAGAATAAAGTAGAGAACCAGGTGTTGCAAGTATCGGGATTCTTCAAAGTGATCGAAGATGTAGATACTTGTGTATGGTATTCAGTTGATAGTAATGATTAAGAGAACTTGCTTCTCTTTCAGGTTACTCATAATTGGAAGCATTCCTAAGTTGAGTAACGCTGATCGGCCTCCTTCCATTTAGTTGACATGCACTGGAGATAGCTGCATGATTTGAATCTGGTTCAATTAAATCAGTGCCTCTGGTTCTATATTGGATGTAGAACAGTTCATATCTTAACGTTGTTAAGGTACGGGGAGTTGTCCGGCTTATGATTAAAACCAGACTCTGGATAACTCAAGGCACGTTTCTGTAATGGCTGTTTGTGGGTTGACCCAGGCTATGACGCGGGTTGACTTTCTACCATCTGGATGAACAATAGCAATATTGTTCTAGACTCGCCACAGTTTTATTAAAAATGGATTTTTTCAAAAACAGCAGTGGGAGTATGGTAGAACTGGAAGTGATTCCAGAACCGCAAACGATTACTGAAGATTTGATAAGGAACCTGAAGATTCAATCTGATTTGACATTCCATTGGCCACTCCGCAGATAAGGTGGGTAACTTCAGGCACCCGAGAGGTACTTCGGTAGCCTCAAGGACGGTGACAGGGAAGTTCTTGTTTACCCACACTTGCCATTGTTGTTGTTCCAGGCTGCGAGACCCGGCAGGAGGATGAGTATAGCGTGGTTCTGAACTAGCTTCAGAAGTGTACGTGTATATGACTCTGCCAGAGGGTTGTCGTAGTCAGTGGGAGCAGCGGAAGCATTGGTCGACATCAGGCTTATGTCTATTTATAGACTAAAGCAGATGTAGTGGAGATAGATCATCTGTTTCTGATGTGACAGTCATAGGTTTGACGTCATCAGAATAGGGGATGGATCTGTTGAGAAGGTAGTAGGAAAGGAAACTCCTATACTATGATCGGTTATACTTTGGTCGTCACACAGTGGTTTCTCCACAAAGGACTTGGACATTATATCAGACATACTGGTTACTAGATCTATGGTTTTAGGTCTAGATTTGGGTGGTTTCCTAATCTGGGTACCTTGACAGCATTCTATGAGTATTTAGAATGGACGACTCCTGGCACGGTAGTGTACCTGCAAGTAATGGAGTTGCCCTCTCTAAAGGTGTCTTTTAGACTAAAGTAGAGAGGGATGTGCATGATTGGCAGATCACTTGCTTAGGCAATTGAGTCAATCATGAGATGTCAAGTACCACACCAGATGTTGTTCTTGCACTAGATGCAACAAGTTGATATTGATCCAATCCTGGAGAAACAGTCGGAAGCAGTTTTAGAACATAAGTGGCTGTTCTAGGGATATGATAACGGCTGCCTCTTTTAGGAGACGGTTATCATTCCAGGCTTCCAAGGTGACCTGGACGACAAGGAGGTTGTCAGAGTTATAGTTTTTCCCTCTGACGAGGGGCAGTATTTTGGACGGATGGTCCAAGGCAATACTGAGGGTGGCATGGCGCAGGATACTGATTAAGTTCAGTTGAAGATACAGTCTAAGAAGTTTGGATTTGGAGTTCATTTATGAGCTACGTCCCATCAGACATCCAGACATTCTAAGGCAGGTATTGCTCATTTCGGGAGATGGCTTTCTCCGCGAACTTGAGATATAGAGAGACATAGAAAGAAACTTCTAGGCGGATCCACTCACTGAGGCTATTCCTCGACCGCAATAGTTTCACAAACGGGATTCGTGAGACTGACTAGTAGAGGAGTTGGGTGTTCGGTATCACACGGGCTGTGAGTATGCGACATCGCAATAATTAGCCTTGAGTGCAAGTGGGAGATTGTTGGAGATAGTGCCCTCAGAGTCAATTATTGGATCACAGGCACGTGATTGCAATGATTGAGGGAGGACCTATCCCGGTAGGACAGTCTTACTCGAGATGATAGTATGCTATCTGGTTTACCTCTATCATCGTGTACTGCTTTAGGTGACCTGACAGATCACTATTGCACGTTGATAGAGCCCCTAGGATTCTTGCTTGACTACCGGCAGTATGAGGGCGATCATATACGTGGGAGCTGGTAGTCTATAAGCACATCCTTAAAAGGTCCCTAGTCGTGGGAGTTTCGAGACAGGGCATCGATACTCCAGAGTAGACTAGTGTATACAGTCGAGACCCCGACGAGGGGCGGTGGCCGGTCTCACAAGCCACTGGTGTCAGTAGGTTCACCTAAGATGTATACAGGTGCTCATTGGGTTATGAGTACACCGGACAGGACTCGCCGGGAACATGCTAGTTGGTCTTATACCTGACGTCAGATAGCAGTTCCCAGGTGACATGTGTACAGGTTAGTTCATCGACCTGGGGATCGTCATTTGTCTCGTGTGAGTTCCCACTGTACTTTGATTACTACCCTACCACGGCTCAAAGGAGTCGTGCAAACAGGTTTTAGTTGGGTACAGTCCCGAGCCACATGGAGGCAGTGAGCGGATCTTCGGGGGTTTCGTCTCTCCCGGTATTGGGGGTGAGGTCGCGCTGTGTCTAGGAGAGCCATTACACAAAGACCTTGGCCAAGGCAGGAGATTTACTGGTAGGTATTCCAGTAGTATCTCAGGGTGTTCTGGGCTACACTCCGACACGACTTGTACCGCTTTTGGGGGTCTGACTTTTACCAACCCCCTAGGCCCGCCATGCGATGCTCATAGACGAACGGACCGGACTGTACGGATATTGTCACTGACAGGCTCAGTTGGGTGTCGGGGTGAGCTTCCTCATCGACGTCCCTTTTAGTCAATAGCTGGTGGCCCGTCACGTATTGGCTTATACCTCTGACGTGCTAGTGGTTAAATCCACAGCCATAGTATTGACGAGTCTTTAGAGTCCACCACACTTTCAGTTACTCAAGCTTTCGGGCGAAACGCTGTAGAGGCCGTATGGAGATATGGCAGGGTCCGATCAGATACGTGCGGTATTGCACGGATCAGGATCGGACGGTTTTGTACTAGTGGCCGTATAGTTATATGGCAGCGTTCGATCAGATACGTGCGGTATTGCACGGATCAGGATCGAACGGATATTGCTAGCCGGCTTTGGTTTAAGCCGGTCCTAGTTTAGTACAGTGTAGATTTTGTCTCATTGCATTTGTATCCGGACGGAATACAAATGCGGGTGTGTATGCACAGTATGGGGTTTTCCTGTAATTTATTACGGGACCAGTTTTCTAGAGTTGCCATTTTGCTTTCCGTTCCGGCCGGTTTTTCTTTGTTCTTTCCCGGCCGGACTTTTCTGATGGAGGGGGTAATTTGCAGTTTTGCAAATTACTTTTGTGGAGGGGTTTCATGCATTATGATAGCATCTTTTCTTTTTCCTTCATAATGGTTAGCATCTTTGCTTTATGTGATTTGAAATGGATTTGAGGTTGATGGAGAGTTTAGTGATGATTATGTTTTTGGATGTGGTCACCCTCCTCCTTTTACTACACTCACCTCCCTTCTTGCTTCATATTCATTCCTCCACCCTCTTGCTCTCACTTGATGAAATGGTTAGAAAAAGAAAGAGAGAAAAAGAAAGAGAAGAAGAAGGAGAGAGCTTCATCTTCATCTTTTAGAGAGTATATCATTCTTCATCTCATTCCATTGCTAGAAAATTGAAAGCACCAATTTTCTATACATCATTCCTCCATCATCCACAAATGGCAACCAAACCCCAAAAGAGAGAGACTTTGATCCTACACTATATTCCTACAGCAAATCTTGAGCATGTCGAGTTGCCGGCTTCATGCTCGAGTTGCCTCAGTATCGAGGTGGGAGCCCGTAAAAGTACCCGGCTTCGTGGTCCCCCTTTCCGACGAGGAGGAGATGGACGGAGATCCCGCGAGAAGATCGGAGCGGAGATGAAGACCGGAGGACTTGGATCGTCGGTATATCTCTAACCTATCTTGTTAGTTAGCTAGACTAGTTTAATGGTCACGATCCGGAGTTTAGTGCGCGGTGGTGCCGTTTTGCCAAGTCCGCAAAAATTTATGTTTACCACCGTTTCCGCGTTTGGCCGTCGGGTTGACGGCCGGGGCGCCGCCGTGCACTTACAAACAAATCAATGATTGGGTGGTTGTCACAAAAAATATATAAAAGAACAAAAACAAGGAAAAAGCAAGAAAAGGAGTTGAGGAAAGAATGGTTGTGGCTTGGTTCGGAAGCTTGAATCGCGGCGTTTACCTCTACACTCCCTTGGTTACGAGTTGCCCGGCCTTACCTTGATTCCGGCATGGAGCACGACTTGTCAACGCGGTTGCGGAGCACAAACTGTCAAAGTCCGACATTCGCCGCAAGGCACGAAACGAGTCCCTTTTGGTCACTTACCGTTTGTATGTCCGAGCTTGGGGTGTCAACGCTAAACACGGGGTTTCGCAAGCATACCGCAACAATGAAAACACAAAGAGGTCAGTGAGAGCAAATGATATTGGTGTTGAGTTTGCTAAGTATTTGTGAAGGTATATAGCATATGAAACAAAGAGTTTGTCAAGCTCTTTATTACAAAATACCATATCCTATCTTAGCAAACTTAACACCAAATGGATCTTAACTTAAACATTGAAAATGGGGAAAGGGAATGAATACGGCATATGAGGAGGTTACAAATAACCATGTATCAAAATACCGTATCATATCAATACATAAACAATATTTAGGTTAGAATCATAAGTTAAGCACATGAAACATAAACAAGAGGTAGGAGGCAAAGCCTTCCATCTTACTTCCTCACCGTCACCGCAACCAAAACAAATATTAGTTACACATGATAAAAAGAAAGCAATTATATATAAACACTTGATGAAGAGATACAATGTTTGGTAACTTATTCAACCTCCTTAATGAAGCTCTCCAAAGAGAGCTTCAAGAGGGAAGAACAAGAAGAAACAAAACTACATAAAGAAGTATAAGAATTTACATATTTTCTCTAGTCTCACTCTGGGCTATTTATAGGCTGAGATTTGCAAATACCATGTGCCAACTACCCCCAGAAAACCATGTGCCACCAACCAGGAAAATTTCACCAACCCCGGAGTCTTAATGGGCGCGGATCCGCGGCCAATACCCCCTATTGGCCGCGGATCCGCGGCCATATAGTGGGTTTGTGGTGTCGTTTTTTGGTGGCTTGCCTGGTTTTGTGTTTTCTTCTGTTAAACTTATACAGATTTGCATAATTCTTCCTTGATTGCTTCAGGTTCCAATAGTCAACAATGTTGGCTACACTTTTCAACACCTTTGAAATTCAACTCCCTCGGGTCCCACACATCTTTGAATATCTTCATTGGGCCCCACGCATCTTTGAATATCTTCAGTGGGCCCCACGCTTGACCAGAAATGACGACTGTTTTCGTCCTGCCCTTTTGAGCTGGTAAGCGGTATTAGACGGATGCGGATGACTGAAACCCGGCTTTTATCTGCTGTGACAGATGTTCTGTATTTCGACGTAACTGTGGAGATTTGGTGTTGATTTGCAATATTTGTACTGGAAACCTGTAATCTGTAAATATGTAGCAAACATGGATTAAAAGTACCTACCTATAAACAAACGAGCGTAAGAATGGGCGGTATAAAATGCAGTTTTCTGTGATGAACAAATACCCCCAAACTTAACTTTTGCTCGTCCCGAGCAAAACCAATTATACAAAAATAAAATGATAACCACACTTTCGCAGGGAACGCGATTGCACTGAGCGCGTGCAACAAGCCGTTAAACCTCTAGGTGTCCCTAGTAGGAGGAGTGTTGTCTCCTGAGGGTTTTCAGCGGATACTACCCACAAAATCCCGTCAAGCTAGTTTCATAAGTTAACATCGATTCTACTCCTACAGTTTAGTATTTACATTAAAAACTCTATCATCCTAAGTTAGAAATATCCAACCCTTATTTTTCACACCTCCTATCTATTTAACCTTGGATCTCCTGAGTTTTCCTTTTAAAGCGCGGCCTCAAATCAGGGATTTTTATCAACTTTACAGAAAACACAAGTCTTATTCTTTATTTCTATCTTTTATCCAAACATCGATTGTATACCCCTACGTGTGTGTATATTTGCACCCCTATACTCAAGAATTCAATTCAAGCTATAATACCCTTGCCCTAATACCTAATACTACTTCTTTTTATTAAGGATGGACGGATTTGCTCACACACCTTTTATGGGACTATTAATGCTTCTTGAGGCACTAGCAGCCGATTACTGAATGTGTGAGCTTAAAGCGTAAATAGCAGTTTCCAGGTCTTGACTTTATTCTATATTTTTTTTCTTTTTATTTTTCTTTTTCTTTTTCAAGACCGGATATATTTTTCACATGCTCTTTTGGTGTTTAGCTTTAAATACCGTTTTTTCTTTCATACTAGGCTTTCAAGCAAGAGTATTTCTAGGTATCCTCTACTATCCCAAGTTTCAAGGTGCGTGTGAGTGCAGTTTGTAGGGTATATACTTTCTAAGTCTGAACTCAAGAAAAGAAACTATTTTTCAGACTTATCCTCCAGTAAAGCTTCAATACTTTCCCCTCATCTTGACTTAACTCAAGAACTGAACTCAAAAATTGTAAGAACGTATACTTACCAAAGTTAGACAGAATGAGGGTTATTTTTAGGGTTTTCAATTCCTAAGCCTAGAATTTAGTTATTTCTAATATATCAACTAAACTTTCAGAATAAAAAATCTAAGTTACCCTATTAGCTAACTTGACGACAAAGTTTTTATATTTTTCGAAATTTTTTTCAATTTTTATGGGTTTTTTTTTTTAATATGTATGTAATGCAAAATATACACATGATGCAGCGCTCACCCCCAAACCTGAGTTTTACGATGTCCTCATCGTTGCCCCCATCTCTGGTAGCTAGACTTAGACATCAGGGTGATCATTTTATTAAAACAAAAAGAAAAAAAACTAAGATTAATTACAACATATACAAGTTAAAAGACTGGGTTAGTGCAGAAATTAATACGAGCCACATAAAGATTTTGTCTATATAGTGCCATGGCTGGCAAAAGAATAGGTATAATAAAAAGAAAAGGAGAATATACAAAAAATGATTTGATGTTAGTAAAGGGCATGGGCGTGTAAAAGTAGGGGGCAAAAAATGTTGAAGGTGGAAATGAAGTTTTGAAGCGGTCAAAGTATTGTTTTCTGAATGAATTGAATTTTTATTAAGTATATGTTGAGATTCGAAGTCAGGTAAGAACTGGAGTTCATCCGCAAAAAGTTCTGAAAAAGAAAGGTTCAAAGGATGATCCCAAAATGATCTTGACCCAAACTCACCAAGAATGTCAAGTTCATCAGAAAAAATTTCCTCAAAACTCTGTATAAAAGAATAATTTTCAACACCGTCTTCCTCCGTATTACTTTTCACAATCCTACTCTCATTATTTACACTCTCTCCCAAAAAGATTTTTTTCTTTTCACATTCATAACTGGGTAGGTTCATATCATCTAAAAAAGTAGGTTCCCACACTAACGTTTCTTTCGAAACAATATCAAAAGGTGATACAAAAATTGTGGGTTCCTGATCATTGATTTCTTCTAATCTATCCCAACCATACCCGTTAAATTCACAAGCCCCCTCATCTAAAATTGGAAAGCAAAAATCAATCGGTTCAAGAATTTCCTCATCAGGTATTATTTCAGTTAAATCAATCTCTAAATCACAAGTGACAAGAGGCTCAGTGGATACCTGAAGGCTAGTGATGGACTGACTTAGAGGGTTTTCTTGTGTGTCCTGGTAGCACTCAGTCAAATCATTAGTATCATCATCTAAGAAATCATCAAAATTCGCTTGATAAATTATCTCACTCGGATGACTCCCTAGATGACAGACATCAACATTATCGGGTTCTGATTGACTGTGCTCACTCCCTAGAATCCTCTCAGCTAAATGTTTCACTTGTTCATCTATGTTAGCCAAAGATTGTGCCTGAGCAAGAAATAATTGCTCAGACTGCTGTATGAATAGGGCTAATGTAGAAACTGTTTGATTCTCGACCGCAGTCATCACTTCAATACCTTTTTCTAGAGCGGTCAATCTAGCATCCATCTTACTATCATACCCTGCAGATGGTTCAATGGTTTCTGGTTGGAGGGGTTGTGATGGTGGTGATGCTAAAGCAGTCATTCTGTCGACCTCTCTCTCTAAATCTTCAATCATCAGGTCAAGGTTTGAAGTGGAACTGGGTTCAGGAGTATTAGGTGGGTGACCGTTATCAAAAACTTGGGACGGTTGGTCACCCCCTAGAAAAGGACAATTATCATGAACGTGGGAAGAATCGTGGTAATTTAAACAAATTGATGGGGACTGAGTATAAACAAAAGAATAAGAATCGTGAAATAATGAATTGTATTGTGTATCGCCCATATTAACAAGATGCACAAAAAGAAAAGAATTTGTGTTATGTTAGTTTTTTTTTTGTTTTTTTTTTTTTAAATAATTGAGTTAGAAAGTTAGTTTTGTTAGTAGAACCAGAAATAACAACACCTAATAACTACAACTCCCCGGCAATGGCGCCAAAAACTTGTTGGGAATCCTCCCGCGCGCGCAGACGCGTGTGTTTCGGAAATGGATGCGTCTTGGTGGAAAACGGAATGCGCGCACGAGATCGTTCTCGTTTTACTATTTATAACCGCAAGTGCACGGCGCGTTGTAGCGAGCCGGAAAGCACGGGTCGATCGCAGGGAATTGAGTATTAGGTATCGTTGTTTAAGGTTAACAAATCAATGATTGGGTGGTTGTCACAAAAAATATATAAAAGAACAAAAACAAGGAAAAAGCAAGAAAAGGAGTTGAGGAAAGAATGGTTGTGGCTTGGTTCGGAAGCTTGAATCGCGGCGTTTACCTCTACACTCCCTTGGTTACGAGTTGCCCGGCCTTAACTTGATTCCGGCATGGAGCACGACTTGTCAACGCGGTTGCGGAGCACAAACTGTCAAAGTCCGACATTCGCCGCAAGGCACGAAACGAGTCCCTTTTGGTCACTTACCGTTTGTATGTCCGAGCTTGGGGTGTCAACGCTAAACACGGGGTTTCGCAAGCATACCACAACAATGAAAACACAAAGAGGTCAGTAAGAGCAAATGATATTGGTGTTGAGTTTGCTAAGTATTTGTGAAGGTATATAGCATATGAAACAAAGAGTTTGTCAAGCTCTTTATCACAAAATACCATATCCTATCTTAGCAAACTTAACACCAAATGGATCTTAACTTAAACATTGAAAATGGGGAAAGGGAATGAATACGGCATATGAGGAGGTTACAAATAACCATGTATCAAAATACCGTATCATATCAATACATAAACAATATTTAGGTTAGAATCATAAGTTAAGCACATGAAACATAAACAAGAGGTAGGAGGCAAAGCCTTCCATCTTACTTCCTCACCGTCACCGCAACCAAAACAAATATTAGTTACACATGATAAAAAGAAAGCAATTATATATAAACACTTGATGAAGAGATACAACGTTTGGTAACTTATTCAACCTCCTTAATGAAGCTCTCCAAAGAGAGCTTCAAGAGGGAAGAAGAAGAAGAAACAAAACTACATAAAGAAGTATAAGAATTTACATATTTTCTCTAGTCTCACTCTGGGCTATTTATAGGCTGAGATTTGCAAATACCATGTGCCAACTACCCCCAGAAAACCATGTGCCACCAACCAGGAAAATTTCACCAACCCCGGAGTCTTAATGGGCACGGATCCGCGGCCAATACCCCCTATTGGCCGCGGATCCGCGGCCATATAGTGGGTTTGTGGTGTCGTTTTTTGGTGGCTTGCCTGGTTTTGTGTTTTCTTCTGTTAAACTTATACAGATTTGCATAATTCTTCCTTGATTGCTTCAGGTTCCAATAGTCAACAATGTTGGCTACACTTTTCAACACCTTTGAAATTCAACTCCCTCGGGTCCCACACATCTTTGAATATCTTCATTGGGCCCCACGCATCTTTGAATATCTTCAGTGGGCCCCACGCTTGACCAGAAATGACGACTGTTTTCGTCCTGCCCTTTTGAGCTGGTAAGCGGTATTAGACGGATGCGGATGACTGAAACCCGGCTTTTATCTGCTGTGACAGATGTTCTGTATTTCGACGTAACTGTGGAGATTTGGTGTTGATTTGCAATATTTGTACTGGAAACCTGTAATCTGTAAATATGTAGCAAACATGGATTAAAAGTACCTACCTATAAACAAACGAGCGTAAGAATGGGCGGTATAAAATGCAGTTTTCTGTGATGAACAAGACACATAGATCAGTATACAGTGTTCATCCAGGTTCCACCAAGATGTATCGTGATTTGAGAGAGGTAAACTGGTGGGACGGGATGAAGAAGGATGTTACAGACTTTGTATCGAGATGCCTGACTTGTCAGTAAGTCAAGGACGAGCACCAGAGGCCAGCTGATTGGTAGAGTTTTTGCATGTTCAAGTTTAGTTAATTACCGCAATCAAAACGGTTTCGCTTGTAGCAAGCCGGTTGAGTACGGGTCGTCCGCAGGGAGATGGGAATCTTTTACTATGTGCTTTAACGAGTTTTGTCCAAAAGTCCAGATTTGTTTGTGATTAACTAAGTGTTAAAATGATATGTAAAGAGAGCTTGTTAGGGTTAAGATTAGGTTAGTTTGAGTTAGGAGTCGCTCACTTCTTTCGTTGCCACTCTTAATATCGTTGTTACGGTAATCGGCAACAACGGGGATTAGCACGACTAGGAAGGAACTTGCGAGTATAAGCTAGGCTTTCCAACGCATAAGTTCTTCCTTTTGGTGCTTGTCCGTCTGTTCTTGGCTTTTAGCCTTAACCTCCGGTTAATTCAACCACAACCGGTCTCATTACGGAATCACCGCTATCATGTAGGATAAGGTGCCGTAGGGAGCGGATTGTGGTTCAATTAACGGGAGTTCGATTTAAGATGTTGGGCAAGGAAAGAGTGAGAGAGATTTCCTTCTCTCAAACTTCCCTTATCCTACCCTAACAAGTACGAAACTACTCACCCATTACAAGAAGAACGAAAAATAAAACAAAGGAGGAAGATAGAAAGAAGGAGATTAGAAGATAACAACTAGCTATTTGCGACCTCACCTTGGCAAGGATCAAACGTAAGCATCATGGTTGTTTAAGTATAAAGGAAAAGAGAATAAGAAAGAAACAACAATAAATAACAATAACTAAATTATCAATTGAAGATTACAAGCAATTAACATAACAAGAGCAAGACAAGTATAATAACAAAAAGAAATTTTTTATTCATCATTCTTCACTCACAAAAGCCCACTACAAGTTTTTTAATGGAGAAGAGATGAGAAGAGGAAGAAGAACAACAAGTATTCTAAAACCTAAAATACAAGATTAAGCACCCTTGGCTTTGGCAAGTTCTGGAGTATTTTTAGGCAGGCAGCAGAAATTCTAGGGCAACATTCTGGACCCATGTGAAAATACCAATCTGCCCTAAAAAAACCATCAACTGCGGCGCCTGTACGGCCGCGGAACCGCGGCCTAGACCCACTATTGGCCGTGGATCCGCGGCCGTATGGTGGAGTTGAAGCATGGGATTTTTTGTACTCCCCTGGTCTTCTGTCCCCATGAGTCTGGTATATGTGTTTTCTCATATTTTCTTCACGATTTTTCCATAATTTCTGTTGAACAAAAAGGTGATGAATGTGGATCTTTTTGTCATGATTTCCTCGTGCTCCTCGTAGATTTCTTGGATCTTGTGTTGCCATTGAGCCTTGTGCATGAAAATGACATTGATTTGCCATTTTGTCTTTTAAACTGGTGTGCAGCAACATACGGATAGAGAGCGGAGACCCGTGTTTTATCTGTGGTTGGCAGGAACCCGGGTTTTGTCGTGTTTTTCTATGAATTTCACCGTTTAGAGCCGATAACCTGTATCCTGCAATTGACTAGCAAACACGGCTCAAGAGTACCTACCGATATGCAATGTGATAAAAATTGGGCGGTATGAAAATGCAAAAATCTGATATGAACAAATACCCCCAAACTTATCATTTGCTCGTCCTGAGCAAAGCCAATTTATTCACAAAAAATTTCCTAACCTCACTTTCGCAGGGAACGCGATTGCACTGAGCATGTGCAATAAGCCGTTAAACCTCTAGGTGTCCCTAGTAGGAGGAGTGTTGTCTCCTGAGGGTTTTCAGCAGATACTACCTACAAAATCCGGTCAAGCTAGTTTTGCGAAATAACTATGATTCAAACCCTAAAGTTTTGTTTCAGAAAATAACAATTCTATGATCCTAAGTCTAGATCATCGAACCTTTATTTTTCACTTCTCACTTCTTATTTAACTTAAGATTTTATATGTCTTTACGTGCAGTGTAAATAGTGTCGTTAAGTTCTAGAAGGATCGATTAAAGTCATCATGTCACACAATAAAGCATAGATAACAATTTTAAAAGGATCACATAAGTTTTATAAAGAGTTAAGTATTTTTCAACTTTCGTTTTCCAGTAAGGTTTCAACTTCAGAATTTCTATCTTCCTTAACAGGAAACTAGGTCTTATTTTTCACCCCACCTTTTTCTTGTTTTCATTTCATACACACCTCTGTGAACGTGCAATAGTCTTTATCATAGAATAAAACCTTCATATCTCCACTAGAAATATTTTTTATAAAAGCCTGTCTTTTGTCAAGATTATTCTCACACAAAGAACCGTTAGGAATTTTAACTCGGAGAGAACACTTGCTTGACTTTGTTTTAATCTGGACTTTCTAGGCTTCTTAGCGAGCTTTGGGCCAATGCACCCAAACCAGTTGGTTTTAGGGCATTAGGTGAAGAACACCCCAGCGGACTTAATTACTCAAGTTACCTAGGTCCAAAAACAAAAGACAGTTTGGCGTGAAAATCATGATGATTTAATACGAACGAAGATATAACCGGCAGTTCAATTATTTTTTTTTTGGGTAAAAGACGTGTTTAGTGGGTTCGGTGTGTAATCATTCCAATCAAGTTCCAGATAGGTTATTTTTCAGACTTAGTTCCAATTAAGGCATCAATAACATTCCTTCATATTCACTTCACTTCATAAACTATTCTTGGTATTACTTATTTCAGAACAAACCTATTTGATCCTCAGAAAATCATTTATCTATTTAAAAGTTTTTAGACATAAAAGACTTGTCATCTAATTTCCAAAACTCACGACACGTGAAGTGTGATGTAAAGACGTATATCAGCTATAGTTAACTTCAAAAGAGAGTTATCTTTCAGGTTTTCAAAATCAAAACATAAGATTTAGTTATTCTTATTTTATCAAACAAAACCGTCGAAATGTTGAATCAAAGTCCTCCCACTAGCTAACTCGACAGAAAAGATTTTATGTTTTTAGAAAATTTTCAGATTTTTATGGATTTTATGGATTTTAATATGCAGATGCAAAATATACATATGAATGCGAAGGTTAGAAATGCGTACCGAGCGTACCCCCAAACTTAAACTGGACAGTGTCCTCACTGTCATCGCATGAAGAGATCATTTGAAGGGTCAAAATTGTCGGTTAGATATACACAATTTTTTTTTAATGTTTTTAAAGAGTAAAGAAAAAGGAAAAGAATATCCACAAATAAATACAAAAAGTTATATACATACCCCCAAACTTATTTGGAACAGTGTCCACTGTTCTTGGCTGGATAACCGAAGTTTGGTGGTAGGCAGAGGAAGATTATGCAGGGTAAACCGGCTCCTGTAAGACCAGGAGCTCCTCTGTTGGTTCGGCGATAAGGTACGGTTTTAGTCGGTGTCCGTTCACTTTGAAAAATGAACCGTCCTTTGGATTCTCCAAATCCACAGCGCCCTGCGGATACACATTCCGCACAAAATACGGCCCTTTCCAGCGAGATCTGAGCTTTCCTGGATGGAAGTGTAGTTGGGTGTCGTAAAGCAGTACCTGCTGACCAGGTACGAAAGTTTTGCGCAAAAGGTGTTTATCGTGAAACACTTTCGTTCGGTTCTTAACGACAACCGCGCTATCGTAAGCCTCATCCCTAAGCTCGCTCAATTCATTCAACTGCAGCTTCCGATGGCTGCCCGTATCTTCGAGAGACAGATTCAGTTCTTTTATCGCCCAAAATGCACGAAGCTCTATTTCGACAGGGAGGTGGCAAGCCTTTCCGTACACAAGCCGAAAGGGAGACATGCCAAGATCGGTCTTATAAGCAGTTCGAAATGCCCAAAGGGCATCAGTGAGTTTTAGCGACCAATCTTTTCGGTTTTTGGAAACCGTCTTCTCCAGTATCTGCTTGATTTGCCGATTTGAAACATCGGCCTGCCCACAGGTTTGGGGGTGGTAGGGAGTAGATAGCTTATGATTAATGGAATATTTCCGCACCAAGGCCTCGAAAGTCTTATTGCAGAAATGAGTTCCATTGTCTCTAAGGATCGCTCGGGGGTGCCCAAACCGGGAGAAAATGTTTTCTTTAAGAAACCTAACGACAACCTTGTTGTCGTTAGTCCGGTTGGGCACAGCCTCGACCCACTTAGAGACGTAATCAACAGCGAGAAGGATGTACAAGTTCCCGAAAGAGCTGGGAAACGGCCCCATGAAATCTATCCCACAAACGTAAAAAATCTCCATAACCAAGATTGGTTGGAGCGGCATCTCGTTCCTCTGGGATATCCGGAAAAAGTGTTGGCACCGGGAGCAAGTCTTGCAATAGTCATGAGCGTCATTGAAGAGTTGTGGCCAGTAGAAACCACATTGCAAGATCTTCTCAGCTGTCATTCTGGGGCCAAAATGCTCGCCACATGCTTGATCGTGGCAAAATGACAGCACACTCTTGAATTCCTCGTCATGGACACACCGACGAATAATCTGGTCGGGACTGTACTTGAACAGATAGGGTTCATCCCAGTAAAAGTGTTTTACTTGGGATAAGAATCGAAGTCTGTCCTGACTTGACCATTCAGTCGGTAGTAGCCCTGTGGCCAAATAGTTCACAATATCTGCGAACCAGGGTTCGCGAGATACTGTCAAGAGCCGTTCATCCGGGAAAACGTCGTTGATCGGAATTTGAAGCGAAGGCGAAGAAGGAAGTCGTGAGAGATGGTCGGCAACTACGTTTTTACATTCTCTTTTGTCCTTAATGACAAGGTCAAACTCTTGTAGCAAGAGGATCCAACGTATTAGCCGAGATTTTGCATCTTTCTTCGCAAAAAGATGGCGCAGAGCAGAATGGTCTGTGTAGACATTGACTGGAGAGCCGATGAGGTAGGGCCTGAACTTTTCTAAAGCAAATACAATAGCTAAGAATTCCTTCTCAGTTGTTGTATAATTAAGTTGGGCTTTGTTCAGGGTTCGGCTAGCATAATAGATTACGTGCGGCATCTTGTTGATGTGTTGTCCAAGGACACCACCAATGGCAAAGTCGGATGCGTCGCACATAATCTCAAATAGGTGCGTCCAGTCAGGTGAAGAAAGAATGGGAGCAGAAGTGAGGAAGCTTTTCAATGACTCGAACGCAGTCACACAGCTCAAGTTGAAGTCGAATGGCGTGTCCTTGGCCAGTAGAAGAGTCAAGGGCCTAGCAATCTTGCTAAAGTCCTTGATGAACCGTCTAAAGAAACCGGCTTGCCCATGGAAGGCTCGGATGTCTCGAACGCATCTGGGAGGAGGGAGATTGGAAATGACCTCAATCTTCGCTTTGTCAACCTCTATGCCATTTTGCGAGATGATATGTCCTAAGACAATACCTTCGCGCACCATGAAGTGTCACTTCTCCCAATTCAAAGTGAGGTTCTTATCCTTACATCGGGTAAGGACAGCGTCAAGATGCAGCAAACACTCGTTGAAGGAATCGCCGAAGATGGAGAAATCATCCATGAAGATCTCCAGAAATTTTTCCACCATGTCTGAAAAGATTCCCATCATACACCGCTGGAAGGTAGTGGGCGCATTGCATAACCCAAAGGGCATGCGACGATATGCAAACGTGCCGAAAGGACAAGTGAATGTGGTCTTGTCCAGGTCTTTTTCGGCGATGGGAATTTGATTATAGCCGGAGTAGCCATCAAGAAAGCAGTAGTACTTGTGTCAGGCCAATCGTTCAAGCATTTGGTCAATGAAGGGTAGCGGAAAGTGGTCTTTCCGCGTAGCGGCGTTGAGTTTTCTGTAATCGATGCATACTCGCCACCCAGTTTGGGTGCGAGTAGGGATTAACTCGTTCGCCTCGTTAATGATGACCATTATACCTGATTTCATGGGGACAACGTGAATGGGGCTAACTGTTCATATCAGAATATTGCATTTTATACCGCCCATTCTTACGCTCGTATGTTTATAGGTAGGTACTTTTAATCCGTGTTTGTTACACATTTACAGAATACAGGTTCTCAGCTCCGAACAGTGAAATTCATGGAAAACACGACAAAATCCGGGTTCCTGCCAACCACTGAGAAAACACGGTCTCCGCTCGTCATCTGTATGCTGCCAGATACCAGTTTAGGAAGACAAAATGTCAAATCAATGTCATCCTCATGCACAAGGCTCAATGGTAGCACAAAATCTAAGAGATCTACGCGGAGCTCGAGGCAATCATGACAAAAGACATCCACAAAAAGTCCACCTTTCCTCAACAGAAATTCTGGAAGAATTGTGAATGTATTTTCAGAAACTACATGTACCAAACGACAGGACACAGAAAACCAGGGATTCTGACAAAAGCCCACTGCCCAATTCAACTTTATGGCCGCGCATGCGCGGCCAAAAGGGGGTTTTGGCCGCGCATGCGCCGCAGTATGGGGCCCTCTCACTGTCAGATTTTGGGGTTATTTTGGGGATTTCACATGTAGTCTGCTGGTTGCCCTAAAACCCCATTTCCCTGCCTATAAATACAGCAGATCAGGGCTGAGCCAAGGGAGCAATTTTTTGAGTTTTGTTTTAGCCTCATTTTTTAGTTTCTTTCTTCTTCTTCTTCATTCCTCCATAAAATTATAGTGAGAGCTTTTGAGTGGATGTTAATGAAGATGAGGTTGTTTTATCCTTCTTGTTAGTTTGCTCCCCCTTGAGATTCTTGCTTTCTCTTGCTCATTCAATCTCTTCATTGAGGTTGAATGGTTAAGAGTTAGTTATTGATCTCAAGGGTCGTATTTTCTCACGGGCTAGCACTTCACTTCACATGCGCTTTCTACCCTTCCCTTGATCTTGCAAGTTCTTCATTGAGCTTGCAAGTTTAAGGGTTGGCTATTGAGCACATGCTTGGCTTGGGTCCTAGTTCCGTATTCTTTTTATTACCCGCTTTTTATTACTTGTCTTTTTATTACTTGCATTTTATTTCTTGCATTTTATTCATGCTCTTTAATACTTGTATCTTTTCTTTTCTTTGTTCTTTTCTTTTTGTTCTCTTTTGTTCATGTTGTAAATGTTGTAATTATTATTGTTAAGATAAAATACGGTTTTATAAGTTAACATTTCTTTGCCAATTCCTTTTCCCGTTATTTTCCATTTGAACTCCGCCCAAACCATACGCAAGCGCTCCGTTAGGCACCGTACCCTGACAAGGTAAGGGTGATTCCTAACCACGACCGGTTGCGTTCGGTTTGGCCGGAGGCGAAGGCAAGAGACAAGAACGGAAGGACAAGGGTAAATAAGCCGGATTCCACGAATACCGCGCTTAAATCCCCTAATCCACGTTGTTGCCGATTGCTTAGCTTCAATTGGTCAAGACTCGGCTCAAAGGTATTTGAGTACGGATTTCTTAGCTTACAATCTCGTATTTTCTTAACAACCTTATACTTGCAGATAAACACATAGGTTAGAACAAACAAACAAACAAGATTCTTTATTGACTCGTCTAAAGCAAGAAGGTAAGATACCACCATCTCCCTGTGGACCGACCCGTGCTCACCGGCTAGCTGCATAGCGACACCGTCCTGATCGCGGTTACACTTAAATTCTTTGAACATCCGACACGCCGAAAGACGTGCGATCAAATGGCGCCGTTGCCGGGGAGACGGTAGCGTATTTTCTTTCTTGTTATTCGGGTTGATATTCTTTTTGTATATAAAAAAAAATAAAATATTCTTTTTGTTTTTTTTTTGGACAATATTTTTGTGGGCAAGTGTGCAGATTTTTGCAGATTTGCAAACTGCGATTGTGGGAGCAAAGTGTACATTCAAAGTTAAGGTGATTACGGAGTACAGTGCCAAAGATCCGGGTAGTTTGACCCGCGCAAGCGAACCTTTCAAGCTTACCGGACTCGATTCAACGGGGGTTTCTTAACCCAAAACTTAAACGGTACGTACTTTACTAACACCTTCTTCTCAAATCCGACGCTTCCAATATACTATTCTTTTGCAGGATTCTTTGCAAGTTCGCTAGCAAACGCCAAAATTGACTAACCCGTATTTGTTGCAGTGCCGCGCTTAAAATAAAAAATGATTGTTTTATTCTTTATAGAATTTTTGAATTGCGCATTGCATACATTAATACGGACTTAAGGGCAAGCGAACCCCACAACATACGGTAAAGGATTTCATCACCTTTTCCGTGGCCCACAAATCACGAACTTGTGCATAACGTTTACCCGCACAAATTTAAAAGAAACTAGACTTTAAGCCTTAAGGACTTCACGCTCACTAGGAGAAGTTAACTGTATTTAGAAGCTTGCTTAACGGTATATTGTTTATGGGGTGTCTAGGAAAGTGTTAACGGCGAAACCGCCAAAAGAGAAAGGGTTATTTAATTAAGGAACTTCGCGAAAGCGTTGGAAAACCTCCCCTTATCTCTGCACTTACCTGGCCTCGTGATCAGTGTATTTTTAAGCCTGTTTCTCGACATAGTTTAACTTCGACAATCAAGTTCTCGAGCAGGTCTAGTTGACCTAGGTGAACCGTAGAACGATTAGGTGTGTGGTATTTTTTTGTGTCGTGATTTTTTGTCCATATTCTTTTTGTGTATACTTCATTCTTTTGTTAATATATAACTCAAAAAAAAAAAAGAAAAAAATTTCACATTCTTTTCCCCTCCCTTTTCTCTACCTTTTTCTCTCTCTCTTCATATCATGGGTACTCCACCTCGCAAAACTCTTGCCGAACTTTGGTACCCACAACCAGACATTACTTCATACGGTTCTTGCTTTGGTCGAACTTCGAACGACCCATCCATGCCAAAAATTTCATTGAAAGATCGGATAGACGCGTCTAGGACGAACAACTGGACCCCGCAATCCACTTCGTATCAACCGTTTCAAACATTCACCCCTTCTTGCGTTGATACACCTTTTGAAAGTCCAGTTGTAACCCCAAGACCAATGTCTCTTGCTGAACATATTGAACAATCCCGCAGCCGATCTTTCACTCCTTTCACCACTTCAAATTCTTGGGATCAACAATTCCATTCTCCGTCTTATCCACCTGTTGATCCCACTCCTGTCCAGCCATTCAATTCCTACCAATCCTACCCTACTTTTGCACCTTCCCTAGACATTGCTTCAGAACCGCCTTTTGGGAGTTTTCAGTATCCATACAACTGTGAATCTTTCACTGAAACCCCTTCACAACCAATGTCTAGTCTAGAACAGTCGTTGGAAGACTTTAGGGTAGCGTCAAGCCAACAAATGATGGATTTGAATGCGTCCATGGCCGCCCTCATACAACCTAGTGATCCGGTAGCTAGTTTTCAACTAGCTCCAAATTTTTCAATGTATGAAGAGGCGGTAGGACAGGCTGTGAATTTGAGTGGAGAGAGTGAGATGTACCCCCTTCCAAATCAAACCTACCCGTCCCAAATTGAATCCCACAACTCCTGCTTTGAACATCTATCAAGTGTCCCAAATGAACTATCAGTTGAAGATAGAATGTTGAATGAGTTGTGCGACTTCGTAGTGTTTGATTTGCCCGATGGTGAAGGGTCTCTTCCAAGTGAAACCGATCCTAAACCTTTTGACCTCTACACCTCCATCTTAGAACCAGAATCGATTAATATCCATGCTTTTGATGAGGTGTCTGAGAAAATAGACTTTCACTTGATTGAGGATATTGACGCTGGGAACATTTTGGATGATGAACCCGTAGATTTGGCTAAGTTTGTCTGTTCAAATCATCATCCCGAGTCTTTAACTATTTTTCCCGAACCTCATATGCGTCTGGATTTTGATGAAATATGCATGGATGAGCTTAATTTTGAGGAAAATTTTGAGGATAGTCTTGAGGATGAACCAGTTTTGTTTGATGAGTCGGATTTGCCAATTCATCCTATTCCTTCCACTGACTGTGTACACCCTCCTGAGCCTATAACCGATACCCTTCCTCAACCACTTCCCTCCATCCTGTCCGTCGTTCCGACCTTGCAAGAACTCGTATCATTTTCATTTCATATGTCTGGTTTACCAAGTTCGGCGTACCCATGGTTTCTCACGAACCTTGAGGGATTTGACCCAATTTCTCGGCGAGTAAATATATTAGCACAATCACTTTTCACACGTCGGTCATCACAAATTGTGCTAATCTATTTACTCCATTTACACCCTCAAGTTCGTACTCCACATCTTTTTCCCTTCCGCCATTCTTCTTCTTCTCATCTACCGAGACCGCATTCTACTTCTCTCCACAATCGGTCTCGCGTATTCTCTCTCTCTTTTCTCTACGCCTTCTTTGACCAACCACCGCTTTACAGAGATAAGATTTTTGAATGGTTGGTGCTAACCTTTGGCCTGTGTAAGGCCTTGTATAGATTTATACTGTTCTTTCCCCCCTAATCCTGAATTTCAACGCTTAACAGTGGAAACACTGTTTTACTTAAGTTTGGGGGGGACATTTTTTGTATATATTTTTGGTTTTCCTTTTTTTTGTTTTGTATATAATTTGTTTTTAAGAAGCGCCGGCAATTTTGACCCTCTTGGTATAGCCTGACAGTGAGGGCACTGTCAAGTTTAAGTTTGGGGGTGTGCTCGGTAAGCTTTCTTCCTTCGCATTCATTTGTATATTTTGCATCTGCATATTAAACCCATAAAACCCATAAAAATCGAAAAATTTCTAAAAATATAAAAACTTTTTGTCAAGTTAGCTTGTGGAAGAACTCTGATTCAACATTCGACGGTTTTTGTTTGAAAAGATAGGAATAACTAAATCCTATGTTTAGATTTTGAAAACCTGAAAGATAACTCTCCTTTGAAGTTAACTATAGCTGATATACGTCTTTACATTACACTACACGTGTTGTGAGTCTTGGAAATTAGATGACAAGTCTTTTATGTTTAAAAAACTTTTAAATAGATAAATGATTTTCTGAGGATCAAATAGGTTTGTTCTGAAATAAGTAATATATCAAGAATAGTTTATGAAGTAAGTGAATATGAAGGAATGTTATTGATGCCTTAACTGGAACTAAGTCTGAAAAATAACCCATCTGAAACTTGATTGGAATGATTACACACCAAACTCACTAAACACGTCTTTTATCCAGAAAAATATTTGAACTACCGGTTATATCTCCGTTCGTATTGAATCATCATGTTTTTCACGCCAAACTGTCTTTTGTTTTTGGACCTAGGTAACTTGAGTAATTAAGTCCGCTGGGGTGTTTCTACACCTAATGCCCTAAAACCAACTGGTTTGGGTGCATTGGCCCAAAGCTCGCTAAGAAGCCTAAAAAGTCCAGTTTAAAACAAAGTCAAGCAAGTGTTCTCTCCGAGTTAAAATTCCTAACGGTTCTTTGTGTGAGAATAATCTTGATAAAAGACAGGCTTTTATAAAAAAATTTAACGGAGATATGAAGGTTTTACTCTATGATAAAGACTATTGCACGTTCACAGAGGTGTGTATGAAATGAAAACAAGAAAAAGGTGGAGTGAAAAATACGACTTAGTTTCCTGTTAAGGAAGACAGAAATTCTGAAGTTGAAACTTTACTGGAAAACGAAACTTGAAAAATGCTTAACTCTTTATAAAACTTATGTGATCCTTTTAAAATTAATATCTGGGCTTTATTGTGCGACATGATGACTTTAATCGACCTTTCTGGAACTTAACGGCACTATTTGCACTACACGTAAAGACATATAAAATCTGTAGTTAAATATGAAGCGAGGTGTGAAAACTAAAGGTTCGATAAGTCTAGACTTAGGATTATAGAATTGTTATTTTCTGAAACAAAACTTTAGGGTTTGAATCTTAGTTATTTTATGACACTAGTTTGACTGGATTTTGTGGGTGTAATCCGCTGAAAACCCTTAGGAGACAACACTCCTCCTACTAGGGACACCTAGAGGTTTAACGGCTTGTTGCATATGCTCAGTGCAATCGTGTTCCCTGCGAAAGTGCGGTTATTTTTGTGAATAATTGGTTTTGCTCAGGACGAGCAAAAGTTAAGTTTGGGGGTATTTGTTCATATCAGAATATTGCATTTTATACCGCCCATTCTTACGCTCGTGTGTTTATAGGTAGGTACTTTTAATCCGTGTTTGTTACACATTTACAGAATACAGGTTCTCAGCTCCGAACAGTGAAATTCATGGAAAACACGACAAAATCCGGGTTCCTGCCAACCACTGAGAAAACACGGTCTCCGCTCGTCATCTGTATGCTGCCAGATACCAGTTTAGGAAGACAAAATGTCAAATCAATGTCATCCTCATGCACAAGGCTCAATGGTAGCACAAAATCTAAGAGATCTACGCGGAGCTCGAGGCAATCATGACAAAAGACATCCACAAAAAGTCCACCTTTCCTCAACAGAAATTCTGGAAGAATTGTGAATGTATTTTCAGAAACTACTTGTACCAAACGACAGGACACAGAAAACCAGGGATTCTGACAAAAGCCCACTGCCCAATTCAACTTTATGGCCGCGCATGCGCGGCCAAAAGGGGGTTTTGGCCGCGCATGCGCCGCAGTATGGGGCCCTCTCACTGTCAGATTTTGGGGTTATTTTGGGGATTTCACATGTAGTCTGCTGGTTGCCCTAAAACCCCATTTCCCTGCCTATAAATACAGCAGATCAGGGCTGAGCCAAGGGAGCAATTTTTTGAGTTTTGTTTTAGCCTCATTTTTTAGTTTCTTTCTTCTTCTTCTTCATTCCTCCATAAAATTGTAGTGAGAGCTTTTGAGTGGATGTTAATGAAGATGAGGTTGTTTTATCCTTCTTGTTAGTTTGCTCCACCTTGAGATTCTTGCTTTCTCTTGCTCATTCAATCTCTTCATTGAGGTTGAATGGTTAAGAGTTAGTTATTGATCTCAAGGGTCGTATTTTCTCACGGGCTAGCACTTCACTTCACATGCGCTTTCTACCCTTCCCTTGATCTTGCAAGTTCTTCATTGAGCTTGCAAGTTTAAGGGTTGGCTATTGAGCACATGCTTGGCTTGGGTCCTAGTTCCGTATTCTTTTTATTACCCGCTTTTTATTACTTGTCTTTTTATTACTTGCATTTTATTTCATGCATTTTATTCATGCTCTTTAATACTTGTATCTTTTCTTTTCTTTGTTCTTTTCTTTTTGTTCTCTTTTGTTCATGTTGTAAAAGTTGTAATTATTATTGTTAAGATAAAATACGGTTTTATAAGTTAACATTTCTTTGCCAATTCCTTTTTCCGTTATTTTCCATTTGAACTCCGCCCAAACCATACGCAAGCGCTCCGTTAGGCACCGTACCCTGACAAGGTAACGGTGATTCCTAACCACGACCGGTTGCGTTCGGTTTGGCCGGAGGCGAAGGCAAGAGACAAGAACGGAAGGACAAGGGTAAATAAGCCGGATTCCACGAATACCGCGCTTAAATCCCCTAATCCACGTTGTTGCCGATTGCTTAGCTTCAATTGGTCAAGACTCGGCTCAAAGGTATTTGAGTACGGATTTCTTAGCTTACAATCTCGTATTTTCTTAACAACCTTATACTTGCAGATAAACACATAGGTTAGAACAAACAAACATACAAGATTCTTTATTGACTCGTCTAAAGCAAGAAGGTAAGATACCACCATCTCCCTGTGGACCGACCCGTGCTCACCGGCTTGCTGCATAGCGACACCGTCCTGATCGCGGTTACACTTAAATTCTTTGAACATCCGACACGCCGAAAGACGTGCGATCACTAACCCACTGGCTATCAGGGATAGGGTAAATGATACCACTATCAAGACATTTTACGATCTCCTTCTTCACAGCCTCCTTCATGACTGGATTGAGTCACCTTTGTGAATCCCTGGCTGGTTTGGCATCATCCATCAGATGAATGTGATGTTCAACGATCAGGGGACTAATCCCCTTGATGTCCACCATGGACCATCCAAAAGCTTGCCTATTGCTGTGTAAGACAGCAAGAAGGGCTTTCTCTTGCTCTGGAGCTAGAGAAGCCGAGATGATTACAGGGAGGGTCTCTTTCTCACCCAAGTAAGCGTACTTAAGGTGAGACGGCAAAGGCTTGAGTTCGAGCGTTGGAGGTGAAACGATTGAAGGCAAGATTAGTGAAAAGGTCTCGAACTCAAAAGATTCCAGCAAAGGTTCAAAACGAGTGTAAGCGACCGAGTTGGATGGTTCAGGTGACTCATCCGGAAATTCGAAGGATTCGAACTCGGGTGGTGAGCGGCTAAGATCGTTCGAGAACGTGAAACACTCGTAGTCGTTGTCGGGCGCAGAAACAGCAGCAGGTTCGAAGAGGAACGCACTAGTGGCGTTAAGGTTATCGTGATCGAACAAAAACTCCTCGAATTCACACTCTTCAGGGGTGATCTCCTGGATTGAGCAAACGTCCAGTATATGAGCATTAGGTTCGGAGGGCTGATTCCCCAACCTAAAAATGTTGAGTTCAATTGTCATGTTTCTAAAAGAGAGGTTCATCGAACCATTGCGACAATTGATCACAGCATTTGAGGTTGCAAGGAATGGGCGACCGAGTATCACCGGAATTTGATTCCGGGGGTTAGCTACAGGCTGTGTGTCTAATACAATGAAGTCAACGGGGAATATGAAGTCCCCGGCTTTGATTAACACATCCTCTAGCTCACCCATAGGATGGGTGATCGATCGGTCGGCCATTTGGAGAGTACAGTGTGTGGGTTTCAGCTCTCATATGCCTAATTGCTCGTATACTGAGTACGGAAGCAGGTTAACACTGGCACCAAGATCTAATAGTGCGCGGTTGATGTTCTTATCCCCAATGGTAATAGAAATCGTAGGACAGCCAGGGTCCTTCCATTTTTGTGGTAAAGATTGGGTAAGGGCATCACTCACAGCACTAGCCAAGAAAACTTTCTTGGGTACCTGAGACTTCCTCTTTTTCGTGCACAAGTCCATTAAGATTTTCGCGTAGGACGGGACTTGTTGGACAACATCAAAAAGAGGAAATGTTAATGTTAACCTGCTTAAATAACTCCAGAATCTTCTCCATTTATGGATTTTGTTTATTGGACCTCAACCGGTTTGGAAATGGAACGTTTTTAAAATTAGTTGAGTCCAATGCTTGTGGAGGAGATTGTGGAGCTGGAGCGGATCCCAGAACTGGTGTTTTCGTGGAGTGAGAAGTGGGTCCGTTCAAAGCAGAAGAAGAAGAAGAGCCTTTTGAAGAATGGAGAATAGGCTCAGAAGACGAAGAAGCAGCAGAAGAAGAAGCGGCCGGGGTGTCATCGTCGATCCATATGCCAATGTTGTTTTGCAGCATCCTTCCCGATCTCAATGTAGTCACGGCACTCACATTATGGTTCTGTTGTTCAAGAGCAACATGTACATTATGTGGGTGACCGGTATTTGGGAGTGGCTGGGACGGGAGCTTCCCCTTCTCTCGCTCGCTTAAGGCCGCATTCAGTTGTGCTATCTGGGCTTCGATGGTTTTGATGCTTTGCCCATGAGCGGCAGTGTGTTGCACCAAGGACTGAATGGAAGACTGGATATTGGCAGTGGATTGTGTCGATTGTTTAACGAACGCCTCCAGACTTCGTTCGAGCGAGGAAACCTTATCGTTGTTTGACGGAACAAAGTTGTTTTGGGGAAAAGAATTGTTGGGTGCAAAGTTGTTCGTCCGATTTTGAAAAGGTTGGGGTTGGAAGGGTTGCTGAAACTGATGTTGAGTTTGTTGTTGCGCTTGTTGTTGCGGAGGAGGGGGCCTCTGGAAATTGTTGCCTTGGAATTGATGCTGATTCTGATTCCAGGAGAAATTAGGGTGGTTTCCTCCAACCGGGATTATAGGTTGAAGACTATGGATCATTCCTCGGTCTTTGCTGAAATACAGCATTAACCTGATCCTGTCCTTGAGATGGTGGATTGTAAGGACACTTTTCGGTTAAGTGAGAAGGATCGGAACAACAAGCGCAAATGGTACGAAGGGGAAGAACAGGGGCAGGAGCAGGAGAAGAAAATTTGCTCTCTATCGCTTCAAGTTTTCTCGTTATTGCAGCCATTTCAGCTTTCATCGCAATAGAGACATCAAGTTGGTGAATTCCTACCCTAGACTGACCGGTAGAAGTGGAGGTAGAAGAAGAAGTCGGTTTGGTGCTCTCCCATTGTAGCGTTTGTTCCGCAAGGTCGTCCAAGAATTGCCAAGCTTCCTCGTCAGATTTCGATAGGAAGTGGCCCGGACAAATGGTTTCCAACAACTGCTTGGTTGCTGGGTTCAGGCCCTCATATAAGGTTTGGCAAAGTTACCATTTCTCTATACCATGGTGAGGACACTGAACAAGAAGGTCTTTATACCGGTCAAAGAACATCCAGAAGGGTTCAGAAGGAAGCTGAGAGAATTGGTTGATTTCGTTACGGATCCTCGCGGTTTTATGATTCGGATAAAATTTCTTGAGAAACGCTTTTACAAACTCGTCCCAACTGGTTATGGAGTGGGAAGCGGTGCTATACAGCCATTTTTCGGCAAGATCGCACAACGTGAACGGAATGACCCGTAGCCGTATAGCATCGTCCGACAGCTGGGTGGTTTTCATCATGGCACAAACATTTTGAAATTTGTTGATGAAGATATAGGCATTTCAGATTCAAGCCCATGAAATCGCGGAAGCATGTTGATGAAGTGGGGCTTAATTTCAAAGTTATCCACATTGGCCGGTAGAAGGGAAAGACAGGTGGGAAGTGCAGAACGGGTGGGATAGAAACGATCCTTGAGCGCGATTCGCTGCGGCGCTACAACAGGCGGTGGTGGTAGGGTAGTTGCCTCCGTAGGAGGTGGAGTCAATGAGATGTTTGCGTTAAATCCTGACATCGCGAAAGAAGAGATTAGTGAAGGTGAAGGTGAAGATGTATGAACAGAATTCCGGTCGACGTCGGAGTTGGCCGGCAAAGGAAAGGGTGAAAGAGACGAGGACGGAGTTTCGACGTCTGAGTCGATCGCGTAGTCGGTAGCGACTAACGTAACGCGGACTAGGCGGGCGCTAGTGTCCCGAGTCCAAGCGGACATACACTAAACGAGTTTAGTACAGTCAAAGCGGAGAAAGTGAGGATAAGAAAACGTCAATGGAGAAATACGATGGGTGGTGGGTAAAAAAAAATGGATTCTGGCGACAAAGGACAAGTTTTTATAAAAGTTTTTGGTTTTCTGTTTTTTTTATTTTTAGAAAGAGCTTTACAGAAATATGTACGGACTTACGGCTTCAAGCAATCACAAACAAGATATGCACAATCACACCTAGATCTAGGGTCACCTAGGTCAGCTAGACAGCTCCTAACTGTTCCAAAGGGCTAGAAATAGGACCTCAAACCGCCTCTTCTCCAACAATCGCGGCCAGGTAAGTGCCAGGTAAGTGGGAGGCTCCCTACTACGTATGTAGTGGTCCTAATTAAATAACCACTTGCCTTGGACAAACTTGCCTAGACACCGCAAAAGTCAGGATAGGATAAACGGCCGATGCCTGTAACTAGTCCTCTGTCCTATTGAGCGCGAAGTACTTAGGGCTGAGTCTAGTATTTTTGAATTAACAATGGTCAATGCATATGCTTTTGTGATTTCTGGGGTCCTGGGAAGGGTGATGAAATCCCCACCCAATCTGAATTGGTTTCAAGCCCCTTAAAGTCCGTATTAATGAATGCAAAGCAGTAACAAATCAACTGCAATCAATTTTTATTTTTTTTAGCGCGGCGCAAAGAATCCTACACAAGAACAATTTATTGGAAGGGGAAAGAGAATTTGCGCAAAGAATGCAGCAGAAAACACAGTTCAGTGGAGTTCAGAGAAGTGGGGGAGAGGAGAGAGAAAGTTACCCAAAATTTGGGCCACTGAAGCCAACAAATGGCCGCGGTTCCGCGTCTATGTGGAGGGGTAGGGCTTCAAAAAATTTTGGGCGTGCTGTCCTGGGAGTCCTCTGCTTGTCTAGATTTGCTGAATCTTGATTTGCTCACTGTATCTGCTCCAGATTTTTACAGTAGACCGTTTGCTTCGTCTTGATCCGTCGCGGTATAGCCGCGAGATGTGGGTCTAACTTCCGACGTCTTTGGCACTGAACTCGACCGCCTTTTGTTCCTGCACACTTGCATAAAAACTAATAAAAAATAACAAGATGGTTCTTTTTTTTTACAATGTATTTTTTTTGTTTTGTTTTCGGTTAGATTTATATTCACAAATTAACCCGAAATTACACAAAGAAATAAACTACCGTCTCTCCGGCAACGGCGCCATTTGATTGGTAGAGTTTTTGCGTGTTCAAGTTTAGATAATTACCGCAATCAAGACGGTTTCGCTTGTAGCTAGCCGGTTGAGTACGGGTCATCCGCAGGGAGATGGGAATCTTTTTCTATGTGCTTTAACGAGTTAAGTCCAAAAGTCCAGATTTGTTTGTGATTAACTAAGTGTTAAAATGATATGTAAAGAGAGCTTGTTAGGGTTAGGATTAGGTTAGTTTGAGTTAGGAGTCGCTCACTTCTTTCGTTGCCACTCTTAATATCGGTGTTACGGTAATCGGCAACAACGGGGATTAGCACGACTAGGAAGGAACTTGCGAGTATAATCTAGGCTTTCTAACGCATAAGTTCTTCCTTTTGGTTCTTGTCCGTCCGTTCTTGGCTCTTAGCCTTAACCTCCGGTTAATTCAACCACAACTGGTCTCACTACGGAATCACCGCTATCATGTAGGATAGGGTGCCGTAGGGAGCGGATTGTGGTTCAATTAACGGGAGTTCGATTTAAGATGTTGGGCAAGGAAAGAGTGAGAGAGATTTCCTTCTCTCAAACTTCCCTTATCCTACCCTAACAAGTATGAAACTACTCACCCATTACAAGAAGAACGAAAAATAAAACAAAGGAGGAAGATAGAAAGAAGGAGATTAGAAGTTAACAACTAGCTATTTGCGACCTCACCTTGGCAAGGATCAAACGTAAGCATCATGGTTGTTTAAGGATAAAGGAAAAGAGAATAAGAAAGAAACAACAATAAATAACAACAACTAAATTATCAATTGAAGATTACAAGCAATTAACATAACAAGAGCAAGACAAGTATAATAACAAAAAGAACATCTTTATTCATCATTCTTCACTCACAAAAGCTCACTACAAGTTTTTTAATGGACAAGAGATGAGAAGAGGAAGAAGAACCACAAGTATTCTAAAACCTAAAATACAAGATTAAGCACCCTTGGCTTTGGCAAGTTCTGGACTATTTATAGGAAGGCAACAGAAATTCTAGGGCAACATTCTGGACCCATGTGAAAATACCAATCTGCCCTAAAAAAACCATCAACTGCGGCGCCTGTACGGCCGCGGAACCGCAGCCTAGACCCCCTATTGGCCGCGGATCCGCGGCCGTATGGTGGAGTTGAAGCATGGGATTTTTTTTACTCCCCTGGTCTTTTGTGCCCATGAGTCTGGTATATGTGTTTTCTCATATTTTCTTCACGATTTTTCCATAATTTCTGTTGAACAAAAAGGTGATGAATGTGGATCTTTTTGTCATGATTTCCTCGAGCTCCGCGTAGATTTCTTGGATCTTGTGTTCCCATTGAGTCTTGTGCATGAAAATGACATTGATTTGCCATTTTGTCTTTTAAACTGGTGTGCGGCAACATACGGATAGAGAGCGGAGACCCGTGTTTTATCTGTGGTTGGCAGGAACCCGAGTTTTGTCGTGTTTTTCCATGAATTTCACCGTTTAGAGCCGAGAACCTGTATCCTGCAATTGACTAGCAAACACGGCTCAAAAGTACCTACCGATAGGCAATGTGATAAAAATTGGGCGGTATGAAAATGCAAAAATCTGATATGAACACCAGCCGGCGAGTTACAGTCTTTGCCCATCCCTGAGTAGAAGTGGGAACATGTCTCTATGGACTTCATTGTGGGTCTACCCAGTACTAGTCGAGGGTATGACTCTATTTGGGTTATTGTGGATCGACTGACGAAAGCGGCTCACTTCCTGCCAGTGAACACCACTTTTCGATTTGCTCAGTACTCCCAGGTTTATATTGATGAGATCGTGCGACTGCATGGCGTCCCGACTTGCATCGTGTCCGACCGGGGCACCCAGTTTACCAGCCGATAGTGGCAGAAACTTCAGGAGGCTTTGGGCACCCAATTGAGTTTTAGCACAGCTTTTCATCCGCAGACTGACGGTCAGTCAGAGCATACTATTCAGACTCTTGAGGACATGCTCAGAGCTTGTGTTTTAGATTTCGGTGGTAGCTGGGATCGTCATTTGCCCTTGGTCGAGTTCTCCTACAATAATTGCTTCCAGGAGACGATTCAGATGGCACCTTTCGAGGCTTTATATGGGAGGAGATGTCGATTGCCTGTATGTTGGACAGAGCTCAGGGGGAGCAGTATTTTGGGGCCGCAGATTGTACTGGAGACGACCGAAAAGATACAACTGATTCGGGACAGTATGAGAGCGGCACAAAGTAGGCATAAATCATATGCTGACAGGCGCTGTCGCCGACTCGAATTCGCTGTTGGCGATCATGTTTTCCTGAGGTTCTCTTCAATGAAGGGTGTGATGAGATTGTAGCGCAAAGGGAAGCTTAGTCCTAGATATGTTGGTCCCTTCGAGATCCTAGAGCGTGTCGGTTCAGTGGATTATCGGTTAGCTCTTCCGCCCAGCTTCCCTGATGTTCACCCGTGTTCCATATTTCGATGCCCCGCAAGTACCTTCATGACCCTTCTCATGCAATTCAGCACAAGACGTTCCAGTTATAGCGCGATCTTTCATTCACCGAGTAGCCGGTGATCATTTCGGATCGGCAGGTGAATAAATTGAGGTCGAAGTTTATACCATCCGTCAAGGTTCTTTGGCGTGGCCCGAACAGCGAGGAGGTCACCTGGGAGACCGAGGACGAGATGAGAAAGAAATATCCCCATCTTTTTGAAGGTACGCGTAATTAAATTCTAAATTCGGGGACCGAATTTCTTTAAGGGGGGAAGATTGTAACGCTTCGAAAATCATTTAGGCAGTTTTTCGATAATCGGCAAAATAATCAGTCTTTTCCGTAAAAAGTCAAAATAAGTATTTTTCAATATAGGCCTAATTACACAAAATTTAGATAATATATTGCTAAAATTTGGTCACTAAATTGTCACTTAAAAATTCCTAGTCTTTTAAAAAAAATTCTTTAATTAATTATTTTTAATATTATTTTAAGCTTTTAAAAATACATTAAATTAGTAATAAATACAAATTTAAATGGGTAAATTACACACTTAGGAACCGTTATAAACTAAAAATTAGTAGTAACAAAAATGTTAGCAAGACTTTCCAAGATTTTAGTTCTATGGTTTGAAAATTAAATCAAAATGAATTTTTAATAGAAAATTGATGTGATATGCATTAAATGAGTTTAAAAGATGCTTTTTTGTGTTGAATTTTCTACAGAATTCCATCACAACTCACCCCTCATCCCTCAGGCCGAGCCCAAGCAGCAGCTCCCCCTTCTCTGTCCCCCATTTCATCTTTCAACAATTCCATCAAAATACAACAAAAATTCATAATTTCTTCACAAAATTCAAACCAAAACCGTATTCTACCTCTTCTCAAACCCTAAATTGTTTAAAACATGGAGAAAAGAGGCAACTTTGGAGGTTAAGTGCAAGTGGATCAACTCTTGGGAGGTATAATTTTAATCTAGTTGTTAAATAGGTAGTTTAAATATGCTAATTTAGATTTTTAAAGTGTTAATTATGTTATAATTTCTTGTTTAGGAAATTCTAGTAAAGGTTTGGAATTTTAATTAGAGTTTGAAGCTTTGTAAGTGGGTTATAATTTATGTTGTGGCCATGTAGTAGTTTGAATTGGATGTTGTGCTAGATTGTGATCGCTACATCGTTAAACTGGGATGTTTGCATCGAAATTTAGTTGTTAATGCTTACTAGGTTTTCTATAAAATTAGGAGGTGATTTAATTGCGATATATCGACGATACTATTAGCATCTACTACGACTTTTAGGGTATGCGAATGCATAATTTTTTTTAGTCGGGTTTTAGTTTTGACGGTTGCCCCGAAACGACGATTTTAGTTAAGCTTTTAGTGGTTTTCGTGTGTGTTCCGCGTGTTTAGTGCACGTTGTTCCTAACATGTCAGTGTTGATTATTTTATTTTGTGACTTGCGTTGTTTCTTGATGTGTAATCTTAAGTTTGTGTTATGCAATTTTAGGATCGGTTGCGGAAACATCGGACGCGGCACGCAAAGGCATAGCGGTGGTTGGATCAGATTACCGAGGCGTCCGGGTGAGAAGATGTATACATCTATGGGGGAATCGTCTGGATGGTGCGAGGTGCCCCAAAGATAGGATCACTTTATTACTTGCAAATTATATGCATAGTTAGTTTGTTAACCATCTCATTCATATACATACCCGTATAGTTATTCGTCTGCTAGCATTGCATGAAAATCTATATAACTATGTGTCATATCACCCCTTAGGACACTAACACTATTACTATTGGCTCATGTTGCACGCACACTATTCATGTGAACACACACGCCTTAGTAATTGACATGTCACGAGCACTTTAGAACCTGCTGTCACGCCCCACCCCCAATATAGAGAGTATTGTCCGCTTTGGCCTAAACCGCACGGTTTTGTCCTTCGGGGCGAACCGGACCCAGCCAGGGGCCACTTCCCAGGAGGTCACCCATCCCAGAACTTCCCTGGCTCGAGCACGGTTAACTACGGAGTTCTCAAGCTCCTGTAGTGCCGGTTCACTTAAAAGGCGCCTCTGTATTGAAGAGTGGTATCATTCCATTTATAGTATAGATCTGCCCCCTTTCGGAATGTATTCCGAAGAGTCCCCATTGTTCTACAGTGGGTCCCACGGACACAAGAGGTGGCCCCCACGGATTCAAGAGGTGGCCCCCGCCCACTTAACACGACACTTGGCGTGGCACTTTGTTCCGTGTGGCACTTTGCTCCGTGAGCAAGAACCGGGTCCCGACAATCTCCCCACCTTTGAACAACGGTTCGTCCTCGAACCACAGACCTACTATTGAGGTACCAGCTCTGATACCATTCTGTCATGCCCCACCCCCAATATAGAGAGTATTGTCCGCTCTGGCCGAAGCCGCACGGTTTTGTCCTTCGGGGCGAACCGGACCCAGCCAGGGGCCACTTCCCAAGAGGTCACCCATCCCAGAACTTCCCTGGCTCGAGCACGCTTAACTAAGGAATTCTCAAGCTCCTGTAGTGCCGGTTCACTTAAAAGGCGCCTCTGTATTGAAGAGTGGTATCATTCCATTTATAATATAGATCTGCCCCCTTTCGGAATGTATTCCGAAGAGTCCCCATTGTTCTACAATGGGTCCCACGGACTCAAGAGGTGGCCCCCACGGATTCAAGAGGTGGCCCCCGCCCACTTAACACGACACTTGGCGTGGCACTTTGTTCCGTATGGCACTTTGCTCCGTGAGCAAGAACCGGGTCCCCACACCAGGTTAGTTTAGTATCACCACTTGCATCATACATGATACATCGAATTGCATAGCATGTATATACCTTACATCATCATCATGCTTATATAGATTCCTAGTCACAAATCAATTGCATACCTTTGATATCATAAATATTTATCATATACAACATGTTGGGTATTATGATTTTCTTGGGGATTTCAGTATTGATGAGATTTCTCGATTTTGGAGGAAAACCTCTAGAATTTAACAAAAAATTATTATCATCATTTTTAAAATAAAGTTGCGGTTTTTTCTCATGATGTATGTGTCGTCCACCATGAGTTTTCTTGTTTTTTGTTGGATTTCGAGACCCGATTCGATGAGTGGATGAACCGTCTCGGGTACATGGTGGGTCCGGTATGGTACCCCGGGGCAAGAAGATCGAGTTGTAGTCCATGAGCCTGGCATAGGAAGACTACCTACCGGTGATGTCTGGCGCGGCCGATATCCGGAGGATATCAACCGTTGTCATGAGATTTGATGATATGGGCCGATCCGGATTGACGGAGCCCGATGTATTGAGACATTGATATAGTGAGACATTGAGACATATATATTTCCATATTTGGTGTCGATGTTTGACACGGTTTTCAGATGATTTCATTGATGGTACTTTAGCTATTGCACATATACTCATTTTCTAAGTTAAGAATGCAGAGCTTAAAGTATTTTAAACACTTAAAGATTTCGTATTGATGTTGCATACATGTGCATACATACTAGTGGCATTACATCATATCTAGACATACATGTTGTGACGCATTTGCGTGCATTCTTACGATAGCCTTATTAGATATTATATTCTACTCATGAGCTGGCAACTCACCCCCGTTGTGCTACAATGTCTTGCAGGTTGGACCCGTCATCCTTGTAGCGGCGGGCTTATCTTATCATTGGCTTCTTCTGCTCAGACTCGCGGCATTTCTCGTAGGTGGGTTGCGAGGACACTTTTATCTTTTTGTACTATCTTTGTATCTAGTATTCTCCATCTACCACCTCTTATTTGTATATGCGACCTAGTGATGAGACTGAGAGATTTGTATATATGTGGTTTCTCTGGAGTCGGGCTCACTTGAGCCGACGTTGTGTTTTTCTTATTTTTGCATTTTTTTATCCTTATTTGCGTGATATTGCATATATATTGCGTGTGGTTATGATCCGCCTTGGGCGAAGAGCTAGCTCCCGCTTGGGGATGCCATTTTATTGTTACAGGTTATATATCTTGTTGTACCCATTTTTGGGGGCTAGTATTTTCAAAGGAGACTTTGCCGAAATTTTCGGAAAATTTTGAGGTTTTTTTAAAAAAAAGGGATTAATACAACTTAATTAGTTTAAAATCGTTTTCAAAAAGGGTTTTCCTTCACTCTCATTGTTTATGGTTTAGATTTTCTAGGCTTTGGCTGACTAAGGTTACGTTACGCCTTGAGACATCTCGCAATCTAACTGCCAGTCACGTTCCGTACCTTCGGGTCGTGACAATAAGTAATTATAATGCATGCAAAGGGGTGTGTGTGCGTGTGTCCAAACCTATTCTATGGTTCACGACTAAGAAATCAACCACGACACTATCATCCAAATACACCCACATTTATCCCATGATCTTCTAAGATCCTACTTGTTAATCATCCAAATTCACAACACATATGTAAATGTATAACATAACATAAGCTACACTACGAACTGCGGGGGTGCTATACGCCATCAACCTGACATCCCCCGTAGATATAAATCTACTCACATGCTCTTGCTTGCCGATGTCGATGTCGCCATCCTCTTCTGCATCGTATGAAATCCACGTGAAGGTTGGTACATATATAACACAATCGAAATGCGTTTTAAAAACCGAGGCGGAAAACCAGAACGGCACACGTTACGCTCATAGGTTAAAGCTATATCCTCACATGCAAAACACGACCAATAACCCTGGTCGTTGACGTTCAAACACCACACGACGGAAACACACTATCAAATACCAAATTCAAATTCATAAAAAGCAGCAAACGAAAACTGAAATCTTGAAAAAATAGCTCCAGATTTTACCCTATGTGAAATTAGACAATTTTGCATATGTAAAGGGTCTAGTTTACTGGAGATAAAGCCACAGAATCAATACGAACCAATTTGCCACAGGTCTGGCCGCAATTTGCGGCCAGAAGGGATATATTTGCGGCCAAGGTGAGGTCTTAGGGGCTAGGGTTTCAGTGGGGGGTCCTAGGTTTCCTGCACACTCCTATGTGTTTGCTAAAATATTTTCAGGTCACCCGGGTGTTAGCAGATTTCAATATACCCTCACAAAATCCACAATTTTCCGATATCGGGTTTTCTAAGTTCGTAATCCGGGGTTTAAGTCTCAGGTTCAGTCCACTAAGTCATCACAACTGGGATTGTATAGCCTCTACTAACCTCAACTACCCTTCGCTACTCATGAATTCCTTAAACCCTAACTAGAAATTTCCACACCTCACTAAACGACACTAAATCGGTTCTAATCAAACATGGATGTAAAAGCAATGGAAATAATATGATAATGGTTAAGAGAATACCTCATTTGGCAACTCAGGAAAATTCTTGAGTTGCCCCAAGTGTCCAAAATCCGTGCTTTCTGTTAGTTATATGTATGCCCTAGAAGCCATTACTGTACATAGGAAGTATATTGTAGTGGATGCTTGGACATATATAGGGAGGACTTTCTTGCTCGACATAATAGTATGCTATCTGGTTGATCTTTACCTTAACGTGTACACTGATTGTCTCTCCGTTATATGTTGGTAAAGCCCTTAGGATGTGTACTTGACTACCTGGACTATGATGCGGATCATACTATTGGGGATATGGTAGTCCATAAGTACATCCTTGAAAGTCCCTAGTCGTGGGTGTATCGAGATGGGGCATCGATATACTAGAGTAGACTAGCGTATACCTTCTCGACCCAAACAGATGAGCGATGGATGATCCCATATCCATTGGTGTTTGGCATCAGAGATGATATACGGGTGCTCAGTAGAGACTGGGTACACTGGACGGACTCGCCGAGAACTCCCAGATGGTATTATACCTCACGTCAGATGGCAGTTCTCAGGTGACACTGGTACAGAGTAGTCTGTTGACCCGAGATCGTCATAGAGTCTTGTGTGGTTACCACTGTGCTTTGATTTCCACCTTACCACGTCCAAGAGGGCGTGCAAAACGGTGGCTTTTGGGTACAGTCCCGAATCACATGGAGGCAATGAGCGATAGGAGGGGATTCGTCTCTCCCGGTATAGGGAGTTGATGTTGCGCTGTGTTCGATTGGCTATAACCGGAAATCCCTGGCCAGGGTTGCTGAGATTTACTGGTAAGTGTTACCAGTAGTTTCTCGAAATGTTATAGACCTCATATCGACACGACTTATCGAGCTATTGGGGTCTGACGTTTACCACCCCTAGGCGAGATATGCGACATATCAGACGGACAGACCGGACTGTACGGTAAGTGATACTGGTTGGATTCACATGAGTATGAGCGGGCTTGCTCGTCGATCTTCTGATCGCTCAATACCCGGGTGGCCGTTACGTTTAGCAGACCGCTTGCGGCTTGTGGATGTTTGATATGATCATCATCCGCTGCCGGCGTATTGACGAGTCTTTAGAGTCCTACACAGAGGTTTCCTGGCTCAAGCGAAACGAAATAGGAGCGCATATGAGATATGCGCGGGACCGAGAGTAATGCGTGTATGTGATACCGTATTACATTCTCGCGATAAATGTATCGATTAGGTTATATGCGATATACCCTAATTATCGAATCAAGGATTGATTCAATAAACCGGTACATAGGATACTAGTCGGTTATATACAATATGACCGGATCGTTAAATCAAGTTTTGATTTAATGATTTAATGCATAATTATATATTTGATATATTACTTTACATTAACTAGTATCGGTTCACTTTAAATGGATTTTCTCGCTCGGATGTGCGCATTGCAAATGCGATATGATTTTGTGCACTTGCTTGTATCATGTTTGATGATGCATGCAAACTTGGGTTTGTGTAAAGATTGAACCATAGTTTTATGAGTGGTTAGGGTTTATTATTTTCTTATTCATTTATTCTATTTAGTTATTCATTTGGAAAAAGAAAAAGAGTGAGAAAATGGTGGCTTTTCTTTGTTTGTAAATGAAGCTTCATGAAGCTTTCATTATGTCACCATTTTGTCTCATGTTAAAACCTAACCACTCCACTTAACTATAGTTCTCTCTCTACACTTAACCAAGGTATGAGTTATGATAAGAATGGATTTTCTTTTCTATTTTAATTAATTCTTATCATAACATTCTTCTTCTTCTTCTTCATTTCTTCAGGGAAGAAAGCTTGCTCCATTAATGGCAAGTGATGATAAAGAGTGAGAAATCCAATTCTAAAGTGAACCCACTTCCTATTTCTTCATCCTCTACCTCTTGCCAAGTAGTATAGGGTGTTTCCTTCACAAGTTTTCATGGCTTCGTGAAGGTGGAGCTTGATCTAGCGATGCCTCGACGTAGATCATCTTCGGCATGGACATCGACGAGCTAGCTCGCCATTTCTCCGACGAAGCCGACGCTAGAGCCCGGGAATTCATTTGGACAGCGAGGGGACTTCGTTGCGGAGCTATGGAGGTGGAGCATCGGATCTACAAAGGTTGTATTTCCGTTTAAACTTTAGTTAAGTTGTTAACTAGTTTCATTTTCACCTAAACATCTAGCCGACGATCCGTTCTAGGGTTTCTCGGCACCGCTAAAATTTAAAATTGGCATGGTTGATGCCTTGGGAGACCTCATTAGGGTGCCTAGGAAGCCTACAGTGGTATCAGAGCCTAGCTAGAGCCTTAGGCGAAATCTAGACGACGTTTGAATTCCGAACGAACCCGAAACCCCAATACAAATTGCTCTCTGTACTTTTTCTGAAAACGTGGATTTTTCCAAATTAAAAATTGCTAAAAAATTCAGCAGGAAGATCTAAGAGTTATGGTGCAAAACGACATCCCAATTCATCTATACCACCGCGGATCCGCTGCATGAGCATGGCTCATGCGGCGGTTCCGCGGCCGTACTGCCCTGTCTCACAGTAATATTTGCACAGTAACTCCTCTTTTCTGATGCTGGATTTTATGGGAATTTTTAAATTTTATTCAACAGTTGAATTTTCTGGGGTTGTTTTGGGGATTCGGTGTTTCGATCGGAGTATCAAATTTTGTCTGTGTGGCTTTCCGGGTATTTTAGAATATGTTAAAAAGTTCGACCGGATATAAATACCCAATTTTTCCCCTGTCGGGAAATTTCCAAGTGTTGGATTTTTCCGTAGTTTAAAGACATTCTAAGTAGTGCAAGTAACGCAATGGACCCTCTAGAAGACAACAAACCTTAACTCGATTATGTGACCGTCTTGAACTGCCCTTTGAACCTTCGGGTTTGGGGCAGTACGGTGTGCCACATGTGAGGCATTGGCTTGACCCTTCTACGGCTGGACCGTTGGTACTGAGGCACGAACTGAATGTTTTTTAGACTTGTTTCATGTGTTGATCTATATCGGGAAATCTTGGATGTTCGATTGTTCGATCGGAAAGTTTAACATTTTCTGTTTATCCGGAATGTGATACAACAATTGGAATCCACAAAAGTTATGTGATAACTGAATGAATATTATAAACATAGCAGTTTAGTCTCACTTGATCGGTTTCCACGGAATTTTGATGTGATCAAAAGTCCGTCGTAATCACGTAGCGTACGCGGATACTCGCCGGGTAAACTTAATAGACAGCCTCACTCCATTGCCCCGACCAAGTGACTGTAGGAGAGCCCCGTCGCCGAAAGCATCCGTCCGGGTGCTCGCGGTAGAAGTGTTCCGCCTTGGTGCACTTCGTCGACGGCATCGGGGGTGCGGCCGCCTACTAAAGTTTGCGACGAGTATTCGATCAGGATGTCGGGAATCTTGTTGAATTACCCGACTTGGTATTGAAAAGTGTTTTCGATAAAGAGACTAAAATGCGGGGTTTATAATTGTTAGGCATGTGATGTCTAAGGAATTCATTTCATTAGGCATGCGATGTCTAAAGAGATTGCGGATTCCAACTGTTGTAGTTTTACACTTTCTTTTCTGTGACCGTAAGTGTAATATGTGATATCGCCGGTTTCGTTGCTATATGTCAACGACAATTGGGATGCGCATATTTACTTACGTTGATGACATGTGATGTTATGTGTTGCTGGATATGTTATATTGGATCGTCATGTTCGAATAGCCGGGGGTTTTTATGTGAGATGAGTGTTTTTCATTTTCATTCATGTAAAAACTTGTATGCAATATTCTTTTTATTGGGGCGCTTCCAGGTTGCGGAAGTTGTCACCTTTTGTATATTATTTACTTTTCCGCACTAGGATAGACCCAAGGAGGAGGGCACAAGTAACCGGTTTCTGGAGTCCAGTGGGAGACCAACTCGAGGAGTCGAGTCCGGGTCTCCTAACTCTAGAATTGGTAGGGTTGCTTGCCGCTCTCGTAGGGGTATAGGGGTGTGGGTTTGGCTATTCATCACGACCGTGGAATCCGTGTTTTATACTGGCTCGTATTGAAAACACGGACGTCCTAGTATATCCAATATTTCATATGATTCTTCTGCTGCGATATCTGTGATGTGATCATGTGATGTTCTGTGATAGATACAGTATATAGTATATATGATATATTATATAGACGTTACTTATGTTTTACACCCGCGCTAGCCCTGTCCCGCTCCGCCGTTAGTTACCTAACCTAACGGTGCACGAGGGGACATCGAGGCGAATGCGGATGGCATAAGTGTACGTCGTATTTATCTGTGATGTTTAGGTACTTAAATGATGGGACTTCATTAATGTGATTAATGAAATAAAAGAAACCTAAGATGTTGTAGAATCGAATTTCAAAATAAAACAGGTAGCTACAGTTCTTGCTTTGCACAGTGGTATATATGATATATCCTGCACCTTATTCGATAAGGAAAGGACCGAGATCCCTTCACCGGGAGTGACTCCTTTAGCAATAACTGGAAGATGCTACACACTCGGTTTGTCTTCTGATTGCTTTTAAGAGTTTTTGCTTTGCACAGTGATATATATGATATATTCCGCACCTCATTCGACGAGGAAAGGACTGACGATCCCTTCACCGGGAGTGACTCCTTCAGCAAAACTAGAAAAGCCTCAAAAACACTCCATTTCAAAATTCATTCGATCCTACAACGATATCAAGTTCATTACGCAATAGGTTTTCAGAAAAACCTGTCGTAGCCCTCCGTCATTTCAGATATGTACTAGTTAGTATTCATGCTGCGGTTGTTTGGCCTCCGTCAAGGCGTAGTGTACGGTAGCTAACTAGTGCTTATCTGTTAGCATATGATGCGATTGGATTAGGGTATTCGTACGGCGTTGTTTGGCCTCCGTCAAGGGTCGTGCGTGTGGGTTTAATTCAATCAAGAAATGTACGGGTTGAACTTGACTAGCGGACTATGGGTTGTTTGGCCTCCGTCAAGGTCATAGGACGCTAGGGGCAAAATTATCGGGAATTTCAAGTGTTGAAATTTGCAATGAGATTACATATCTTCTATGAGATAGTTGGATCCCGATACCCGCTGCGAGTAATTGTTACTCCTGGGAGAGTTTTACACATTACAATTAGCCGATCAAGTAGGTGTCTATAAAGGTGTTAACGAGGTTATGCCTCTGGGAAAACGAGGTTTACATTAATTAGGTTCGTGCGAAAGCACGGGGGACCTCCCTCAAAGTACCGACACTGGCCTGGCTGAAAGATTGGCGAACTTGTAGTGTGTAATTAATCCCGGCTAGTCTTTCCTTTTAGGGTTTGAAGGAAGATTTGATTAAAAGCAGTGGGAGTCATCCTGATTAGATAAAATAAAAACCAATCTATTCTAGACAGAGCGCACGCTGAGTGTTTTCTTCTCTCTCTCTCCTGGTAGCGACCATATCACGCCTTAATCAAGATAATAAAACGGATTATTGACCGAACCCGCTTGTTATACTGAGCTGGGGAACGTTGGTCCCGCTCCAACTTAAAATTGTTATAAGACAGAGCAGGAGATTGGGGAATACCAGATTTCCCGTGCCGCCCAAACGAAGAAAGTGCATGCTGATGCATCATCTTCGGGTGTGTTCATTATACAGAACTGTTTCTCAATATCCTCCGCATCCATGGTATATGATACCGGATCAGGATCCCAGATATGTAATCTGTTACATAGGGCTACAAAAGGGTAGAAAAACTGAGAACGGGTGATAAGTTTCATGAGGCAGAAAACGGGGCAAGTGTTGCAGCCAAGTCTGTCGGTCACTGTCACCCTGTATTAACAATACATTGATTCTGAACAAATGCTATTAGATACCGAACCTGATATACAAAATAATATCTGTCTCTTTATTAGTAAAGAAATGATATAATTTTGTATTGTTGGATAATGTTTTGAACATTTCCTATATCAAAAGTTGATCGGTTCAGGCACGTTATCTAAAAGCATTGATGTTCTAAATCAAACTACAGATCTTAGTATACAGAACACACATAAGAGGAAGAGTTCAGAAATGAACGAATCCTTCTTGAGGTATTGTAGACTAGGTCATATCAATGCGACCCGACTAGCTGAGTTACATTTAGATGCATATTTAAATCAGTTTGAATTTACATCTTGTGAAACTCGCCAGTCATGTCACAAAGATAAGATGACAATAGCTCTGTTTAATGGAAACAGAGAAAGAGTTAGTGAACTCTTGGGACTGATACATGATGATGTATGTAAGGTCTCCTGTCTACACATGCCAGGACTGATTCTTTATACTTCATTATATTCTCTGATAATCTCTCAAGTCAGTCATATGTTCCTGTTGAAACATGAGTTCGAACCTTTTGAGATATTCACAGAATATAAGCGAGAAGTAGAGAACCAAAATACGGGTATAAGTATTATGTCCTATGATGAGATCAAGGAGGAGAATACTTGAGCACGGAAATCCTGGACTGTTTTAAAGGAGAATGAGATTCTCTCTCAGCATTACTCCTCCGTATACACCATTGCACGATGGTATGTCGGGGCGGAGCAGATACACCCTATTTGATGTGGTGTGCTCTATGATGAGTATTACTGAGTTACCTATTTCCATTTTGGAAGTTATGCACTTGAGAAGCTGCATACCTATTGAATAGGGTTCCAATCAAATCAGTTGCCTACCGCTTCATATGTGATATGGAATGGGAAGATCCCATGTCTTAAGTTAGTTAAGATTTGGGGTTGTCTGGCCTATGTCTAAAAGCAAAATCCGGACAAGCTCGAGGCAACGTCTGTTATGTACAACTGGAAATGTTCCAGCTATAGAAACTGCAGCTGATGATTTGACAGAACTAAAGGATTCAGTGGATTCCAACGAACCTCAGCCTCTCCGCCGATCTAGTAGGGTTCCTCACCCACCTGTGAGATACTTCGGTTTCTCTATGACAGTGGGAGCGAGAATTGCATCATGAGATGATGACCCAACTAGTTTCGAGCTGGCCATCAGGAGTAATACTCTGTAAGAATGGCTGGATGCTTAGTGATCTGAGATGGAATCCATGTACACCAGCAAAGTATGGACTTTAGCTGCTATATCTGAAGGGTTAAATCCCCATCAGGAGCAAGTATATCTTGAGAAGATTACTTGGTGTAGATGGAAAAGTTGAGACTTTCAAAGCTAGACTTGTTAAAGGTTTTCGTCATTGACCAGGCGTGGATAATGATGAAACCTTTTCAAGTAGCTATGCTTAAGTCCATCCAGATCCTACTTGCCACGGCTACATACCATGACTACGATATCTGGTGGTTGGGTGTCATGACAGCTCTTCTAAAATGATGTTTTAGAAGAGAGCGTCTATAAGTACACAGCCAGAGGGCTTCGTAAACAGTGGGAGCAGCGGAAACGCGTGCAAGATGCTTTATAGGATAAAGCAGGCATCGCGGAGTTGGAACATCTGTTTTGATGAAGTAGTCAAAGAGTTTGACATCATCAAAATGGTAGATGAACCTTGTATAAACAAAAAGGTAGTAGGGAGTATGGTGGTGATCCTCGTATAGTACGTGGATAACATACTCTTGATAAGAAAGGAGTTTCTTATGCTACGCTCGATCAATCTCCGTATATCACAAAGATTCTTCGTGTAGGATCAAAATGATACCTACTAAATCCTGGATTTTGGATCTATGAGATAGATCTAATTGGATGTTAGAATACTCACTAGTTGTAGTGAGATCGTATCAATTGATTCTGGGGAGAATCAATGGAAGGGTTCCAGGGTGATAAAGACGACTGAATGTCAGTCGCAGGCATTGTCTTTACCCTCAGTAATGGGACGGTATGTTGGAAGAGATCCAAGCTAGATACCGTGACATACTAGACGATAAAGGCAGGATACATCGCTACTTAAAATGCTACCAAAGAGGCTGTTTGGATGTATAATGGTTCATGAGATGAACTATGTTCCTCCCATTGTGTAACAATGGAGTTATGGCTTTTGCCAAGGAACGTCTGTCCCATCAGTGATCAAGACTTATTCTAAGGCAGTATCACCTGATCATGGAGATGGTTGATCTCCAAGGTGATCGAGGCAAGGAGAGCAGACTCAGAGGATAACACGGCGGATCCACTCACGAAGGCCTATTCCCAGAGAGAGACTTTTATGGGATGGTTGAGTATGGGATACATCGACCACTGCTACAGATGGCCCTAGTGCAAGTGGGAGATTGTTAGTTATATGTATGCCCTAGAGGCCATTACTGTACATAGGATGTATATTGTAGTGGATGCTTGGACATATATAGGGAGGACTTTCTTGCTCGACATGATAGTATGCTATCTGGTTGATCTTTACCTTAACGTGTACACTGATTGTCTCTCTGTTACATGTTGGTAAAGCCTTTAGGATGTGTACTTGACTACCTGGACTATGATGCGGATCATACTAGTGGGGACAGGTAGTCCATAAGTACATCCTTGAAAGTCCCTAGTCGTGGGTGTATCGAGATGGGGCAACGATATACCAGAGTAGACTAGCGTATACCTTCTCGACCCATACAGATGAGCGATGGATGATCCCATATCCATTGGTGTTTGACATCAGAGATGATATACGGGTGCTCAGTAGAGACTGGGTACACTGGACGGACTCGCCGAGAACTCCCAGATGGTATTATACCTCACGTCAGATGGCAGTTCTCAGGTGACACTGGAACAGAGTAGTCTGTTGACCCGAGATCGTCATAGAGTCTTGTGTGGTTCCCACTGTGCTTTGATTTCCACCTTACCACGTCCAAGAGGGAGTGCAAAACGGTGGCTTTTGGGTACAGTCCCGAATCACATGGAGGCAATGAGCGATAGGAGGGGATTCGTCTCTCCCGGTATAGGGAGTTGATGTTGCGCTGTGTTCGATTGGCTATAACCGGAAATCCCTGGCCAGGGTTGCTGAGATTTACTGGTAAGTGTTACCAGTAGTTTCTCGAAATGTTATAGACCTCATATCGACACGACTTATCGAGCTATTGGGGTCTGATGTTTACCACCCTTAGGCGAGATATGCGACATATCAGACGGACAGACCGGACTGTACGGTAAGTGTTACTGGTTGGATTCACAGGAGTGGGAGCGGGCTTGCTCGTCGATCTTCTGATCGCTCAATGCCCGGATGGCCGTTATGTTTAGCAGACCGCTTGCGGCTTGTGGATGTTTGATATGATCATCATCCGCTGCCGGCGTATTGACGAGTCTTTAGAGTCCTACACAGAGGTTTCCTGGCTCAAGCGAAATGAAATAGGAGCGCATATGAGATATGTGTGGGACCGAGAGTAATGCGTGTATGTGATACCGTATTACATTCTCGCGATAAATGTATTGATTAGGTTATATGCGATATACCCTAATTATCGAATCAAGGATTGATTCAATAAACCGGTACATAGGATACTAGTCGGTTATATACGATATGACCGGATCGTTAAATCAAGTGTTGATTTAATGATTTAATGCATAATTATATATTTGATATATTACTTTGCATTAACTAGTATCGGTTCACTTTAAATGGATTTTCTCGCTCGGATGTGCGCATTGCATATGCGATATGATTTTGTGCACTTGCTTGTATCATGTTTGATGATGCATGCAAACTTGGGTTTGTGTAAAGATTGAACCATAGTTTTATGCGTGGTTAGGGTTTATTATTTTCTTATTCATTTATTCTATTTAGTTATTCATTTGGAAAAAGAAAAAGAGTGAGAAAATGGTGGCTTTTCTTTGTTTGTAAATGAAGCTTCATGAAGCTTTCATTATGTCACCATTTTGTCTCATGTTAAAACCTAACCACTCCACTTAACTATAGTTCTCTCTCTACACTTAACCAAGGTAAGAGTTATGATAAGAATGGATTTTCTTTTCTATTTTAATTAATTCTTATCATAACATTCTTCTTCTTCTTCTTCATTTCTTCATGGAAGAAAGCTTGCTCCATTAATGTCAAGTGATGATAAAGAGTGAGAAATCTAATTCTAAAGTGAACCCACTTCCTATTTCTTCATCCTCTACCTCTTGCCAAGTAGTATAGGGTGTTTCCTTCACAAGTTTTCATGGCTTGGTGAAGGTGGAGCTTGATCGAGCGATGCCTCGACGTAGATCATCTTCGGCATGGACATCGACGACCTAGCTCGCCATTTCTCCTACGAAGCCGACGCTAGAGCCCAGGAATTCATTTGGACAGTGAGGGGACTTCGTTGCGGAGCTATAGAGGTGGAGCATCGGATCTACAAAGGTTGTATTTCCGTTTAAACTTTATTTAAGTTGTTAACTAGTTTCAATTTCGCCTAAACATCTAGCCGACGATCCGTTCTAGGGTTTCTCGGCACCGCTAAAATTTGAAATTGGCATGGTTGATGCCTTGTGAGACCTCATTAGGGTGCCTAGGAAGCCTACACTTTCTAGGTCCAAAGTGTAGCTTCTGAGCTTGTGCACATTTTTTGAAATGGAGATGAACTTTTGAGTTGATTTGGGGTGTGGTTGTGAGGATGAAGAGGGAGTGGGAGATGGGCAGCAGCAATGGTGAGAGAGGAGAGGAAAAAGGATGAAGAAAATGAAGAGGGAGACAAAGACCAAGACTTAGGTTTGACCCCTCACTTCTTTCTCTCTCATGCCCATCCCTCAATTGTTTAACATTTTTCATTTTTCCTTTCCTTTTCTTATCTTTTCTTTTCCATTTCATTTTAAAACCAACTACATAAATCCCAAATGAAACCATGGTTATAAAATGTAACACAAGTGTAAAAGACGACAAGGTGCATGTCATGTGCACAAAACAAGCTTAATGCGTGATTAGCGATATTTAATCGCGATTAGCATTAAAATAGTGTATAATGAATTATAAAATTTCATAATTTGCTTAAATCCAATAAAACACCCTCTTTTAAGTAATTTCCATAATTTTCTAAATTTTTCCCGATTTATCGGTATTTAATTATACCGTACTAATAAAATATTCAATATATTCATTATTTAATTATAAAAATTCCCAAAAATAATATTTTATTTTTCTGAAATGTTACAGGACTGGCCCTGGGCTCCGGCAATCCGTAATGGCCCAAACTCCGATCGGTATCCTCCGGATATCCGTCGAGTTCCAATACAATCACCGGTCGGTAGTGTTCCCCTGCCGGGCTCAACGCCTTTCTATACGATCTTCTTGCCCCGGGGTACCACACCGGGTCAACCATGCACCCACAGATGGTTCCTCCTCCTCCTCGAATCGGGTGTATGATAATGCTCAAGAGCCGAGAAAACTCATGGTGGACACCTCTCAAACCCTATAACGAGAAAACCGCAAATTTCTGTCTTTTGAAAATGATAATGAGTTTATAAAATCCTTGCGGTTTCTCCAAATCCGGAAATCTCATGGAAATCCAAAATCCCAATATCAATAGTAAATAACTAATGAATTTCCGGCATACAACCCCATAATATTCCTGTCACGACCCGCAGGGTACGGAACGTGACTGGCACTTAAGTTTACGAAACGTCTAAAGGCGTCCGTAAAATAAGTAAGCCAAAAGCCCAGAAAACAAAACCAATTAAGCAAAAGAGTGAAGAAAAACCCAAACATTTGAAAGCAAGTTTATCAAATAAGTCATATAAAACCCCTTTTAAAAACAATACTAATTTTTTTCCGAAAATTTCGGCAGAGTCTCCTTTGTAAATACTGGCCCCCAAAAATGGGTACAACAAGAATATATGTAAAACCAACAAATAAGGCATCCCCAAGCGGGAGCTAGCTCTTCGCCATAAGGCGGTCACAAATCCCACGCAATATAAATGACAACAAGCATAATAATCATAAGGAAGCATGAAAAAAGTAGCATGTCGGCTCAAGTGAGCTCGACCCCAAAATACAGCATAAAATCCACAAACCTCACAGTCTCATCTCTAGGTCAATATACAATAATCTGGTAGAAACAGTAGATGGAGTACACTAGATACAAGAATATACAAGGTAGTACAAAAAAAATAACATAACCCACCTATGAGCAAATCTCGAGCTCAGGCAAAAGAGGCAAAAGAACAAGTGCGCCCGCCGCTACTGAACGGACGGAGCGGACCTGCAAAAGACTGTGGCACAACGGGGGTGAGTTGCCAACTCATGAGTAATAAATAACATCTACAAAGGCTATCGTATGCATGCACACAAGCATCCTGGCATCTATAATACAGGTATGACTGGATGCACTAGCAGGTGTGTATATAACATCAGTGTACTAATATGTATGCAACATGAATCTCTGAGGTCTCAATAGGTATATATAAGAAATATTTTATCTCTTTTTGTTTTTGAAACTCTTTTAAAATGCCAGCATAATGTCAATGAGTCGACGAAAATCGGTGTCCAGCAACGACACTCAAAAGCTGTCTCAAATCTCATAAATGTATCTCTGGCCTCAGCCGTCCGGCTGACCCATCTCAAATATCAATATCTCATCATCTAGCGGCCACGGTCGGTATCCTCTGGATATCCGCCGTCCCAAACAGTCACCGGTAGGTAATCCGTCCCCTGTCAGGCTCAACGTCATCACCACATTCCTCTTGCCCCGGGGTACCTTACCGGGCCCACCATGTACCCGTGCCGGTTCCTCCACTCCTCGACACGGATTTCCAAATCCACAGCAAACTCATGGTGGACGACACTTACATCACTAGAAAACCGCAATTTACATATTTTAAAAATATAATAAGTTTAGAAATTTTGCGGCTTTTCCCCGAAATCCAGCAATATCATAAAATCTCAAGAAATCCTCATAAGTGCATATATCAATGATAATGAATGCGTATGATATCAATAATCAAGTTGCGATGTGTGATTAATGTATTAAGAATGAACAATTAATATGATGAAGTTCATGCACATGAATAGCAATACTACGGTTTCATTTTTAAGGAATTAAAGGCAATAGTACCAGTTTAAGTATCAATTAGTAAAAGGTTTCAATTTAAAAGTTATCTAGTGTGGTGGCATGGCAATTACCAGGGGGTGTGTGTAAACATGAATAGTGCTCGTGCTGCATATAAAAACCCTGGTAATGGTGCAGGTGTCCTATGAAATGGTTTCGTATAGGTATGTCAATATAATGCATGGATGCAGCAAATAGTCAATTAAGTATTTCACCCCTAATTACTAACATTACTAAGGATTTGTAAGTTACTAAAACTATCGGGCGGCTTGCGCCATCCAGCGATAGTCCCCCGTAGATGTTACATCTACTCACCGGGATCCCTGGCCAGCTGTGTCCAATCACCGCCTTTCCCTTTCGCGCCGCGTCTGACGTCTCCGCGACCGAACCTGGAATTTACATCAATACCAAATATAAGGTTACATATCAAGAACGACGCAAAACCCCAACGAAACTACTAAAGTTCGCTAGCTAGGTACAACGTGCACAAAGTGCGCGGAACACACGCGAAAATCGCAAAACTGCCAAAAAACGCCGATTTGGTCGCCCGGCAAAACTAAAACCCGACTACCCAAAAATCCGCACTCACGCATCCTAAAAGTCGTATGACAAGCCATTACAATCATCAAGATGTCGAAAATAATTCATCACATAATTTTTATACAAAACTAGTAAGCATTTGCATTCCAAAATCGGTGCAAAAATCGCCGATTTGCGACAAAACGACTACAATCTAGCATACTCACCCAAGCACACTACAAGCAATCTACAAACACTAATTACAACACAATAGCAATGATTCCAATCCTATTTCCATAACCACCAATTCTTGAATTTATAACCTAGCAAAATCCAATCAATTTCCACACTTGAAAACTTAATTTAACACAACAAAAGCCCACATAAGAAAATTAATTTCTTAGATTAGGTTAGCAAAATACTAGATAACAATTTAGGTTTAATCAACTAAATAATGTTTTCTAAACCCTAATCAACTCATTATCATGTTTCACAAACCATTCCATACACAAATCCTCTCTTGAAAATCCTAAAACAACAATTTCACACTTCTAAAATTAACTAATTTAGCAAAATTGAAAACTACATAAACAAGGTGATCATATAGATTAGTTAATTAACAACTAGATTAACTAAAAGACAAGCTAATTAACTAACATGACTTCAAAACCCTAGTTAAACAAACTACTCTTTTTTTTTTTTTAAAACTAGATTAGAAATTATTTAACTTTTAACACTAAACAATGCATTTAAAGGAATTTAGCAACAAAAGAAAGTAACTTTGATGAGAATTATACCTCACTTGAGATCTAGAAAGAATGGATTTTGCTCCAAATGATGGCCTCAAACACCAAGATCCAAGCAAGAATGGCTAAGGATAATGATAGCATAAGGATTTTGTTTGGATTTTTGAATAAAGTGTGGATTTTGATATGTTTTCTTGAAGAAATTGAAGGAAAATGAAAAGAAAAGAGAGGAAGAAGAGGGTGTGCAGGTTTCGGCCAGTATTGAGGTGAGGGGGAGGGTGTGGGCAAGTGGGGAAAGTCAAGGGTCAAGTTCCAAAGTCAAATACACCATACCTTATTAACAATATTTAAAATAAATCAAAAAAAACCCTTAAATCAATTCAAGAAAGCAACTAAAGAAAAGAGGCCAGAAATTTCTGGACTTGGTCAGGGTTGGGCTGTCCAAGGGCTGAGGGAAAAGGGAGAGGGGTTTTACAAAAGAAATTTTATGCAAAAAGGCCCCCTACAACTCAAAAATTGCAAGTTTTAGCTCAAAATTCAATAAATTCGTTTCAAATCATAAAAATTTGTTAAAAATCAAAATAAATTACTAAAAATTTATGTTACCACTAGATTTTAATTATCATAATTTTAAAGATTAAAAATAGCCCGGAAAAAATTGTATTTATTGCTAATTTAATGTATTTTCTTACCGGCTTAAAATAATATTAAAAAATTGAAAAATAGGGAAAAATTTTTAAATGACCAAAATTTCATAATTAGCTCATTAGCTACTAAAAACAAGCAATTACCTATCCATTTTAAGTATAATTAGCCCTAACTGCAAAATAACGAGAAAGACGGTTTTCGGAAAAATACCGAATTTTCACCGAATTTCAGGAAAACACCAAAACGACTTTTCAAGACGCTACAATCTTCCCCCCTTAAAGAAATTCGGTCCCCGAATTTAAAAATATAGCTACGCGTACCTTCGAAGAGATGGGGATATTTCTTCCTCATCTCACCCTCGGTCTCCCAGGTAACCTCCTCGCTGCTCGGGCTACGCCAAAGGACCTTGACGGTTGGTATAATCTTCGACCTCAATTTCTTCACCTGCCGATCCAGGATGGCCACCGGCTGCTCTGCAAAAGAAAGGTCGCGCTCTAGCTGGACTGTCGGGTGCTGAATCGCATGCGAAGGGTCGTGAAGGTACTTGCGGAGCATCGAAACATGGAAGACGGGGTGAACATCGGGAAAGCTGGGAGGAAGAGCCAAACGATAAGCAACAGCGCCAACACGCTCGAGGATCTCGAAGGGACCTATGAATCTAGGGCTAAGCTTCCCCTTTCGCCCAAAACGCATCACGCCCTTCATCGGAGAGACTTTCAGAAAAACATGGTCGCCAACTGCGAACTCTAATCTGCGACGGCGCCTGTCTGCATAGGATTTCTGCCTGCTCTGAGCCGCTCTCATCCGGTCTCGGATCAACTGGATCTTCGATGTCGTCTCCTCAACAAGCTGCGGCCCCAAAATGCTGCTCTCGCTGAGCTCTGTCCAACAAACGGGCGATCTGCATCTCCTCCCATACAATGCCTCGAAAGGTGCCATCTGAATAGTATCCTGGAAGCTGTTGTTGTAGGAGAACTCCACTAGAGGTAAATGACGATCCCAGCTACTACCAAAGTCTAAAACGCACGCTCTGAGCATGTCCTCGAGAGTCTGAATGGTCCGCTCTGACTGTCCGTCTGTCTGCGGATGAAACGCTGTGCTGATGCTCAAACGAGTGCCCAAAGCCTCGTGAAGTCTCTGCCAAAGTCGGCTGGTGAACTGAGTGCCTCGATCTGACACGATACAAGTCGGTACGCCATGTAGTCGCACGATCTCGTCAATATAGAGCTGAGCATACTGAGCGAAGCTGAAAGTCGTCTTCACTGGAAGGAAGTGAGCCGCTTTCGTCAATCTATCCACGATCACCCAGATGGAGTCGTACCCTCGACTGGTCCTGGGTAGGCCCACAACGAAATCCATCGAAATCTGCTCCCATTTCCACTCTGGAATGGGTAACGGCTGTAGCTCTCCTGCGGGCCTCTGGTGCTCGGCCTTGACTTGCTGACAAGTCAGGCATCTCGAAACGAACTCCGCAATGTCCCTCTTCATCCCGTCCCACCAGTAGGTCTCTCTCATATCATGGTACATCTTGGTGGAACCGGGGTGGACACTATACACTGATCGGTGTGCCTCCTCAAGAATGTCGCGCCGCAATCCATCAGCATCTGGTACGCACAGTCTAGATCCATATCGTAAAATCCCCTGATCGTCAATCACGAACTCGGAAAATCTGCCTTGTCCCATCTGTGCCATGATCTCTGAGCAACGGTCGTCACTGCGCTGTGCCTCATATATACGGTCAAGCAACTGTGGGCGTGCACGAACATGCGCGAGCTGTCCCCCTGTCTGAGTGAACTCGAACTCAACTCGGCTGTCGCATAACATCTGCCAATCTGCTGACGACTGCCTCTGCACTGCGCGCAAAAAGGATAGACTATCCCCGGGCCTCCTACTCAACGCATCTGCCACCACATTCGCCTTGCCGGGGTGATATAAGATCTCGCAGTCGTAGTCTTTCACCAACTCCATCCAACGACGCTGTCTGAGGTTCAGGTCTCGCTGCTGAAATATGTAATTTAAGCTCTTGTGATCGGTGAATATCTTACACGACTCGCCGTACAGGTAATGTCGCCAAATCTTCAGTGCAAAGACCACTGCAGCCATCTCCAAATCATGAGTGGGGTAGTTCTGTTCATGCTTCTTCAACTGCCGAGAAGCATAAGCGATCACCCGGCCATGCTGCATCAATACGCATCCTAATCCTACTCGCGAAGCATCACAGTAGACAACAAATCCGCCTGATCCCGAAGGCAAAGATAATACCGGCGCCGTAGTCAAACATGTCCGCAGCTGCTGAAAACTGCGCTCGCACTCCTCTGTCCAGATGAAAGGAACTCCCTTCCGGGTCAAACTGGTCAACGGTGCAGCTATACGGGAGAAGTCCTGAACAAAACGCCTGTAGTAGCCCGCCAAGCCTAGAAAACTACGGATCTCAGTAACCGATGTAGGTCGGGGCCACTGCTGAACAGCCTCAATCTTCTTCGGGTCCACACAAATGCCGTCTCTCGTAACCACGTGACCCAAGAATCCGACGCTGTCCAGCCAGAATGCACACTTGGAGAATTTCGCGAACAGCTGGTGCTCCCTCAGAGTCTGTAACGTAATCCGCAAGTGCTGCTCGTGCTCCTCTCTGCTCCGGGAGTACACCAAGATATCGTCGATAAACACGATGATGAACAAGTCAAGATACGGCCTGAATGTACGGTTCATCAAATCCATAAATGCTGCTGGGGCGTTGGTGAGTCCGAACGACATCACCAAAAACTCGTAGTGGCCATAGCGTGTACGGAAAGCTGTCCTCGGTATATCCTCCTGTCGAACTCGCAGCTGATGGTATCCTGATCGCAAGTCGATCCTCGAAAAATACCCCGCACCCTGAAGCTGGTCGAACAAATCATCAATGCGCGGCAACGGATATCTGTTCCGAATGGTAACTTTGTTCAGCTGGCGGTAGTCGATACATAAGCGCAAACTTCCATCCTTCTTCTTGACAAACAGGACCGGAGCACCCCACGGAGAAACACTAGGTCGAATGAGCCCCTTATCTAACAAATCCTGCAACTGATCCTTCAGCTCTCGAAGCTCTGCCGGGGCCATCCGATAAGGCGGTATAGAAATAGGCCCCGAACCGGGAATCAAATCAATGCAGAACTCAACATCACGCTCAGGCGGTAGCCCAGGTAGCTCATCAGGGAAAACATCAGGGAACTCACAAACTACCGGGACCCGGTCCAACGGAACCTCTGCAGCTCGCGTATCACAAACAAACGCTAAGAATCCCTGACATCCCTTCCGCAAGAGCTGACCAGCGCGAAGAGACGAAATTAAGCTGGGAAGGGTGACACTGCGGTCTCCCTGAATAACAAGGACTGGCTCTCCCGGAAAGCTAAATCTGACTGCCTTCTCACGGCAGTCCACCGAAGCATAACAAGTGGCTAGCCAATCCATGCCCAGAAGCACATCAAAGTCCAACATATCGAGGAGTATCAAATCAACTGATGAATCCCTCTCCCCGATACGAACGGAACACAAACGAAATACAAACCGAGCGACAAATGACTCGCCTACCGGAGTAACAACAACAAGCGGCTGATCTAACGACGACGACTCACGGCCCAACATCGGTGCAAAGTGTGTAGATACGTACGAATGTGTGGAACCTGGGTCGAATAATACCCGTGCGTCGAAAGAACAAACTGGCAAGGTACCTGTCACAACGGCATTGGATGCCTGCGCATCCTGCGGTGTCAAAGCAAATACTCGGGCCTGTCCTCCACCGATAGCGGGCTGACCTCGACCTCGGCCTCTGCCTCCTCGTCCTCTCTGAACAGGACCGCCACGTCCACGGCCTCTCGGTGCACCTAACTGGCGTGGAGCATCGCCGGGGGTAGGAAGTAGGGCTCTCCGAGGAGGGGGTGGTGATGGTGGTAGGGTCACGTGTGGAACTGTCGCTGCTCCCTGTCGCCTCACCGGACAGTCTCTGACAAGATGGTGCAGACTCCCGCACCCAAAACATCCTGACGACGGCTGCTGCCCCTGGGGATAAGAACCATATAACTGTCCCCATCCAAATCCTCTGCCAGGCCTATCTCTCGGAAAGAATCTGGCGCGCTGTCTCTGAGACGGTACATCGGTGCGAATCCTCTTCGGCCCAGAAACGGCCGAAGTCCGCGATATGCGTGCCTCCATCCGCAATGCCGTATCCATAGCAGCTGAATAAGTGTCGTAGTGCTGGGCGCCAATGGCAAGATATAGCTGGGCATCAAGTCCCTGTACGAACCTCTTCACCATCTTCTCCTCGGTATCCACCAAATACTGAGCATATCGGGATAACTGTGTAAACTGGATGTCATACTCAGACACCGTCATCCCAGGTGTCTTGACTAAGGCCTCGAAGCTACGAGCTCTGGCGTCACGAACGCTCTCTGGAAGGAAACGGGCTAGAAAGATCGCTGTAAACTCGACCCAAGTCATAGGCGGTAGACCTGCAGCTCGACCTCTCAAGACTGACTCCCACCATGTCTGCGCGAGACCCTCTAGTCGGAAACTCGCAAGCTCTACCCATCGATCATCCGAACATCTCAGCGAACGGCAGATCCTGGCTAAACTGTCAAGGAACGTCTGTGGGTCCTCCGCTGCCTCGGTGCCGGTGAATACTGGAGGTCTCAGCCTCATGGAATCCTGTAGTGAAACCGGAATGGCCACGGTGGTAGTAGTAGGAGCAGGTATCATGGTCGTCTGTGATGTAGTAGGTACGTCATCCGGCCTCGGTGTACCACTGGCTGCAACTAGGGATCCTACCATCTGACGTAGCTCCTGCATGCCTCCCATCATCTGTTGCAACTCCTCCATACCGGTCTCGAGCCTATCCATACGGCCTGGGGAAGGTGGATCGGTCTGTCCCTGCGGCGTAGGCATACCACCCTGCTCAGTCCTAGTCTCGGACGAGCCAGCTTGAATCTCGTCTCTGGCGGCAGCCCTCTGTGCCCTCGTAGCCTTCGGCGGCATAGTGGCTGTTACAGGAAAACGGATAGTAAGGACAGTGCAATAGGATCATAGGATACACGGAATTGAAGAAGGAAATTTCCAAGCAAATATCCTAAAGTCACTTAGGCGGAGTACCGTATCGTAAGTATGCCGCGGACATACGCACGCTATGTTACCCTGCTTAAGTCACTTACTCCATCTACCAAGGGTCATCCTACACTCAAAAAGGTAAAACCTATCGCTCTGATACCAACTTTGTCACGACCCGCAGGGTACGGAACGTGACTGGCACTTAAGTTTACGAAACGTCTAAAGGCGTCCGTAAAATAAGTAAGCCAAAAGCCCAGAAAACAAAACCAATTAAGCAAAAGAGTGAAGAAAAACCCAAACATTTGAAAGCAAGTTTATCAAATAAGTCATATAAAACCCCTTTTAAAAACAATACTAATTTTTTCCGAAAATTTCGGCAGAGTCTCCTTGGTAAATACTGGCCCCCAAAAATGGGTACAACAAGAATATATGTAAAACCAACAAATAAGGCATCCCCAAGCGGGAGCTAGCTCTTCGCCATAAGGCGGTCACAAATCCCACGCAATATAAATGACAACAAGCATAATAATCATAAGGAAGCATGAAAAAAGTAGCATGTCGGCTTAAGTGAGCTCGACCCCAAAATACAGCATAAAATCCACAAACCTCACAGTCTTATCTCTAGGTCAATATACAATAATCTGGTAGAAACAGTAGATGGAGTACACTAGATACAAGAATATACAAGGTGGTACAAAAAAAATAACATAACCCACCTATGAGCAAATCTCGAGCTCAGGCAAAAGAGGCAAAAGAACAAGTGCGCCCGCCGCTACTGAACTGACGGAGCGGACCTGCAAAAGACTGTGGCACAACGGGGGTGAGTTGCCAACTCGTGAGTAATAAATAACATCTACAAAGGCTATCGTATGCATGCACACAAGCATCCTGGCATCTATAATACAGGTATGACTGGATGCACTAGCAGGTGTGTATATAACATCAGTGTACTAATATGTATGCAACATGAATCTCTGAGGTCTCAATAGGTATATATAAGAAATATTTTATCTCTTTTTGTTTTTGAAACTCTTTTAAAATGCCAGCGTAATGTCAATGAGTCGACGAAAATCGGTGTCCAGCAACGACACTCAAAAGCTGTCTCAAATCTCATAAATGTATCTCTGGCCTCAGCCGTCCGGCTGACCCATCTCAAATATCAATATCTCATCATCTAGCGGCCACGGTCGGTATCCTCTGGATATCCGCCGTCCCAAACAGTCACCGGTAGGTAATCCGTCCCCTGCCAGGCTCAACGTCATCACCACATTCCTCTTGCCCCGGGGTACCTTACCGGGCCCACCATGTACCCGTGCCGGTTCCTCCACTCCTCGACACGGATTTCCAAATCAACAGCAAACTCATGGTGGACGACACTTACATCACTAGAAAACCGCAATTTACATATTTTAAAAATATAATAAGTTTAGAAATTTTGCGGCTTTCCCCCGAAATCCAGCAATATCATAAAATCTCAAGAAATCCTCATAAGTGCATATATCAATGATAATGAATGCGTATGATATCAATAATCAAGTTGCGATGTGTGATTAATGTATTAAGTATGAACAATTAATATGATGAAGTTCATGCACATGAATAGCAATACTACGGTTTCATTTTTAAGGAATTAAAGGCAATAGTACCAGTTTAAGTATCAATTAGTAAAAGGTTTCAATTTAAAAGTTATCTAGTGTGGTGGCATGGAAATTACCAGGGGGTGTGTGTAAACATGAATAGTGCTCGTGCTGCATATAAAAACCCTGGTAATGGTGCAGGTGTCCTATGAAATGGTTTCGTATAGGTATGTCAATATAATGCATGGATGCAGCAAATAGTCAATTAAGTATTTCACCCCTAATTACTAACATTACTAAGGATTTGTAAGTTACTAAAACTATCGGGCGGCTTGCACCATCCAACGATAGTCCCCCGTAGATGTTACATCTACTCACCGGGATCCCTGGCTAGCTGTGTCCAATCACCGCCTTTCCCTTTCGCGCCGCGTCTGACGTCTCCGCGACCGAACTTAGAATTTACATCAATACCAAATATAAGGTTACATATCAAGAACGACGCAAAACCCCAACGAAACTACTAAAGTTCGCTAGCTAGGTACAACGTGCACAAAGTGCGCGGAACACACGCGAAAATCGCAAAACTGCCAAAAAAGGCCGATTTGGTCGCCCGGCAAAACTAAAACCCGACTACCCAAAATTCCGCACTCACGCATCCTAAAAGTCGTATGACAAGCCATTACAATCATCAAGATGTCGAAAATAATTCATCACATAATTTTTATACAAAACTAGTAAGCATTTGCATTCCAAAATCGGTGCAAAAATCGCCGATTTGCGACAAAACGACTACAATCTAGCATACTCACCCAAGCACACTACAAGAAATCTACAAACACTAATTACAACACAATAGCAATGATTCCAATCCTATTTCCATAACCACCAATTCTTGAATTTATAACCTAGCAAAATCCAATCAATTTCCACACTTGAAAACTTAATTTAACACAACAAAAGCCCACATAAGAAAATTAATTTCTTAGATTAGGTTAGCAAAATACTAGATAACAATTTAGGTTTAATCAACTAAATAATGTTTTCTAAACCCTAATCAACTCATTATCATGTTTCACAAACCATTCCATACACAAATCCTCTCTTGAAAATCCTAAAACAACAATTTCACACTTCTAAAATTAACTAATTTAGCAAAATTGAAAACTACATAAACAAGGTGATCATATAGATTAGTTAATTAACAACTAGATTAACTAAAAGACAAGCTAATTAACTAACATGACTTCAAAACCCTAGTTAAACAAACTACTCTTTTTTTTTTTTTAAAACTAGATTAGAAATTATTTAACTTTTAACACTAAACCATGCATTTAAAGGAATTTAGCAACAAAAGAAAGTAACTTTGATGAGAATTATACCTCACTTGAGATCTAGAAAGAATGGATTTTGCTCCAAATGATGGCCTCAAACACCAAGATCCAAGCAAGAATGGCTAAGGATAATGATAGCATAAGGATTTTGTTTGGATTTTTGAATAAAGTGTGGATTTTGATATGTTTTCTTGAAGAAATTGAAGGAAAATGAAAAGAAAAGAGAGGAAGAAGAGGGTGTGCAGGTTTCGGCCAGTATTGAGGTGAGGGGGAGGGTGTGGGCAAGTGAGGAAAGTCAAGGGTCAAGTTCCAAAGTCAAATACACCATACCTTATTAACAATATTTAAAATAAATCAAAAAAACCCTTAAATCAATTCAAGAAAGCAACTAAAGAAAAGAGGCCAGAAATTTCTGGACTTGGTCTGGGTTGGGCTGTCCAAGGGCTGAGGGAAAAGGGAGAGGGGTTTTACAAAAGAAATTTTATGCAAAAAGGCCCCCTACAACTCAAAAATTGCAAGTTTTAGCTCAAAATTCAATAAATTCGTTTCAAATCATAAAAATTTGTTAAAAATCAAAATAAATTACTAAAAATTTATGTTACCACTAGATTTTAATTATAATAATTTTAAAGATTAAAATTAGCCCGGAAAAAATTGTATTTATTGCTAATTTAATGTATTTTCTTACCGGCTTAAAATAATATTAAAAAATTGAAAAATAGGGAAAAATTTTTAAATGACCAAAATTTCATAATTAACTCATTAGCTACTAAAAACAAGCAATTACCTATCCATTTTAAGTATAATTAGCCCTAACTGCAAAATAACGAGAAAGACGGTTTTCGGAAAAATACCGAATTTTCACCGAATTTCAGGAAAACACCAAAACGACTTTTCAAGACGCTACAATTCCATAACAAATGAATATACACATGCATCGATATCTAAGTAAACGAATGCAATATCGAAACTAGCACAGTGATAATATATCGGAACTATCAGCTAGCAAGCGATGTCAATGAAATAATATTCTCTAAAGTGTACATGACATGGCAATTACCGATGATGATATGTATAAGCCGGCAAGCAAGTGATTGTGATCATATGCATCATCGATAATGGTTCTAGTGTCCTGACAGCATGGGTTCACAATAAACAAGAATCTCAAGTATAAGCATGCAATGCGATAATAACAACATGAATATATGGAAAATGAAAAGTAAACGCAACAAATAAAGAATATACATTATATCTACGAGTCATACATCTTTGTCATTTGAAATAAGCATGAATCATGGTTTAAGAAATTAGGGCTACGATGTTTTTGAGAAAAGATACATCTTTTGAAAATCCGTAGTATCCCTAGGCATGTCCTTAAAATACTCATGATTCGTTAAGTTTGGAAATAAGTATGACTCGAGCCCAATCAAACATCTACCAAGTAAACTACAGTACGAAGCTACAGACTAATCAAAAGGGTAAGAAAAACCACCTAGGTCCGAGTCGATATATCTAGTAGTCGGTGATCCCGCCTCAATAGTATCACGTACGAAAAAATATATAATACGACAGCCTCGAGTCAAGAGTGCGTATCTATCATCATAATTTATAACAATTCAGAAAAATAAAATATTATATTTTGAAATTTTTATAATTAAATAATATTATATTGAATATTTTTAATATTGCGGTATAATTAAATACCGATAAATGGCGAAAAATTTGAATTTTTTTGGAAATTACTGAAATGAGGGTGCTTTATGAGATTCATGCAAATTATGAAAGTTTATGATTTATTTGAAACTATTTTAGTGTTAATCGCGATTAAAAATCGATAATCCGGGTTTAAGCTTGTTTGTGCAAAACACGCACCATAACATTTTTACACTTGTGTTATATTTTCCTACATGCTTTCTCTTTTATCATGCATGGTTTGGGTTTATCTTGAGAGAAGAAAAGAAAAGAATAGAAAATGTTGCATAGTGAAAGGTATGGGCAAGAGAGAGAGAAGGAGAGGGTGAGGGGGTCAACCTTGGTCTTGGTCTTTGTTTCATTCACCATCTTCATCATTATCCTCTCCCTCTTCAGCCCTATGGTAGCACCCTCCCCCTTCTCCACTACAACACCCAAAACTCCATTAAAAACTACACCAATGTCCCTCCCCACTTCACAAAATTTGTTCACAAGCCTTCTAGCTACACTTTGGACCAAGAAAGCTTGCATTTTGGACACTTGGGCAACTCAAGAAAAATCTAGAGTTGCCAAATGAGGTAATCCTTTCACAAATAGTATTGTATTTCGTTTACTTTAGCACCCATATTTGTTTAGAACCGATTTAGTGATGACTTGTGAACTCTGAAAATTTAAAGTTAAGCTTAGGGTTTTGATTTGATTCCAAAGGTGCAATTGAGGTGTAATTAGGAACTACAACCCCTGTTGTGATGATATAGTGCACTGAACCGTAGATTAAAACCCCGAATGTGAACTTTGATAATCTGCCGATGTTGAAAAGTCTGGAATTCTGTAGGGAATTTGAAATCTGCTAACAATCGGGGACCTCAAAAATTAATTAGCAAACATAGGGATACAAGCAGGCAACCTAGACCCTATACCCAAAACCCTAATTCTTCAACCTGGCCAGAGATATATTCTTTCTGGCCGCAATTTGCAGCCAGAGCAGGGGTTCTGGGATCCGTGTTGGTTCTGTAGCTTTATCTCCAGTAAACTAGACCCTTGGCATATGCAAAATTGGCTAATTTCACCTAGGGTAAAATCTGGGATCATTTTCTTGTGTTGGTGCTTTGTTTGCGACTTCGTTTTAACATGGATTATGGTATTGATATTTTGTTTCCGTTATGTGGCGTTTGAACGTCAACGACTAGGTTTATCGGTCGTGTTTTGCATGCGAGGCTATAGGTTCTAACATATAAGCGTTTAGTGTGCCGTTTTGGTTTCCGACTTGATTTTAATGTGCTTTACGATTGTGTTATCTATGTAGGTACCTTCACATGGATTTCATACGATGAAGAAGAGGGTGACGACATCGGCATCGGCACGCAAGAAGCAATGTGAGTAGATTATATCTACGGGGGAAGTCGGGTGGATGGCGTATAGCACCCCCGTAGTTCGACGAATAGTATGCTATATATATACTATATATATATGATATCTTTTATGTGTGACATGGATATTCAAGATATGATTAGGTGTTCATGGTTTGATTAAGGTTATTAGAAGTGAACTAGTATAGCCTCTTAGTCGCGAACCCTAGAATAGGTTTACACCTACACGAACACACAATATATATATATATATATATATATATATATATATATATATAGACACACACACAAACATCGGTATGGGACTATGTATATATATACGTATACCTACTCATAGATGATGATGATTGTTATGGTATTTGGAGATTAGTCGATGAGATTGGGCATGGTGCCATGAGATCGGTGATATGTTTAGGTTCATATTATGAAATACGACATGAGTTATAGTGGGCCTTTAGGCGTGTGTTTTCATACACGCACATATATAGATATATGGTATCATTTTGTACTAGACTTAGATCAGTACCCCAGTTCATGAGATATGATGATAAGGATACTGGATAATTGATGAGATAAATGTGAGATTCGACCCGTACCCAGATTTGGGATGCCGTACGACGAATTTACGTATGAGCTATATATTGATTATAGATCCGCACTCTTGACACGAGGATGTCATATTGTATATTATATCGTATGTGATACTATTGAGGCGGGATCACCGACTATAATATGTATATATATATATATATATATATATATATATATATATATTGACTCAGATTTAGATGGTTTCCATACCCTTTCGATCAGCTTGTTAGTTAGATCTGTAGTTTACTTAGTAGATGTTAGACTGGACCCGAGTCATACCTATTTCAAAAACTAAGGAATCGTGAGTATTTTAAAGACAGGTCAAGGGATTCTACGAATATTTTCAAAAGACGCATCTTTTCCTAAAAACATCGCAGCCCTTATTTTTCTAAACACCACGATTCGTGTTATTTTAAATGGCAAAAACTGTATGACATATATATATTGATGTAGATTCTTCACTGTGGTGTTTATTATTCATTTTCCGCATATTCTTGTTATTCGCATCGCATTGAATGTTTAAATGTGTTTATTGTTATATTAAACCCATGCTGTTAGCACACCAGCACCATTATCGATGATGCGTATGTTCTACGTACAACTGCTTGCCGGCTCACACACTTCTGATAGTTATGTGTATGCCCAAGAGGCCATTACTGTACATAGGATGTCTATTGTAGTGGATGCTGGGACATATATAGGGAGGACTTTCTTGCTCGACAAGAAAGTATGATATCTGGTTGCTCTTTACCTTAACGTGTATACTGATTGTCTCTTTGTTACATGTTGGTAAAGCCCTTAGGATGTGTACTTGACTACCTGGACTATGATGCGGATCATACTAGTGGGGACATGGTAGTCTATAAGTACATCCTTCAAGGTCCCTAGTCGTGGGTGTATCGAGACGGGGCATCGATATACTAGAGTAGACTAGCGTATACCTTCTCGACCCATACAGATGGGCGATGGATTATCCCATATCCATTGGTGTTTGACATCAGAGATGATATACGAGTGCTCAGTGGAGACTGGGTACACTGGACGGACTCGCCGAGAACTCCCAGATGGTATTATACCTTACGTCAGATGGCAGTTCTCTGGTGACACTGGTACAGGTTAGTCTGTAGACCCGAGATCGTCATAGAGTCTTGTGTGATTCCCACTGTGCTTTGATTTCCACCTTACCACGTCCAAGAGGGCATGCAAAATGGTGGCTTTTGGGTACAATCCCGAATCACATGGAGGCAATGAGCGATAGGAGGGGATTCGTCTCTCCCGGTATAGGGAGTTGATGTTGCGCTATGTTCGATTGGCTATAACCGGAAATCCCTGGCCAGGGTTGTTGAGATTTACTGGTAAGTGTTACCAGTAGTTTCTCGAACTGTTATAAACCTCATATTGACACGACTTATCGAGCTACTGGGGTCTGACGTTTACCACCCCTAGGCGAGATATGCGACATATCAGACGAACAGACCGGACTGTACGATAAGTGTTACTAGTTGGATTCACAGGTGTGTGAGCGGGCTTGCTCGTCGATCTTCTGATCGCTCAATACCCGGGTGGCCGTTACGTTTAGCAGACCGCTTGCGGCTTGTGGGTGTTTGATATGATCATCACCTGCTGCCGGCGTATTGACGAGTCTTTAGAGTCCTACACAGAGGTTTCCTGGCTCAAGCGAAACGAAATAGGACCGCATATGAGATATGTGCGAGACCAATAATACCATTATGTGATACTGTATTCGATTCTCACGATTTGTGACATTGATCGGTTATATGCGATATAGCCAGGTTATCGGATCAAGTGTTGATTCGATAAGTTGTTACTATTGATATTAGTCGGTTATATGTGATATGACCGTATCATTAAGTCAAGTGTTGATTTAATGATTTAATGTATAATTATATATTTGATATATCACTTTACATTAACTATTATTGGTTCACTTAAGATGTTTTTCTCACTTGTTTGTGCACATCGTATATGTGATATATTTTTTGTGCACAAGATTGTATCATGTTTGATGATACATGCAAACTTGGGTGTATGTTTGATTTAAACCTTGGTTAAGTAAATGGTTAGGGTTTTTATTTATTTATTCATTTATTTATTTATTTCTTTGACATGAAATAAAATGGTGGCTTTCTTTGGATTTATTTGAAGCTTCATGAAGCTTTGAAAAAGTCTACCATTTTTGTTTTAAGCTAAACCTAAGCATTCACCTAACCTTAGTTTATTCTCTACACTTAACCATGGTTGCTAATATGATAAGAATGACTTCTTTTTCTATTTTCCAATAATTCTTATCATATTATCTTCTTCTTCTTCTTCTTCAAGAAGAAAGAAGCTTGCTAGCTTCAATGGTGATTTGAGAAAAAGAGTGAGAAATCCAATTCTAAAGTGAACCCACTTCCTATTTCTTCATCCTCTACCACTTGCCATGTAGTATAGGGTGTTTTCTTCACAAGTTTCATGACTCGGTGAAGTTGGAGCTTGATCTTGAGTTCCCTCGACGTAGATCATCTACGGCATCGAAGTCGACGACCTAGCCCGCCCATTTCTTCGATGAAGCCGACGCTAGAGCCCGGGATCCGATGATCGCAGCGAGGGGACATCATCACGGAGCTATGTATGTGGAGGACCGGATCTACAAAGGTTGTATTTCCGTTCACTTAGTACTAAAGCTGTTTAGTAGCTTGTTGTTTCGCTTAAACTCTAGTCAACGACCGCATTAGGGTTTCTCGGCACCGGAAATTTTTGAATTTGGCATGGTCGATTCCTTGTGAGACCTCTTGAGTGTGCCTAGGAACCCTATTAGAAGTCCGATCGAACCCGAAACCCTTCTCTGTACAATTTTTCAAAACTGGGATTTTTGAGAATTAAAAATATGCAGAAAAATCAGCAGGGTATTTTAGGGATTACTGTGAAGCACGTGCTCATGATTCGTCTAAAGCGCGGCGGAACCGCGGCACGAGCATGGCCCGTGCGGCGGTTCCGCGGCCAAGTAGTCACATCAACTTTTGGAAATTGCACAGTAATTCCTATCTTTTAGTGCTGTATTTTCTGGGAATTTTTAATATTTACTCAAGAGTTGAGTTTTCTGGGTTGTATTGGGGACTCGGTGTTTCGATCGGGAAGTTTAACTTCGTCTGTATTTTTCCGGATAATCTTAGAATATGTTAAAAAGTTCGACAGGATATAAATACCCAATTTTTCCCCTGCCGGAAAATTTCCAAGTGTTGGATTTTTCCGTGGTTTAAAGACGTTCTAAGTAGTGCAAGTAACGCGATGGACCCTCTAGAAGACAACAAACCTTAACTCGATTATGTGACCGTCTTGAACTGCCCTTTGAACCTTCGGGTTTGGGGCAGTACGGCATGCCACATGTGAGGTGTTGGCTTGACCCTTCTACGGCTGGACCGTTGGTACTGAGGCATGAACTAGATGTTTTTTAAACCTATTTCATGTGTTGAGTTGTATCGGGAAAACTTGGGTGTTTGAATGTTCGATCGGAAAGTTTAACATTTTCTATTTATCTGGAATGTGATACAATATTTGGAATCCATAAGTAGTTATGAGATAACTGATTTGAATGTTATAAACATAGCACTTTAGTCTCACTTGATCGGTTGCCAAGGAATTTTGATGTGATCAAAAGTCCGTCGCAATCACGTAGCGTACGCGGAAACTCGCCGGGTAAACTTAATAAACAGCTACACCCCAAAGCCCCGACCAAGTGACTATAGGAGAACCCCGTCGCCGAAAGCATCCGATCGGGTGCTCGCAGCAGCGGTGTTCCGCCTTGGAGCACTTCGTCGACGATATCAGGGGTGCGGCCGTCTACTGTAGTTTGCGACGAGCATTCGATCAGGATGCCGGGAATCTTGTTGAATTGCCCGAATTGATATTGAAAAGTGTTTTCGATTTTGAGACTAAAATGTGGGGTTTATAATTGTTAGACATGCGATGTCTAAGTAATTCATTTGATTAGGCGTGCGGTGTCTATGGAGGTTGCGGATTCCAACTGTTGTAGTTTTACACTTTCTTTTCTGTGACCGTAAGTGTAATATGTGATATCGCCGGTTTCGTTGCTATATGGCAACGACAATTGGGATGCGCATATTTACTTACGTTGATGACATGTGATGTTATGTGTTGCTGGATATGTTATATCGGATCGTCGTGTTTGAATAGCCGGGTTTTTTTTATGTGAGATGAGTGTTTTTTCATTTTCATTCATGTAAAAACTTGTATGTAATATTCTTTTATTGGGACACTTCCAGGTTGCGGAAGATGTCACCATTTATATATTATTTACTTTTCCGCACTAGGATAGACCCAAAGAGGAAGGCACAAGTAACCGGGTTCTGGAGTCCAGTGGGAGACCAACTCGAGAAGTCGAGTCTGGGTCTCCTAACTCTAGAATTGGTAGGGTTGCTTGCCGCTTTCGTAGGGGTTTAGGGGTGTGGGTTTGGCTATTCAACACGACCGTGGAATCCGTGTTTTATACTGGCTCGTATTAGAAACACGGACGTCCTAGTATATCCAATATTTCATATGATATTTTCTGCTGCGTTATCTGTGATGTGATCATGTGATATGTTCTGATGATAGATACTTGTTCATATTAGATTTTTGCATTTTCATACCGCCCAATTTTTATCACATTGCATATCCGTAGATACTCTTGAGCCGTGTTTGTTAGTCAATTGCAGGATACAGGTTCTCGGTTCTAAAACGGTGAAATTCATGGAAAACACGACAAAATCCGGGTTCCTGCCAATCACAGATAAAACACGGTCCCGCTCGTCATCCGTATGTTGCCAGATACCAGTTTAGGAAGACAAAATGTCAAATCAATGTCACCTTCATGCACAAGGCTCAATGGCAACAACAACTTCCAAGAAATCTACGCGGAGCTCGAGGCAATCATGACAAAATCTTGACAAAAAGTCCACCTTTCCCTCAACAGAAATTCTGGAAAATTCGTGAAGGAATTATGAAAAAATACACATACCAGAAAAATATACACATCAAACCAGGGAGACACAGCAAATTTGGGGGCCCAACTCAACTAAACGGCCGCGGATCCGCGGCCAAAGTGGGGTCCAGGCCGCGGATCCGTGGCCGTATAGTGGCGGCAGGAAAAACGTTTTCAGGGGTATTTTGTTCATTGCATGTGTGGTCTGGTGGTTGCCCTAGGGTTTCATTCTCTGGCGTATAAATAGCCCAGAACTTTGTGAAGGAAAGGGTCCAAGTCTTGTATTTCTTTTTGCCTAGTTTTAGTGTGTTTCTTTTTCCTCTTCTCACCTCTTCTCCATTAAACTTGTAGTGAGATTTTGAGTGAAGAGTGATGAATAAAGAAGAACCATTTATTATCATGCTTGTCTCTTTACTTTTGTTATAATTGTTGTAACTTTAAATTGCTAAGTAGTTGTTGTTATTTTCTTGCTATTTCTTTCTTCTCTCTTTTTCTTTATCATTCATACGACAATGATACTTACGCTCGATCCTCGCCAAGGTGAGGTCGCAAATAGTTAGTCGTATTCTTCTAGTCTCCTTCTTTCTATCTTCCTCTTTGTTTTGTTTTGTTTTTCCTTATCATGAAGTGTGAGTAGTTCTATACTTGTTAGGGTAGGATAAGGAAAGTTTGAGAGAAGGAAATCTCTCTCACTCTTTCCTTGCCCAACAACTTAAATCAACTCCCGTTAATTGAACCACAATCCGCTCCTTACGGCACCCTATCCTACATGATAGCGGTGATTCCGTAGTGAGACCGGTTGTGGTTGAATTAACCGGAGGTTATGGATAAGAGCCAAGAACGGACGGACAAGCACCAAAAGGAAGGACTATGCGTTGGAAAGCCTAGCTTATACTCGCAAGTTCCTTCCTAGTCGTGCTAATCCCCGTTGTTGCCGATTACCGTAACACCGATATTAAGTGGGGCAAAGAAAGATGTGGAGACTCCTAACTCAAACTAACCTAATCCTAACCCTAACAAGCTCTCTTTAAATATTAACTCAACACTTAGATAATCCAACAAAATCTGAACAACCGGACTTAACTCGTTAAAACTCTTTGAAAAAGACTCCCATCTCCCTGCGGACGACCCGTACTCAACCGGCTAGCTACAAGCGAAACCTTCTTGATTGCGGTATTTAAACTAGAACTTGAGCACGCACGTATCCTATCAATCAATACTGTATATGATATATATGATATATTATATAGACGTTACTTATGTTTTACACCCACGCTAGCCCTGCCTCGCTCTGCCGTTAGTTACCTAACCTAACGGTGCACGAGGGGACATCGAGGCGAATGCGGATGGCATAAGTGTACGTCGTATTTATCTGTGATGTTTAGGTGACTTAAATGATGGGACTTCATTAATGTGATTAATGAAAGAAAATAAACCTAAGATGTTGTGTAATCGAATTTCTTAAAAACAGGTAGCTACAATTCTTGCTTTGCATCGCGGTGTTCCTTGTAGAATATCCTGCACCTTATTCGATAAGGAAAGGACCGAGATCCCTTCACCGGGAGTGACTCCTTTATCAATAACTGGCAGATGCTACAAACCTCGGTTTGACTTTTGATTGCTTCTATAGTTTGTGCTTTACACAGTGATATATATGATATATCCCGCACCTCATTCGACGAGGAAAGGGCCGACGATCCCTTCACCGGGAGTGACCCCTTTAGCAAAACTAGAAAAGCCTAAAAAACACTCCATTTCAAAATTCATTCGATCCTACAACGATATCAAGTTCATTACGCAATAGGTTTTTAGAAAAACCTGTCGTAGCCCTCCGTCATTTCAGATAAGTACTAGTTAGTATTCGTGCTGTGGTTGTTTGGCCTCCGTCAAGGCGTAGTGTACGGTAGCTAACTAGTGCTTATCTTCTTTGCATATGATGTGATTGGATTAGGGTATTCGTACGGCGTTGTTTGGCCTCCGTCAAGGGTCGTTCGGGTGGGTTTAATTCAATCAGGAAATGACGGGTTGAACTTGACTAGCGGACTATGGGTTGTTTTGCCTCCGTCAAGGTCATAGGACGCTAGGGGAAAAATATTATCGGGAATTTCAAGTGTTGAAATTTGCAATGAGATTGCGTACCTTCTATGAGATAGTTGGATCCCGATACCCACTGCGAGTAATTGTTACTCCTGGGAGAGTTTTACACATTACAATTAGCCGATCAAGTAGGTGTCTAGAAAGGTGTCAACGGGGTTACGCCTCTGGGAAAACGAGGTTTACTGTAATTAGGTCCGTGCGAAAGCACGGCGAACCTCCCTCAAAGTATCGACACTGGCCTGGCTGAAAGATTGGCGAACTTGTAGCGTGTAATTAATCCTGGCTAGTCTTTCCTTTTAGGGTTTGAAGGGAGATTTGATAAAAATAGTGGGAGCCATCCTGATTAGATAAAATAATAACCAATCTGATCTTGCAAGAGCATACGCTGAGTGTTTTCTTCTCTCTCTCTCCAGGTAGCGACCATATCACGCCTTAATCAAGATAATAAAACGGATAAATTGACCGAACCCGCTTGTTATACTGAGCTGGGGAACGTTGGTCCCGCTCCAACTTATAATTGTTACAGGACAGAGCAGGAAATTGGGGATTACCTGAATTCCCGTGCCGCCCAAACGAAGAAAGTGCATGAGATGCATCTTCTTTGGGTGTGTTCATTACAAAGAACTGTTTCTCAGTATCTTCTACGTCCTGGGTATTAGATACCGGATCAGGATCCCACAAATGTAATCCGTTACATGGGCTACAGATAGGTAAAGAATTGAGAACGGGTGATAAGTTTCATGAGACAGAAAACGGGGCAAGTGTTGGAGCCAAGTCTGTTGGTCACTGTCACCCTGTATTACCAATACATTGATTATGAACAAATTCTATTATATACCGAACCTGATATACAAAATCATATCAGTCTCTTTTTTTAGTAAAGAAAGGATATAATTTTGTATTGTATGGATAATGTTTTGAACATTTTCTATATCAAAAGCTGATCGGTTCAGGCACGTTATCTAAAATCATAGACGTTCTAAATCAAACTACAGTTCTTAGTATACTGAACACACACAAGAGGAAGAGTTCAGAAATGAACGATTCCTTCTTGAGGTATTGTAGACTAGGTCATATCAATGCGACCCGACTGGCTGAAGTTACATTTAGATGCATATTTAAATCAGTTTGAATTTACATCTTGTGAAACTTGCCAGTCATGTCACAAAGAAAAGATGACCATAGCTCTGTTTATTGGAAACAGAGAAAGAGTTAATGAACTCTTAGGATGATACATGTTGGTGTATGTAGGTCCCCTGTCTACACATGCCAAGACCGGTTCTTTGTATTTCATTACTTTCTCTGATAATCTCTCAAGATTCAGACATATGTTCCTGCTGAAACACAAGTCCGAACCTTTTGAGATATTCACAGAAAATAAGTTAGAAGTAGAGAACCAAAATACGGGTATAAGTATTATGTCCTATGATGAGATCAGGGAGGAGAATACTTGTGCATGGAAATCCTGGACTATTCTAAAGGAGAATGAGATTCTCTCTCAGCATTACTCCTCCGTATACACCATAGCACGATGGTATATCAAGGCGGAGCAATCACACCCTATATGATAAGGTGTGCTCTATGATGAGTACTACTAAGTTACCTATTTCCTTTAGAGAGTTATGCACTTATGAAGTTGCATACCTATTGAATAGAGTTCCGATCAAATCAGATGCCTACCATTTCATATATAATATGGAAAGGGAAGAGCTCATTTCTTAAGTCAGTTAAGATTTAGGGTTGTCCGGCCTATGTCTAAAAGCAAAATCCGGACAAGCTCGAGGCAAGGACAGTTATGTAGAACTGGAAAGGTTCCGGCTATACAAACTACAGAAGATGATTTGATAGAACCAAAGCATTCAGTAGATTCCAACGAACCTCAGCCTCTCTGCCGATCTAGTACGGTTTCTCACCCACCTGAGAGATACTTCGGTTTCTCTATGACAGTGGGAGCGAGGATTGCATCATGAGATGATGACCCAACTAGTTCCGAGCTGGCCATCAGGAGTATGACTCTGTAAGAATGGCTGGATGCTTAGCGATCTGAGATGGAATCCTTATACAGCAACAAAGTATGGACTTTGGTTGCTCTATCTGAAGGTTTAAATCCCCATCAAGAGCAAGTATATCTTGAGAAGATTACTTGGTGAAGATGGAAAAGTTGAGACTTTCAAAGCTAGACCTGTTAAAGGTTTTCGTCATCGACCAGGCGTGGATTTTGATGAAACCTTTTTCGGTGGCTATGCTTATGTCCATCCAGATCCTACTTGCCACGGCTACATACCATAACTACGATATCTGGCGGTTGGGTGTCATAACTGCTTTTCTAAATGATGTTTTAGAAGAGAGAGTCTGTAAGTACACAGTCAGAAGGCTTCGTAGACAGTGGGAGCAGCGGAAATGTGTGTAAGATGTTTTATATGATAAAGCAGGCATCGCGGAGTTGGAACATCTGTTTTGATGAGTTAGTGAAACAGTTTGACATCATCAAAATGGTAGATGAACCTTGTATATACAAAAAGGTAGTAGGGAGTATGGTAGTGATCCTCGTAAAGTACGTGGATGACATACTCTTGATAGGGAAGGAGTTTCCCATGCTACGCTCGGTCAATCTCCGCTTATCACAAGGCTTCTCCATATAGGATCAAAGTGATACCGCCTAAATCCTGAGTTTTCATCTGTGAGATAGATGTTATTGAGTGTTAGAATACTCACTAGATGTAGTTAGATGGTATCAATCGATCCTGGGGAGAATCACTGGAAGGGTTCCAGGGTGATAAAGACGACTGAATGTCAGTCACAGGCATTGTCTTTACCCTCAGTAAACGGACGGTATGTTGGAAGAGTTCCAATCTAAATACCGTGGTAAACTAGACGATAAAGGATAGATACATCGCTGCTTAAGATGCTACCAAAGAGGAAGTCTGGGTGTATATTTGTTCATGAGATGAACTTTGTTCCTCCCATTGTGTGACAATGGTGTTGTGGCGTATGCCAGCAACCCTGGTCCCATAAGTGACCCAGACGTATTCTGAGACAGCATCACCTGATCATGGAGATAGTTGATCTCCAGGGTGATCGAGGTTAGGAGAGTAGACTCAGAGGATAACACGGCGGATCCACTCACGAAGGGCTATTCCCAGAGGGAGACTTTTATGGGATGGTTGAGTATGAGATACTACAACCACTGCTACAGATGGCCCTAGTGCAAGTGGAAGATTGTTAGTTATGTGTATGCCCTAGAGGCCATTACTGTACATAGGATGTATATTGTAGTGGATGCTGGGACATATATAGGGAGGACTTTCTTGCTCGACATGATAGTATGATATCTGGTTGCTCTTTACCTTAACGTGTGTACTGATTGTCTCTCAGTTACATGTTGGTAAAGCCTTTAAGATGTGTACTTGACTACCTGGACTATGATGCGGATCATACTAGTGGGGACATGGTAGTCTATAAGTACATCCTTCAAGGTCCCTAGTCGTGGGTGTATCGAGACAGGGCATCGATATACCCGAGTAGACTAGCGTATACCTTCTCGACCCATACAGATGGGCGATGGATGATCCCATATGCATTGGTGTTTGACATCAGAGATGATATACGGGTGCTCAGTGGAGACTGTGTACACTGGACGGACTCGCCGAGAACTCCCAGATGGTATTATACCTTACGTCAGATGGCAGTTCTCTGGTGACACTGGTACAGGTTTGTCTGTAGACCCGAGATCGTCATAGAGTCTTGTGTGATTCCCTCTGTGCTTTGATTTCCACCTTACCACGTCCAAGAGGGCGTGCAAAACGGTGGCTTTTGGGTACAGTCCCGAATCACATGGAGGCAATGAGCGATAGGAGGGGATTCGTCTCTCCCGGTATAGGGAGTTGATGTTGCGCTGTGTTCGATTGGCTATAACCGGAAATCCCTGGCCAGGGTTGTTGAGATTTACTGGTAAGTGTTACCATTAGTTTCTCGAACTGTTAGATACCTCATATTGACACGACTTATCGAGCTACTGGGGTCTGACGTTTACCACCCCTAGGCGAGATATGCGACATATCAGACGAACAGACCGGACTGTACGATAAGTATTACTGGTTGGATTCACAGAAGTGTGAGCGGGCTTGCTCGTCGATCTTCTGATCGCTCAATACCCGGGTGGCCGTTAAGTTTAGCAGACCGCTTGCGGCTTGTGGGTGTTTGATATGATCATCACCTGCTGCCGGCGTATTGACGAGTCTTTAGAGTCCTACACAAAGGTTTCCTGGCTCAAGCGAAACGAAATAGGAGCGCATATGAGATATGTGTGGGACCGAGAATAATACCAGTATGTGATACTGTATTCGATTCTCGCGATTTGTGACATTGATCGGTTATATGCGATATAGCCGGGTTATCGGATCAAGTGTTGATTTGATAAGTTGTTACTATTGATATTAGTCGGTTATATGTGATATGACCGGATCATTAAGTCAAGTGTTGATTTAATGATTTACTGTATAATTATATATTTGATATATCACTTTACATTAAGTAATATTGGTTCACTTAAGATGTTTTTCTCACTTGTTTGTGCACATTGTATATGTGATATATTTTTTGTGCACAAGATTGTATCATATTTGATGATACATGCAAACTTGGGTGTATGTTTGATTTAAACCTTGGTTAAGTAAATGGTTAGGGTTTTTTTTTATTTATTCATTTATTTATTTATTTCTTTGACATGAAATAAAATGGTGGCTTTCTTTGGATTTACTTGAAACTTCATGAAGCTTTGAAAAAGTCTACCATTTTTGTTTCATGCTAAACCAAACCATTCACCTAACCTTAGTTTATTCTCTACACTTAACCATAGTTGCTAATATGATAAGAATGACTTATTTTTCTATTTTCCAATAATTCTTATCATATTATCTTCTTCTTCTTCTTCAAGAAGAAAGAAGCTTGCTAGCTTCAATGGTGATTTGAGAAAAAGGTTAAGAAATCCAATTCTAAAGTGAACCCACTTCCTATTTCTTCATCCTCTACCACTTTCCATGTAGTATAGGGTGTTTTCTTCACAAGTTTCATGACTTGGTGAAGTTGGAGCTTGATCTTGAGTTGCCTCGACGTAGATCATCTACGGCATCGAAGTCGACGACCTAGCCCGCCCATTTCTCCGATGAAGCTGACGCTAGAGCCCGGGATCCGATGATCGCAGCATGGGGACATCATCACGGAGCAATGGAGGTGGAGGACCGGATCAACAAAGGTTGTATTTCCGTTCACTTAGTACTAAAGCTGTTTAGTAGCTTGTTGTTTCGCTTAAACTCTAGTCAACGATCGCATTAGGGTTTCTCGGCACCGGAAATTTTTGAATTTGGCATGGTCGATGCCTTGTGAGACCTCTTGACTGTGCCTAGGAACCCTACAACTTCATCATCGATAACTGCCATGTCACAACATAGTTGGACCGTTGCATCAGGATATGCCCCCTTGCATGACATATGTTGGATATATGTATGCCCTAGAGGCCATTATGTGATAGTGGATGTATCTATACATGTATATATATATATATATATTCAGTTTGCATTCTTGCTCGACTTGATAGTATGCTATCTGGTTCTTCTTTATCTGACATGTTTATTTGATCATGCTTCTATTCATTCATACATGCTGATAAAGCCCTGAGGATATCGGCTTGACTACTCTGATTATGATGGAGATCATACTAGTGGGACATCTGTAGTCTATAAGCATATCCTGGAACGTCCCTAGTCGTAGGTATATCGAGACGGGGCATTGATATACCAGAGTAGACTAGCGTATATGATACTAGACCCATACGATGGGCGATGGATGTTCCCACATTCATCGATGTTTGACATCAAGATCATATACGGGTGCTCAGTGGTGACTGGGTACACTGGACGGACTCACCGAGAACTCCTATATGGAATTATATCTATCGTCGAATAGCAGTTCTCAGGTGACACTGGTACAGGTTAGTCTGTAGACCCGAGATCGTCATGGAGTCTTGTGTGTTCTCCCACTGTACTTTGATTGCCACCCTACCACGGCTCTACTGAGTCGTGCAAACAGGTGGCTGTTGGGTACAGTCCCGAGACACACGAAGACGATGAGCGATAGGAGGGGTTTCGTCTCTCCCGGTATTGGGAGTTGATGCTGTGCTGTGCCCGACTGGTTATAACAGCAAGTCCCTGGCCAGGGCTGCTGAGATTTGCTGATAAGTGTTATCAGTAGTTTCTCGATCTGTTATAGACCATTCACCGACACGACTTATTGAGTTATTGGGGTCGACGTGACCATCCCTAGGCTCGATATGTAGCATATCTGACGAAGAGACCGGACTGTACGGTAGTGTTGCCGGATGGCTCGACGGGAGTTGTAGCAGGTTCGCTTGTTGTCTTCTGATCGCTCAATACCCGGGCGCCCGTTACGTTTAGCTGACCGCTTACGGCTTGAGGGTACTTGATATGATCATTACCCTCTGCCGGCGTATTGACGAGTCTTAGAGTCCCACAAAGGAGTTACCCAGTCCAGGCGAAACGTTGTGGTGCGCATATGCGATATGCGCATGCACCCGATTGAAATGTGCGTATATGGTACCGAACATTGATCGGGTGAACTGCTTTTGGTGGGGTCATATGAGATATGACCGGATTGATAAATCAAGTGTTGATTTATCATTTAATCATTAGTTTTCTCACTTGAAACCTTTCTAGGGTTTGATGGATGTATGCATGCATGCATGTGTTTCTTTCTTCTTTTCTAGTTTCATGCACATGTAGATGTGCATACATGTACACATACATACATCAAACCATTATGGTTGATTGCATATGGAAATGGTGGCAATATAAGCCTCACACCATAGATTAAACAATTGTTAATTATTTAATTTTGGTTTTAAAGTAAAATGAAAAAGGAAAGGTTAAACATTCTTGCTTCTACAATCTTCTTCTAACCTAACCTATCTCAACTACCACTAACCAAGGGTTATCTTTCTCTTTATCATTTAAAACCCAAGTTAAATTAACTATCTTTGATTTAATCATGGTTGGAGTTAAGAAGGAAATAAATATATATAGTGATATATATTTCCTTTTCTTTTTAACTCAAGGTTATTTTTCATATACCTCTTGTTCATTTTAGCCACCATCTTCATCCTCCTTCATCTCTTTCTCTCTAGTCTTTTCTAGTGAGCTAAATACAACAAAAGAAAGGTTTTTGAAGTGAGAAACCTAACCACAACATCATTCTACACAAGCTTAGCCGCTTCGTTTAGAGTGTTCTCTTCGGTTTGTCGAAGTTGCGAGCTTGGACGGATATCTTCGTGGTGCATCGTCGTGGATACAAGGGGACATCAAAAGGACCTTCGTTCAACACCTTAGAGACCAAGGAGTCCAGCGAAGGGGAGCTACAAAGGTTGTAGCCTTCAAACCCTTAACTTTACTAGTTTAAAGTTTCATAACCCTAATTTTCTAGGATCGATCCCTTTGCATGTTAGTTTAGCACCTTAAAAATTATAACTTTGGGTCATGTGATGCTTCAAAACACTTCATAGGGTGCTATACTAACCTTACATTGGCATCAGAGCCGACCTAGAACATTAGGCGACGTTTTTACGAAGTGAAAACCCCGATCGGACAAAAATACGATATTATGGGATGCTCTCTGGAAATTTTCTAAATTTTGACATTTTGCAGAATTAAAAATATGTAAAAAATACAGCAGGGAAAAATAAGGATTACGGCAGAAAAATTGTACCATGAACAGTGCTTCTTGCCGCGGAAACGCGGCCTAAGCTTGCTTAGGCCGTGGTTCCGCGGCCTTATATGTGAATTGGTGGATATGTTTTCTTCAGTAATTCTTGGTTCTGCATGTATAAATTTTTGGGTATTTTTAAACTGTATAAAGTTTTGAAATATTCTGGAGATGTTTTTGGATTCGTCGATTCGATCGGGACTTTCATTTCGTAGCTTTTCCGGGTAAATTAGAAAGTATTGAAGTGTTTGATCGAGTATCATTTACTCAATATTCACGGGGTTTAAATGGTTTGGAAATACGTGCAAGTCTTTTTGCGGTGGTCCCTCTAGAAGACAACAAACCTTTGTTGGAGATAGTGCCCTCAGAGTCAATTATTAGGTCACAGGTACGTGATTGCAATGATTGATGGAGGACCTATCCCGGTAGGACAGTCTTACTCGAGATGATAGTATGCTATCTGGTTTACCTTTATCATCGTGTACTGCTTTAGGTGACCTAACAAGTCGCTATTACACGTTGATAGAGCCCCTAGGATTCTTGCTTGACCACCAGCAGTATGAGGGCGATCATATAAGTGGGAGCTGGGGGTCTATAAGCATATCCTTAAATGGTCCCTAGTCGTGTGAGTTTCGAGACAGGGCATCGATACTCCAGAGTAGACTAGTGTATACAGTCGAAACCCCGACGAGGAGCGGTGGCCGGTCTCACAAGCCACTGGTGTCAGTTGGATCACCTAAGATGTATACAGGTGCTCATTGGGTTATGAGTACACTGGACAGGACTCGCCGGGAACATGCTAGTTGGTCATATACCAGACGTCAGATGGCAGTTCCCTGGTGACATGTGTGCAGGTTAGTTCATCGACCTGGGGATCGTCATTTGTCTCGTGTGAGTTCCCACTGTACTTTGATTACTACCCTACCACGGCTCAAAGGAGTCGTGCAAACAGGTTTTAGTTGGGTACAGTCCCGAGCCACATGGAGGTAGTGAGCGTATCTTCAGGGGTTCGTCTCTCCCGGTATTGGGGGTGAGGTCGTGCTGTGTCTAGGAGAGCCATTACACGAAGCCCTCGGCCGAGGCAAGGAGATTTACTGGTAGGTATTCCAGTAGTATCTCAGGGTGTTCTAGGCTACACTCCGACACGACTTGTACCGCTTTTGGGGGTCTGACTTTTACCAACCCCCTAGGCCCGCCATGCGATGCTCATAGACGAACGGACCGGACTGTACGGATATTGTCACTGACAGGCTCAGTAGGGTTGTCAGGCTGAGTTCGCTCACAGACGTCCCTTTTAGTCAGTACCTGGTAGCCTGTTACGTATTGGCTTATACCTCTGACGTGCTAGTGGTTAAATCCACAACCAAGGTGTTGACGAGTCTTTAGAGTCCTCCACATTCAGTTACTCAGCTTTCGGGCGAAAGGTTGTAGAGGCCGTATGGAGATATGGCAAGGTCCGATCAGATACGTGCGGTATTGCACTGATCAGGATCGGACAGTTTGTACTATAGGCCGTATGGTTATATGGCAGGGTTCGATCAGATACGTGCGGTATTGCACGGATCAGGATCGAACAGATATTGCTAGCCGGTTTTGGTATAAGCCGGATCCTAGTATAGTACAGTGTAGATTTTGTCTCATTGCATTTGTATTTCGGTCGGAATACAAATGCGGGTGTGCATGCACAGTATCGGGGTTTTCCTGTAATTTATTACGGGACCAGTTTTCTGGAGTTGCCAGTTTGTTTTTCGTTTCGGCCGATTTCCTTTGTATCGTTCATTGGCCGAAGATTGGTGGAGGAGGGCTTATTTGCATTATTGCAAATGAGCATTTGTGGAGGGGGTCTTTGCATATTTCCTTGTATCATGATGGTGCACCATTCTTTTGACCTTGACTTCTTCTATCATGATTGCTTGACTTTGTAAGCAATCATGGTTGTAGTAGGTAGGTTTTTGGAGTATGGGTTTGATTTTGTGATCATTGCTTTTGATGATAACCTTTCCTCTCTCTCTTGGATGAGATGAGAAGGCTCCCATTATTTTTGAGACTCTCCCTCATTCTCACTCTCTTTCTCCTCTAGTGATGGCCGGCCACCATGAGGGTGGGCTGTCCAAATTGTTGTGGTGTGGGGTTTTGTTCATTTCATGTTCCAAAATCCCCAAAAGTCCCTCCACATTGTTCTTGTATCATCCTTCCACCAAAATGGCATCTCCATGAACCCCAAATGAGACTTGCTCACTAGATATTCTACAACAAACCTTAGGCACGTCGACTAGCCAGCTTCGTGCCCGAGTTGCCTCGGCATTGCGGTGGGAGCCCGTAAAAGATGTAGGCGATGTGGTGCACTTCCGGCGACGTGGAGGAGACAGGACATTCCGCAGGAGATCGGGACGACGACGAGAAGACCGGAGGACTTGGATCAGTCGGTATATCTCTCTTCCCCATCTTGTAGTTAGCTAGGACTAGTTAATGGTTCGATCCGGGTATTAGTGCGCGGCGGTTTGCCAGTTGAAGAAAAATTTAAGTTTATTACCGCTTCCGCATTTGGCCGTTGGATTGACGGCCGGGGCGCCGCCGTGCACTTACAGTGGTATCAGAGCCTCGCCATTAACTTAGTCTAGCTTTGTTTAATGTGTTTTGCATTTCCGATCGACCAAAATTCCAAAATCTACATTTTTGTTCACATCAGTATTCTGTTGAAAATTTTTGGTGTCAAAATTTTTTTCAGGTTGTATGAAATTGAAGTACTGGAAATTATAAGGATACTGTAGAAATTCGACACTGTGATTCACCAATGGGAGCGCGGAACCGCGGCCAAACCCCCCTTTGGGCCGCGGTTCCGCCACACAATGGAGTGATCACTGTATCCAATTTCTACAGTTCCTTTCTGGGGTGATTTTAGGGGTTTTGGAATAATAACATTGGGCCCAGAATTTCTTGATGTGCAACAGTAGTACTTTGGGGCCCACTTGTTAAAATTTGATTGATCGGATATTTTAAACACATTATTTCACAGTATTTACATTATATCTGCGAACGTGAATGTCACTTGATCGGTAAATTCGATCTAACTGCTATAGCCCGGTTAGACGGATTTGCGAACGTGACTTTCACGTTGATGTTCTGTTATTGCTGTGATGTTGCGGATCGGTCGTGGGGGATAGCCTGGATGCAATGCTAGTACAGTTTTTATTGTATTATGTACATTTGATATTGCGGGGCGAGCGTCCGACATGTGGACAGCCGTCACTGCCTGATTGTATTATTATTTTGGTGCACGACCTGGTTGCGGTCGATGTACCCGTTGTATGTATATTTTACTTTCTGTACTAGGATTACCCCGCGGAGGGGTGCACGGATAGCCGGGTTCTAGAGGGCAACAAGCCCGCATCTCATGGAATTGAGACGGAGGGGGCTTCACTCTAGAATTGGCGGGCTATTCGCCGCACTCGTAGGGGGTACAGGTTGACCCAGGAGGGGTGCCCAAGTTACCGGATTTCGTGAAGTGCTGGGTGGTCCATTCACGGTGCTGAAGAGGGCTGCCTCGCTTCAGGTTTTGGCGGGTAACTTGCAGCGCCCGTAGGGGTCTAGGATTTCATTGCACAGGCTATCCACACGACCAGGGGAATGTCGGGTTTCAATAGTGGCTCTGTGAAACCCGGGGATCCCAGATATCTGTATTGTTCTGTGATGCTGTTCATTTTTTGTGATGTTGCATTTCTTTTCACGCCTTGAGCGAATATAATATATTAGTATATATATTAGTAGATGTTGTATATGTTTTGCATCCGCGCTAGTCCAGTCCCCGCTCTGTCGTTAGTTAGCTAACCTAACGGGTAATGACGGGACCCAGTGGCGAATGCGGATGGCATATACATACATCAGTATATTTTCGTTCTTTTTGGTGTGATCAATTGATGGTACTGCATTGATTCGGATCAATGCAAGTTAAAAACAAACCTAATCTGATGTTGTTGGAACACTTTTCAAAAAGCTGTTATTGCAAGGACGTTCACTTTTGTTTTGCATCGTGATATTCAGTTGGAATATCCTGCTCCTCAGTGGACGAGGCAAGGGCCGAGATCCCTTCACCGGGAGTGACCCCTTGGACAGAAGTTTGCGTCAGGGCATTAACTTCACTATAGCCGATTACTTTTGCTTTGCATCGTGGTATTCATTTGGAATATCCTGCACCCCATTCTACGGGGAAAGAGCCGAGATCCCTTCACCGGGAGTGACCTCTTTAGCAACGGTTTTCGTTACTATATTTTTAAAAAGCTATCCGTTCCTTCAACGATATCAAGTTCTTTACGTTAAAGGTTTTCGCCAGAAACCATTCGTAGCCCTCCGTCGTTTCATATGGGTGGTCAATAGTATTCAAGCTGTGTATGTTGGCCAAAGTCAAGGCACAGTGATTGGTAGCTATTGGGGCATTCATATGCAGCATAGATAGATGCGTTGGTTTCGGACAGTCGTACTGCCATTTTGGCCAAAGTCAAGGGTATGTACGGGTGGATTCAAATTAACCTGGAGAATGACGGGTAGAACTTGACATGTGACTTATGATATGTTGGCCAAAGTAAAGGTCATAAGAGCATAGGGCAGAAATCACATCGGGAGTTTCAAAAGAACTGAAACTTGCCAGATATGCGCATACCTTCTGGAGTGTGATAGCGTGAGCGGATTCCGTCATGTTATCATGCGATGAGAGTTGGATCCCGATTCCCACTGATGAGTTAGTTTACTCCTCGGGTGACCCCGACTAATTCTTCTTTCAGGTTTGGAGGAGAATTTGACGGTACGGTGGGAGGTTTCCAGATTAGATAAATTGGTAACCATTCTGATCTAGGTTAGAGTGCACGCTGAGTGTTTCTTTTCTCTCTCTCTGTGGCAGCGACCATTGACCCGACCCTAAGACTATGACTCAGTGACCAAATTAACCGAACCTTCTTTAACACTGGCTTTTGGATTGTCAGAGTTGCAGACCTCATTGCCACTCCTACTTTTACCCTTTTCTCCAGGACACCCCGTATTGCTACGAACGTCGACTTCCATTGGACAAAACCATCGTATGGTTAGATACGAACTCGAAGGAATTTATTCGAGGATGGTTTCAGGTTCTGGAGGAAACGGATAGGATTATTCAGTTGTCTTTTCCTTTTACCTTCTCTCAGGTTGCGAGTACTCCTTGATTTAGGAGATAGTACACCTATTACGCAAATTGGATAGTCTTCTTCCAAACCTTAGGCTGGTGCCGACCGGTAGGGAATGAAGAAAACCAATTAGCCTAACGATGGTGTACAGAAGGTATTAAGTTCAGACAAAGCAAGGGATTAGTAAGAGGGCAAAGTAAATTGCAGCAGATATTCATGACCATACCAGGTATTTCTTCGCCAATCCTAAAATCACCTTTGAATTTCTCCAGGACACTCCGTATCACTACGAAGATCCACAGTTTATTGGATACTCCATCGTATGGTTATATACGAACTCGAAAAGAACTTGTTCCAGTTCGGGGATGGATTCTGGTTCAGGAGAAATAAGAATAAGATTTATTCAGGTGTCTTTTATCTTCACCTTCTCTCGCATTGCGAGTGTTCCTAGGATTGGGACAGTACACCCATTATGCTTATTGGATAGTCTTCTTCCAAACCATAGGCTGGTGCCGAACGGTAGGGAAGGAAGAAAACCATTTGGCCTAAAGGGGTGTGCAGAAGGTAATGACTAAAGACATATGAAGGGATTTGGAAAGGTGGCAAAGAATTATACGGTTACAGTCGTGAATCTGGAAGAGGCATTACTAGGGATACCGGGATACCCCATCGAAACATTTCAATGTTTCAGTTTCACTGTGTAATGTTAAAAGAAAACTGATTTCCCGATTAGATACTTGCTCCAGGGTATGCATTTACCAGGTATGATTCTCACATCTGTATGGTTTTACAGATGATGAGTGGGAGTAAGTTATTGGGAATTAGGTGATCATCCTCATTATATCGGGATTCGTTGTAATCGGTGATATTTGAGGAAGTCACCTGGGTTGTTTGCCGGTCGGCAAATATTTGGTTTTGAATATCCGCTGTTATGCACCAATTTCAAATTGATATATCTGTACGTCTATTTTCATAGAGTGAGATATACCTTTTTGAAATTATGTCTGTGACATTTACTTATATCAGTGGATGGTTAGGTAAGGAGCATTAAACAGCGGTGTAATTCTTCTTAACCATAAGTACAGTTTTCAACCTACGACACACAGTGAATGAGTTATCAGACTCAAGGGACTTATACAGAGTATTGTATGTTGTCCAGGGTCCATCAGGACATAGGGGTTGGTCCTCGTACTATATTCAGTTTACTTATGACTTCTCTAGTTTTTAGACAGGTGTTTCGTGGAAACACAGGGTCTGAATTTTGAGAAGTTATAGGTATTTGAATAGAGTAGAGAACCAGGTGTAGCAAGTATCGGGATTCTTCAAAGAAATCGAAGATGTAGACACTTGTGCATGGTATTCAGTTGATAGTAATGATAAGAGATTTTGCTTCTCTTTCAGGTTATTCATAATTGGAAGCGTTCCTAAGTTGAGTAACGCTGATCGGCCTGCTTCCTTTTAGTTGACATGCACTGGAGACAGCTGCATGATTTGGATCTGGTTCAATTAAATCAGTGCCTCTGGTTCTATATTGGATATAGAACAGTTCATATCTTAACGATGTTAAGGTACGGGGAGTTGTCCGGCTTATGATTAAAACCAGACACTGGACAACTCAAGGCACATTTCTGTAATGGCTGTTTGTGGGTTGACCCAGGCTATGACGAGGGTTAACTTTCTACCATCTGGATGAACAATAGAGATATTGTTCTAGACTCGCCACAGTTTTATTAAAAATGGATTTTTTTTCAGAAAACAGTAGTGGGAGTATGGTAGAACTGGAAGTGATTCCAGAACCACAAACGATTACTGAAGATTTGGTAGGAACCTAAAGATTCAATCTGGATTGACATTCCATTGGCCACTCCGCAGATAAGGTGGGTAACTTCAGGCACCCGAGAGGTACTACGGTAGCCTCAAGGACGGTGACAGGGAAGTTCTTGTTTTCCCACAATTACCACTGCTGTTGTTCCAGGCTGCGAGACCCGGCGGGAGGATGAGTATAGCGTCGTTCTAAACTAGTTTTAGAAGTGTACGTCTATATGACTCTGCCAGAGGGTTGTCGTAGTCAGTGGGAGCAGCGGAAGCATTGGTGGACAGGTAGCTTATGTCTATTTATAGACTAAAGCAAGAATAGAGGAGATAGATCATCTATTTCTGACGTGACAGTCATAGGTTTGACTTCATCAGAATAGGAGATGGATCTGTTGAGAAGGTAGTAGCGTGTGATATCCTGGTATTTGGATGACATACACAGAGTAGGAAAAGAAACTCCTATACTACAATCGGTTATACTTTGGTCATCACACAGTGGTTTCTCCACAAAGGAAATGGATTTTGTATCAAACATACTGGTTACTAGATCTATGGTTTTAGATCTAGATTTGGGTGGTTTCCTAATCAGGGTACTTAGACAGCATTCTAAGAGTATTTAGAATGGACGACTCCTGGCACGGTAGTATACGTGCAGGTGATGGAGTCACCCTCTTTAAAGGTGTCTTACAGACTAAAGTAGAGAGAGATGTGCATGATTGGCAGATCACTTGCTCAGGCAATTGAGTCAATCATGAGATGTCAAGTACCACACCAGATGTTGTTCTTGCACTAGATTCAATAAGTTGACATTAATCCAATCCTGGAGAAACAGTCGGAAGCAGTTTTAGAACATAAGTGGATGTTCTAGGGATATGATAACGACAGCCTTATTCAGGAGACAGTTATCATTCCAGGCTTCCAAGGTGACCTCGACGACAAGGAGGTTGTCAGAGTTATAGTTTTTCCTTCTGATGAGGGGCAGTATTTTGGACAGGTGGTCCAAGGCAATACTGAGGGTGGCATGGCGCAGGATACTGATTAAGTTCAGTTGACGATACAGTCTAAGAAGTTTGGATTTGGAGTTCATTTATGAGCTAGGTCCGATCAGACATCCAGACATTCTAAGACAGGTATTGCTCATTTCGGGAGATGGCTTTCTCCACGAACTTGAGATATAGAGAGACATAGAAAGAAACATCAAGGCGGATCAACACACTAAGGCTGTTCCTCGAACGCAATAGTTTTGCAAACGAGCTTTGTGAGACTGACTAGTAGAGGAGTTGGGTGTTCGGTATCACACGGGCTGTGAGTATGCGACATCGCAATAATTAGCCTTGAGTGCAAGTGGGAGATTGTTGGAGATAGTGCCCTCAGAGTCAATTATTAGGTCACAGGTACGTGATTGCAATGATTGATGGAGGACCTATCCCGGTAGGACAGTCTTACTCGAGATGATAGTATGCTATCTGGTTTACCTTTATCATCGTGTACTGCTTTAGGTGACCTAACAAGTCGCTATTACACGTTGATAGAGCCCCTAGGATTCTTGCTTGACCAACAGCAGTATGAGGGCGATCATATAAGTGGGAGCTGGGGGTCTATAAGCATATCCTTAAATGGTCCCTAGTCGTGTGAGTTTCGAGACAGGGCATCAATACTCCAGAGTAGACTAGTGTATACAGTCGAGATCCCGACGAGGGGCGGTGGCCGGTCTCACAAGCCACTGGTGTCAGTTGGATCACCTAAGATGTATACAGGTGCTCATTGGGTTATGAGTACACTGGACAGGACTCGCCGGGAACATGCTAGTTGGTCATATACCAGACGTCAGATGGCAGTTCCCTGGTGACATGTGTGCAGGTTAGTTCATCGACCTGGGGATCGTCATTTTTCTCGTGTGAGTTCCCACTGTACTTTGATTACTACCCTACCATGGTTCAAAGGAGTCGTGCAAACAGGTTTTAGTTGGGTACAGTCCCGAGCCACATGGAGGCAGTGAGCGTATCTTCAGGGGTTCGTCTCTCCCGGTATTGGGGGTGAGGTCGTGCTGTGTCTAGGAGAGCCATTACACGAAGCCCTCGGCCGAGGCAAGGAGATTTACTGGTAGGTATTCCAGTAGTATCTCAGGGTGTTCTGGGCTACACTCCGACACTACTTGTACCGCTTTTGGGGGTCTGACTTTTACCAACCCCCTAGGCCCGCCATGCGATGCTCATAGACGAACGGACCGGACTGTACGGATATTGTCACTGACAGGCTCAGTAGGGTTGTCAGGCTGAGTTCGCTCACAGACGTCCCTTTTAGTCAGTACCTGGTAGCCTGTTACGTATTGGCTTATACCTCTGACGTGCTAGTGGTTAAATCCACAACCAAGGTGTTGACGAGTCTTTAGAGTCCCCCACATTCAGTTACTCAGCTTTCGGGCGAAAGGTTGTAGAGGCCGTATAGAGATATGGCAAGGTCCGATCAGATACGTGCGGTATTGCACGGATCAGGATCGGACAATTTGTACTATAGGCCGTATGGTTATATGGCAGGGTTCGATAAGATACGTGCGGTATTGCACGGATCAGGATCGAACAGATATTGCTAGCCGGTTTTGGTATAAGCCGGATCCTAGTATAGTACAGTGTAGATTTTGTCTCATTGCATTTGTATTTCGGTCGGAATACAAATGCGGGTGTGCATGCACAGTATCGGGGTTTTCCTGTAATTTATTACGGGACCAGTTTTCTGGAGTTGCCAGTTTGTTTTTCGTTTCGGCCGATTTCCTTTGTATCGTTCATTGGCCGAAGATTGGTGGAGGAGGGCTTATTTGCATTGTTGCAAATGAGCATTTATGGAGGGGGTCTTTGCATATTTCCTTGTATCATGATGGTGCACCATTCTTTTGACCTTGACTTCTTCTATCATGATTGCATGACTTTGTGAGCAATCATGGTTGTAGTAGGTAGGTTTTTGGAGTATGGGTTTGATTTTGTGATCATTGCTTTTGATGATAACCTTTCCTCTCTCTCTTGGATGAGATGAGAAGGCTCCCATTATTTTTGAGACTCTCCCTCATTCTCACTCTCTTTCTCCTCTAGTGATGGCCGGCCACCTTGAGGGTGGGCTGTCCAAATTGTTGTGGTGTGGGGTTTTGTTCATTTCATGTTCCAAAATCCCCAAAAGTCCCTCCACATTGTTCTTGTATCATCCCTCCACCAAAATGGCATCTCCATGAACCCCAAATGAGATTTGCTCACTAGATATTCTACAGCAAACCTTAGGCACGTCGACTAGCCAGCTTCGTGCCCGAGTTGCCTCGGCATTGAGGTGGGAGCCCGTAAAAGATGTAGGCGATGTGGTGCACTTCCGGCGACGTGGAGGAGACAGGACATTCCGCAGGAGATCGGGACGACGACGAGAAGACCGGAGGACTTGGATCAGTCGGTATATCTCTCTTCCCCATCTTGTAGTTAGCTAGGACTAGTTAATGGTTCTATCCGGGTATTAGTGCGCGGCGGTTTGCCAGTTCAAGAAAAATTTAAGTTTATCACCGCTTCCGCATTTGGCCGTCGGATTGACGGCCGGGGCGCCGCCGTGCACTTACAACCTTAACTCGATTATATGACCGTCTCGAACTGCCCTTTGAACCCTAGGGTTTGGGGCAGTACGGCGTGACACATGTGAGGCGTTGGCTTGACCCTTCTACGGCTGGACCGCCACTACTGTGTCACACTCCGGATCTTTTGAACCCTGCTCAAGTGTTGAGCTTTAGTGAATCTTGGGTGCTTGATTGTCCGTTCCAAAACTTTAATACTGTCTATTTGTCTGTAATGTGATACAATATGTGGAATTCATATGGTTTAGGCATGAAATACGAAATATGTGATATTTCGCATTTATGATGTCTAAAGAGAATCTGGATTCCAAATATTGTAGTTTTACACTTTCTTTTCTGTGACCGTAAGTGTAGTATGTTAGATATCGCCGGTTTCGTTGCTATACATCAACGACAATCGGGGTACGCATACTTACTTACGTTGATGATATGTGATATTATGTGTTGCTGAGATATGATGTGTAGGATTGTCGCGATCGAATAGCCGGGGTTTTTTTTTGTGAGATGAGAGTTTTATATTTTCATTCATGTAAATTCAAATGTAATGTAATATTCTTTTATTTGTGACACTTCCAGGTTGCGGTTGTGTCACCATTGTTGTATATTATTTACTTTTCTGCATTAGGATGGACCCAAGGAGGGGAGCACAGGTGACCGGGTTCTGGGGTTCAGTGGGAGGCCATCTCGAGGAGTCGAGACCGGGTCTCCTAAACTCCAGGATTGGTAGGGTCACTTGCCGCTCTTGTAGGGGTCCAGGGTGTGGGTTTGGCTATTCATCGCGACTGTGGAATCCGTATTTTCTATTCTGGCTAAATACTAAATACGGACGTCCTAGGATATCCCACGTTATATCTGTGTTTCTGCTGCCTGTGTTCTGTGATATCTGAGACGAATGACATATTATATATATGATATATAGTAGACGTTGCTTATGTTTTACACCCGCGCTAGTCCCGTCCCGGTATGCCGTTAGTTAAGTAACCTAACAGTGCATAACGGAACATTGCGGCGAATGCGGATGGCATAAGCGTACGTGTTATTTTCGTTTCTTTTCTGTGATTGGCTTAAGGACTTAAATGATGGGATTACATTAATGTGATTAATGTAAAGAAAATAAACCTAAAAGATGTTGTAGAATCGGATTTTAAAACTACTCGGCTATTTATGAAAAAGCTACATTTCAAAACTGCGGAGCTTAAGCCACTCCTTTTGAAAACTGTTTGATTCTATAACGATATCAAGTTCAAAGCGTTAAAGATTTTCTTAAAAATCTTTAACGCAACCCTCCATCATTTTAGGAAGTAGAGTACTTAGTATTCGTGCTACGTTTGTTGACTTTAGTTAAGACGTAGTGTACGGTAGCTAAGTGATGTCTTCCTACACTGCATATGATGCAGATTAATTAGGACATTCATACGACTTTGTTGACCATAGTTAAGGGTCATATGGGTGGGTCTAATTGATCAAGAAATAACGGGTAGAACTTGACTGGTACTTATGATTTGTTGACCATAGTTAAGGTCATAAGTACTAGGGGTAAAAATTACATCGGGAATTTCAAGTGTTGAAATTTGCAATGAGATTGCATACCTTCCATGTGATGGTTGGATCCCGATCCCACTGTGGGCAATAGTTGCTCCTAGGAGAGTTTTACAGTTTACAATTAGCTAACTCATTAGGTGTCTAGAAAGGTGTTAACGGGGCTCCGCCTCTGGGAAAACGAGGTTTACTCTAATTAGGTCCGTGCGAAAGCACGGGGAACCTCCCTCAAAGTACCGACACTGGCCTGGCTGAACGGTTAGCGAAGTTGTAGACTGTAATTAATCCTGGCTAGTTTTTCTTTTTAAGGTTTGAAAGAAAACTTGATAAAAAGCAGTGGGAAACATCGATTAGACAAGATAATAAACCAATCTAATCTGTGCAAGAGCTTTCGCTGAGTGTATTCTTTTCTCTCTCTTAATGGCAGATACCAATGACTGGACTTAAGCTTCTACTAGATAAGAACAAACTGAATAGGACCAACTATAAAGACTGGCTAAGGAATCTGAAGATCGCCTTGACTTATGATAAAGTATCATATGTCTTCACGACTTCAGCCCCGTCCATCCCAGGCCCAAAGTCCTCAGTTGCGGACATTGAAGTCCGCAAGACATGGGACGCTGACTGTGCCACGGCAAAATGCCTCGCGCTTGCATCGATGGACAACACACATCAAAAGCAGCACGAGGACATGGACATTCACGGGATATTGCTCCATACAAAGGAGTTGTATGGAGAACAGTCCCGCGTATTATGATACGAAGCATCAAAGAAACTGTTTCAGATGCGGATGGCACCTGGCACACCGGTAGCAGACCATGTTTTGAAGATGATAGCTCTTATATAAGAGCTTGAGGGCCTCGGATGGACAATGGACAATGAACAGTATATCGATATTATTCTGCAGTCCCTCCCCTCCACCTTTGCGCAGTTCATAGTGAACTTTAACATGCATGGCATGGAGAAGGAACTCCCTGAACTCCTTAATATGTTAAGGAGTGCAGAGAGCACTATGAAGTCGGCAAAGACTCTCGTTATGACTATTGAACAGTCTTCTTCTTCTCGCCCGAAAGCTAAGGCCAAGGGAAAGAAAAAGAAGAAACCCACTAATCCTAAGGGCGGAGTCAAAAAGGTGAAGGGAAAGGGAAAGTCCACAGCTGGAGACCCAGGGAAAGGCGAGTGTTTTCATTGCCACAAGACAGGACATTGGAAGCGCAATTGCACGGAGTACCTAAGTCTCAAGAAGAAGCATGGTGATGCTTCTGCTTCAGGTGCGTTTGTGATTGAAAACTGTTTTTCTATAAACTCTGCTTCCTGGGTATTGGATACCGGTTCAGGTTCTCACATTTGCAATTCTATGCAGGGGCTGAGAAATAGCAAGGTTTTGAAGACAGGTGACCATACTCTCCGCGTTGGAAATGGTTCCAATGTACATACAGTCGCAGTGGGAGAGTATCACTTGGGGTTGCCGTCTGGATGTATTTTGATTTTGAATCCATGTTATTTTGTACCAAGTATGCTATGCAATATAATATCCGTTTATTTGTTGGACAATGAAGGTTATGATTTTGTGTTGCAGAACAATGTTATGAACATTCACCTAAATCAAATGTTGGTTGGGTATGGTACGCTTAATAACGGAATATATGTCCTAAATCAACACACAGTTTTCAATATACAACACACTAATAAAAGAAAAATTTCAGAATTAAATTAAGCTTTTCTTTGGCACTGTAGACTTGGTCATATTAACGAAACAAGACTAAACAAGTTACACAAAGATGGATATTTAAATTCTTTTGAATATAAATCTTATGCGACTTGCCAGTCTTGTATCAAGGGTAAAATGACCAAAACTCCGTTTACCGGACACGGAGAAAGAGCTACTCAGCTCCTGGGCCTCATACATAGTGATGTATGTGGGCCTATGTCTACACAGGCTAGAGGCGGTTTTTCATACTTCATTACATTCACCGACGATTTCTCAAGATTCGGTCATGTATTTTTATTAAAACACAAGTCCGACACTTTCGAGAAATTCGTTGAATATAAACAGGAAGTAGAAAAACAAACCGGCTTGAGTATTAAGATGCTTCGATCAGATCGAGGTGGAGAGTATCTCAGTACAGAATTTGCAAACTTCCTAAAAGAGAATGGGATTCTCTCTCAGCTCACTCCTCCTTACACACCACAGCACAACGGTGTGTCAGAACGACGGAATAGGACCCTATTAGATATGGTCCGGTCCATGATGAGTGACGCTGAGTTACCAGTCTCGTTTTGGGGACATGCATTGGAGACTGCAGCGTTTCTGCTAAACAGGGTTCCAACCAAAGCCGTGTCTACCACGCCATATGAGATATGGAATGGCAAGAGACCATCTCTTAAAAGAATTAAGATTTGGGGTTGCCCGGCCTATGTTAAAAAGAAGAATCCGGACAAACTCGAGACACGGTCAGTTATGTGTAACTTTGTGGGATATCCAAAGAATTCTTATGGATATCTGTTCTACCACAAAGAGGAACAAAAGGTGTTTGTTTCTCAGTATGCCACATTCTTGGAAAAAGAGTTTTTCACAGATAAAGATGATGGCAAGGTAGTAGATCTAGAAGAGGTTCTGGAGACACAAACTACAAATCACGATTTGGTTGAACCGGCTGTTGCAACAGAAACTGAAGAACCTTGGCCACTCCGTAGATCTGGTAGGACTTCTCGCCCATCGGAGAGGTACTACGGTTTCCTCATTGATGGTAACGGAGAAGATTGCATCATGGATGATGATGATCCTACCAGTTTTCAGCAAGCTATCACGAGTGGTGACTCTGTGAAGTGGCTGGATGCCATGAGATCCGAAATGGAGTCTATGTACACCAACAAAGTATGGACTTTGGACGTTGTACACCCTGGGGTAAAACCTGTAGGGTGCAAATGGATCTTTAAAAGAAAGATTGGTGTGGATGGGCAGGTAGAGACCTATAAGGCAAGACTTGTGGCGAAAGGTTTTCGTCAAAGACCAGGTTTGGACTATGATGAAACTTTTTCGCCCGTAGCCATGCTTAAATCCATTCGGATCCTACTTGCTATTGCTGCTCACTACGACTATGAAATCTGGCAGATGGACGTTAAAATAGCATTTCTAAATGGAAATTTAGAAGAATGCGTTTATATGGATCAGCCAGAGGGCTTCATTGACAGTGGAAGCAGCGGGAAAGCATGTAGATTGCTTAAATCCATATATGGGTTAAAGCAGGCATCTCGGAGTTGGAACATCTGTTTCGATGATGTCATCAAAGAGTTTGATTTCATCAAAAATCCAGATGAACCTTGTGTTTATAGGAAGGCTGTAGGAAGAGCTGTCACATTCCTCGTATTATACGTGGATGACATTCTTCTGATAGGAAATGATATTCCTATGCTACAGTCGGTCAAATCATTCTTATCACTACGGTTCTCCATGAAGGACCTGGGTGATGCCACATACATCCTGGGCATAAGGATCTATAGGGATAGATCCAAAAAGTTGTTGGGATTGTCCCAAACCAGGTACATCAACACCATCCTAAAAAGGTTTAGTATGGAAGACTCCAAGCGGGGTGCCTTACCCGCTTGCCATGGAGTCACTCTCTCCAAGGATTCTTGTCCAAAGACCGATGAAGAGAGAGCTCGCAAGAGCATTATACCTTATGCTTCGGCAGTAGGATCTATAATGTATGCGATGTTATGTACACGCCCAGATGTAGCTTATGCACTTAGTGCTGTAAGCAGATATCAATCCAACCCAGGGGAGAACCACTGGACAGCTGTGAAGAACATTCTTAAGTACTTGCGAAGGACTAAAGAATTGTTCTTGGTGTATGGTAATACAGATCTCCAAATGGAGGCCTTTACCGATTCGAACTTCCAGAGCGATAAGGATGACAGCAAATCTATCTCAGGGTTTGTATTTACCCTCAATGGAGGGGCGGTGAGTTGGAAGAGTTCCAAAAAAGATACCGTTGCAGACTCTACGATGGAAGCTGAGTACATTGCTGCAAATGTTGCCGCCAAGGAAGCCGTCTGGATGAAGAAGTTCGTCTCGGAGCTAGGTGTAGTTCCAACCATTATTGATCCAATACCTTTATATTGTGACAATAATGGGGCAATGGCGTTAGCCAAGGAGCCTAGATCCCATCAGCGGTCCAGACATATCCTGAGGCGCTTTCATTTGATCCGGGAGATTGTAGATCGCCGCGAGATCGAGATTAAGAGAGTAGACACAAAGAATAACGCCGCGGATCCATTCACCAAGGCCCTCCCTCAGCCGCAGCATGAGCGACTTTTTGAGATGTTGGGTATGAGATACGCCAATAATTGGCCTTAGTGCAAGTGGGAGATTGTTGGATATATGTATGCCCTAGAGGCCATTATGTGATAGTGGATGTATCTATACATGTATATATATATATATTCAATTTGCATTCTTGCTCGACATGATAGTATGCTATCTGGTTCTTCTTTATCTGACATGTTTATTTGATCATGCTTCTATTCATTCATACATGCTGATAAAGCCCTGAGGATATCGGCTTGACTACTCTGATTATGATGGAGATCATACTGGTGGGACATCTGTAGTCTATAAGCATATCCTGGAACGTTCCTCGTCGTAGGTATATCGAGACGGGGCATTGATATACCTGAGTAGACTAGCGTATATGATACTAGACCCATACGATGGGCGATGGATGTTCCCACATTCATCGATGTTTGACATCAAGATCATATACGGGTGCTCAGTGGTGACTGGGTACACTGGAAGGACTCACCGAGAACTCCTATATGGAATTATATCTATCGTCGGATAGCAGTTCTCAGGTGACACTGGTACAGGTTAGTCTGTAGACCCGAGATCGTCATGGAGTCTTGTGTGTTCTCCCACTGTACTTTGATTGCCACCCTACCACGGCTCTACTGAGTCGTGCAAACAGGTGGCCGTTGGGTACAGTCCCGAGACACACGAAGACGATGAGCGATAGGAGGGGTTTCGTCTCTCCCGGTATTGGGAGTTGATGCTGTGCTGTGCCCGACTGGTTATAACAGCAAGTCCCTGGCCAGGGCTGCTGAGATTTGCTGATAAGTGTTATCAGTAGTTTCTCGATCTGTTATAGACCATTCACCGACACGACTTATTGAGTTATTGGGGTCGACGTGACCATCCCTAGGCTCGATATGTAGCATATCTGACGAAGAGACCGGACTGTACGGTAGTGTTGCCGGATGGCTCGACGGGAGTTGTAGCAGGTTCGCTTGTTGTCTTCTGATCTCTCAATACCCGGGCGGCCGTTACGTTTAGCTGACCGCTTGCGGCTTGAGGGTACTTGATATGATCATTACCCTCTGCCGGCGTATTGACGAGTCTTAGAGTCCCACAAAGGAGTTACCCAGTCCAGGCGAAACGTTGTGGTGCGCATATGCGATATGCACATGCACCCGATTGAAATGTGCGTATATGATACCGAACATTGATCGGGTGAACTTCTTTTGGTGGGGTCATATGAGATATGACCGGATTGATAAATCAAGTGTTGATTTATCATTTAATCATTAGTTTTCTCACTTGAAACCTTTCTAGGGTTTGATGGATGTATGCATGCATGCATGCATGCATGTGTTTCTTTCTTCTTTTCTAGTTTCATGCACATGTAGATGTGCATACATGTACACATACATACATCAAACCGTCATGGTTTATTTCATATGGAAATGGTTGCAATATAAGCCTCACACCATAGATTATACAATGGATAATTATTTAATTTTGGTTTTAAAGTAAAATGAAAAAGGAAAGGATAAACATTCTTGCTTCTACATTCTTCTTCTAACCTAACCTATCTCAACTACCACTAACCAAGGGTTATCCTTCTCTTTATCATTTAAAACCCAAGTTAAATTAACTATCTATGATTTAATCATGGTTGGAGTTAAGAAGGAAATAAATATATATAGTGATATATATTTCCTTTTCTTTTTAACTCAAGGTTATTTTTCATATACCTCTTGTTCATTTTAGCCACCATCTTCATCCTCCTTCATCTCTTTCTCTCTAGTCTTTTCTAGTGAGCTAAATACAACAAAAGAAAGGTTTTTGAAGTGAGAAACCTAACCACAACATCATTCTACACAAGCTTAGCCGCTTCGTTTAGTGTTCTCTTCGGTTTGTCGAAGTTGCGAGCTTGGACGGATATCTTCGTGGTGGATCGTCGTGGATACAAGGGGACATCAAAAGGGCCTTCGTTCAACACCTTAGAGACCAAGGAGTCCAGCGAAGGGGAGCTACAAAGGTTGTAGCCTTCAAACCCTTAACTTTACTAGTTTAAAGTTTCATAACCCTAATTTTCTAGGATCGATCCCTTTGCATGTTAGTTTAGCACCTTAAAAATTATAACTTTGGGTCATGTGATGCTTCAAAACACTTCATAGGGTGCTATACTAACCTTACAACATATTGGTGCACACGCATATTATACACTCATACTTGTGTATATACCTACTTGTACATCCATATTGCCACACAGACATTTTGTACACTCATACTTGCATACATACCTATTTGCGCATACATAGATAATTCTTGCTTGATTTGGGAGATTTGGGAACCGCAAGATACATTTTAAAACTGGATTCGTTTGAAAGAGCGGTTTTCCCTTGATATGTGCATATTACTATTCCATGTTGCATGATATACTGATATGCTTACATTTCTTTTATATGTCGCATACATCATGCTTTACGATTATACGCATTGAGATATGTTGTTTTCATGAGATTTCTAGATTTGAGAACCGTGGGTATTTCAAAAGAAAGTATGTACTATTTTTTTAAAAAAAATGGTTTCTCTTGATATGATATTTCAGTGCGTCCACCATTCATTTTCTCGGTTTTGAGATGTGTGATATGTGAAACCCGATTCGAGGAGGCAGTTGATTCCGTTTGCGGGTACATGGTGGACCCGGTATAGTACCCCGGGACGAAAGAGAGATTTCGTGTGGATGACGATGAGCCTGGCAGAGGGAATACTACCTACCGGTGATAGTATTTGGGCTCGGCGGTTATCCGGAGGATACCGACCGGAGTAGAGAGATGATACGGGCCGATCCGGAATGACGAAGCCCGATATATGACGATTTACGTGCCGATGCTGGGGCACAGGTTTCATGATGTTTTCGAGTGTCGATGCTGGACACTCAGGTTCCATGATTTTGATGTGTCGCGAGGGACACACGTTGATTTATATCCTCATACTTCCATGCATATGCTTTATGATATTTACATGCATGATGTTTTAGTGTCATTGGTTGACACGTGGACGAGATCCACATGCATACATGCAGTGATTACATAGTTGGATGATATCCACATACTTAGACTTCATGATATAGTTGACACTGATTTCATGATGATTAGATTGATAATACCTCATATTCATGATACGTTACTACCTGAGGCACTGACACAAACACTTGGTATAGCTGTAACGTTTTGAAAATCGTTTCGGTGAAATTTCGAAAAAATCGGTAAAATAAGGGGGTTTTCTGTAAAAAGTCAAAATACAAATATGTTATTATAAAAATTAAATATACATATTCTAGCTATGTAATTGCTATTATTTGGTGTTTATTGAGCCGCTGGTGAAATTTCAAATTTTCTGAAAAAAATATTATTTTATTATTATTTTAAGCCGTCACTAATACATTTAGTTAGGGAAAATTACAAATTGGAATGAGTTGAAACAAATTTTGTGCATCATAAAACATTAAATAAAATTTTATCATGTGGTTTTTGGAACGAAATCATTTGCCAAAACGGTTTAGAAATTTTTGAGGAAAAAAGGCTTTTTTCGGTGAAATGAGTGTAATGGAAGTGGGTTACTACACTTATCTCTTTTTCTCACCTAAACAAAATCCACACCCATTTCCCCAACATGCTTGGCCGGCCCCCCTTGATCAGCCCAACATTCATGGGCCTCCCATTTCACACAATAAAGCAACAAAAGAAAAGAAATTGGTGTTAAACATAAGCATGGGTCTTTATACTTGATGTATGGTTCCTTGCTTGGACTTTTCTCTCACCCACACCCAACACCACACTCTCTCTCACCTCCTCACTGCTGCAGAATTCAGCAGCCCCCCTTCTCTCATTTCCCCATCTCATTTCTTCTCCAAAGTTCACAAAAATTCCATGAAAAATCAAATAAAACCTCACTAATTTCAAAATCCAACCCTTACCTATTTTTCCTTGGCTATACTTGTATGGATATTGGTGAAAAGAAGCAAGTTTGGGAGGCTAGATTCATGTTGGATCTCTTGAAATTGTGAGGTATAATCTTAACCCTTTAGTCTAAATGTTGTCTAATTACTTCAATCTAGCTAACTAGAAGTTTAAATATGGTTTAATTTTAATGTTTGGTTTTCAAGTGAAGGGTTAATCTAAAGTTAGGGTTTAGAGTATTTGGATTATGGTTGTGTGGAGTAGTGAAGATCTTATGACATGCAAAACCTAATCTAATTGCCAATATGTAAATTGTTAGGTGTAAAATGTCCAAAGTAAGCTTTTTTTTTGTAAACTAGGTTTTTAGAAATTATTGAAAATGTGAAATTTAAAATCTAGTTAGGGTTTTTATAAATTTATTATGGTTTTAATGAGGAGATCAACATGTTAATGGAATGCTAAAACTAATCTAGTTGCTAGTTTACAAATTGTTGCTTTTAAAATGTTAAAATTGGTTAATTTGCAAACTAGAATTTTGGATTCAGTGAAAATTGATGAGGATAAAATCTACTAATGGTTTATATGACTTAGTTATGATATTTAGTGGATATTAGGGTCATTAGATTTGTTAAAACATCAAGTTTCGAATTAAAACGAAAATTTAGTGCTTTCTAGGTTTTCGGAAATAAATCAATTTGATTTATTTTAATGTTTTGATGATTTAAACTTTGTTTTATATTATAATTAGTGAGTTTTGCGAACTACGATTTATACGTTGAGTTTTTCTCGATCACTCGGCATTTGTACGCCGATGTCGAGGGTTTTGGGTTGATTTGAGAGAGAGCAACCATAGGTTTTGACCTATGTGGGATTCACGTGTCGTTTTGGTCATGAGTCGGATTTTAATACAACACGATGCGTTATGATATGTAGGTACCCCATGTGGACTTCGAGACGACAAGGAAGCGCGTGGCGACGTCGGCACCGGCTAGCGAGGACCAGGTGAGTAGATTTATATCTACGGGGAGAAGTCGGGTGGATGGCGTATAGCACCCCCGCAGTTCGTGGTGATGTATACGAATACGTATACACACATTTATTGATTATATATTGTTTGAGTTATTGATGATAATTATGGATGGTTTAGTATCGCGAAACCCTAGAGTAGTGGTCGCACCATACATGCACACACTCACCCATACTTGCATACATTCTTCTTCCATTTGTGTTTACGGTAATATATATATAGTTATGTGTTCACATGGGTATGGGACTATGTGTTCACATACGGATTTGAGGATGATACTTGGGTTTGAGACGAGTCGATGAGATTTGATTTGAGGCCGTGAGATCGGTGATATAACAGGGTTCCTATTTGAGATACGACATGACGTTGTAGCGGGTCCTTGACGTAGGGTTTCACACACGTGCATGCATACTTAGGCGGTATCAGTATTGTACTAGACATAGATCAGTACCCCGATCATGATATTTGATAAAGAGGATACCGGATGAATAGTACGATGAATGTGATTTTGACCCGTACCCAGATTTGGGATGCCGTACGACGGATTTACGTACGAGCTATTTATTGATGATTGATCCGCACTCTTGACTTGGAATGTCTAATTATAGATATGGTATCGGATATGATATTATTGAGGCGGGATCAACGAGTAATATATATACAGGTATGTATATATATCGACTCAGATGTTAGGCGGTTTCCTTACCTGTAGTCCAGCTGGTTAGCTTAGCCCTTTAGTTTAGTTTAGTTGTTAGATTAGATTCGATTCTTACCTATTTCAAAAACTAACGAATCGTGGGTATTTTAAAAGACAGTCCAAGGGATCCTACGGATATTTCAAAAGACGTATCTTTTCATAAAAACACCGTAGCCCCTATTTTCAAAACCCCATGATTCGTGTTATTTCAAAAGGCACCATTTATAGAACTTTTATTAGATTAATGCAGATTAGTTATAGTTGCGTCTAGTTTTCAGCTACCACTTATTATTGTGGTTCGCTTCGCATCGCATACTTATGTTATAATTTCTTATTGAAATGTTGATATCATGCCTGTTAGGACACCAGCAACATTACCGATGATGCGTATGTACCACATACGCTTACTTGCCGGCTCACACACATCTTCATCGGTAATTACCATGTCACGTACACCTTAGAAATATTATTGCTTAACTTAGCTTGATAACTCGTAGTTTGACATAATATTAGTGTACTTACCTTATATGCCCGCTTAGATACTATAGTTATTACTTGTCACTTCATGCATACCGTTATTCATTGTTATGCCGTATTCATGGATTCTCATATTTATATTCATGGTTTTACATGCTATTGATGATTCGGATTCCCATGATATTTTCTGGATTTGGGGGAAACCCGCAAAAACATATATAAACTTCTTTCTCTCTTTTTAAATAAAAAAAAATGCGGTTTTCCTATGATGTATGAGTCGTCCACCATGAGTTTGCTGATGGATTTCGAGACCCGATTCGAGGAGTTGGATGAACCGTTTCGGGTACATGGTGGGCCCGGTGCGGTACCCCGGGGCAAGATGAATCTGGTGATGACGTTGAGCCTGGCTGAGGAGCACTACCGACCGGTGATTTTACCTGACGCGTCGGATATCCGGAGGATACCGTCGTGGTCTTGAGATAGATGGTAGGGGCCGGTCTGGACTGACTGCGCCCTAGATATTGTGATTGAGACATTGAGATTTTAAGGTACAGAGATTACGACACAGAGATATCGAGATATTTGGATACTTGTTTTGTGTCGATGCTGGGCACTGTTTATGCTGATTTCATTTCTGGTACCTCCTATTTAAAAATAAGGAAATCTCACTAAACTATGAAAACAGTTCTTCATTTACATGTATTCTATTTTCATGCATTCATACCTCATTCATATGATATATTGCTACCTGAGGCACTGACACGGGTACATGAGATTACACTCGGGTTAGATATTTACCCTAGCCTTGTTATAGGCTGGATGTTATATATAATGGAGGATATACTATGATCATTGTCCTAGGATTGCGTTATTTATGCGATTTCTGTGCGTAGATGTTTTTCTATTCACGAGTTGGCAACTCACCCCCGTTGTGCCCCAGTTTCTTGCAGGTTTGCCGTACAGGTTTCATTACGGCTTGCGGGCATAGTTTCCTTCGGGTGATTTGCTAGTAGGTGGGTTTACTTGTATCGTACCCCCCATTATATAACTTGTATATTATTATTATTCGGTTGTATCTAGAAGTTCCATCAACCAAACTTGTATTCATCTCAGATAGAGACCAGTGATGTTTATTCTTTCGACCTTAGAGTCGCGCGTTGTATTTCTGTGGTTTTCTTATGGTTTTGAGTTTCCTTTTGAATTTTGAACCTCGCCGTTGGCGTTGTATATTATATTGCTTGTGTGGTTGTGACCGTCGATTGACGAAGAGCTAGCTCCCGCTTGGGGATGCATTTTTATTGATTTCGTATACTATTCATGTTGTATCCTGTTTAGGGGCCAGTATTTACAAAGGAGGCTCTGCCGAAATTTTCAGAAAATACTTGATGTTTTAAAAACGCATAATTCGGCTTATGCTATTAAAACTACTTGTTTTAAATTGGTTTTCCTTCACTCTACTACTTTTCTTGGTTTGGATTTCTGGGTTTTCGGCTTACTTAGATTGCGTACGCCTCGAGACGTTTCGTAGTTTAAGTGCCGGTCATGTTCCGTTTTTTTCGGGTCGTGACAATTGCACTTATGTATAGATGTTTACACTTGCCACCTTATCAGGCTTCAGACATTATCATATTGAGGATATATACTACTGATCGTATTGACTTAGGATTGAATCATACATACGACTTCTGCTCTATGGTGTTTTCTACTCACGAGTTGGCAACTCACCCCCGTTGTGCCACAGTTCTTGCAGGTTTTTGCCGTACAGGTTTCATTGCGGCTTTCTGGCACACTGCTTCCAATCTGGGAGATTGCATTGGTAGGTAGGTTCACTCTCATCGTGACCACTCTTGTATATTATTTTCATTGTTGTATCTAGAAACTCCATCAACCAGACATGTATATTTTTTTCAGACTTAGAGATCAGAGTTGTGTTTTATTTCGACCTTAGAGTCGCGCGTTGTATTATTATGGTTTTCATTGATGTTTTGAGTTTCCTTTTTGAGTTTTGATCCTCGCCCTTCGACGTTGTATATTATATTGCTTTCGTGGTTGTGGTTGTCGTTTGACGAAGAGCTAGCTCCCGCTTGGGGATGCCTTTTATCATTCATGTACATATTTAACATGTTGTACCTCGTTTGGGGCCAGTATTTACAAAGGAAATTCTGCCGAAATTTTCAGAAAAGGCTTGATGTTTTAAAAACACATAATTCGGCTTATGCTATTAAAACCACTTGCTTTTAAAAAAGTTTTCCTTTATTATTTAAAATGGTTTTAGATTTCTGGGCTTTTTGGCTTACTTGAATTAGATGGGGTCCTATAGACTTCATATGATCCAAGGGACAGTCACGTGCTATTTCGGGTCATGACAAAGTTGGTATCAGAGTGCTAGGTTAACCATGGTTCGAGTCTAGGTTTGACTATTCGGAGCCTAGGGCGTTTGTTTATATACGGAATCTAGGCTTGACATTACGGAACTTAGACTTAGTCGACGGGGTATTAGACCCGAACTTTCGTCGCATAGGTTGACCTTGGTTGATGGTGCAGGTGACTTAAGGAGAGTGATGTACCGTGTGTATGTTCCACGGCATACTTACGATACGCTACTCCGCTTAAGAAAACTTAGGATGTACATTTCCTTGCACAGTATTATATTCATTCCTATGATCTATCCTCATCGATATTGGTTGTGATTTTGCTGCCACGATTACATGGGCAGAGAGAGCTGCGGCTAGAGTTGCGTCAGCACGAGCTCGTCACGAACGAGGACTGACCAGGGCGTGATTCCAGGGACACACGATTGCATAAAGGCGTCGTTTTATTGTATTTTCGCGCTATGAGCGTTTGATGGATCGCTTTTACGAGATTTCTCGGACTTGCATATCAGTACTAGAGGATTGGGCCACTGCTAGAGGCCAGCCAGAATATGATGACCGTCGATGCACCGATTAATTGATGATTGAGGCACTGTTCAGCATGTGGACAATTGAGCCAGTTGCTGCTGCGAATGATGAGATATCGCCCCAAATGTTTGGAGCTATTGCCGCACGAGTTGTACTTAGAGATATGATAGAAGATCGCTAGTCACCTATGGAGGAAGGACTAAGACATGTGATACGTTGCCTACCCCGATGCGAGGTCATTAGATTGATTGATTTCAGCTAGAGAAGACTTCACGCAGGTACGTTGGGAGTCGATAGAGACGGTCGAATGTCAGAAGCCCATTTTCCAAGTTTAAAGTATTCAGAGACAAATGCAACTAATGCTATGGACCCTCTAGAAGAATGAAATCCTAACTGGATATAATGACCATAGAACGACTTGAAACCTTAGGGTTTACGGCAGTTCAGCGGTGCCATTAGTGAGGCTTGGATTTGCCCTTCTACGGTTGGTCCACAGGTGCTGTGGCACGTATTCGATAATATTAAACTGTACCCAAGACGTTGAGCTCTTGGGGGATTATGGAACTTTGACGAATCGATCGAAAAGTTCGACTTCATTCCGATATCATGTGATGGGATGCATTGCTTGGGAGACTCCAGATACGAGTATAGCCGTTGGAGCACAGTCCATGTAGCTACGATGAGACGAGTCTGTAGTAGTCGACATTAGAGAAAAGAGGAGTAAGAGGTTCGTACGAGATCTTGATGAGATGACGTTCCACTCTGCCGACATCAGAGAGGTAATACGCATGCAGAGGCGTTGTATATGGATATATCTTCCAGAAGGAGTCGCGATGAGTATACAGCCGTTCCGGAACAGGAAACAGATATAGAAAATGATGATAACCTCCGGACAGTTCGACAGAGACAAGATTGAGAGAGACCTCGACAGGACCTTTCTGGAAAACTATACGAGAAGAATTGGACCTAGGATCGGTCATATTACGCACACCCAGCAGGCAAGAGTTTGGCATCGTCGACGAGATAGTTGGCCAGAGATCTTTAGAGGATGTGCCAGAGCGGGACTGTTTCCGTCGTCATTCCCTATGTGGCCGTTGAGCCGAGGAGCTATGCACTTAGCAATCTGCAGTGAGAGACGAGAGCCTAAGGACACACCAGATGACAGGCCATGAACAGTAGGCAAGTAGATATCTTGCTCTGCTAGCATTGGATGCGCCGACACCTTCTCGACTTTGAAGGAGGAAACATCGACGTTGGTATTTATGATTGGTGATTTGGTGATTCTGTTGGGTTACTATGCACACGTACAAGGGTCTACGAGGCATCAACCATGCCCGATTTAAAATTTAGCTGTGCCGAACAACCCTAAACCAGGATCTTAGACTAGAGATTAGGCGAAACAAAGCATGTTAAACACTTTAACATCTAAGAGTTAGGGATTACAACCTTTGTAGTCCGGTCCTTCACTTCTAAAGCTCCGTGTTGTGGTCCCTTCGCTGCGATCATCAAGTTCCGGACTCTCGAGAGGCTCCACGAAGAGAAAGATGCAGGCTTGCTTCCGATCTTCGATAACAAAGATGATCTACCTTGAAGTTTCATTAACACAAGCTCTCACTCACTAAATGAAGTGAACACCCTCATCTAATGGTAAGGGTAGATGAGGATGATGAAGTAGGATTTTAGCTCTCATTTGTTTTCTTATTCTCACTCATTTTCATCACCTTTGAAAATGCTAGAAAGATTTTCCATGAAGAACTCAAGGAAGAAGATGAAGAATAATTATAAAATCCTTTTGTGATGAACAATGAAAGTCAAGTATGAGGTTAAAAAATGCAACCATGGTCAATGTAACCTTTGTAGAGATTTAACTAGGGCCAGGGTTTGGGTTGAGTTAAAGTATGCGTCACTTAAAATATCTAAGCACAAAACAAAAAGAAAACCTTCTAGAAGGTTCATGAAACAACTAACCCAATTAAAACCCTAACCTTGTTTAATCTCCACTAATCATGTTGCATTAATAATCATATCATGTTACAATATTATATATCACATATATAACATTTATTGTAACAAAATAAAATAATACAATTAACATATATCGCATATATATCAATGTATTATCCGAGTGAGAAAAAGAATCTTTTAGTGAGCTTATATTAGTTAATGTAATTTAATATATCACATATATTATTATACATTAAATTATTGAATCAACACTTGATCCGACAATCCGGCTATATCGCATATAACCGACTAATATATCATTTACCGATTCATCGAATCGACACTTGATCCGATGACCCGGCTGATATCAAATATCATGAGAATATAATACGGTATCTCATATCGCATTATCCTCGGTCCTGCACATATCACATATGTGCCCCTACTCCGTTTTTCCTGAGCCAAGAAACCTCTGTGTAGGACTAAAGAATCGTCATTACGCCGACAGTAGGTGATGATCATATCAAACACCCACAAGCTGCACGCTGTCAGCTAAACGTAACAGCCACTCAGTTATTGAGCGCTCAGAAGATCAACAAGCAAGCCTGTACATCCTCCTATGAATCCAATCAGTAACACTCCCGTACAGTCCGGTCTCGTCGTCTGATATATTGCATATCTCGCCTAGGGGTGGTATACGTCAGACCCCAGTAGCTTGATAAGTCGTGTCGATATGAGGTCTACAATAGTTCGAGAAACTACTGATAACACGTACCAGTAAATCTCAGCAACCCTGGCCAGCGATTTCCAGTTATAGCCAATCGAACACAGCACAACATCAACTCCCTATACCGGGAGAGACGAATCCCCTCCTATCGCTCATTACCTCCATGTGATTCGGGACTGTACCCAAAAGCCACCTTTTTGCACGCCTTCTTGGACGTGGTATGATGGAAATCAAAGCACAGTGGGAATCACACAAGACTCTATGACGATCTCGGGTCAACAGACTACTCTGTACCAATGTCACCAGAGAACTGCCATCTGACGTGAGGTATAATACCATCTGGGAGTTCTCAGCGAGCCCATCCAGTGTACCCAGTCTTTACTGAGCACCCGTACACCATCATTGATGTCAAACACCGATGGATATGGGATCATCCATCGCCCATCATATGGGTCAAGATGCAAATCCGCTAGTCTACTCTGGTGCATCGATACCCTGTCTCGATACACCCTCGACTAGGAACAGTTATAAGATGTACTCGTCGACTACCGTGGCCCCACTAGTATGATCTCATCATAGTCCCAGTAGTCAAGTACATATCCTGAGGGCTTTATGAACATGTAACATAGAGACAATCAGAGTACATGTTAAGATAAAGAGTAACCAGATAGCGTACTATCTTGTCGAGCAAGAAAGTCCTCCCTATATATGTCCAAGCATCCATTACAATATACATCGTATGTACAGTAATGGCCTCTAGGGCATACATATAACTAACAATCTCCCACTTGCACTAGGGCCATCTTTTGTGGTATCACATACCCAACAACTAGCTGCGGTTGAAATATCTCATACTCAACCATCCCATAAAAGTCTCTACTAGGAAAAAGGCCTTTGTGAGTGGATCCGCGCTGTTGTCCTCTGTTTCTACTCTCCTAACCTCGATCTCCCTGGAGATCAACCATCTCCATGATCAGGTGATACTGCCTAAGAATTATATCTGGATCTCTGATGGGACCGGGGGTTGCTTGGCATAAGCCACAACTCCATTGTCACACAATGGTAGGAACGAAGTTCATCTCATGAACTTATATATATCCAGACTGTCTCTTTGGTAGCATCCTAGGTAACGATGTATCTTGCCTTTAATCGTCTAGTAAGTCACGATATATAGCTTGGAACTCTTCCAACATACCGTCCCTCCACTGAGGGTAAAGACAATGCCTACGACAGATATTCAGTCGTCCTTATCACTTTGGAACCTTTCCAGTGATTCTCCCCAGGATCGATTGATACCATCTCACTACAACTATTGAGAATCCTAACATCCATTTAGATCTATCTCATTGATATAAAACCTAGGATTTAGGAGGTATCACCTTGATCCTATATGGAGAATCCTTGTGATAAGCGGAGATTGACCGAGCATAGCATAGGAAACTCCTTCCCTATCAAGAGTATGTCATCCACGTACTCTACGAGGATCACCACCATACTCCCTACTACTTTTTTGTATATACAAGGTTCATCTACCATTTTAATGAAGTCAAACTCTTTGACTACCACATCAAAACAGACGTTCCAACTCCGCGATGCCTGCTTTATCACATAAAACATCTTGCACACGTTTCTGCTGCTCTCACTGTCTACGAAGCCCTCTAGCTGAGTACTTATAGACGCTCTCTTCCAAATCAACATTTAGAAAAGCAGACATGACATCCAACCGCCAGATATCGTAGTTATGGTATGTAGCTGTGGCAAGTAGGATCTGGATGGTCTTTAAACATAGCTTTGAAAGTCTCAACTTTTCCATATACACCAAGTAATCTTCTCAAGATATACTTGCTCCTAATGGGGATTTAACCCTTCAGATAAAGCAACCAAAGTCCATACTTTGCTGGTGTATAAGGATTCCATCTCAGATCACTAAGCATCCAGCCATTCTTACAGAGTCCTACTCCTGATGGCCTGCTCGAAATTAGTTGGGTCATCATCCCATGATGCAATCCTCGCTCCCACTGTCATAGAGAAACCGAAGTATCTCTCAGGTGGGTTGTTGGGTTCCTAGGCACGCTAAGGAGGTCACACAAGGCATCAACCATGCCAATTTCAAATTTTACAAGTGCCGAGAAACCCTAATACGGATTCGTTGACTAGAGTTTAGACGAAAAGTGAAACTAGTTAATATTTTAACTAAAAGAAAGAGGCTACAACCTTTGTAGATCCGGTTCTCCACTTCCTTAGCTCCACGTAGACGTCCTCTCGCTGTCCATATCGGATCCCGGACTCTAGCATCGGCTTCATCGGAGAAATGGGCGGGCTAGGTCGTCGGCTTCGATGCCGAAGATGATCTACGTCGAGGCAACACAAGATCAAGCTCCAACTTCACCAAGCCATGAAACTTGTGAAGAAAACACCCTATACTACTTAGCAAGTGGTAGAGGATGAAGAAATAGGAAGTGGGTTCACTTTAGAATTGGATTTCTCACTCTTCTTCTCAAGTTGCCATTGATGGAGGCAAGGTTTTCTTCATGTTGAAGAAAGAGAAGAAGAAGAAGATAATATGATAAGTATTATCAAAAATAGAAAATAAAAGGAATACTTATCATATAGAAACCATGGTCAAGTGTAGAGAATGAACTAAGGTTAAGTGGAATGGTTAGGGTAAAGCATGAAAACAAAAATGGTCACTTAGTCAAAGCTTCATGAAGCTTCAACTAGCAAACAAAGAAAGCCTCCATTCATTTATTTTGCAAAAATAAATAAACAAAATAAATAAATGAATAAGTAAATCAAAAACCCTAACCATTAGACAACCATGGTTTAATCATACACTTAACCAAGTATCCATGTATCATCAAACATGATACAATCAAGTGCACAAAAGTATATCACATATACAATGTGCATATCAAGTGAGAAAATCCTTTTTATGTGAACCAATACCAGTTAATGCAAAGTAATATATCAAATATATAATTATACATTAAATCATTAAATCAATACTTGATTTAACGATCCGGTCATATCGCATATGACCGACTAATATCCAATGTATCGACTTATCGAATCAATCCTTTATTCGATAACTTGGTTATATCGCATACAACCAATCGATACATTCATCGCGAGAATAGAATACGGTATCACATACACGCATTATTCTCGGTCCCGTACATATCTCATATGCGCTCCTATTTCGTTTCGCTTGAGCCAGGAAACCTCTGTGTAGGACTCTAAAGACTCGTCAATACGCCGGCAGCAGGTGATGATCATATCAAACACCAACAAGCCGCAAGCGGTCTGCTAAACGTAACGGCCACCCGGGTATTGAGCGATCAGAAGATCGACGAGCAAGCCCGCTCACACTCCTGTGAATCCAACCAGTAACACTTACCGTACAGTCCGGTCTCGTCGTCTGATATGTCGCATATCGTTCCTAGGGGTGGTAAACGTCAGACCCCAATAGCTCGATAAGTCGTGTCGATATGAGGTCTATAACAGTTTGAGAAACTACTGGTAACACTTACGAGTAAATCTCAACAACCCTGGCCAAGGATTTCCGGTTATAGCCAATCGAACACAGTGCAACATCAACTCCCTATACCGGGAGAGACGAATCCCCTCCTATCGCTCATTGCCTCCATGTGATTCGGGACTGTACCAAAAAGCCACCGTTTTGCACGCCCTCTTGGACGTGGTAAGGTAGAAATCAAAGCACAGTGGGAATCACACAAGACTCTATGACGATCTCGGGTCTACAGACTAACCCGTACCAGTGTCACCAAAGAACTGCTATCTTACGTGAGGTTTAATACCATCTGGGAGATCTCGGCGAGTCCGTCCAGTATACCCAGTCTCCACTGAGCACCCGTATATAATCTCTGATGTCAAACACCAATGGATATGGGATCATCCATCGCCCATCTGTATGGGTCGAGAAGGTATACGCTAGTTTACTCTGGTATATCGATGCCCCGTCTCGATACACCCACGACTAGGGACTTTGAAGGATGTACTTATGGACTACCATGTCCCCACTAGTATGATCTGCATCATAGTCCAGGTAGTCGAGTACACATCCTAAGGGCTTTACCAACATGTAACAGAGAGACAATCAGTATACACATTAAGATAAAGAGTAACCAGATAACAAACTATCATGTCGGGCAAGAAAGTCCTCCCTGTATATGTCCCAGCATCCACTACAATATACATCATATGTACAGTAATGGCCTCTAGGGCATACATATAACTAACAATCTCCCACTTGCACTAGGGCTATCTGTAGCAGTGGTTGTAGTATCTCATACTCAACCATCCCATAAAAGTCTCTCTCTCTGGGAATAGGCCTTCGTGAGTGGATCCGCAGTGTTATCCTCTGAGTCTACTCTTCTAACCTCGATCACCTTGGAGATCAGCCATCTCCATAAACAGGTGATACTGCCTTAGAATATGTCTGGATCACTGATAGGACGGACGTTCCTTGGCATAAGCCACAACTCCATTGTCACACAATGGGAGGAACTAAGTTCATCTCATGAACAATTATACATCCAGACTGCCTCTTTGGTAGCATCTTAAGTAGCGATGTATCCATCCTTTATCGTCTAGTATGCCACGGTATCTAGCTTGGAACTCTTCCAACATACCGTCCCTTTTTCTGAGGGTAAAGACAATGCCTTTGACTGACTTTCAGTCGTCCTTATCACCCTGGAACCCTTCCAGTGATTCTCCCCAGGACCAATTGATACCATCTCACTACAACTAGTGAGTGTCCTAATATCCAATTAGATCTATCTCATAGATCCAAAACTCAGGATTTAATAGGTATCAGTTTGATCCTATGTGGAGAATCATAGTGATAAGCGGAGATTGATCGAGCGCAGCATAGGAAACTCCTTCCCTATCAAGAGTATGTCATCCACGTACTCTACGAGGATCACCACCATACTCCCTACTACCTTTTTGTATATACAAGGTTCTTCTACCATTTTGATGATGTCAAACTTTTTGACTAACTCATCAAAATAGATGTTCCAATTCCGCGATGCCTGCTTTATCCCATAAAACATCTTGCACACGTTTCCGCTGCTCCCACTGTCTACGAGGACCTCTGGCTGTGTACTTATAGATGCACTCTTCTAAAACATCATTTAGAAAAGCAGTCATGACACCCAACCGCCAGATATCGTAGTTATGGTATGTAGCCGTGGTAAGTAGGATCCGGATGGACTTAAGCATAGCCACTGGAAAAGTTTTCATCATTATCCACGCTTGGTTGATGACGAAAACCTTAAACATGTTAGTTATATGTATGCCCTAGAGGCCATTACTGTACATACGATGTATATTGTAGTGGATGCTAAGACATATATAGGGAGGACTTTCTTGCTCGACATGATAGCATGCTATCTGGTTGTATTTTATCTTAACATGTACTCTGATTGTCTCTATGTTACATGTTGATAAAGCCCTTAGGATATGTACTCGACTACTGGGACTATGATGAGATCATACTAGTGGGGCCATGGTAGTCGACGAGTACATCCTATAACTGTTCCTAGTCGAGGGTGTATCGAGATAGAGCATCGATACACCAGAGTAGACTAGCGTATACGCATCTTGACCCATATGATGGGCGATGGATGATCCCATATCCATCGGTGTTTGACATCAAGGATGGTGTACGGGTGCTCAGTGGAGACTGGGTACACTGGACGGACTCGCCGAGAACTTCCAGATGGTATTATACCATACGTCAGATGGCAGTTCTCCGGTGACACTGGTACAGAGTAGTCTGTTGACCCGAGATCATCATAGAGTCTTGTGTGATTCCCACTGTGCTTTGATTTCCATCATACCACGTCCAAGAGGGCGTGCAAAAAGGTGGCTTTTGGGTACAGTCCCGAATCACATGGAGGCAATGAGCGATAGGAGGGGATTCGTCTCTCCCGGTATAGGGAGTTGATGTTGTGCTGTGTTCGATTGGCTATAACCGGAAATCCCTGGCTAGGGTTGCTGAGATTTACTGGTAAGTGTTATCAGTAGTTTCTCGAACTGTTATAGACCTCATATCGACACGACTTATCGAGCTACTGGGGTCTGACGTTTACCACCCCTAGGCGAGATATACAACATATCAGACGACGAAACCGGACTGTACGGGAGTGTTACGTTTTGGATTCACAGGAGAATGTACAGGCTTTCTTGTTGATCTTCTGAGCGCTCAATACCTGGGTAGCTGTTACGTTTAGCTGACCACTTGCAGCTTGTGGGTGTTTGATATGATCATCACCTACTGCCGGTGTATTGACGATTCTTTAGAGTCCTACACAGAGGTTTCTTGACTCAGGCAAAACGGAGTAGGGGCACATATGTGATATGTGCGAGACCGAGGATAATGCGATATGTGATACCGTATTATATTCTCGCGATATTTGATATCAGCCGGGTCATCGGATCAAGTGTTGATTCGATGAATCGGTACGGATAAATATTAGTCGGTTATATGCGATATAGCCGGATTGTCGGATCAAGTGTTGATTCGATAATTTAATATATAATAATATATATGATATATTAAAAGACATTAACTAATATTAGATCACTAAAAGATTCTTTTTCTCACTCGTGTAATACATTGATATATATGCGATATATGTTAATTGTATTATTTTATTTGGTTACAATAAATATTGTATATGTGATATATAATATTGTAACATGATATGATAAATAATGCAACATGTTTAGTAGAGATTAAACAAGATTAGGGTTTGATTTGGGTTAATGATTTCTAGATGATTCTAGAAGGTTTTTGTTTTCTCATGGAAAAGATATTTACTTATGACTCATTCTTAACTCAACCCAAAACCCTAACCCTTGGTTAATTCTCTACAATGGTTAAGTGAACCATGGTTGCATAATTGATCATTATCTCCTTTTCCTATTCATCACAAAAGGATTAATCAATATTGTTCATCTTCTTCCTTCTTCTTCTTTGCTTGAAATCCTTTCTTGCTTTGATTTTTGTGATGGATAAATATGAGAAAAAGATAAATAAAGAGAGCAAAAATCCTACTTCATCATCCTCAACTTCCCTTGCCATTTAGATGAGGATGTTCACATCATTTCATGAGTGTTAGCTTGTGTTAAAGAAACTTCAAGGTAGATCATCTTAGTATCGAAGATCGGAAGCAAAGATTGCGTCTTTCTCTTCGTGGAACCTCTCGAGAGTCCGGATCCCGATGATCGCAGCGAAGGGACCACAACACGGAGCATATGAAGTGAAGGACCTGATCTACAAAGGTTGTAATCCCTCTCACTTAGTGTTAAAATGTTTAGCATGCTTGTTTTCGCCTAATCTCTAGTTTAAAGTTCCGTATTCGGGTTGTTCGGCACGGCTAAATTTTTAATCGGGCATGGTTGATGCCTCGTAGACCCATGTGCGCTTGCATAGCAACCCTACAGTGGTATCAGAGCCAAGCTAGAGCTTTAGGCGAAGTTTAGACGAAGTTCAAAGTCCGATCGAAACCCGAAACCCCGATAAAACCCGCTCTCTGGACTTTTTCTAAAAACTGGGATTTTTCCACATTAAAAATGCTTAAAAAATTCAGCAGGGAATTCTAAGAATTACGGTACAAAAATTATTTGATGAACAGTACAACACGCGGCAGAACCGCGGCAGAAGCATGCCTTCGGCGGCGGTTCCACGGCGCAATGATGACGTCATCGATTTCTGTTTGCACAGTAACTCCTATTTTATTATGCTGGATTTTCTGGGAATTTTTAATATTTATTCAAGAGTTGAATTTTCTGGGGTTGTTTTGGGGATTCGGTGTTTCGATCGGAGTATCAGATTTTATCTATGTTGCTTTCCGGATAAATTTTAGAAACTGTTAAAAAGTTCGAACGGATATCAATAACTCACTTTTTCCCCTGTCGGAAAATTTTTCAAAAGTTGGATTTTTCCTCGTGTTTAAGAACGTTCTATGTCGTGCAAGTAACGCGATGGACCCTCTAGAAGACAACAAACCTTAACTCGATTATGTGACCGTCTTGAACTGCCTTTTGAACCTTAGGATTTGGGGCAGTACGGCGTGCCACATGTGAGTCGTCGGCTTGACCCTTCTACGGCTGGACCATTGGCACTGTGGCATGTAATGGATGTTTTTAAACTGTTTTCAAGTGTTGAAATATATTGGGGAAATCTTGGGTGCTTGATGATTCGATCGGAAAGTTTAACTTTTTCTATTTATCTGGAATGTGATACAATAATTGGAATCCACAGGTAGTTATGAGATGACTAATTTGAATATTATAAACATAGCAGTTTAGTCTCAGATGATCGGTTGCCACGGAATTTTGATGTGATCAAAAGTCCGTCGCAATCACGTAGCGTACGCGGATACTCGCCGGGTAAACTTAATAGACAGCCACGCCCCATAGCCCCGACCAAGTGACTGTAGGAGAACCCCGTCGCCGAAAGCATCCGTTCGGGTGCTCGCGGCAGCGATGTTCCGCCTTAGTGCACTTCGTCGACGGCATCTAGGGGTGCGGCCGTCTACTAAAGTTTGCGACGAGCATTCGATCAGGACGTCGGGAATCTTGTTGAATTGCCCGACATAATATTGAAAAGAGTTTTCGATAATGAGACTAAAATGCGGGGTTTATAATTGTTATGCATGCGATGTCTAAGGAATTCATTTGGTTAGGCATGCGATGTCTAAGGAGGTTGCGGATTCCAACTATTGTAGTTTTACACTTTCTTTTCTGTGACCGTAAGCGTAGTATGTGGTGTATCGCCGGCTTCGTTGCTATACATCAACGACAATCGGGATACGCATACTTGCTTACGTTGATGATATGTGATATTATGTGTTGCTGTGATATGTTATATTGGATCGTCGCGTTTTGAATAGCCGGGGGTTTTATGTGAGATAAGAGTTTTTCTTTTTCATTCATGTAAAATTCATTTGTATGTAATATTCTTTTATTGGGGCACTTCCAGGCAGCGGAAGATGTCACCGTTGTATATTATTTACTTTTCCGCATTAGGTAGACCCAAGGCGGGGAGCACAAGTAACCGGGTTCTAGGGTCCAGTTGGAGACCATCTCGAGGAGTCGAGACCGGGTCTCCTAACCCTAGAATTGGCAGTGTTACTTGCCGCTCTCGTAGGGGTCTAGGGATGTGGGTTTGGCTATTCACCGCGACCGTGGAATCCGTGTTTTATACAGGCTCGTATTGAAAACACGGACGTCCTAGTATATCCAATATTTCATATATGTTCTTCTGCTGCCATGTTCTGTGATGAGATCATATTACTGCCTGTGACGAATGTTTATATTATATATATGAGATATATGTTATATTGCAGATTTCGTTTCAAAAAGAGATGCTTATGAAGCATAATAAAATGGGACTTCATTAATGAGATTAATGAAATAAAAGAAACCTAAGATGTTGTAGAAACTTGTTTCAAAAACAGGTAGCTACGGTTCTTGCTTTGCATAGCGGTGTTCCTTGTAGAACATCCAGCACCTTATTCGATAAGGAAAGGACCGAGATCCCTTCACCGGGAGTGACTCCTTTAGCAATAACTGGCAGATGCTACAAACTCGGTTTGTCTTTTGATTGCTTCTATAGTTCTTGCTTTGCATAGTGGTATTTGTGAAATATCCTGCACCTTATTCGATGAGGAAAGGACCGGCGATCCCTTCACCGGGAGTGACCCCTTTAGCAAAACTAGAAAAGCCTCAAAAACACTCCATTTAAAATCACTCGATTCTACAACGATATCAAGTTCATTACGCAAAGGGTTTTCTGAAAAACCCGTCGTAGCCCTCCGTCATTTCAGATAAGTACTAGTTAGTATTCGTGCTACGTTTGTTGACTATGTTAAGGCGTAGTGTGCGGTAGCTGATTAGTGCTTATCTGTATAAGCATATGATGCGATTGGATTAGGGTAGTCGTGCGACTTTGTTGACTATGTTAAGGGTCGTGCGGGTGGGTTTAATTCAATCGGGAAATGACGGGTTGAACTTGACTAGAACTTATGATTTGTTGACTATGTTAAGGTCATATAGCTGCTAGGGGTAAAATATTATAGGGAATTTCAAGTGTTGAAATTTGCAATGAGATTGCATACCTTCTATGAGATAGTTGGATCCCAATACCCGCTGCGAGTAAGAGTTACTCCTGGGAGAGTTTTACACATTACAATTAGCCGATCAAGTAGGTGTCTAGAAAGGTGTTAACGGGGTTACGCCTCTGGGAAAACGAGGTTTACATTAATTAGGTTCGTGCGAAAGCACGGGGGACCTCCCTCAAAGTACCGACACTAGCCTGGCTGAAAGATTGGAGAACTTGTAGCGTGTAATTAATCCCGGCTAGTCTTTCCTTTTAGGTTTTGAAGGAAGATTTGATTAAAACAGTGGGAAACATCCTGATTAGATATATTAGATAACCAATCTAATCTTGCAAGAGCATACGCTGAGTGTTTTCTTCTCTCTCTCTCCAGGTAGCGACCATATCACGCCTTAATCAAGATAATAAAACGGATATATTGACCGAACCCGCTTGTTATACTGAGCTGGGGAACGTTGGTCCCGCTCCAACTTATAATTGTTATAAGACAGAGCAGGAAATTGGGGAATACCAGATTTCCCGTTCCGCCCAAACGAAGAAAGTGCATGCTGATGCATCATCTTCGGGTGTGTTCATTACACAGAACTGTTTCTCAGTATCCTTTACGTCCTGGGTATGTGATACCGGATCAGGATCCCGTATATGTAATCTGTTACATGGGCTACAGAAAGGTAGAGAACTGAGAACGGGTGATAAGTTTCATGAGACAGAAAACGGTGCAAGTGTTGCAGCCAAGTCTGTTGGTCACTATCACCCTGTATTACCAGAATACATTGATTCTGAACAAATGATATTAGATACCGAACCTGATATACAAAATCATATCAGTCTCTTTATTAGTAAAGAAAGGATAAAATTTTGTATTGTTGGATAATGTTTTGAACATTTCCTATATCAAGAGTTGATCGGTTCAGGCACGTTATCTAAAAGCATTGACGTTCTAAATCAAACTACAGTTCTTAGTATACGGAACACACACAAGAGGAAGAGTTCAGAAATGAACGAATCCTTCTTGAGGTATTGTAGACTAGGTCATATCAATGCGACCCGACTAGCTAAGTTACATATAGATGCATATTTAAATTAGTTTGAATTTACATCTTGTGAAACTTGCCGGTCATGTCACAAAGATAAGATGACCATAGCTCTGTTTATTGAAAACAGAGAAAGAGTTAGTGAACTCTTGGGATTGATACATGCTGATTTATGAAAGTCTCCTGTCTGCACATACCAAGACCGGTTCTTTGTACTTCATTACATTCTCTGATGATCTCTCAAGATTCAGACATATGTTCCTGTTGAAATACAAGTTCGAAGCTTTTGAGATATTCACAGAATATAAGTTAGAAGTAGAGAACCAAATATGGGTAAAAGTATTATGTCCTTTGATGTGATCAAGGAGGAGAATACTTGAGCACGAAATTCCTGGACTATTCTAAAGGAGGATAAGATTCTCTCTCAGCATTACTCCTTCGAATACACCACAGCACGTCGGTGTATCGGGGCGGAGCAATAGCACCCTATGTGATATGGTGTGCTCTATGATGAGTACTACTGAGTTTCCTATTTCCTTTAGGGAGTTATACACTTGTGAAGCTGCATACCTATTGAATAGAGTTCAAATCAAATCAGTTGCCTACCACTTCATATGTGATATGGAAAGGGAAGAGCCCATATCTTAAGTTGGTTAAGATTTGGGGTTGTCCGGCCTATGTTTAAAAGCAAAATCCGGACAAGCTCGAGACAAGGTCTGTTATGTAGAACTGGAAATGTTCCAGCTATACAAAATGCAGCTGATGATTTGGTAAAACCAAAGGATTCAAAAGTTTCCAACGAACCTCAGCCTCTCCGCCGATCTAGCAGGGTTCCTCACCCACCTGAGAGATACTTCGGTTTCTCTATGACAGTGGGAGCGAGGATTGCATCATGAGATGATGACCCAACTATTTTCGAGCTGGCCATCAGGAGTGGGACTCTGTAAGAATGGCTGGATGCTTATCGATCTGAGATGGAATCTTTATACACTGACAAAGTATGGACTTTGGTTGCTTTATCTGAAGGGTTAAATCCCCATCAGGAGCAGGTATATCTTGAGAAGATTACTTGGTGTACATGGAAAAGTTGAGACTTTTATAGCTATGCTGAAGTCCATCCAGATCCTATTTGCCACGGCTACATACCATGACTACGATATCTGGCGGTTGGGTGTCATGACTGCTTTTCTAAGTGATGTTTTAGAAGAGAACGTCTGTAAGTACACAGCCAGAGGGCTTCGTAGAAAGTGGGAGCAGCGGAAACGTGTACAAGATGTTTTATATGATAAAACAGGCATCGCGGAGTTGGAACATCTGTTTTGATGTGGTAGTCAAAGAGTTTGACTTCATCAAAATGGTAGATGAACCTTGTATATACAAAAGGGTAGTAGGGAGTATGGTGGTGATCCTCGTAGAGTACGTGGATGACATACTCTTGATAGGGAAGGAGTTTCCTATGCTTCGCTCGGTCAATCTCCGCTTATCACAAGGATTCTCCATAGAGGATCAAAGTGATACCTCCTAAATCCTGGGTTTTGGATCTATGAGATAAATCTAATTGGATGTTAGGATACTCACTAGTTGTAGTGAGATGGTATCAATCGATCCTGGGGAGAATCACTGGAAAGGTTCCAGGGTGATAAGAACGACTGAATGTCAGTCGCAGGCATTGTCTTTACCCTCAGTGGAGGGACGGTGTGTTGGAAGAGTTCCAAGCTAAATACCGTGACATACTAGACGATTAAAGGCAAGATACATCGTTACCAAGGATGCTACCAAAGAGGCAGTCTTGATATATATAAGTTCATAAGATGAACTTCGTTCCTACCATTGTATGACAATGGAGTTGTGGCTATAGCCAAGGAACTTCCGTCCCATCAGAAATCCAGATATAATTCTTAGGCAGTATCACCTGATCATGGAGATGGTTGATCTCCAGGGAGATCGAGGTAAGGAGAGTAGAAACAGAGGACAACAGCGCGGATCCACTCACAAAGGCCTTTTTCCCAGTAGAGACTTTTATGGGATGGTTGAGTATGAGATACTTGAACCGCAGCTAATTGTTGGGTATACGATACCATAACAGATGGCCCTAGTGCAAGTGGGAGATTGTTAGTTATATGTATGCCCTAGAGGCCATTACTGTACATACGATGTATATTGTAGTGGATGCTAAGACATATATAGGGAGGACTTTCTTGCTCGACATGATAGCATGCTATCTGGTTGTATTTTATCTTAACATGTACTCTGATTGTCTCTATGTTACATGTTGATAAAGCCCTTAGGATATGTACACGACTACTGGGACTATGATGAGATCATACTAGTGGGGCCATGGTAGTCGACGAGTACATCCTATAACTATTCCTAGTCGAGGGTGTATTGAGACAGGGCATCGATACACCAGAGTAGACTAGCGTATACGCATCTTGACCCATATGGTGGGCGATGGATGATCCCATATCCATCGGTGTTTGACATCAAGGATGGTGTACGGGTGCTCAGTGGAGACTGGGTACACTGGACGGACTCGCCGAGAACTTCCAGATGGTATTATACCATTTGTCAGATGCCAGTTCTCCGGTGACACTGGTACAGAGTAGTCTGTTGACCCGAGATCGTCATAGAGTCTTGTGTGATTCCCACTGTGCTTTGATTTCCATCATACCACGTCTAAGAGGGCGTGCAAAAAGGTGGCTTTTGGGTACAGTTCCGAATCACATGGAGGCAATGAGCGATAGGAGGGGATTCGTCTCTCCCGGTATAGGGAGTTGATGTTGTGCTGTGTTCGATTGGCTATAACCGGAAATCCCTGGCCAGGGTTGCTGAGATTTACTGGTAAGTGTTATCAGTAGTTTCTCGAACTGTTATAGACCTCATATCGACACGACTTATCGAGCTACTGGGGTCTGACGTTTACCACCCCTAGGCGAGATATGCAACATATCAGACGACGAGACCGGATTGTACGGGAGTGTTACTGTTTGGATTCACAGGAGAATGTACAGGCTTGCTTGTTGATCTTCTGAGCGCTCAATACCTGGGTAGCTGTTACGTTTAGCTGACCGCTTGCCGCTTGTGGGTGTTTGATATGATCATCACCTACTGCCGGCGTATTGACGATTCTTTAGAGTCCTACACAGAGGTTTCTTGACTCAGGCAAAACGGAGTAGGGGCACATATGTGATATGTGCGGGACCGAGGATAATGCGATATGTGATACCGTATTATATTCTCGCGATATTTGATATCATCCGGGTCATCGGATCAAGTGTTGATTCGATGAATCGGTACGGATAAATATTAGTCGGTTATATGCGATATAGCCGGATTGTCGGATCAAGTGTTGATTCGATAATTTAATGTATAATAATATATATGATATATTAAAAGACATTAACTAATATTAGCTCACTAAAAGATTCTTTTTCTCACTCGGGTAATATATTGATATATATGCGATATATGTTAATTGTATTATTTTATTTGGTTATAATAAATATTGTATATGTGATATATAATATAGTAACATGATATGATAAATAATGCAACATGTTTAGTAGAGATTAAATAAGATTAGGGTTTGATTTGGGTTAATGATTTCTAGATGATTCTAGAAGGTTTTTGTTTTGTCATGGAAAAGATATTTACTTATGACTCATTCTTAACTCAACCCAAAACCCTAACCCTTGGTTAATTCTCTACAATGGTTAAGTGAACCATGGTTGCATAATTGATCATTATCTCCTTTTCCTATTAATCACAAAAGGATTAATCAATATTGTTCATCTTCTTCCTTCTTCTTCTTTGCTTGAAATCCATTATTGCTTTGATTTTTGTGATGGATAAATATGAGAAAAAGATAAATAAAGAGAGCAAAAATCCTACTTCATCATCCTCATCTTCCTTTGCCATTTAGATGAGGATGTTCAATCATTTCATGAGTGTTAGCTTGTGTTAAAGAAACTTTAAGGTAGATCATCTTAGTATCGAAAATCGGAAGCAAAGGTTGCGTCTTTCTCTTCGTGGAACCTCTCGAGAGTCCGGATCCCGATGATCGCAGCGAAGGGACCACAACACGGAGCATATGAAGTGAAGGACCGGATCTACAAAGGTTGTAATCCCTCTCACTTAGTGTTAAAAAGTTTAGCATGCTTGTTTTCTCCTAATCTCTAGTTTAAAGTTCCGTATTCGGGTTGTTCGGCACGGCTAAATTTTTAATCGGGCATGGTTGATGCCTCGTAGACCCGTGTGCGCTTGCATAGCAACCTTACAAAACAAGTCTAGCTTTGAAAGTCTCAACTTTTCCATGTACACCAAGTAATCTTCTCAAGATATACTTGCTCCTGATGGGGATTTAACCCTTCAGATAAAACAACCAAAGTCCATATTTTGTTGGTGTATAAGGATTCCATCTCAAATCGCTAAGCATCCAGCCATTCTTACAGAGTCCCACTCCTGATGGCCAGCTCGAAACTAGTTGGGTCATAATCTCATGACGCAATCCTCGCTCCCACTGTCATAGAGAAACCGAAGTAACTCTCAGGTGGGTGAGGAACACTACTAGATCGGCGGAGAGGCTGAGGTTCGTTGGAATCTACTGAATCCTTTGGTTCTGTCAAATCATCAGCTGCAGTTTGTATAGATGGAACATTTCCAGTTCTACATAACAGACCTTGCCTCGAGCTTGTCCGGATTTTGCTCTTAGACATAGGCCGGACAACCCCAAATCTTAACTAACTTAAGATATGGGCTCTTCCCTTTCCATATCTCATATGTAGTGGTAGGCAACTGATTTGATTTGAACCCTATTCAATAGGTATGCAATTTCATAAGTGCATAACTCCCAAAAGGAAATAGGTAACTCAGTAGTACTCATCATAGAGCACACCTTATCACATAGGGTGTGATTTCTCCGCCCGATATACCATCGTGCTATGGTGTATATGGAGGAGTAATACTGAGAGAGAATCTCATTCTCCATTAGAATAGTCCAGGAATTCTATGCACAAGTATTCTCCTCCTCGATCACATCAAAGGACATAATACTTATACCCGTATTTTGGTTCTCTACTTCTAACTTATATTCCGTGAATATATCAAAAGGATCGGACTTGTGTTTTAACAGGAACATATGTCTGAATCTCGAGAGATTATCAGAGAATGTAATGAAGTACAAAGAACCGGTCTTGGCATGTGTAGACTGGGGACCTACATACATCAACATGTATCATCCCAAAAGTTCACTAACTCTTTCTCTGTTTCCAGTAAACGGAGCTATGGTCATCTTATCTCTGTGACATGACTGGCAAGTTTCACAAGATGTAAATTCAAACTAATTTAAATATGCATCTAAATGTAAATTCATCAAGTCGGGTCGCATTGATATGACCTAGTCTACAATGCCTCAAGAAGAATTCGTTTATTTCTGAACTCTTCCTCTTGTGTTTGTTCTATATACTAAAGAACTGTAGTTTGATTTAGAACATCAATGCTTATAGATAATGTGCCTGAACCGATCAACTTTTGATATAGGAAATGTTCAAAACATTATCCAACAATACAAAATTTTATCGTTTCATTACTAATAAAGAGATAGATATGATTTTGTATATCAGGTTCGGTATCTAATAGCATTTGTTCAGAATCAATGTACTGATAATACAGGGTGACAGTGACCAACAAACTTGGCTGCAACACTTGCCCCGTTTTCTGTCTCATGAAACTTATCACCCGTTCTCAGTTCTCTACCTATCTTTAGCCCTATGTAACAGATTACATATCTGGGATCCTGATTTGGTATCAAATACCCAGGACGTAGAGGATACAGAGAAACAGTTCTTTGTAACGAATACACCCGAAGAAGATGCATCATATGTACTTTCTTCGTTTGGGCGGCATGGGAATCTTGGTATTCCCCTATTTCCTGCTCTGTCTTATAACATTTATAAGTTGGAGCGGTACCAACGTTCCCCAGCTCAGTATAACAAGTGGGTTCGGTCAATATTCCGTATTATTATCTTGATTAAGGCGTGATATGGTCGCAACCTGGAGAGAGAGAAGAAAAAACTCAGCCTGCGCTCTTGCAAGATCAGATTGGTTATTATTTTATCTAATCAGGATGGTTCCCACTGTTTTTATCAAATCTTCCTTCAAACCCTAAAAGGAAAGACTAGCCGGGATTAATTACACGCTACAAGTTCGCCAATCTTTCAGCCAGGCCAGTGTCGGTACTTTGAGGGAGGTGCCCCGTGCTTTCGCACGAACCTAATTAATGTAAACCTCGTTTTCCCAGAGGCGTAACCCCGTTGACACCTTTCTAGACACCTACTTGATCGGCTAATTGTAATGTGTAAAACTCTCCCAGGAGTAACAATTACTCGCAGTGGGTATCAGGATCCAACTATCTCATAGAAGGTATGCAATCTCATTGCAAATTTCAACACTTGAAATTCCCGATAATTTTGCCCCTAACGTGCTATGAACTTGACGAAAGCCAACAAACCATAGCCCGCTAGTCAAGTTCAACCCGTCATTTCTTGATTGAATTAAACCCACCCGCACGACCCTTGAAGAAAGCCAACACGACTACCCTAATCCAATCGCATCGTATGCAGCAGATAAGCAGCATATAGCTACCGCACACTGCACCTTGACGAAAGCCAACAAATGCAGCACGAATACTATATACAACTTATCTGAAATGACGGAGGGCTACGACAGGTTTTTCTGAAAACCTATTGCGTAATGAACTTGATATCGTTGTAGAATCAAATGATTTTAAAATGGAATGTTTTTTAGGCTTTTCTAGTTTTGCTAAAGGGGTCACTCCCGGTGAAGGGATCGTCGGCCCTTTCCTCGTCGAATGAGGTGCGGGATATATCATATATATCACTGTGCAAAGCAAAAACTCTTAAAAGCAATCAAAAGACAAACCGAGTGTGTAGCATCTGCCAGTTATTGCTAAAGGAGTCACTCCCGGTGAAGGGATCTCGGTCCTTTCCTTATCGAATAAGGTGCAGGATATACCATATATACCGCTGTGCAAAGAAAGAACTGTAGCTACCTGTTTTATTTTTGAAATTCGATTCTACAACATCTTTAGGTTTCTTTTACTTTCATTAATCACATTAATGAAGTCCCATCATTAAAGTACCAAAACATCACAGATAAATACGACGTACACTTATGCCATCCGCATTCGCCGCGATGTCCCCTCGTGCACCGTTAGGTTAGGTAACTAACGGCAGAGCGGGGCAGGGCTAGCGCGGGTGTAAAACATAAGTAACGCCAATATAATATATCATATATACTATATACAGTATCTATCACAGAACATCACATGATCACATCACAGATATCGTAGCAGAAGAATCATATGAAACATTGGATATACAAGGACGTCCGTGTTTTCAATACGAGCCAGTATAAAACACGGATTCCACGGTCGCGATGAATAGCCAAACTCACACCCCTAGACCCCTACGAGAGCGGTAAGCAACCCTACCAATTCTAGAGTTAGGATACCCGGACTCGACTCCTCGAGTTGGTCTCCCACTGGACTCCAGAACCCGGTTACTTGTGCTCCCCTCCTTGGGTCTATCCTAGTGCGAAAAAGTAAATAATATACAACAACGGTGACAACTTCCGCAACCTGGAAGTGCTCCAATAAAAGAATATTACATACAAGTTTTTACATGAATGAAAAAGATAAACACTCATCTCACATTAAAAAAAACCCTGCTATTCAAACACAACGATCCAATATAACATATCCAGCAACACATAACATCACATGTCATCAACGTAAGTAAATATGCCCATCCCAATTGTCGTTGACATATAGCAACGAAACCGGCGATATCACATATTACACTTACGGTCACAGAAAAGAAAGTGTAAAACTACAACAGTTGGAATCCGCAACCTGCATAGACATCGCATGCCTAATCAAATGAATTCCTTAGACATCACATGCCTAACGATTATAAACCCCGCATTTGTAGCGTCTTGAAAAGTCGTTTTGGTGTTTTCTTGAAATTCGGTGAAAATTCGGTATTTTTCCGAAAACCGTCTTTCTCGATATTTTGCAGTTTAGGGCTAATTATACCTAAAATGGATAGGTAATTACTTGTTTTTAGTAGCTAATGAGTTAATTATGAAATTTTGGTCATTTAAAAATTTTTCCCTATTTTTCAATTTTTTTATATTATTTTAAGCCGGTAAGAAAATACATTAAATTAGCAATAAATACAAATTTTTTCGGGCTAATTTTAATCTCTAAAATTATGATAATTATAATCTAGTGATAACATGAATTTTTAGTAATTTATTTTGATTTTTAACAAATTTTTATGTTATGAAACGAATTTATTGAATTTTGAGCTAAAACTTGCAATTTTTGAGTTGTAGGGGGCCTTTTTGCATAAAATTTCTTTTGTAAAACCCCTCTCACTTTTTCCTCAGCCCTAGGACAGCCCCACCTTGTGTGAGACCAGAAATTTCTGGCTTCTCTCTTCTTGGTTTCTTTCTTGAGTTAAATTGTTGGTTTATGGATTTATTTTTAAATATAATGAATAAGTTATGATACATTTGACTTTGGAACTTGACCCTTGACTTTCCCCACTTGCCCACACCCTCCCCCATCCCTCCTCTGGCCGAAAAACCTGCACACCCTCTTCTTCCTCTCTTTTCTTTTCATTTTCCTTCATTTTCTTCAAAAAACCACATCAAAATCCATGATTTATTCAAAAATCCAAACAAATCCTTATGCTATCATTTTCCTTAGCCATTCTTGCTTGGATCTTGGTGTTTGAGGCCATCAATTGAAGAAAAATCCATTCTTGCTAGATCCCAAATTGAGGTATAATCCCTTTCTAATTGAATTCTTTTGTTTAAGTTTCTTATGTTGTATGGTTTAGTGTTAATTTAGTGTAGTTTAATCTAGTTTTCTTAGGTTTTTGCTTGAAAAATCTAACTAGGGTTTGAAAGCCATAATAGTTAATTAAGTTGTTTTATAGTTAATCTAGTTGTTAATGACTAATCCATATTGTTATCTTGTTGATGTAGTTTTCAATTATGCTAATTTGGTTAAATTTAGAAGTGTGAAATTGCTTTTTAGGATTTTCAAGAGAGGGTTTTTATATGGAATTGGTTTGTGAAGCTTGATTAGTGAGTGGATTAAGTTTTAGAAAGCATTATTTAATTGATTAAACCTAATTTTCTATCTAGTGTTTTGCTAACCTTAATCTAAGTGGTTAACTTGCTTATTAGGCTAAAATCTAGTGTTAAATTAAGGTTTTTCATATATAGTTTGGTTTATGTTTGCTAATTACAAAAATCAAGAGAAGGTTTTGTTTATGGAAATTAGGTTTTTTAAGCATAGTTGATGGTTTAAAATTAGTGTATTGGCTAGCTTTTTGGTTAGTTTGGATGTTGGTGTTGGGTGGTGTTGGCTTTGTCGCTAAATTGTCGATGTTTGCATCAAATTGCAATTTCTGCTTACTAGATTTTTATATAAATTATGTGATGGATTATTTTCGACATCTTGATGATTGTAATGGCTTGTCCTACGACTTTTGAGATGCGTGAGTGCGGATTTTTGGATAGTCGGGTTTTAGTTTCGCCGGGCGACCCGAATCGGCGTTTTTTGGCA